>JAKCOX010000008.1:4169178-4899178 GCA_022605575.1 Laterallus jamaicensis coturniculus
TTTTCTTGCTTCACCAGTTTGCATGATTTCTGCACTGTCCTCTTCCTCCTTGTTCTGCTGATTAATTGCTAGTTAACAGGGCAGAAATTCTTCTGCTTTAGTGTAAGTCATATTGTAAAAATAAAAACAAAAGGAAAACAACCCGGATGCTACAACGTGTACTATTTCACAAAGGTTTTGCACAAAGGTTTTGCACTTAGCAAAGTGAATATGTGGTTAGGTGTTTGTTATACTTTTACGTTTTGAAGTTCAGTCAGGCTCTCCATAGAATGTTTTCATGCTCGCTAGGAATTAAAATAAAAAAGCCCTTGCAAACTCCTATTTTCTTTAACCTGAGAGGATAATATTTTTCATAAATATGTAAATTTGCTTTCTTGGAAACATGCTGTGCAGTCCTACATTCCATTTACAGATTCAGATTTTGAGTATAAAATTGTTTTTCATGCCAGCCTGTTCTCTCCTATTATAACAGAAAAACACTGCTCTCTTTTTCTCTTTTCTGGTGTTACTTACTTTGTACTCATTGCAATGCAGTACAGATAACCATTTCTTTTTTCCTTTTATTTTAAAGCCTTGAAGAAAGAAGATAGCAGCTTTGATGAGGTAGGTTAAATATCTTTGTACCTTAATGTCGTTCAGGTATGCTGTAGTCGTTCGCACTAGTGCTATAAGAAATCCATCAATAGTAGTGTTACGACATGTTAATATGTGCATATTTCTTGAATGTATTATTGTTAGCCAAATAAAGATGAGATAAATTTGTTGGTCAGAGGCTCTGAATGAAACTCTTGATGGATTTGGTTTTTTTAAAATAAAATTGTATGAAATGCAGTCATGTAGAAGTGTTTCATACGGAGGAATGTTGCGTGTGGAGAGAATACTCTGTACAACTTTACCCACGGTGATTCTCATTACTGTAGGCCTGTACTGTAACAGGCAGTGAAAAAACATCACTTGTGAGAGAGCACCTTGCTTAAAGTGCTGTTGTGTTGGTTTCTTCCTGAATGTGTCAGCTGAGATAGATGCTTCATATGAAATGAAAACAGCAGCTAGCTGGTAAAACTGAATCTTGGTTATTCAGTGTAATCAAGTTGAGGTCCTGACCTACCTGGGATACGATGTGTGTGCTAGTCTGTAAAACGTGCTCCTCCTGCTTTGCGCTTGCTTTTCCTTATGATGGACTTCGAGAGGTCTGGGTCAGTGTAAGTTGTCCTGCAGAGCAAGTTTATGCAGGAAGAGGTGCTTGTCTTGGTGTGATGACTTGTCATGCTGCAGTCAATGCTTGCCTTGTACTTGCCTCCGCCACCGGAGATGGAAGCGAATGGTAGTATTTTGATGTGTTGATGTTGCACTTCTGGCATTTCTGTGTTTTCTTCTTCATCACATGCTGCAAGCTTAAATTCTTGGCTGATTACAGTGAGATAGCTGCAGTGTAATGCCAGATTCTAGAATAAATAAATGGTGATGTAATGTCCTTGATACTGGATCAAATCAGACTTCATCTCTAACCAGATCACAGTGAATTTTACACCCCTCTGCTCAAATCCAGTAACAGTGACATGAATGTTTTGTGCTTTTCTGACATGTGTCATAGAGAGCTGTAACTTGGCTCAACCCTTCTCAGGTTTAGAGTTAAGGTCCTGGGTCGGAGTCTGTTTTCAGGAACTCTTGTCAGATCACGCAGTGGCCCCTGCTACTGTATTTCTCTTGTAATCCTGGTAGAACTTGATTCCTTCCTAAGAGTTACACCCGTGTGGATACGTGGTTGGTAGACTGAGTTACGGTTATACAAATCTGGGCTGGTTTTGTCTAGCACTATCTTCTGAAGGCTTCAGTGGTATATCTGTGCTATAACCTACCCAGTATGTACCTTGTGTTAAATTTGTTACAGAACATGCAGGGATCTATTAAAAAATGCTGTTTTATGAAGATGAGAATTTTTCTGTCCCCTCTCCTTCCCCAGGACTGTTTATCTACAAGTTGTATGTATTGCCTTTAAACCTGGCTTTCTGTTTGAACAGGAGACAACTTCAGCAAACTTTTATTTTAATTCAGAGGAGTTAGGGGAAAAAAAATATTTCAAATATGTTTTTAATGTAATCTGACAGATTGTTGATACGAGCTACAGCAGAAGCAGTAAGAGAAGAGTAGTGGGAAGAGTACACAAAAGAATTTTCTTCTGTCCCCTGTAAATAGGGAAGAGCTTGATATGACATTAGCATCAATCAGTTTCATAGCTTTAGGTGAACTTCTTAGAAGAAAGAAAGGTACACTGAGATTTTTTTATTCTCCTTGTTAATCTCTTCAAATTCAGTGCAAGGGTTCCTGGCAATTGTCTAGCCTGAAGTGTGACTCAGAGAGTGGGCTGTACCACATCTTACTGAAATCCTTTCTTTCCAAACATCCTTCAAATTAGTAGATAAACCAGTCTTTAGTAACAATAGTGAACCCAGTTGTAATGACACATACTTCTAGGAGAGATGATATCAGTGAGCAGAGGAGCAACCCATTTGTTGGTCTCAGAAGGTTATCCTGAAAAACACTAAGACCATAACGTGATATAAAAGGAAAGCAATCTACTTTTCTGTCTAGTATACTTAGTACTGATACACCAGGGATGCAGCTCTGAAGAGAGTTATGATGACAGTAAGTAGGAATATCAGATGAGAATGACAAAGAGGAGGTAGTTTTCCAAGCATGGTTTTACTTCAACTCTTTAGGTCTCCTACTATGAAAAATTATATAGTCAACTACTGAAACATAGATAACCTCTAACAAACAGCATATTCTGTAAAGTTAATACTGTAAATAATACTATTTCTTCTTTCATGGGGCTGAAAGATTCTGTGTATCTCTTCCCAATGCGCTTTTCTCCCTTTTTTGGTGGGGCCTTGGCCTACAAAGCAGAGCATGACCAAGATGCAATGAACTTGCAGGGAAGGACTCTATGCTCTTGATGTCTCTGTAGAAGAGGAGGGCTTATGTTTTAGCATTTTTTTTGGGTTGTGACCAGTAACCAAAGTTGGCCAGCTGGGAACTGAAATCTCCAAGGGCAGAGGGAAAGTAGGATGAAGATGATGACCACCTTTCTAAAGCTACTAGGTTTGGGTCAGTAGCTGAGTTATTCTCAGGGTATTCTGCACATTGTGGGTGCTACATCAGGACTTGACTTGCTTGAATTGAGGAGGGGAGGAATGAGCTGTGTAGTGGATGTTACTCTGCCTACTTTACTCTTGCACACAGTAGTTCAGAAATGTATAGCACTGCAGGAAGGCATCTGTCTTTGAAGAGAAACAACTAAAAATAAAGATATCAAAGCTGACAGGCAAGTGTGTCACATAATTGTTTTCTGTGGGTTATGAAATTAATCCCTCTAGTAAATTAGGACCAAAAGAATTATGAACAGCAATGCCTGTAAGTTGCTTGTCAGAAAATACTTTTAATTGTTCCAGAAGGGTTTTAGGGATCTTTGTGCTGCTTTTAGTGCTGCCTATAAGCTCAGGGTGCAACAATAGCATGACAGAGCAGTGTGGGATTTGCCACTTTTTTGGTACCTCCTGTTGTGTGGCTTTCATTAAATTTTGAGTGAAAAAACTCTTTTCTGTAGATGCTGCTGGCCTTCACTTAAGTTCAAGAGAATGCTTGAATTAATCCATTTAAAACCATTGATAGCCTATTTACCTTCATAAGATCTTACAACATCTTCCAGAGACTTGGGTGAATAAATGAGTAGGATACAGATGACAGTTTGTATAGTTCTTCATTCAAAGCCCAAAGAAATAATGTGGTGTGTTTGGCTTTGGTTGTTGTGGGGTTTTTTTTTGTTTGGATTTTTTTAACTTTAGCTTTTTCCTTTTTGGGGTGGCCAGCAGGGACAGGGAGGTGATTGTCCCTCTCTACTCTGCCCTCGTGAGGCCCCGCCTGGAGTACTGTGTCCAGATCTGGGGCTCCCAATACAAGAAGGATGTAGAACTGTTGGAGAGGGTTCAGAGGAGGGCCACAAGGATGATTAGAGGGCTGGAGCACCTGCCTTACAAGGAGAGGCTGAGGGAGCTGGGCTTGTTCAGCCTGGAGAAGAGAAGGCTGTGGGGGGACCTCATTGCAGCCTGCCAGTACCTGAAGGGAGCATACAAACAGGAGGGGAAGCAACTTTTTAAAAGGGCAGATAATGGCAGGACAAGGGGGAATGGTTTAAAGCTGAAGGAGGGAAGGTTTAGATTGGATATTAGGGGTAATTTTTTTACAGAGAGAGTGGTGAGGTCCTGGAACAGGCTGCCCAGAGAGGTAGTGGATGCCCCATCCCTGGAAGTGTTCAAGGCCAGGTTGGATGGGGCCCTGGGCAACCTTGTGTAGCTCCAGGCCTGAGGTTGGTGGCCCTGCCTGTGGCAGGGGGGTTGGAGCTTTATGATCCTTGGGGTCCCTTCCAGCCCTTGCCATTCTATGATTCTTTTAGTCATACCAATGTTTACTGGTCACACTGTAAGAACTGGAACATGGACCTGCTCCAATACCTACTGAAATCATGGGGAAGTTTCTCAGTGCTGGGATTCTTTTATTCTATCAGGAAGTACCATGATTTGGGGATAGGAGAGAATAAGGGATCTTTTCCTTGTGTCCTGAAAAGTTACCTGCCTCTGAAAGGAGCAAGCTACACAAAAAAGGATAAAAAGCGTTGCCCTCCTTTTCAAAGCAACGTAAATTTCACTCCCTGTAGGTTCTGGCATCTGTTTAATTCATTGAGGCAGAGCACTGATTATCTACTCCAGATACCAAGATAGAAGGTAAACACCTCTGAGGAGTAGCGCTAGATGCAAAGAATGGTCTATAAACAAATGTTTGGCCCTTGAGTGAACATCTTATTTGTGCTCCAGTAGTTTGTCAAAATTCAGAGCAATAACTTGCGATTCTGTAGCCTTGTTTTGATGTCTTTGAATCATTTGTCTAACAGAACTATAGAACTTGTCTGCTCTGTCTTACAATGATGGAACTGTTTTTCACTCAAATGAGTGTGATCAAGATCAGTAACGTGGCTGAACTGCAGCTTATTCGTTGGAACAACCACCGGTGTTGATGCTGTGACTAACCTCATTGCAAGGCTGGTGACCTGTACCTTTGGTTAGCGGCTTGCTGTTAGGATTTCTTTCTAAGTTATTGTCAGTTGGTCTTGAGCTGTTTTTTCTTGTCCTGTTGTAAATCGTTTCTCTAAGCACTTAAATTATGGTTTAAGACCTTTGGTTGTACGTATGCATGCTAGATAAATTAGTATCAATCTCATAATAAAATCAAGGCAAAATAATCTTAAACCTCAAAATATCTATGAATTTCTGTGATTTATTGTTTCTTGTTTATTGAGTTTTATTGGTGTTGCTTAGCTATATTTTAGTGTTAATTTTGCCGAGTATCAAGTGTGCCTTTTTTTTTTTTAAAGACCACCTTTCTTAGGAAATGATACTGTGATTGTGCCTCCTGCATATGTAACACTTTGTGACACCACCCTGTAACTTTGAAGCTGGCCCATACTGGATGCCTAGATGCTTGATTGAGAAAGCATGTGAGCTGGCTGAGGGGTAGAGATAAGAATCTCCTCTGATGAAAAGCTGGAATGCAAGTTCTTGTGAATCTAGGAGAATCTGGTTGGAGGTGTTAAGACTACTCTGACCTCAGCAAAATCTTTAATACTCATCTACTCCTTACTACATCTAGAGTCTCCATCTCCGAGGAAGCCAAATTTCATTTATTTGACTCATGGAACAACTTCGGTGTCTTTGAAGTGGAAGTTTGTAAAAGGGGAGGGAGTTCTGCCAAGTCACTTCTTGATTCTGCATTGTACTTTTTCTCACAATCTCTCTTTCTCACTCTCTTAAAAAAGAGGAAAAATAAAAACCAACCCCCAAACAAGACTACTCCCTCTGTGGGATGTTGCCTTTAAAAATTACTTAGTTTTAAAGGACATCCTCTGAACCAGAAGTCTTATGTAGAGAGTACTCTAAATTTGAAGAGCTAGAGGGGAAAGGTGTAATTGGAAAAAATCAGAGCTCTGTAAAGAATGAACAAGAGGAATTTGAGTGCCATAATGCTGGAGGCACATAATATACTAAATAACATTTGTGCGTTTTTATAAAGTTTTTATTTTTAGTAAGTAGCTTGAGAGAGAAATGCACGTAGGAAGTGTAGACAAGGAGCTATATCTTTACCTTCTCCTCCTGCAGAGAGTATCTGCATTATGGGAAATGGAGCAGAGAGAAATCTACCCCTCTTGAGATGCAGCATTACTTTTTGTAGGATCTTTGAATAAGTGTTAATTATTTTATTCCTGGGAGACTTAAAAGGGTGGGGTTGGTGTGTAACAGGCTTAGGGAAGAGCCTGTGATAAAAAGGGGGTTTGGAAGCCTGCTTGTAGTCCTCCGCCTTGGGTGTGGTAATTCTTTATTGATCTAGGTACAGTAAAATCATTACAAGCCATGGCTGAGCTGTCTGCTTCTTGATGGCTTGTTATTTAGGGAACAGGAGTCTGGTGACTACTGAACTCTTTCACATTGTGATGTGCGGTATGTTGTGATGGAGAATTCCTAGAGAGGTTGTTGGAGAAAGTGTTGTATGGATAATGTTTATGTATGGCCTGAATACCTTTGGGGTGGGGGTGTAACTGGTACTGAGAACTTGAGTTGGACTTAGGGTGTGTGATGACTTGGATGCAGCTTTCACCTGCCTAATGCTGGGACAAGCAGGTAGTGCGTGGTTATCAGTTGTGTCACATGAGTGAAGACTGATGGGAAAGAGATCTAGGAAGTAATGCTAGGAAATTAAAAACCCCTAAAACGGAGTATGGGAAACAAACACAGAAGTATAGGTGTCAGAGCAGTTTCTAAATAACATCAGGGAACTGGGTCAGAAAATGATCTTCTGTGTGATCAGAGTGCAAGCTAGTAGGTAATTGAAAAGTGTCAGGAAAGCCACCAAGAAAAACTAACTGCAGAATGCCTGCTCTGTTTTGTTCAGTTTCAAGGTTCTGAAGCAAAATTGGTCTGTCTGCTTGGCAGTGACTGTGTTAATTCAGAACAGAACATGTTCTTAATGTGGGGGATAAACCTGGGCTTTAGGAGACCAAAATTTTAGAAACTTACTGCTGTGGTAGAGAAAAGTTTGAGTCTTTGAGCATCCTGTAAGTTGTTGAGTGGCCGTGGTTTGACTTTTTGCCATGGCCATCAGTATGTTCAGTTGTGCATTCTTCTGCCTTGTGTGTTTGGTGGCATTGCATCCATTTACCTTTCAGAAAGTGTATATATTATTTTTATGGGGTAAGAAAAAGTGGTTCAGCCAACTGTCAAACTGCTTACTTCCCTTCTCATCCATCTCTTCTACACACAGGGAATGGGAGAAGGGTTCATGTTACTAGTTAATATATGTGTCCCTTGCTTAATTTTTCTTTGAAAATGGGTGGAGCGAAGGAGCAGAACTTGGTCTGAATCCATGTCCACAGCAGTGACTTGAGGGGACTTATAAAACACTGTTCTGATCTGCAGGCTAGGGTTTTAGCTGTCAGAGAAGCATTGCAAAATGAAGATGACTTTCCAGGCTGATTTCTCTGACTTTTGCACATGTATTCTTGTGCTGGACACTTCTGTTGATGAGGTGAGGGAATATATGTATTCCAGGGATGCAGGGCCTGAATGCAAGCTATTGTTACTTTTTGTTCCTTTGATGAAGTATGCTTACATGTACATCCTGCTGTTTATTTTCTTGGGATACATAGGATGTAGTAATTTATTGGTAGATTAAATAGAGTAACAAAATGCAGTATGTTACATATGAGATTGGTGGCTTCTTGTTCTTTGCCTTGCTGGGCATTCTCCTGGTTTTGAGGCAAGAAATAATCTTGTGACTCCCTTAATAGGTCTGTCTCTTCCATGTTCTTTTTACTTAGACTTGACTGCTTTTTTCCCCCCCTTTCTTCCTTCCAAACCACACTACTAATAGACATATGACTATATTTTAATCTTCTTCTCATGAAAGGATCTAGATGAAATTATTTCTATCTACTTTTTAGCTTTCCTGAGAAGTTCTGCATGTATGATGCCTCATCTGCTGTGTGTCACAATATCACTGACAACCATATATTTGCAGGATCCCATCAACAGTAATCAAGGTTCTGAGTCAATTGACATCTCCTGCTATTTATTTGGAAGGGATAAGAAAAGGAGATTGCAGGCTGTGACTAGTTTATTTAAACAAAATTGATTTTTTTGTGCAAAAAACAATGTCATTTTGATGATACTAAGACCCAAAGAAATTGTCATTGCTTTACACCTCTTTATCTATATATTCCAGAATTTCTTTATCCCTTTTCCCTTCCAGCAAAGCTTTCCACTTCAATGCAGGTTGAAGCACTGTCCTGATAGCACTTCTTTTGTTCTTTTTGCGATGGTTCTCCTTACCAACTTTGAAGATTCAGACGTGTATCAGAGGTTATTTAAATATGAGATGTTAGCAGTGCTTTAATAACCAAAACCAAGAGTGAATGCTGCTGAAAACTTAGTGATAAATGAGACCACTGAGAAAGCACATAGTGCATTATAAACAGTTCCAAGTAACAACTGAAATGATTTGTGTTTGGGCTCTCCTGAGGTGATTACTTCTCTTGAGTTGAGTTTCTCAATAGGATCCAGGTGTTCATGTTTTTCAGTGTTGAGAAAGGAAAGCAATGTTACCAGCTTCACAGAATCACAGAATTGTAGAGGTTGGAAGGGACCTCGAGAGATCATCGGGTCCAACCCCCCTGCCAAAGCAGGTTCCCTAGCTCATACTGCACAGATAGGCATCCAGACGAGTCTTGAATATCTCCAGAGAAGGAGACTCCACCACCTCCCTGGGCAGCCTATTCCAGTGCTCTGTCACCCTCACTGGGAAAAAGTTCCTCCCCATGTTGGTGTGGAACTTCCTGTGCTCCAATTTGCAGCCATTGCCCCTTGTCCTGTCTCCACAGACCGCAGAAAAGGGGCTGGCCAGTTCAGATGCTATTCACTGCTGTGCTGGCCTGGGAAACCCAACGGCTTACAGTGTTTTTCCTGCTGCCACATTCTCAGCGGGGCTTTTCTTTCTATGTGAACTTTTTCTCAGTTTGATAGCTTGCATATACAAAAAGATGTTCTTCTATACATACATATTTGAGGAGTCTCCCTGTTTCTTTTAGTGAGAGTAAAATTAATTTCTCATTTGCCAGTGAACTCTTATTTGTATGCAATCACACTCTGCACTGTTTTGTTTTAATGGATCTTCATCTTTCTTTTCCTCCACTGAAACTTCACATTCAGACTTGGGCACGGGTTGTGGCCACAGTGATGCTGAAGCTGTACCTGAGGCTGGCTTCATGCTGTTCTTGAACTTGCTTTCTGACTGTAGCCTTCAGCTTTGAAATCTGGAAGACTTTCTGTTATCCCAAGTGTGTTACAAGAAGTAGTACAGTGCCTAGGATGCATGCTTTGGTTTGCATTATTTTTCTTTAGTTAATATCTTCTCAGCTGAAGCATTTTTCCTCACTGTGCTGATAGGCAGTCACAGAAAGCACTTAGAAGGCCAGTGAATTGAAATTCGTATAAAGTATAATCAGTGTTCCCCATGTTTTTATCTCCAACTCTCCATTAACATATAATGACTGTTGCTTTCTGACAGATAAATGCTTTTTGCCTGTTAATTTTTTGGAAGTCCTTTTATTAAGTTAGGATTTTGTTTTTTTGTGATTTTTTTTTTGTTTCTTTGTTTTAAATTCTGTTTTGTTTTTCAGTTTTGAAAACCAGATACACGCATGTCCCCCTGCCCCTCTGTGGGACTGATCTGTCCAACCTCTTTTGGAATTAGTCCTCATATTATAACAGTTTCTGGTTTAATTTTAGTTATTTCCTTTTATCTAGTACAGTGACCAAAAATGCATCGTAGTCTGAATACAGTGTCCATAGCCACCTTTGAACCTCTTAGGCACAAATATAGTTCTTTGGGGTTTTTTTGTCCTGTTTTGTGCCTGGTTTTGTTTATAGTTTAGTTTCAGCGCAGTCCTCTCTTTTTTCCTTGTCCATGATGACAGAGATGCTGCTGGAGCCCTTGCCAGTTGTTGGAGCAGCTGCAGTGGGTATGGGAGTGCAGCCTAGCTGGGAGCTCATGTCCTGAGTGGAGTGGGCAGGGAGAGACGGGAGCACCTGTGGGCTGTCTGGGGCTGTCAGATGCTGGCAGAAGCCGTGGAAAGTGTGTCCTGGCGGCTTTTATTTATTTATTGGCCTTCTGAGCAGCCAGACTTGTTCTACTTTGCTGATGCCAATTGTTGATGCGGTTTTACAGTTAAAATAGCAATCTATGTCTGTGAGTAAAAAGTCAGGTTCTTTAGCTTCTCTTACCATTTTTACTGTTCTTTGGCTTGTTTAGATGTGGGAAGTCTCTTGTGACTGCAGATTTGCTCCATTTCAAGGGAAAAATAGTTGGGTTTTTTTTGTTTTAAGAAACCTGAGCAAGCTATGATTTATATTGGTTCCTCATGCACAGAGAGAAACCAGATAGAAACAGGATGTTTACTACAGGCATCTCCCGCTGACCTTGGGGATGCACAGAATTCCAGAAACTAGAGGACAGCATCTGGGGAAATACTTGAAGTTTTTTACTTAGTGAGTTAGTTATTAACGTGGTATGGCTCAGTTAAACGTGGTGTGTCTGGCCATCATCAGATCATGACAGAAGCTCAGAGTAGGTAAAGGGGTATGCTTAGTTTGCTTGCCCTTCAAAAAGGCATGATGTAACGCTTTAAGACTTTTTCTGTTCAAATTAGTAAGAAAATGGTATTTTTATCTTTGAAAGAAAATTTGCAGTAAATAAGCAGTTAGGAGTTAGACCAAGTACGTGTATCTCTTAGACCTCAAGAACAGGTCTTCTCAGCCATGTGGAGAGGATGCTCAGTCATGCCTTTTATATGGACAGCAAGGCAATGTTAAAGCTCATATTTTCTTTGCATTGATGAATATCATAACTTTGGGTTCAACTTATCACATATTTGAACAAATACTGACAGGGAAGGTGGGACTCTTTTTTTTTTTTTTTCCTAAAAGTTCTGTCTTCTGCATTCATATCGACAAAGTTCTAACTGAGGTACTCTGGCAGGTTTATTGGTTTATTGCCAGGGCTGATTAGTTCATTCTTCCAGAAGTGGGGCAGAAATGGTGGAGACTTTTATGGGATGTGTCACCAGTTAAGCTTCAGAGAGAGCGTCTGTATGAGTCTGTGCCCACAGGACCTAGCAGAGTTCATGACTTTAATACTCACTGATGAGGAGGTGAGCCCAAGAGGTGATTTCAAGAGGGGTTCAGTGATAATGGAGGAATTTGGGGCAGGTGTTTTAATGTGAATGGATCCTCAGCTTGGAATACTGTGTGAATTGGGTTTATTTTATTGTTAAAGTTTGGAAGAATGCCATGGCTGTCTTCCTTGCTTAGTTTCTCTTGTGATCCTTCCCCTCTGCTCAGCACTAGTAAGGCCATACATGTAGTACTCCCCAGAGAGACATGGACATACTGGAAGGAGTCCAAGGAAGAGTCCTTAAGGTTATTAAGGGACTGGAGCATGTCTCCCATAGAGAAAGACTGAGAAAGCTGGGACTGTTTAGCCTGGAAAAGAGAAGGCTCAGGGGGATCTTACGGTGCCTGAGGGAAAAGTGTACAGAAGATGGAGCTGGGCTCTTCTCAGTGGTACTTAGTGACAGGACAAGAGACAATGGGCAGAAACTGGAACACAGGAGGTTCCCTCTGAACATCAGGAAACATGTTTTTATTGTAGGGATGACCAAACACTGGCACAAGTTGCCCAATAAAGTTGTGGAGCCACCTTCTGTGGAGATACTCAGAAGCCAGATAACTTGCAGAGCTGCCTTCCCACTTTTACCATTCTGTGATTCACATGCTTTATTGCAGGCTGTTTTCTTTCTGCAACATGATGGAAGCTTTGCCATCACTCATGTCACATGCAATAGGCTTACTGTTAGTTATGTCATATATGAATGCTAATAATATTTTAAATGTTTCTGTAAGGAGAAGTGATTTGCTTCCTATGTAATTCCTTATAGTGCATTGCAAATAACTGTGGACCAAGTTCTATAAAGACCTTAAGAAGTGTTTCAAACCACTTGCTTTGGGAGAAATCCAAATGTGAAGATTCTCTAAAAACATCTGTAATAATAAACTCATCTTTAGCAGCTTATTCTTATCTGCCTCTAACCTTCCAAGGACACCTCTGGCGAAGTCCAGTAGTTCCAAAAGCAAGAGAAACTGAAGGAGTAACCTATAGATGGAAAACACCTGGATTTATGAATCTGCAAAAAAACTACATACTTTCAAAGGAAATAAAGCTTCTTTTGCCTGGAATTATGCCTTTGTAGCGAAATTGTGCAGACATTTTGGGGCTCCTGATTGATTTTTCCGAAAAGAGGAAATTACTTGCTGCCAAAACCATGAGAGCAAAAGTAAGCTTTGTCAAATGTAGGAAATTCTGCACCATGTCTTGAGTTTTCCCCTTTTAAAAGACACTGTGTAAAGTTGGGGGAAGGACAGCATTGGAGGAAAGTGAAGAATTTTCTTTTTGTGTATCTTGATTAGTGTTTTTAGGCAGTAGTAGGAGGGGAGATACTGATTTTCACATGTAAAATGTGAAAACTTTTTTCTCTGTAAACCAAACTGTTCCATCACATTTACTATCTTATGCCTGCGTTTGTTTCCCTTGGTTTTCTCCTTTAGTTATTCTTTAGGTATGTTTCAACTTCTTAAGTACACACCATGTGGAGTTGCGTGAAGCAGGTCCGGGCTAGTTAAAACCTCTCAATTCTTGATCTAAAGTGTGGCCTGTAATGCTTCATACAGTGAGTTGTTCTGCTTATGGGCTTGTTCCTGAAATGTTTCCAGTTGTAGAACTGGCATTAATAAATACCATGTGGAAAAAATAACCAGAATTACTCATTTCATCTTACTGTCTGTCAACAGGACTCCTGGATGTAATTCTGACTTTAGCACTATGAGGGCTGACCCTTGGTTTCTAGGATAGTCTATGAGTTGATGTTGGCAATAGGGCTGTATTCTTAATTGGAAACCACAGTTGTATCTCTTAGCTTTTTTCGCTTATGCATTAAGTGGCTGTCAACGTCAAAGAAGCACACCTCAATGACACAAGACATTAGAATGGATATTATGAAAAATTTCTGCACTGAAAGAGTGGTCAGGTCAGTGCCCAGAGAGGGCACTTTGGGACACAGTTTAGTTGACATGGTGGTATTGGTCTGATGGTTGGACTTGATGAATCTATGATATCTTATTGTGGAAGTGTGGCATTTCAGTTTTCTGCCTCAGATTGGCAAATGGTCACATATTTTATCCCTTACATGATCATGTTTTACCCCTATTTTTACACAAAGTTTAGCCTTTAAGGGGTAAGCTGTCTTGTATGAGCTTATATTTGCATGGAATTACCCTGTATGTGCTCCTACAGTGAAGAAGCTGCCATTTTACAATAGCAGGTCAGCATGTCTTCAAGAGTACAAAAGATTGTGCTCATTATGCTAAAAAATGGTACCCTTAGGCTTCTGCTTGATCAAACTTGGGGCTGCTTTAAAACTGGGACATAATTAATTGTGCAGTAAAACTATTATTAATTTATATTTTTAAGAGAAAGGGCTAAATTATGTTCACTCTCACTGTACAGTTTTGGAAAAGAAAAATATGCATTAATAAACAACATGTCTGTAATTAATTAATGATTCCCTGGAGAGGGTTTGCTCCCAAACTAGCTAATTACTGTGTAAAATACTAAAAAAATAAAATCCCAAAGCACATCATAAAAAATCAGCTATGGGTTAGTGAAATGTAGTGATTAAATCAGATTTGGGTGGGGTTTTTTTGGTCTTAATGGCTAAAGTTAACAACTGAAACAAATGATAAAATGCAAAACAAAGCTCCAGCATTAAGGTGCATTTTGGCATTTCTAATTAATGAGCTCAGTGCTGTGCCACTAAAAATATCATAAAGCTCTCACTAGGATTAGTATGGGCTATAAACCTGCTGTTTGCATTGATTTGAAGAAGAGTATTGATTACTGTTTGTTTGGGGGGGGTTTATTACTTATGGATATCTGGGCAGGGCTTAGAGTCCTCAAATTCATCATTCCCTAACTTTTCTGTTATCCTTCTTCAAACTTCTGCTGCATCTGTTATTTTTCTCCCTTTTCAGATAGACTTATAGATCTCTTGAATCTGATCACAAAACCACATATTCCAGAAACATTCAGTTCTACAGTCTTAACCTAGATGGAGTCAACAGTTCACCTACCTTTTAATAAACAGATTGCTGTGTATTTCTCAGGTGGATTCACAATACTGTTACTGAAGTAGATTTGATTACTGAAGTAGTATTTGGTTCACAAATCCTTAGCAAAGTTTTAGCAAAGCATGAAAAGCACTCTGCTTTGTGCACCGAGAGCCTCACATGAACATGTCAAAAATTACTTGTCATGTCAAAAATTACTTGTAGAATCAAAGCCTTGATTTGTAAAATGGTACCTAATAAGAAAACTGGGCACAAGCTAGTAATTTTCTTGTTGAAAACAATGGTTATTGCTCAGGTAAATGTTAGCAGTGTTGATTGAATGCTGACAAGGTGTAGAAGTGATTAACATGACAATGTACAAATCAAGTCATAAATGGGGAGGTGACAACAGAGGGAGTCAAGGACATTTCATCCTTTGCATGCCTTTTCAGAAGGGATGATCATTTTCTTCTACACTCTCTTGTTGGTAATCTCTCAAGGTACGTGCTGGAGTTTGTCTTGGAAAGGCTTTGCTAGAACTGGAGAACCCAAGTAGGGCTGGTATGAGGAAAAGGAATAGCTGCGTTGTAGGGAGATATCCAGTCGACCTAAGATTGTTAGGCCTAGAAAGGACCACTGAGGGGGAATATGACAGATATGTAAAACTATGAATGATGTGGATGATGTGAGTAAAAAAATCCAAACAATCCAGGAGAGGAAAGATTGCTTTGGAGATCTTGATTAAATTGATCTCATTGCTTGTGTTGCTCCCAGGCTGGTTCTGAAGGTAAAAGCCTTTTCAGGAATTGGGTTATGGACAATTTTTTCCCAAGATTTCGGAGAGTGAAACATGTCTGGACAACAGAGCAGATGTTGGAGGTGGGGATAAATTAAATACTCTGTCAGTGAGAGTCACTTCCAGATGTATTTTTGCTCTCTCAACAGAAACTAGAGCACGTCTGCTGAGTGTCAGAGGAACTGTATCAGGCCAAGTGGTTTCATCTCATCTTGGCATTCTTATATTTGGGGTCTATTGCTCAGAGCTAGGGACATGTAAAAGTACCAATGACACGGTAGTGTTTCTTAGGCATAATTTTGTTAAACAGTACTACTTCTGCTGGAAAAGCTCCAGGTGTAGTCATGCTTTGTATTGGTTCATCTTTTGCAGTTCAAGATTTGTCTTACTCAGATGCTTGGCATAAATGAAAAGAACATAATTGTTTTTACTAAAATGAGTTGTCTCTTAGAAGTCCACCTAATCTCTAGAGCTGCTGGCAAATCTGCTGTGGAATAACTTGGAGCCAAGAAACAAGAATAAGAAGAACAGTGAAGAAAAACTGGAGTATAGTGGAGGCATCTGGATGTTTTCAAGGGAGGGGAAGATGTGTTATTACTTACATAGGATTCAAAATGTGACTTCATTCTCTAGAGACTTTACAAGCTTCACAAAAAACACTAGTGAAAAGCAAGTGTTTATTACAAAGTTATCTTCTTTCTGCCTTCTTATTAATTCCTAAATACTTTAAAATAACTTAGAACTAAACCATTTTCTTTCACCTCCTGTTAGCATCCAGTTTCTCTTTCCATTCCTAGTCAGAATAGTTTCACCTTACCACTTGTGTTTCCTGTGCACTGTTTTCAGATGGGATCACAGGGACTTGTTGTTTAAATTTGTTTGTATTCTGTTTCTCTCAAGCTTGGATATCTCTTTGGGCATTTTTCTTGCCTATGTATGCATGTGCTTTTTTGTTTAACACCAGGGAAGAGTTGTGAGTAAAGGCTCCTTTGCTGTAGAAGTGTAGCAAGCCTTGCTCCTTGAGCTGGGAAATAATGTTTTATCTGTCCTTCAAAGTACTGAGATTTCAGATGGGGCTTTTTTTTTGTCTGTATCAGGATCAAAAACCTCCACTATGCTTTTCTTAAAGAAGACTCAGTCTGCTGTAGAAAAGCTGATAGTGTTGCAACTCGTGTATATTACAGCCCAGCTGCGTTTTGTGATCGCCAGATAATATTCTGTCTTTATGGAGGTGAGGAGAGAGTTCTAGCTCTGACTTTGGTCCTGAAAGATTCTTTCTTAATGGCAGTCTTCCTGAAAGCATTATGCTTCTGCAAAAAAGTGAATTTTTTTTTGTCCAGCCTACCTTTCTATATTTTTCTATCTCTTGACCTGAGACATAATACTGCTTTATATTTAGTAAGGATTATGTATAAATTTTGAACTCTTCCTTACTGTGGTGCTTATCATCTGTACTTCAAAATCTTTTGTATGGAAGAGTTCAGTTACCTTCCTTGTAGCTCTAGTAGCAAGATTCCACAGGCTATTGCATATGTTAGTGTAGGCTTTGTACTCTGTATGTCTAATTTTGTGGAATTGCTTTCATTTATTCTTTACGTTTCTTCTTATGCTTCAAGGTACTATTTGTCTCAAATGAGTATTTATTTTTTTTAATGGGAATATTAGTTTTAATTTTCACTCTAGTGTTTTTGCAGTGATGATGCTGTTTGCACTGCTTTGTCCTGCAGCCCTGCCATTGATTTCGGCATTTGCATGAGTTCATAAATATGCAATAAAATAGCTCTGTGTAGGAAAGTGCCATACAAAAATTTCATCTAAACAGAAATAATAGAATTATATAGGTTGGAAGGGACCTCAGTAGGTCATTTTTTTCTAGTCTCCCAATTCAATAATTTAGGAAAAAATCCTGTTGAAAATACTTAGAAAACAAGGCAGGGGGGAGGGGTTGTGGTTCTGCTCTGAATTTAAAGAAATATAGAAGCCTAAAAATATAGGCAAAGATTCACTTTATAAGTGCTCTTTTTTTCCCCCTTTTTCTTCTTCCACAAAAAAGCGGGGGAAGGGAGAAAGACTTGGATGTGCATTTTTGTTGGCATGCAGCCTCTTTCCACAAAAATGTTATAATTTACAGTAGCTGCCTATATTTACATAACACTAGAGCAGAGCTATAGTTACAGTGTTACTGGGAAGAAGTACTAGACTTGCTCTGTTTTGTCTCTGGCTGTTTAATTACAAAAATTGATTTGAAGTACTTGCAGCACTTCCTAGAGATGCTCTCTGCACAACAGCTTTCATTCACAGAGATATGTTTCTCGGTAAAGGGGGGATCTGAACTCTAAAAGATATGGATCCTGAAAGTACTTGACCATACAGGATCTCTTTTTGTACTCAAGTATGTCCACAGTACCTTGCAGTTATGTATTAAACACTTTATTTTCATACCTGGATTTTGGGCGTATAGTACATCTGCTGTTTACCTTCAGCAAATTACGAGTGTTTAAACTGATGGAGAATATGAACTGTCATCGGTAGCGGGCATGTATTTTCAGCAGCATAATAACTTGATGTTGCAAATATATTTACATTATAGTTTTTTATAGGAGATCTTATGTGGTGGGTTTACCCAGGCCAGCAACTAAGCACCGACCAGTTGCTTACTCCCTTCCCCTTGCAGTATGTTGGGGGAGACAATTGGAAAAGCAGAAGTGAGAAAAACTCGTGGGTTGGGATAAAGACAGTTTAATAAGTGATGGGAGGAAAAAAACCCAAACCAAACCCAAGTGTTGCAAAGACAGTCACTCCAAACCTCCCATAGGTAGAGCGATGCCCAGCCAGTCTCCAGGCAACAGCTACCTTAGAAAGACCCAACCCCCAGTTTTTATTGCTGAACATGATACGTCTCACAGAATATCCCTTTGGTCAGTTGAGGTCATCTGTCCTGGCTGTGTTCCCTCCCAACCTCTTGCCCACCCTCAGCATACTCAATGGTGGGAGCAGCATGAGAAGCAGAGAAGGTCTTGAGGTCGTGCAAGTACTTCTCAGCAGGGCCCGAAGCACTGGTGTGTTATCAACACTGGGTTGATTGCAAATGTAAGCAAGGGTGCCATATGGACTGCTATAAAGAAAATGAACTGCAGCCAGCCAGAGGCAGCATGCCTTACCTTGTTTTCCATTTTATGTTGCTACAAACAGCAGCACTTAAGTGCTTTGCAGGACTCTGGAGGCTGTTCTAACAGCTCTAAAGACACTACATTTCCTAGTACAGATGAGTTTCATGAACTTTCTGTTTTATGAGTTTTCTGCTGCTAATGTAAAGTGAATAGTGATATCAAATGGTGTTAGCTGTCTGCTGGCACCTGAAAACCTGCTAATAATGCCAGCTTCTTAATTTTTATTAAATTTAAAAGGAAAAGGGTGTAATTTTACTAATGTCATGATCACACTTCTATAGTGAGTTTCATGGTGTGACTCAGAAGTTTCTTGCAGAGTATCTTTGTGTACCTTACTTTGTTGGCCTGACTACATTGTGGTAACTTACTCTAAAATTCTGTGGAAGGAAACATCTCAGGACATTGAAAACATTGGGCAACAGCATCCTAGTTCCCTCTCATTTATCTTGCAAAGGCACATTGTCCAGGACCTCTGTAGTTGTTTACAGATCAAAAGAGAAACAGTTGACCCATTCATGCCTCTGGCATAATGGTATCTCATGTCTGCACTCCCTATCTGCCTGTTTTCCCAGTAGATTTTAATGTTCTGAAAGACTTGCATTCAAGAGGGAATAATTAGAGAACATGGAGTCTTGCACACAGCCATTGGTATGGAGACTGTGGTAATGGGGAAAAGAAAGTATATTGTGTAAAAACATCTGTCAGAGGCATAGAAGAAAGACAGAAGGATGACTGGAAATGAGTACACCCCATCTTTTATCAGCGGAAGCATTAGGGAGAGAGTAGGGAAGGTCACAGATGTCTTCAGATACTTGCTCAAGGATCAGGATCTGTACAAGCTGGGTTGGGAGGGGTTAGTGATGGTCAAACTGGCAAACTGAAACTTGAAGTCTTGGAGAGGAGTACTGCCTTCACTTCAGGCAGTGAACTGAAATACAGGGAGATGAATGAAGTAATTTAAATGGAACCTAAATTTGATCTACTCTACTGAAATATCGTCTGTTTCTTGAAAATACGTCTTTCAGATGAAGTGAAGCTGAATTTTATTACTCCCAAGGTAAAAAGTGGGAAGAGGAGAGGATGTTAGGAATGTTTCTGTGAATGCACATTAGAAAAAAAACTCTTGAAAAGTGATTAAGTACTTTAGAAGTGTCATTTGATCTAGGAATTGTGTTTTTGACATGAAGCTCTGAATGTGGCATAACAACTTCAACACTCCAACTGCTAGGGTGAAGGACTCCTTGAATTGTTTTAACTTGGAGAGACTTGTAATTTGGGAGCTGCAGTTGACAAGAGACAAATTTCAGGGCTTTAGGATGAAGAGCAGAAATTCTTGCATCCTTATAGAGCATCTCATTTTGCATGCATGTCTACATTTACTATTCAAATAATAGTGAAGTAAAAAATAGCTCCCATTAATTAATGAGGAAGAAACATTGACTGTATTTGAAGGACCTTTGCCCAGAAGAGAATTTAAACAAATTTTAAAGTGCTCATGAATAATCAGAAACCCGTGTGTTAAAGCACGTAAGCCATCGTAACAGGGCTGTTCTTGTAGGTTCGTTGCCATCTTTATTCAGTAATGTATAGACAGTACAAGTGTGAGTAGGCATCTGAATGAGATAATGTTGGGATGCATAAGGATACTGAGGGGAAAAAAGATATCTGGGCTTATAGAAATGAAATCTGAAACAGATTTCCTGGACCTGTCTAATAGGGCAGGAAAGGCTGACTTTCCTTTCAAGGTCAAAACAAAAGCTGAGAAGGCATGTGTGATACTGGTTTCCAGGCAGTTTCAGTGTCCAGTATTGTAGAAAAAGGTCTTCAAAGACATGGAAAAGTTCATCAGTTTTCAAAATGTGATGTGAGGAAGGAGTTAACTGACTTATTGGGGTAAGTTTTTGTCACAGAAAGGGCATTCATTAGTTGTTTGGGGGTGAGACTCGGGCCAAAGAGTGAGAAAATGTCACTTCACCAGTCTCATTTCCTACCAGTTGTAGTCTTGCGAGCTTGATTCTAAAACACTGGTGTGGGAAGGCAATGAATTTGGGTTTCTGAACTCTTCCTGGCTTGAAATGCTTCATGCAGAAGGATATAATTTTCTATTTTACTCCCACCAGTAGCTTTTTTGTACGCTGAAAAAGCAAGAAATGGGAAGGAAAGAAACTAAATAGTTAGAAAATGAAGATTTTTTTTTTTAAGTGATGCATCAAATTCTTGAAATATTTTGCTGTTTCTTTTCTGAAAGGTTTTAGGTAGCAGTCTTACAGATGAACACCTCTGCTTTAACATTTTTGTGACTATGTTACCAAGATTTCTCTGGTTGTGTTTTAGGGTTTATTGCTCTTTTCAAACTCTCATCATCCACTAAAAAGCATGAGTTTTCTTGTCCAACAGTTTTCATGTACTAATGTCCCCCTGGTGGTTTTTTTGTGTTGCCATTGTTCTTGAATCAAAGGATACAAGTGATTTTCTGGATTGTCATACTTTAAAAATACAAGATGAAACCAAAGCTGGCTAAGGTTTTGTGGAGGATATGCAAGTGAAATGGATCGACTGCTTGTTCTCAGTCTTTCTTCCCCTTTAAGCACAAATACCCAGGAGGCAGATTTGAGCCCTTTTCTGTCACTGGAAAGTCCACAGAATATAGTGGTTATGTATTTTTTGAGGGCGGTAGGGGTGGGTCAGAGCCTTGCTGAACGGAAGTGGGAGTCTCAAGATGTTTGTTTCTTTTTCTTTCTTCCCCTGTCTCTTCTTCTGGGGAATGTCAGCCATCTGAAGTGAACTCTGCATGCTCAGAAAGTAAAACATTTGCCAAAGTAGTTCTGCAAACTGTACAAATAAACTCTACTTGGCAGAAGGATCCCAGAGAATATGTATGACTAGGGTTATTTACTGCCAAACCTTACAGCTTTGTAGCACCAGCAAGACCCCTCTAGGATGTACGAGTGCTTTATTTTTCTATGTAAAGACTGTTTTGCGTTACTAAGCAATAACGCATGGGAAAGAGAATGAGTAAGACACTATTACTTATTTCTCCCATCACTGAGCAATACTTTGAAGCATTAAGCAGATTCTCCTATAGCCACACTCATGTTGGAAAACAAATAGGAAAAAAATGCCTGTCCAGCACAGAAGACAGAAAGTACAGTAAGAGAAATAATTAAAAAAAAAAGGTGTCTGGCAGCATTGCCAGCGTCAGAGAAGCAGTGGGGACTGATGGAGAATGTGGGGGAAAAACTTGGAATCTAAGGTACTAGTAGGGAAATGTGTAGAGAGGCTTTTAATAGCATGTTTTTTGGGTTTTTCCTTTCTGAATTGTGTTGTATCTGTCATGGAGAAGCCTGTGAGGGAAAATATCCTCCAACCTTTCATGGTTTACATGTGAATGGAGGCAGCTGGTGGGAGTGATGCCAGAGGTTGCTGTTCTGCTGTCCAAAGCAATTGCCTCTGAATTGCTTGCAAGGATTGAACAAAATGGAGCTGGTATTGCTTCATGAATTGAAGTTGCTCTGAAAAAGGTGTTCTTGTGATTCTGTTATTGTGAGTCTCACAAGCAAAAGACATATCAAATTGTTGCCTTCCTTTGAGTACTAAAGAGAAATACTGAGGCTTTTATTAAGGGAATTAGGAAAGATAGTGTTTTGATTCTAATAAATCAACAATTGATGTCTCTTGTCTTCATGATATGTGCAAGTTGTTCTGAAAGCTATCCAAGTCTGTGGTGTGGGTTGTAGGTTGCAGGGTTGTGTGCAGTGTCCCCCCTGTCCAACCCAAATCAGGCTAATCAAATGGTCTGTCTCTTGTTCCAATTCAGTGTAATGCAATCAAGCAATACTGAGATGCAGACTGTGTTTTGGCAAGACCATTTATTGTCTCTACCAGTCATTGATAGGAAAAGGAGTTTATGTTGGTGCTAGATTTCCAATCCTGTGCCCCCTGAGCTGTCTCCACTTGATAAAGTAACTAATTGGCGCAGAAAAATGGTGTGGAGGCCCTTGCTGCATGGTACTGTGAGCATCTTGTGAAGCAGAGGTGAATCTAGTACGTAATCCTAAACAAGCTGCTCGTTTCTGGAGCTGTGTCAACCCATAGCAGCTGCTAGTTTTGACTTGGAAACATTTATACTTGATTGATTAACTAATAAAACAGCATTAGCAGTAGGATTGGGATCTGTATTAAGCACCTGATAGGAATGCGTTACAAATGTATGCAGCTGCAAACTGGTGTCTGATGTAAGTAGGGTTGAGATGAATGGGATGCTCTCCAAATGAGGTTAGGCGAAGCATCCCTTTTCTAATAACTGCACAGATGAGTCATATTGATAGGTATTTGATAAACATGGTTAGAGCTGCAAAATATAAGACCCTCTAAGATAACTGTTTGGCAGAATCTAAATGTCAGTGTGGAAATGTGATGAGTTACAGTCCATGCATGTGCATACCTTTGCGTCTTTCACTAATGTGCATCTAGGCAGTGTCAGTTGTGGCCACGGCTTCAGAAGCATTTGACTAACTGTAAATCCAGATAATTCTTTGCTCTTGTATTTCACTGCCTCAGTATTAACACACTTTTAGAAGGTGCTTTCTCCCATTGAAACTCTTTAATAGCAGCCAGCTAAATAAATTACTGCCTGGCTCAGGAGCGTAAAGGCTTTCGAACAGAAGTCCTGCCTTCAAACCTAGGCAACAAATGCTCCATACATGCCAAATGCGTGTTGTTTGTGCTCTCCTTCTCAGATGTGGTAATTTAAAACTTAATCATGTGAAGGATTGTATTTATTTTACTCATGTGTTACTAATCTGTGTAATTTAACAGCAAGTAGGGACGTAAACTTCATTAAGATCCAGATGATTAAAAAATATTTGGCTGAGGTCCATCCTTTCATTCTAATGATACTGAAAGCGAGACATGGCACTGGGAAACACAAAGCTATGGTTACAAAAGCTGTTATTTTTTGCTGATTGCTGTGTTATAACCTGGGGTGATGGTGCAACGGTGCTAGAAGTGTCTTCCATTTCTGCAATTCATGTCCCTCGGTGCCTACTACGTATTTAGTTTGATTTATTTGGTTGGTTTGATCATACTGGCAGGTAGGATGGCCGTGTGCCTTTTGCCTGCAGGTCGGAGCCAAGCAGCCTGCTGGGGCCGTGGTAGGTGAGCACCTCTTCTGCAGAAGGGGCAGGAGGTTAAGGAAGCTCTTTGCCTTCTTTAAATCCTCACAGAAATGAGAAAACACTGTTTTTTATGTTTACTCTTTTACTTTTTTTTCCCATGCCAGGTTTAATCCATTCAATGAATTTCCCAAAACTATGATGTTTGGATTTGGTGGTATTTATTTGAACTTTTTGGTACTTTTTTACTTATTAAAATGCATTTAATGTTGTGTTAGTTTGAATGAATTGATAAAATTTCATTCCATTAGCTTTCATTCAATCCTCTGCAAATCAGAGGACTGGGGAGGAGGATTGAAAGAAATTGTTATCTGCTCGTTTCAACTCTCAGCATCTTTTTCAGCTGAATCTTTGACAAAATAATTTGGTACCTTTAGAGCCTCTCTGCACAACAGTAGTTCAATGTACAGTATTTCTTACTGCAAAGTCAGTCCTGTAATGGTGTGGAAGTTCAAAATGTATTTACAGCTGATAAATATTTCATGTGTGTCTTTTAACTTTATCCTTTAAGATTGGTCCCAGGTACTGTAACTACATGATATTAAATTGATATTGATTATTCTTGGACACTAAGATTGGTCTCAGGTACTGTAACTACATGATATTAAATTGATATTGATTATTCTTGGACACGGTGGTTCAGTGGGATATCTTTTTAATGCTGCTGTTAAATTTAAGTATATAATTTCTCATCAAAAGGTACAATCAAAATTTGTATCTCATTTTTACTTATCCCAAACTTATTTCTACCAAACTTGTGCCTAGCATTTATAATAGATAGAACTTGGGTTTTGTTCTTCAGTGTGTTGTATGTTGTAGCTATTTGGGTAGGAGATGTACTTGAAAATAAGTATATATACACACATGTAGTAAAGCTTATTATGGTGTAGACATACAATACTAATGAATACCAAAGGTATCACCACTGGCATAGAAAAAAAAAAAGTTACTCTAGAGCAGTGTAAAAATCAGGTTCTCATGGTTTAAGTTGCTGTTAGAGAATTGTGTAGTGCCTGTGTTCTCTACAAAGTAATCCATTAATTTTGGGGAGTGGGCCTCACAGTCTCTAAGGAGAAAATATGCTCTTCTGTTTTGAAGAAACTATTCTGCTGCTTAATTATCAGTACCTGATACATATGTTTGTCATACTGAAACCTTTTTTTAACGAAGGGTAAAGGGTATGTGAAAATGCAAATAAAAGAAGTGGAAGTTGGTATGAAAATGAGGACACTAATTTTTTTTCATGCTTGTAAATAGAGGAAACTACCAGACCAGCAGGAAAAGAATAAAAGGCAAAGGAATGAAGAGGCCTGGAAAGTTTTTGACATAAGAGCAATTTGTGGAAATAATTGTTTATGCACTGAGCAGGTTCCTGTTTGTGTATGTTCATGGCTCTTTTTTCTAAGCCTAATTTTCTACAGTTTTATGCCCTCTGATACTTGTTCTGAAATCTGATTTGAAAAAAACTACACCACCGTGGATCAACACCACCACCCGTGGGCAAAACTCCCTCTGAAGCATGAAGCCAGTGAAGCCTGGGGCCTGCAAGCGTGGGTGCTGCTGTCTGAGGGAAGGAACCAAAACCAGCCATAGTCCTGGGGAAGTTTTTCACACAATTTCTCTCAATGTTTCCAACTTCTTAAAAGTGGTATTTTCAGTCTTGGGGAAGTCTCTGAGGCTTAGATATCCTTGGGCATCAAGCCACATGAATGCATCTGGCTTCACACTTGGATAATGGCTTATGAGAGCAGACATTTAATGCCCCAAGAAAATAAACCTGAAACCCCTCCAGTATTCCTACATCTGTATTTCTTCTTTTATGTACAGATAGGTGAGACTGAAGTCAGTTAGGTTGGAACTGAAGTGTAAAAGCTAAACTAGAGGATAAGAGTGGTTGTGTGTCACACATTCTTTGAGGAAGTCTCCAGTAAAAGATTTCTAGCTCTAGTAGTCAGGTTCTGATCTCTTGCATCCAGTTTCAGTAACTGCTTTTTTTTCTTTGTCTGGGCAATAATGTTGATTTGTTTTCTGGTTTACTGCAGCATTTTTTTCAGTATATAAAACCCTTCAAAAATAACTATGCAAGGGAGGTCTCTTTTTCTGGCAGTTACCTTTTTGAGAGAAGGGTGAATGAATTTTAAATATATATATATCGAGTCTACAAATTAGTGAATTTAGTATGTTTTAAAAGTTTTATTATAAAAACAGATAATAAGTTATCTGTATCTGCTGTTAGCAAAAGGTATTCAAAGAGGGATGGTATTTAATGCATACCAGCTATTGCCATGAGTTAGCGATTTGCCAATTGATGCACTGCTATAGGTTGGTAAGATAGATTTTGTATGTGTGACAAATTTTATTATAAAATTATTTTTCATGTTGACATCATAGAGCCCTGAAAATATGCATCATGCATGTATTTGGCTGACTAGGTGTGAGTTTAATGTGTGTAAATACAGTATGACTGAGAAAGCTGGGAAATTCTTAGTTGAGTCCAGCATACATTAATTAGTTACGTATGGCCTTTTGACGTTTGAAAGTCTGATATGCAGTGGGTGTGTTATACTGTGGGAACTGCCTCTAAAAAGAAAAGAATTAGCAATAGCAATCTCTTCTTGAAAATGAACGCTTTCATTTCTGCTTTATAAAATAGTTGTCTCTGGGGCAGTTTGTTCTTCCTGCTTATATTCCCTTTGGATTTAAAATGTTGTAATGGCAGTAATTTGTAGGCAAAAGGGTAATTTTGTTTCAGTAGGTATTTCATTGTGCATCCTGTTCCTGATTGTGCAAATCTCTTAAGACCCTGAATGCAAGACACATCACGGGTTAAAGCAGTTGACAACCTATTTGATTAAGCTAGTTTTGGCAGGATTAATCATATGACATTTGATGACCAGACTGTATTTTTGCATTTGATTAGTAGTTGTGTTTCAACAAAGCTTGTTTGAGAAGGGCATTGGCTTTGCACGGCTTTGGACTCTGCAGACTCCCTAGTGGTCAGGCTCTCTGGGGTCACGTGCATATCCTGAATGGTGTGCTGAAGATTTAGCCAAGCTGACTCAGTTTTATTACTGGGGAGTTTAATGTTGAGTATCCCCATTTTTTCAAAGGACTGCTTTGCATCAAATTTCACAGTTACAACCTTCACTCATGTTCTGTTATATTAAGTGTTTTAAAGTATTAAGCTTCCCAAAGAAAGCTAAGTAATAGAGCAAATAAGCCAGAAGAAAATTTAAAAGGCTCTTTAACTCCTAGTCTGATTTAAACCAAACTGAAACAGTTCTCTTGATGAAGCTACTATCACTTGCACTGGGCTTCTTTAGGGCAGTCGAGTAAACTTTCATGTATGAGAAGTTAAGTGACTTCAAATTGGAGGATATTAAATTAAAATGTGGGTAAGCAAATGGCTTCTTTCTTCTGCCTCAAAATATAGAGGGTCTAACTGCAGGGAACTGTTGCTTCAAGTCAGTCCTTCGATTAACTCTGTTGCCGAAGAGAGCATTATCTTCTGCTTTACAAATTGCCCTAAAGTCTTCATTTTCATTTATAAAGCTGTTCTGTGTTTAGAACCAGCAAGAGGCTGATGGAAAAGACAATATAGACTCAAGCTCAACAAATAGTATTTGAAGACCATCGTATATGGTGCGTGAAGCCAGAAGAGGTAGATCAATACCAAGCAAGCTGTTTCCTACAAAGTATTTTTACAAATCTAGTTCAAGTAGATGTGAAATACATCGTTCTCCACTCCTGTACAGGAGCAGGTAGAATCGCTGTCTGCACAGTAGTTTCAAGAATCAGTTGTGTTGTAATCATCACCATTATACTAATTTAATATAGCTATATGCACAGACGGATAGCTTATCTACCAGATCATTTTAAAAACTTTAAATTACTGCAGCTAGATAAAGGATTTTCAAAATTGTAAAGCGAACTGGGACCCTCTGAAATATTTTTTTTCCCTCCATAGTTTATTGGAAAGTTTAAGGATGTCCTGTTCCTAAGTATTGTGTTACCAACTTAAAGTTAGCTGATGACACAGACACAGTAACCCATCGTGATCAACAAGCCTCCTCTTGCCTCCAGTCACATGGCACGGGTAGGAAGCAACAGCTGCATTCTAAAATTTTTTTATAATTTTAATTGGAAAACCAGAAAAACTGAATTTCCCCTAATGGTCCCTGTGGATATGAGGGTGACGCTGTAAAATTTTCATTAGTGGGCATAGGGAGGGCTCTGCTGGTCCTTCTTCAGGAAAGCCTGTTCAGGCACAACTTGTACTCTGGTGAGAAATCTTTCTCTCCATTTTTTTGTATTTTTGGTCCAGAATATTTTAATGTGGCAAAAAAATAATGTGCTTGATACTGCTAGTAATTATTATTTTGAGGATAATTTTGGAGTAGAGTGAGCCTGAATGCTTGTGGAAAACCTCTTGGTTTCCAGTAGTTGAGTCCTACCCAAAACTGATTCCGGAACTAGGAGTCTGTCTGGCGTGAAGATCTGGCTGAAGTTTTAAGGGAAGGTACAACAGCCACTCTTTCATTCATTATCTTCACTTGACTTGTATGCAAAATAAATTTTAGCAGCATACTGGATAAAGAAAATTTACATAAAAGGGGTCTGTGAAAAACTGTCATGGTTACGTTGACTGAATTAAATATTGGCGCAGCAGTTCTTCAGAATGTCTCTTAGTCTAAATTAATTAATTCAAGTAAAGTATACCTTCTAACACAAGATTTTCCAATGCATTTTCAGCTGCCTTGTTTTAATTTTTTTTTCAGTTTTGCCAAAAGAATGCAGCATTTTTTTTCTGCCAGCAGGAAGTGTTGTATCAATTGCTTCAAGAAATGGGAACAGGTTGAGACCTCATAATAAACAGTTCCAAGTATTTATTAAATCATGTTAGATAACTGCAGGATGCATTATTTAATACCACATACAATTTTATATATATTAAAGTGACTCCTTGTTCTGTTTCCTGTGTCTCCATCCTTTCATAGCCTCACAAATCCTAATTCTCCCCCTTTCAAACTGCCCTTTGTTTTCCCCTCTCTCTCTGCACATCTGGTTGTCCTGTTCTTCCCCTTCCCCCCTCCAGCTTGATAGTCTCATTTTTAAAGCTTTGTTCCGCAAAGTACATAATTAAGCAGTAAGACACGACAGGGCATGAATATTGTTGTATTAATTGAGGGGAGGGAGAGAGGGGGAAGCCAAAGGAAAACTACAGAGAAGCAATACCAGCTGGCACTCCATGGGTATATAATTTGCAATTCATTTAGGAGAAAGCTTCTCCGTGGGGTGGAGTTTTCATTGGAAAGCGATGGCCAAGCCTATGCACCAACTGGGTGCTTCTCAGAGAGCATTGCTTTGCACTGGGGCAGTGTTACTGCTGCAGCTCTTGCTCAATAAAGCTCCTCTGATCTCTACTACAGGCCTGTTGTGTCTGTAGGGGCTCTACAGCCAAAAATCTATTAACTACTATACAGAGATAGATGGCTTCTTTCGAAGGAAGGGCTACTGCAGTGTAAGTGACGTTTTTCTGCTGAGAAGTAGGTGCTAGTAATATCATTCGGTAGTATGCCAAAGTGCCCATAACATCTGTCTGGGTGCTAGTAATTGTAACAGCCATTTCCACTTGAAAACGAGCAAAGAAAATACTAATGAGTGCCTGGCAAGGGCCTGCCAGCGTGAAGTCTCTGCTGCCAGTTAATCCAAGTGGCGTACAGTAAAACTGCATCTCTGAGGATTGCAAATAAAAACTCACTCTGTAAAAGAGCTAGTAGGTAGCAGTCATGGTGGTAAGGGCTGGGAGAAGTAACCGCATGCACTAGGCAACCAGCTCAACTGCTTTAAAACAGGAACTGCTCTTTATTTTTCTGTAAATTTAATGGCAATCCAGTAATTTATACACCCATTCCAAAGCTTTTGTGCAGTTGGGTTGGGTCAGACTGGAAAGTTTAAAAAGAATAACTTCAATTAGTCCCAATCCCATCCTTAGTTTCACAGACTTGCTGTGCTTTGCATTTCAAACACAATCCTGAGCTGAAGCATAGCTGAGGAACATGCCTACAGATACTTGAGGCAACAAGGCTTTCCTCTGTAAACACCACTGAGAATTAAACGTGTAGTTTAACTTTATCTTCTGTGTGTGCATGAGCATAATAATACACTGCTGTCATAGCCTGTAGTAGCGCAAAATGGTAAGGACCAGAGATGCACCTTATGGCAGCTAATAAACTATGCAAGTTTTTGTCTGCTTTCTCAGGCTTTCATTCCCCTCAGCTGGTCACTAGCTTCCAAAAAATGTCCTAGTGTTGCTCCTGAGTGGTTTAAGAAATACAGAGACATTTTTCAAGAAGTCATTGATGAACGGCATGAGCAATTGCTTCCACGTCTGGTGTGCGTTGGGAAGTCTGATGCAATGTGTGAAAATGTACAGGTGATCTTGTCTGTTTCCTTGGGAGTACTGTCTTTGTAAATGAAGTGGCAGCTAATATTCAGCACTAAATGTAGTTTAATTACATGGATGCTGCACAGCTTTGGCATCATATATGAAATTAATGTATTTGTATATGATCAACAAGGCTCTGGCTGCTAGTTTTAATGATGAACAGCTTTTTTTTTTGTTTGAGAAAGTAGTTTTTAATGTGTGAGGGTTTTTTAAAACAAGTTATGATACTGGAGCATCAGAACCAGCAGGTCCAAAATTCTTGTGGGCAGTTGTGCTGTTCAGGAGGAATTCCAGATAAAACATTCCAGCTACTTCTTGGAAATTATCCTTGGCCAGAGTAGGATCTGGGATCCACTGTGCTTTCATCCCCTTTTTTCTGGCCACTTGAAAAGACAGACTTGTTCTAATTTTATATTTAAAACAAACATAATTCTCCTCAACTCCATATTCCTCCTATCAACTACCTTGCTTCATATACTGATTTTGACGTTCTGGAATTCCCTATATTATACTGATTTATTTTGCCTTCTCTCTTGTAGGGAGGGTGGTACTTTCATCTTTTGTACCAGTGTCTGGGGGCTGCAGCTTGTGTGCTTTAAGGCACATGTGCTCACATTTGACTGACATGTTTGTTCTTGTTCCTCTTGAGCTGGGCTTCATTCACTTCTGGGGTGTGTAGAGGTTAATGATTGACATGTGTGTCCAGCGCCTACTGATGTTACTGAGGATTGAACATGAATATATGTGGGCAGAACGTGGATCTGCTTTGAAAACTGTTGAAGTGAATTTGTTAATTTATTCATCCTGTATTACACTAGAGCAGCTTTGAGAGGGTTGTCTTGCTCTCTTGGGAGAAATTCTCTAATAAAGATAAATGAATAAATAATGAAAAATCATTGAGTCATCTTTTCAGTTACATCATTAAAGAACTTGGGGTATTTCTTTTATCCTGTTCTCCTTAAAAAGTAGCAAATGAGGAGGAGGAAAAAAAAATTCTCTTTACTTTATGGTGTCTCTCCTGTCTAGGTTCTTTCACTGCTTTTCTGAAGTATCTCACTTCCACATTGCATCCAAATTGATATAGACTTTTCTGAATCAGGGTATTTTAATATTTTTCTTTTAAATTTTATTAGGTTTTTGCCCCCAAAGGTTTAACTGTGCCCACAGCATCATCAAGGGAATGGATACTCTGGGGTTTGACTGAAATTTTTGTAGAAATAGAGAGGGAAGAAGATGCATTCAGCTGGTTTTGTGGCTTCTGCTGCACAATAAAGTTGCAGAGCCCTGTGTATCAATCTGTCTTCCAATTAAGTGTCTTTAAACCTCATAAGGCTCTTGCTGCCACTCTTGTTTTTTGTTGTAATAGCTCCAGTTTCCCCCTTCAGTCTTTGTTTTTCACCACACTTAGGTAAGTATGCTTTATGCTCACCTGTGTAAAGAAGAGTGTGCCAGACATTTTAGGATGTATGAGAGATTTTGCTAAGCAGGAAGGATTTCAGAGACCAGTAGTAAGTAATAAAATATTAGTGGCACTGCAAAAACCTATGACAAGTTATAGCAAATTGGGAGGCATTGGGTTGAATATGGGAGGGTAACTCTTCAAAACAGTAATAAATATTTAAATCTTTGAAGATAAAGATAAAAAGAACCATAAAGTCAATACAAATGCTACAATTTGAATTCTTACCTGTCTAGGCAATCTGATTTAAAACATTTTCCCAAATGGCTGGGTTTGGAAATACCAATTCAGTGTTAACCCCAAGTAAATGGGCAATTGCTGCATGGGAATTAGATCTTAGATGCCCTGTGCATCTCTTTTCTGGGTTGCCACGTCTGTATCTATCTCCAACATGATGCATTACAATAGGAAAACACATTGTGGGAATGCCATATGCAGTTGTAACAGAAAGCATAATTCATATGAGATCCAGCCCATGCAAGGATGGGTGGGGGAAGGAAGAAGTAGAGGAAGTGGAGCACCATGTTGTTCTGTCTAAATAGAAATTATTTTTGCAATGAAAACTAGAAAGGCTTTAATGTTCTTGATTTATTTTTTTTTAAATACTGAAAAATTAGCACTTTTTCATAAGAACAGAACAGTTTAGAGAAAATCTACAACCAGTTTTCATTTAAAAAAGGATTTGACTGGAATAGTTTTCTTCTTTTGTCTGTGTGTTTGTGGAGTGAGGTTTGCTGAGGTTCGCTGTAGAGTGTTTGTGTTCTGGTTTTTTTGTTGGGTTGGTTTTTTTCCCCAATGACCAAGGAAGAATAGTGAAGTTTTGGAATTGGTTTTCTAACAATATTGGAGAACACTCACTATTTTAAAAAAATTTAAAAGTGGTTGAGAAGAACAGTTATCAGAAATGGTTTCTATCTAGGCAGTTTTTCCCTGGGAATGCCTTGCTTTCTGAGATAATGTTAAGGACCAATGTAAAGACTTGCCAAGCAATGGAAAAAAATGGAGGTCCTGCAAGTCTCCAAAGCTATAAAGTATTCCCAGTGCACGTAACTTCACAGTATTGTGGTGGGCAGAAATTTATTCCAGATCTCAGCTGGTTATAAGTCTGTGCCCTGGAGCATGAAGATTGAGGTTCTTGCAATTTTTAGTCTAGTTACAGAGGCTATTAATCATTTTGTTCAATCCCTTCTTGAATATTGATAAGCTCTTTGTTCAATATGTTCTGAGCTATTGAACCTCACAGGTCAATTACACAGTGTTTATAAAGCTAATTCTAGATTTTGACCAAGAGTGAAAACATAACCCTCGGAGGGATATGGTATTGCTTTTAAGTCAGCTGTTGTTCCTAATGTTACGCTGGGGGGGGGGGGTGGGGGGGAAACCCCAGAAAAAACCCTAACCTGGAAAGATATTCAGACTTCACAGAGAGGGAAGGGTGGCTAAACACACATGAGCACTTGAAACTTCTGGAGTCTTATCTTTGGTTCTGTTTGGATTTCTCAGTGGTAATTTGGGGGTTAATGCTAACTCTTAACAGATTGTTGACCTTCCCTGTCTCAATGGGTGGTTTACTTCAGCGGATTGATGTCTGCTACTGCTACAGTGCTGGGATTTGAGTCCATCCATCTGGAGTAGAGGGATGCTCAGCATGTTTAGGTAGTGTGAAATTTCATTCCTCACTCTCCAAAAAGCGAGGCATCGGAATATAGTGGGTCCAGATAGAGACCTGGGGCATGATTCCTCTGTATTTCTTTTTTTTTTTTTTTTGTTCTTTTCCCTCAAATCACTGGTAATTTCACTAATTCTGGTGATGTAATTAAAAAAAAATCCTAAAAAAAGCACAAACCTGAAGTAAAAAACCTGCCAAAACCCCCCCAAATGAAAACAATTGGTTCCCAGTATTTTGTTATATATTCCGAAAATGTCAGGAAATCATGGTTACTGTTAGGATAGCTGTCAATTTATAAAAGGACATCAGCTTCCCAGCCAATTTTGTGGACTTGGGAGAAGACCATCTGGAGGAGAAATAGAGCATATCCAACAATTGCAGAGGAGAATCATCACTGGTATCATACTCAATTAATGCAAGTGCTCAGCTGCCGAATTGCTGCATAAAAAGCTGACACAACAGCACCTTGATTTTTCCTTGGGGAAAATTTTAATAAAACATCACCCTATTCTGGGAATGAAAATTGCCTAGCATTAAGAGTGTAAGCCAAAAGTTATATGTTTCTTTCTCTTCTGGGAAGTGTAGTAGCTGGCTAATTTGTATGCCGTAAAATGAAAACTTTCTCATGAGCCTGCCAAAAGTGTAACAAGCAGTTCGTCATAGGGGGGTGAATAAAGTCTGGGAAATTTTCTCCTACAGTAAAATATACTTCACTTGCAAGATATTTTTCCAACTTGAACAGGCAGCTATTACATTCCTTCTTTTGAACTGCTGGATGTTAAGCATCTCTGAATCAGTACTTCCAAGTATGGGAAGGGATGTGTGCATTCATTTCCCCTGACTGGCCTCTACAGTGAGGCTGTTTGGGACCTGGCCAGTTTCTGTTCATTATATAGGAAAGATACCAGACTCACACATGCTTTTGTTCATAGATGCTAAAACATTTTACACATTCAAGAACAATTTTAACTAAACAGGGATTACTTGAGTTGCTTAGTGATTTTCTAAGCAAGACAAATGTATTCATTGGAGTGACTAAGATACAATGTGTTTGGTTTTTTTCCCTGATAGAATCCACATCTTATTTAGAAGTCTTTGAACTCTGAGTGAATGAAATGGATGGAGTAGTCCAGTTAGTATCATTGCCTTACTCAATATCGTGTCCTTCAGTTTCCCAGTAAGTGAGTTACCAGGAGGACTGAGTAGAATCCTGTGGAACAGTAGAATAGTTCAGGTGTGAAGGGACCAGAGGAATTCTCTTGTCCAACCACCTGCTCAAGATAGGGTTAGCTACGAAACTGGATCAGGCTACTCAGAGATTTACCCACTTGTATCATGAAAATGTCCGAGGATGGTGTCTGCACAACATCTTTGGATAACCTGTTCCACTCCTTGACTGTCAACAGGGTGGAAAAATTTCTGCTTATGTCCTGTCTGAATCTCCTCTTTCAGTTTATGCTTTTTTCTTTTCCTGCCACCATATGCTATCATAAAGAGCTTGTCTGTCTTCTCATAGCCTCCTTATAGATATTGGGCAGCTGCTACTAGGTTTCCCTGAAGATGTCCCTTGCCCAGGCTGAGCAAATTTTGGACTCTAAGCCTCTCTTTGCAGAACAATTTCTCTAGCTGTGACCATGTTGGGTGCCCTCAGCTGAATTCCTGGGTTTGTTGGTGCCTGTCTGATACTGAGGCCCCGGTCTGGCCTCAGTAATCCAGATGTGGTCTAAGGAGTGCTGAGGGGGCTGATCATTTCCCTGGATACAGTACCTGTGCTTCTGTTCTAGCTGTTAACCCTCTTTGCTACTGGGATCATGGAGGCTTCTGTGTGGCTGCTCTCTGCCACGTCCTCTGGGGCTGTGTCTATAGAGCTGTCCCCATGCGGTCATTCCCAGTAGCATGACAGAGAGGGGGTTTTCTTCCCAGGCACTGGACTTTGCATATGTCCTTGTTGGACCACATGAAGTTTACATCAGGCCACTTCTCCAGCCTGTCCAGGCATATCTGCATGGCAGCCCTGACATACCGACATCCCCACCCCATCAACTGCAAACTTGGTATGAGCTCTCCTCCAGGTTGTTGATACGGATATCAAACGGGATGGTAGATCCCTGCTAGATCCCTGACATACTTTGTTAGCAATCTCCAGGTACAGTACAACCTGGTCTGGTGGAGGGTGTCCCTGCCATGAAGAGGGGGTAGAACTGTGTGGTTTTTGAGGTGCCTTCCAACCCAAACCATTCTGTGATTCAGTGATAACCTGTTAACTACGGTCCGTCTGGCACAAGTAATTGATTTTTTAATCAAACTAGTTGTCCACCTGTCCAGAGGGTAACACGTTAACTTAAATAGAGGAAAGCTGTGGAAGACTGTCAAAACCCTTGTTAAAGTCAACAATGTTCACTACTCTCTTGTTGTCCAGAAATCCAGTTGTATTGGAGAAGGCAATTTTGTGGTTAGGCAAGATCTGCACCCATTTAATCCATGCATACTGCTCCCAGTCACCACCACTTTAGTGTGCCTGGAAATTAGTTCCAAAAGGATTTGCTCCATGATTTTCCTAAGGACCTGAGGGTAACTAGTCTGTAGTTCCTTGGTTGTCCTTTTGGTCTTTTTCTGAAGACATGTACAACGTTTGCCTTTCTCTGGTGATCAGGCACCTTTCACAATCTCCATTCCAAAGGTATTGTTACATCACCTGAAGTCTACTACAGGCAAATTTCAGTATTGTCTACTTTGCAAGCCTTAATTCTTACTTTAGGCTGGTAGGAAATTCTTGAAAGAAAAAATGTTGTTGCATTGTTTGTTCTAGAATTTAAAATATTTTAAACTTCTTTCAGGTATGTCCTGTCCCCCTTCCTCTAGCCCCCCATCCACCTTCCTCCTCAGTACCCTGTTCCCTATAGAAAATGAAGTTTACAGGGGGTGGTTTCAAATACAGTGATGGCATTTCCAAGTTTGTAATACAGTTGATGGTCTGCTTATGCATCTAACCACTTTGTTACCTGGAAACCTCAGGAGTTGTTTGGCAGCACTCCTGCATCTTTGTTTTGTTTTCTATAGCCAGGGTTTGTCAGAGGTGCTGCGGTTGCCATGACCTGTTTAGATGAGGATGTGAAGTGCTAATGCATGATCACAGTGCCAAGGAGAACTGTGGGGTTCATTGTAGGTTGGTTAAGATTCTGGGAAAAATAGCTTTATTTTTCGTGGAGAGATGCTGTTACATAAATACCCAACATCAAAGGCATATATATGTTTGAAAAACAATTGTGCTTGGTTGATTTTTTCATTGCTGTCTTATCTCTCCCTAGCATCACCTGGATACTGAGCACCAATAGCTAGTGTTCTGACACAGAGTATTGCAAAGCATGAATCAGAGCTCTTCATGTTTTGTTTGTCTGAAAGAGCAACCTAGATAGCATCTACGTCTGCCCAGCTGTTTTCTTGATTCCAAGCATTACTCATTTGGCCCAACACTTGTTTCACTGGCCCTTTTGCTCTTAGTAGACTCAGCAGGATCCTGGAATGCGTGAGCAAATATTGTGGAGATCTTAATCAGCGTTTTGACTAATACAAGTAGTGGCCTTCAGGTATCCCAGAAAAGGCTCTTTTGAATATTGTAGAAAATTTGAATTGTTTTAGGCACTTTAGATAAGGAGTATGCAAGAGACAAGGGTTTTTCATTACACAGATCATTAACATCTCTGTCTTGCCTGAGAAGGGTGGTTCTGTTGCCAAGTGCCCACAGCTGGCCACATCTGATGATGGATCTGATCATCAGCTGCACTGATGATGCAGGAGAGTCTCATGGTGGTGGTGTGGGGAAGTGATGGTGCGGGGAAGCAGTGCTGCTCAAGATCCTGGCTACATCTGTGCACGCCTGCTCACCCCAAGCCACACTTGGGTACTTTGTGCTCAGAACCACCTCTTTATGCCTTTGATATGAACCACTAACAGTTGTGTATGTGTGGAATAAAAGCTAAAAATCAAATCTAGACTGTTTGCCCCGCTACTATGAATGGCTTGAAATATACTCTACTATTCCAGATTTATTAGGTCCTAAAATGAAGTGGTGGGACTTCAACAATAGTGTTCTCACTAAAAGCAGACATTTCACCGTAAATCATGCTTGCGTGTGCAGGCTATTAAATATGTAGCCTCACTTTGTGGTGTGCATATGTACTGTGTCCTTGCATCTACCAACCAGTATTGTATTGCAACCAGGGAAATGCTGTGATTAGTGTGCGATACCAACATTGATGCCCGCTGTGCTGGGTAGCAAGCTCTGTGTAATAGGGCCTTATATCCAGCTAACAATACACTGAGTAGCTAACTCGGTTTCCGGTGCTTATTTAGAGAAGAAGGAAATTACTATAGAGTATTAAGTGATAATGATTTGCATTGGGATGAATATTGTTTTAAAGGAGCACAATTGCAAATCAGGTCATTAGCAAAGCATTTTATTGGACAGTCTTCTTAAAATGCTGCCTGTGGTGTGGTTGATGCAAAAATGAAACTTGTTTCATAATAGTGTATCCTACAAAAACTATTTCAAAGAAGGTCTGTTGAAAAAATTTGGGACATTTAAAGAAAAGTATCTTTTTTCTGTTATGTGAAAGAACTTTTAGGTTGAGTTAATCCTAATCAATCACATATTTTGCATTTTGGACAGTATTTTATTTGCTAAAACTTGTTGAGCAAAAGGCTAATTTTTTTTTAAAGGGTATGTGTCAGTAAAAATTTTTTTTTTTCTTTAATTCTGAATTACGTGGTAGAAACTATTAGTGTTTAATATGCCTTTTGTTTAAAAGTTTGCAGTGTGTCATCCTCAGCTTTGTCTTAGCTGCTAAGGAATAGTTTAATGTGTTAATTTTGATGTTTAAGCATGGAAAACCTCTAGGTCTTTTATATGAGAAGTTTCTTTGCTGCTTGTGTTTTGTGGCCACAGTAATTTTCTGTGTTGTTTTCATGCACTTTCTGAGGTTAAAACTTTCACGGCATCCATAGCAAAGCCCTTGTGCTTGCTGAATCCCCACTTTCATTCTCAAAAGTTATAGAATGTGCTATAACAAATCATTCGCTGAAGAGTGACCCTCAAATGTATCTGTGAAGGAATGAAGTTTAATGTTTCTGCTTTTTCCCTCCTCTTCCCCTGAAAAATCATGGAAAACAGATGTCCGCAATGTGTAACCTGATGGTGAAATGTCATTACAAGGCAGCTTTCTGTGCCAGCTGACAGTTTTTCCTACCAGTCTGCATGCCTTAAACCCGTTCTGCCTTTTGTCTGATGGCTGGTCAGGTCACCTCTGTGACAGGCTGTTTTGAAGCCTTAAGTCTTGCAGTTAGAGAGGGGTTCATCATATGGTGCTGAGCTTTGATTTCTCTGATACGATACCACAGCATCTTATTCCAAAAGAAACAAGGTAATTGGTGTTGGATTTGGTTTTGGATAATGCCATTTTATCCCTGCTTTACTTTAACCCCCAAAGTCTTAGCTTCAGAGGTCTCCAGAACCTGATTGCATCTGTCTCTGTTCTCCTTGCCAAAAATGTTCTTTGCCTTCCTATTTTACTTTTGGGATTTTTACCTTCTCTGCTTGTGTCCCTCAAGTTTTTGCTCAGTAAACATTTGCTAAAATTGATTCAACCCTTTTTAAAGTATCCTGCTTTTGAAAAAAAAAAAAAATTAAAATTTATTTGCAGTAGATTTACTGAGGTCCCTCTGGCTGGTGTTGATACAGAGTAATGTGGACCACTCTTGTCCTATGTCAGTCCTTTTAAGTAAATAAATGTTCTCAGTTTGTTTTGGCTCCCTGTGGCACAATGTATCAAGTGCTGGGTATGTTTTTCTGAGGAGGAGACTAGGTTAGTTACTTCAATCGTGATTTGGAAGGTGAGCAAGTGTCAGGTTTCTGTAAAATTGATATCCGCTCTGCAGGCGGGAGCAGCTTAATCTGCTGGGGTGCCAGGCACTTGGGTGGGTAAAATGCAAGCAGAGTGTTTCGGCTGCACCAGCTGTGCGGCAGCAGCTGGAGCACTGCCAGAGAGCAGTTGGCAGCGCTGAGCAGTGACAGAGGGGCTTCGGAGCCAGATAGAAATATAAACACCTTGTCTAGCTGAAATGATTAGGGGAAGTATTTCCCTACCTCCCTTATTAACTGATCATGAAATGTGTTAACCATTAGCTCTGGTACGACAGACTGACTCGTGAAGAACATAACTTGTTTGGGACTGCAGTGAAGTCCGTGGACCAGAAGCAGATTCTCTCTTGTGTGTTTGGTGGAAGGAGGTGGGAAAGTCGTTGAAATGTGCCATTGAAACATATTTTTTCTCTGGTCCTATGCAACTGAACCAGCTGAAGCATTATGGGAATAGATAGGGAGATGGAAAAGCATTTTAAAGACAAACACACAAAACCCATGTAGGTTTTACTTATAAATAATGTTCTGACAACCTTTAAAGCACTATGATTTCAAATGGCCTTAACTGGGAAAAAAAATTTGCAAAGATTACCTGGGCGGGAGGGGAAGAAACACCTTTCAGCTGAAGTTTCTAGTCATTAAAGATGACATGAAAATTTTCATGCTGAAATCAGATTTTGACAGAAATGGTTATTTCTGCAGAAATAAAATTTTCAGCAAAAGTTTTCTGAATTGACTAAGTATTTTATTCAGAAACTGGAAGCTAGTTTGAAGCCAAGAATCAGGATGCTTTGTTCTTATCTTCAGTGTATCTGCAAAAATGAGCCTGAAGCAATGACACGTACCAGTTCTCCAGTCACAGAAAAAAGTAAATCAATGAGAAGCCTTCCTGACATGTAGTAACTGCAGACAATAATGCAGTTATTAAAAGATAAAACTTAGTTTTCTTGTCTGCCATATGAAATGGTTTTATTTACTCAAAAATTTAAAATTGTTGTAAGAATGTGTTTTTGTTCCAGTTTCATTATAAATGCTGCTTAAGAAAATCTATATGGAAATAATTTTTACTTTCTATTTACTAGACCTTAATTACATGTTTCTTAATAGTAAAACGTAAATTGGGAATACATACACAATTTCTTATGCTCATTGTTGTACATTTCTTGCTTGGAAGAAAGTGCAAATTTAATGTAACAATTCAAGTAGTCAAAAGCAGGTCTTTTAAGGGCTACTTGCCAATAATATGTAGCCGAGTAAGGAAAATTATTTCATCCAAACTATTGAGCTTTTCACCTTAATAATAATAATAAGTAGGACAAACTTCTGTATCTGTCAGTGGCTTTTATCCTTGAAGGCAAAATATCCTGTCATTAGTGATTCATAAAAGTTCCAGACATATAGTGGCTTAAATATTAAATACAACAGTGTGCTGCAGCTAAAGATGTAGTTGAGGACCCACAGCTTATCTAAAGAGCTAACAGCTGATGTCTAAGAACAGGTCACTGGACTTTAATTTTGCTGTTAGTTTTCTTTATATACCGCATAGTAAAGAAAACAGTTTTAATTATATTCATTCAATGCCGCCATTTCTCAAGGAAGTCATGTACTTAGTGCAAAATGTTTTCCCATGATGACCTTGCATGCTTCTTATGGAACTGTGTCTGAACTGCAGAAACCCTGCCTGAATCAAAGCAGTTAATTTCAAAACCACACCTACTCACCCCACCCCAAGAAACGGGTCTACTCTGCAGGTTATATTAAATGTACTGGTAAGTAAAGTCATGACTTCTGCAGTTGTGAGGGAGGTGAAACAAAGCCTGGAGTCGTGTGCAATGATTTTGCTATTTGTCTTCTGAAACCTCATTATGCTCTGCAATTGTTCCCTGTATTAATGCTGATCCAATAATGGAAATTCCTGGGAACTAAATGGAATATATTTCTGCTGTTTTCTGACTGTCATCAGTAACCAGAAAACCATTACTGGTATCCATATTTGTTAATGCATTGTTTGGGGCCTTTATTTGTAGTTGCTACTCATCAAGGCTAAGCTGATATTTTGGTGACTTAAAATCAATCAATATTGATGGTCTAGTGAAAATTTTGGGAGAAAGGGCAGTGTTTGTTCCTCTGACAGCAGATACCATGAAAAAAAGGAAAGCTTTTTTCTATGTTTAACATGAAGTGTGACAGGCTAGGAATTAAAGTTGAAGGATTTAGATTTGTTTGGTGTGGGTCTGTAATGTTTAAGCATGGTAGAACATGCTTTAGCACTGCCAACCCTACACCTGCTTCAGAAGTGCTTGTGTAATGCACTGTCAGTGCAAAATGTGCTCAAATAATTTTGAGCAGTGATGATGTGGAGTGTAAGGTTGTGTGGAACCAGAGTGATGAGAGCCTCTAGTTTGGTTGGCTGGATGCATGGTGGTTTGCAAACTGTATATGTATGTGTTTGTAGGTAAGTACAGTTATACATGCATATGGGTAGTAATCCAGTAAAGCTCACAAGCTGGATTAGATTTGAGAAACTGCATTCTGTATTTTTGTTCAAAATCATAACTACAAAATTTTCTGGTTGAAAAGAAATAGAAATTTAAAAAAAAATCCACTTAATATAAAATGTATTAAAAAATTGCCTACAAGGAGTCAAGACATGATGGAGATGAAGCAATGCTGACCCTGTGCTACCTACAATGCAGTGACCAAGCATTTCCATAATGTGATTACTTTTCACATTAAGCTGAGTGAATTACAGCACATTTTCTCTGAAGTGTGTGTTGTAGCTGTGGCGTGAGTGAATCCTGAGGCTTTTAAAGTATTGCAAGTCTTCTGTACTTGTGGCTGCTTTGCAATCAGTTGCAGTTGAGCAGTTATTAAGAAAGATAATTTTATTTTTAAAGGAATATTATGATAGAGACATAGTTTAATAGATTACAGTGAGTGAAGGAAATTATTTTGGATGGAAGCAGTGAATGGAGGGAGTAAAGATGGCTGGTTTGTGGTATTGTGCATAGTGCCTTAAATCTAATTTTATTTCATGTCTTCAATATTAATTGTTGATGCTAATGTTAAACCAAAGTAATATTTTAATAACAAACTTTAAAGCACTCATGTTGCTCTGCCGAGTGGAAGGCGTTAAAGTGACATTGAAGGAAATGCTGTCTGGATTCTGCCAACCTGAGAGCAGATTAAAATTCATATAAAAGACCAGGACTAAATGAATACATCAGATTTTACAGTACTTCCACCTCAGAATTCAGCTGCATTCAAATATTGTTCCTTTCTTCTGGTGGAGAAAGTGCTGTGATGCTTTTGGGAAGTTATTAAACATCTGAGCCTTAATTTTCCATCTGAGGCAGAAGGAAATTATCTTTCTCAGTGGATATTGCAGTTATATTAAGAAATGTATCTTGAAGATACTCAGATGTTACAGTACTAGGGAGGGAGGATGACCTTGAAAATACAAAGATAAAGTCAGACAAAAGTTATTCAGTATTGCTTCCCTTTGCCCCCATAACACAAAGAAGTTTTATTCTGCCTGATGCAGTTTTTGAAATGGTAACTTTTTTAGCCTTTTGGTCAAAAACAATGGGATGAACTTCTGCTAAAACTGAAGTTTGTCACTTTCTTGTGAAAGAGCACATTATTTCTGATGTTTTAAACGTAAGGGCCTTCATGCAACAGCCGCAGAAAAATCTCTGTTTCTACTAGGAACTAGATAAAGGGGTTCTGCTATTCCTGCATGTGGGTTGGTGCATCCCAAGCACAACTAAAAGCAGGGTGAAGAATGGATTGAGAGGAGCCCTAAGGAGAAGGACTTGGGAGTGCTGATCGGTGACAAACTCAACGTGACCAGGCAGTGTGCACTAGCAGCTCGGAAGGCCAACCATGTCCTGGGCGGCATCAAGAACAGTGTGGCCAGCAGGTCGAGGGAGGTGATTCTGCCCTTCTGTTCTGCTGCTGTGAGACCCCACCTGGAGTTCTGCATCCAGCTCTGGGGTCCCCAGTACAGGGAAGACATAGAGCTGTTGAAGTGAGTCCAGAGCGGGGCCACGAAGATGACCAGGGGGCTGGAGCACTTCTCTTGAGAAGAGAGGCTGTGAGATAGTTGGGTTTGTTCAGCCTGGAGAAGAGAAGACTCTGGGGACACCTAATTACAGCCTTCCAATACTTAAAGGGTCCTATAGGAAAGTGGAGAGGGACTGTTCACCAGGGTGTGTAGTGACAGAACAGGGGGTAATGGCTTCAAGCTGAAAGAGTACAGGTTTAGATTACATGTTAGTAGGAAATTCTTCCCTGTGAGGGTGGTGAGGCCCTGACACAGGCTGCCCAGAGAAGCTGTGGTTGCCCCCTTCCTGGCAGTGTTCAAGGCCAGGCTGGATGGGGCTTTGGGCAACCTGGTCTAGTGGAGGGTGTCCCTGCCCATGGCAGGAGGTTGGAACTAGGTGATTTTTGAGGTCCCTTCCAATCCAAACCATTATATGATTCTATGATTAAGATACTTCATTATGGTAAACCCAGATTTTGCAGTGCAAATTAGCAGGTAACTGTGTACCATCTTAGCATTTCCCTATCTCCTATGATAAAAGAAATGCCAAAGCTGTTTTAATTATTTACTTTAAGAACAAGGAATGTAGTCATAATATTTTCATAATAATATGTTAATTGGACTGATGCCAAGCTTATGTTAACACCTTGGTTTGGATTTACATGTATTAAAGTATGCCAGTTGTTTTTAACATGTGATTCAAGGAATGATTGTGCACTTCAGGTTTAGATTTTTGTGTATGGTGGTGTTTTTTTAAGAATGTGTATCTGTATTAATGGTTCAGTTAAGTGTTTTTCATTTGAATATTGGCCTTTGCTGAAGGAAAACACAGGTTTGTGGGGTTTTAACTTTATGCTTGCATATTAAAGTTTATTTTGTGGCTTTCTTTTTTTGCATGCATTTTTAAAAACCTGCTGTTAGGTTGTTTATTCTATTACTAATGTACAGGTTTCCCAGTGCATCATATGGAAAGGGGTTCATGCCTTTAATTGGTATTCATTTTTATTACTTTGACTTGAGATTTTGGTTAAAGAACAGCTGTTGGATAAGGGCAGGCTTAATGTTGTTTATATTACCTGGGTTTGAAATGAAAAGCAGCAATTAAAAAATGTAAATGAATATTTCTGGAAAGTGACCCCAGGGATGCACTTGATGTATGTTGTTTGCTACAGTTGATGTGATGGAGGCAAATTACTCAGTTTAATATTCAATGATACCTTGCCCCCTGCCTTCTCAAAAGTTGAGCTTTAGGGGAATTCAGTTGGCAGAAAAATAATAGAGACTAAAGTATTAATTCAGTGCAACAAAATCCCATATCCCTTGAAATGTGAGATCATATCTGACAACACACCAACTTTGAAACCTGTATTGTCTTTCCCAGAGTTGCACAAAGACTGGTACATGCTCTCACCTAGTAACCTTCTGTACCTCCCCATTCTTGTTAAAGAGCCTCTGCAGCTTCTTTATTTGCACTGTAACGGTTTGGGAAATGACAGCGCTCAGGCCTTGCATAATCCTTGGATTTAGGTGGCTGCAAGGGCTGTTTAATTTGTTTTTTGATAGACACTTGCTAGGAGTAGGGCAGAATAAGGATAAGATAATGATAGTCTAACTATTCAGGTATGGGACAAGAATTTATTTCAGATCCCTGTAAGTACTCCTGTTAGCCTTTGCTGGTAATCATCTTAAACTGTCCTCAGTGAGCCAGCATTGTTAAACTACGCTTTGCAAAGATAGGTTTGAATTGCTTGACTGCCAGCTGCTTTTTCTGTTTGGTTTTTGTTTTGTTTTTTTAAAGACATGGTTTTTATAGCAGGCCTATGAAAAAATCATTGTGCAAGTCATTTTAGTGTCAATGCTTTTCTGAAGCAGAAGTACACCAGTCTGGAAATGTGTGTGGACTTTGAGGGAGGAGATAGAAGGCATCCTTTATTCCGAACAAAAATCCAAATTTTCCTGCTTGCTCTTCCTTTCCATGTTCATGGAGAAGTACAAGTGCAGCCCAGAGTCACTGTGACTCTGTGGTGACCCTGGAAGAGCTGCTCTTCTCACTTGATGCGGTCTGTGGAGTCAGGCTGTTTGCTGCATCGCTTGGTGGATGAAAGTTTTCAGGATAGTTCAGCAGGTGTAAGAATGATCAGTAATTTTAGAAATTGCACAACACTGTTGCCACAATAAATTATCTCAAAGTTTGGTAAGGGTGGCTTCATTCCAAAAAGGTTTTTTCTTCTGCTTTTGTCATTTTTTCCAAGTTATCCCAAACCTGGCACCCTGAGGAAACTCTTGAATGTGCATATTTGAGATTGGTTGAAGCACAGCTAAATCTTCCCAGGATCTCACGTGGTACCAGTGTCCTGCAGCTTCTTATAGGATCTGTGCTAACTTGCCTGCACATAGGCTGCGTCATGAGAAGGGACTTCCATCTGAAAAGGGACAAAGTCAGATTGCTGCTGTGACATACCCCTCAGGTTTCAGGTGATGGTGGTCTGAGGTGCCTGAAGAACACAAGACCAAGGGTGCTATTTTTTCCTGAGTATATTCAGTGCTACTAATATATACTGAAAAAGGAGCCTAACGAGGAGTCCAGAGGGTTGAGGAAGGTGTTGGGCAAGGACATCGGTGTATATGGGCCTGTATGGAGGGTAGGGGTGTAAGAGTGGGTATGGAGGGCTAGGAGCAAAAGGCAGTATCAGAAGCAGTTTTAGGGAGAATGGGCAAAACTTTAGGAGTGCAGGGGAAGATGATCTCTAATACTTGGATCACAAAGTCCTTCTGGAATTCAGATCTTGCTGTGGAGTCCTCAGATTCCCTGTCCTGTTTCAGCAAGTAACTGATAGGCATGGCCTAAACACAGCTGATCCATTTTGGCATAGAAGCTATTACTGTTGTTACTGTTTAAACTTAATTACAGAAGCCTGTGATCTAGGCTTTCCATTAAGAATACAACTACAGATGAATCTGTATGAGGGAGATCTGTATCAACAGGTAATTTAGAGGAAGGAGCAATGTTACACACAATGAATTTGAACCAAGAGGTCCTGGTAGAATATAGCTTTATCTGAAAACTGTTTCTTGCACTTCTTTTACTTGTTTTTTTTTTAATGGGGGGAGTTTAGTGTTTATTGCCAGTCCTGACAATTACCAGTCTCAGACCCTTTTTTCTTACTCTGAAATGCTTGGAATTTGGCATTTATGTGACAGTTATTTTAACAATTCAAAAGTAAATAATAGGTGAAATCAGTGTATATAGAGAAGATCTACTTTAAATTGCATTGATGATATTTAGTGTGTCTTGTAAACTGCTAAAAACCTCTTTTATCTCTTTTTTTTTTCTTTTTTTTTCTTTTTTTTTTCTTTTGATCAGGTAGGGCAACAGAACCTGAGGGGGTCTCAACACATGAATTCTTCTTGTGCTAGTGGCCTTCATAGAAAGTGAGAAAGGTGGTGTCTCCCTTCACAGAGCTGGAAACCTGTGATAAAACCAATTAGCCATCTGTGCATCAATTGTAATTGGTAGTTTGTGCTGTCATGGGCAGTTAAAGAACAAGCAGCCTTTTGTGTGTTTATCTCTCAAGTATTGGTTGCACCGAGGTTAATGAGACTCCCTAGGAATATAAGTACCTCAGATACAAGTGTAGAGTATGAAGTGTATATTTTTATTGTGACTTTTCAAATAGAAATTGTTTATTTGGGAAGTGTCAAATCAGTGGCTGCCACATGAAATTCAAAGGGAGCAGTAAGACATTTTAAAGTGATCTTATGCTTAGTTTTTTTTGTATCACAGTGGCTTCAACAGAACTGTAGATGGAATTCTTCTTGTCTGGATTTTTATTACCTTAGTAATAGTATCTGTTAGTACTTGGTGTTTTAACATTGTGAATTATTTCCACAGCCTTTTCTGAGGACAGGCAGATATCCTATTAGACATACAAGCTCTCAATATTACCAGCCCTAATAGCATTGCAGGATTTCTGTCAGTCATTTTTGTCAAAATTTTGTCAGGCAGCAGCCATAATGTTATGCTGGAGTACCTAAAGTGTGTGCGTTCTCTCAAAGACAACCAATTCTGGTGGGAATCATGCCTCAAAAGAATTGTTCTCTAGCATTTACATTTCTGAGGCCCTTTCTTCAGTGAAACTTTAAGTTGCAGTTTGTCCTTGAAGTGCTTTAGGGGAAACATAATTTATGTTTTGGTGGTTCTTCTGTACTAGACTTCTTTTTCTACTTACCATTCTTAATTAAATGCAGCATTGTTTTTTATGGAAAAATTTCTGTTTTGCTCCTGATGTTTTTGTAAACCGGGGGTTTTATCCAATAAAATGGGCATCTACACATAGAATCATAGAGTATCTCAGTCTGGAAGAGACCCATAAGGATCATAGAGTCCAACTTCTGGCTCCTCACAGGACTACCTGAAACTACACAATAGGACTAAAAGTGTTGTCCAGCTGCTCCTTGAACTCTGACGGCTTTGGTGCAGTGAGTACTTCTCAGGAGAGCCTGTTCTAGTGACCAACCACCTTCTCAGTGAAGAGTCTTTTCCTAATGTCCAATCTGCACATACCCTGATGCAGCTTCGTTCCGTTTCTTCACGTCCTGTCACTGGTCATGTACGTCTGTTTGTAGGCTGGATTGTTTTTTCTTTGGGTAACACCTTGAAAGCTGAATAAAAATTGCCTAATGTTATGTGGGAGGCATATTGTTGCTCATTGGTGTTAAGTGAGGCAGGCACAACCTGACTGAAGATGGAGTACTTTATTTGAATACCAGACACTAGATAGTGTGAGAGAAACGATTAGATAAACTTACAGCAATTACATTGTTCAGATTTCAAACTAAAACTGTTTTAGAGAAAGAAAAGATATGGGTGAGAGCACGTAACTCAAATGACAAGTACTTTTCTTGCTACAAGTTTTCTTCTTGCCTTTATCTTTTTAAGTTATATTCACTACAGTTTTCTTAATGGGTCCTTCTCTTCTGCTTCCAAAGCCCAACACTGAAACAGGAGGCAGGGAAGGGTGGTGTTCCTCCCCCTTTCACTTGAATAGGTGGCCAGCTTGGCCGTGGATGCTTATCTCAATTCTCTGTCAATAAATAGTGTAGTAGAGTCCCATTTTAATGACAAGGCTGCTGGGGATATGCTAATTTTATTTTTAAGTTTTAATTAAGGAGATATCTTACTAATTGGAAGAGGAACAGAACAATCAAGTGTCAGTGATTCTACTTCATATAAGAACTTTTTTAACACCCAGAATGTGAACCAGTTGTATTTGCTGCTGTATAATTTTGTTCATGAACCATATAGCTTGGGCTGCCTCATCTTTTGAGAGTTTATTGTTCCTTTGTTGAAACCAGTATGAGATTTCTCTTAAGAAAGTATCTGAAACAATACGTTATTATAATTTTAACTGCATGATGATAGTCATGGGACCTCTTAGATTATGAAAATGTCTGCTGAAAGGGGGTTTGGCTTTGTGTTATGGTACAGTAAGAATTCTTTTCATAGTAATCTAAGTCAGTCAGAAATTAAATATAGTACCAAGGTGGTTTTTTTCTCCACAAGATTTTGAAAGTGGTTTTAGTCTTGTGTGGGTTCTGAAGAAGGAAGTAGGTGTCTGAGCACCAAGGCAACCATCCTTCAAGAGACATGCACGGCTGCATCATTCTTCTCCTGCAAAGTAGTTTGATATGTGCAGACTTTAGATACCGCCTGGAGTGGCCCAAAGAAATCCAGTGAAATATTAAAGCGATGTGTAGTGGTCTAGGTACATGATGACCAACTTTTAGAAGTGTGTTTTTTTCTTAGTGTTTGGAAGCAAAGGCCTCTCACCTCCAGTGCTACAGAGACCTCTCATGCCAAACTGCAAATGTTCAGCATTTTATAGACTTCTGGCTTGAAACATTGTTCTGTAAATCCTGTGACAGCAATTTAAGTAGAAGAAAATTTCCATTCTCAACATTCAGCCTGTCAGTTCTGTGGAATCATTCACCTGTTTTGTTTTAATTTCTTCTTTTCTCTCAAGCATTAGGGAGTCTTCAACTTGATACAAGACAGTTAGGTATAAGCTAGATAATCAATGTATTTTTTTAAATGTCATTTTAACAAAGTGTGTTTCCTTGAAAATTTCTTACCACATTAAATGAATTACTGAATATCTGAAACAAGGTAATGGGAATTCTTCCCCCCTCCTCTGAAATTAGTATATTGATCATTTTTTAAATTATTAAAATCTTTGAGGCATCTTGAAGTGGCTTAAGCCACATATTTGCTCTTTAGAAAAAAAATCTGCTGATATATAAATCCATTCCAGCCACTGTGTGCTCCGTCACACGAAAATCCATGTTCATCTACTTCACAAGAAGATGGGAGGGCAGAATGCCTCCATGGTTTCTATTTACGAACATACTCTTAAGGACAGGGTTTCAGCTCCAGAGATGCTGAAAGAGGTTGTCTGAGGTGGAAAAGATACCATCTAGGTGGAGTTTCCTGTGAGAGTGCTCTGTGAACATGTAAGCTGCAGTAGCTGTGCTATTACTAACTATATTTTGCAGTGACAGCTTTTATGATACAAGGAAGAGGCTTTTTTTTCTCTTGTCCTTTCTGAAGTTTTATGTCTTCAGCAGTTCACGCCTCCTGAGATGCTATTTCTTGCCTACGATGTCCTGGGAAAATAGATAAGCGCTCAGCATGCATTAAGGTTTTATCAACTTCTGGACTGAAGTGCCCTTCAGTGAGAATGCCCAGGTGAATGCAGCCCTTTTGTCTGAAATTACTGAAATAAAACAAGACAAGAGCAGTCTGCAAGGGACTAGGGACCCAAAAGGTAAAGGGTTTTGTAGGTCGAACCCAACACTTTGTATTTAACCAAAGAACAGATAAATACTAATGCAATGCCTGCAGTTATGCTGTTTGTTTCCTGCAAGCACGTGACTCAGCATTGCATCAGGTAGAGGTTTGACGTGGCTTTTTGATGCACATAATTCTGTGCCAGTTTAATTAGTAAAGAACAAAGGTATGGGTGACTGCAGTGAATCTCTTGTCTGTTAGGTAGTGTAGCCTTCTAGACAAATATAGCTGGAAGGTGGGGAGGAGATGTTTCTCATGGATGGTCCTCATATTTGATCAAGAGAACCAGCAATATTCCTAAATTGGGAATTACTTGAAAGTTCCTATTTAATTTTTTTGTCAACAACTTATTTGAGATCTTAGCACACTGCCATCTAAGCTTGTGTTTTGCTGTCTTCCGATTTGGCAAACATTTACATGACGCTTACACATTTGTCACCATACAGAACAGATAAAATACCCATTTTTGAGATTGATGGGGGAAGGGCAACTAACCCTCCAGGTAGAAGACAAAGACATGGAAGAAGGATGAAAAATTAGCGTGTTTGCAAAAGCTGTTGTTTAGTTAAACTATGAAAAGTTGCCCAGGAATTCTGCAATGCAGACTGTTTGGCTGATAAAATGATAATTGCATTTCATACCGATATATGCAAACTGATGCATATGAACAACCTAACTGCAGCCATACACATGTAATGGTGAGTCTAAACACATTACTTTATCCCAGGTAGGAGTTATAGTCTCATTGGATAATAGCTTGAAGATAGTGACAGCAGTAGTCTAAATAAGTAAACTTTCAGAAAATAATAGGAAAAGAAGGAACAAAACCAAAGCTGCCATCATGTTATTGCAGAAATCCTATTTGTGTAAATACCATATAACAAAAATGACACAGAAGATGACAGAGAGGGAAAAGACAAGAATGATCAGTCCTAAGTGTGATATAGCTTTCATTGAGTTGAAAGCATAGATTAAGCCCTGTTAGAATGTGAAACAAAGATTAAGGGAGGGAGGATGAGGTAGTTACCTGTACAATCACAAGCTGAATTTCTGCTGGTGAAGAGGGAAGCATTGTGCAACATTTGTTTAGCTGCTTTGTAGTACTTAGTGAGACATAATTGGAAAGTTTTTGTTTTTCAAGACAAGAAATAGTTTCCAACTATACGATGTTTCATGTGTAACTCTCTACCACCTGGAGGCCGGGTGAATTAGTTATTTGTTCTTCCATGTGATGAGTTTGTCCCTTAGTTTTCTGTAGATTGCTGTAATAAACATGCATTTACAGCATCTTGTATTTCTCAGTAACTTCCTGTGACAAAGAGCATGGCCTTAGACACCTGCAAGTGGTACTTCCCACAGAATGTGCCATGGCTCCTGGGCTGGTGGCTCTTCTGCCACTCGTCACAACTCAAAGACAAACATTGTGAAGAGTAAATACATAAGCAGGTTGTTGACCTATTAAATGGAAATTTGCTTATATGGTGTTTTTGCCCCAGCTAGCAGCTAGGCTCCCCACAGCCACTCACTCAGTCCCCCATTGCAGTGGGATGGGGGAGAGAATCACAAGTGTAAAAGTGAGAAAACTCATAGATTGATGTGAAGACAGTTAAATAGGTAAAGCAAAAGCTGCACACGCAAGCAGAGTGAAACAAGGAATTAATTCCCTGCTTCCATGAGCAGGTGTTCAGCCCAGGAAAGCAGGGCTCCATCACACGTAATAGTGTAAGAACCAGAAAAGCCCTTGGCTCTGTGTAAGCACTGCTCAGCAATAACAAAAATTCCCTGTGTTATCAACACTGTTTCAGCACAGATCCAAAAGAGAGCCCCATACCAGCTACTAGGAAGAAAATTAGCTCTACCTCAGCCAAAACCAGCATAGTTTGTGAGGAGCTTGGAATAATCTCAGGAAATTATCTCACACCACATCACACAATCCTTAGGATTGAATGCCATTGTTGTGAGGTTCTTTTATTAAAAATTGCAGTTATCTCTGAAAACAGAACAGATTGGAGGTTTCCTTGTATCAGCTGCCTGGAGAAGATAGATTGTGAGTTTCCCTCCGCACTCAGGTTTCGTGTTTAGATACCAAACTTCAGGAAGGTTAGAACTTAGCTAAATTGTTCTGCCAAGGTTCCACCAGAGGTGTGTGCAGGTAAACCTCAATTAAATGCAGTCTCGTGTAAATCTCTTGAGTTCACTCATTTGGGGTACTTGAAGCTCCTCTGAGAGAGCATGAAGACAAGAATAATTGTCACCCTGCCTCAATTCCCTCTTACTGTGAATGTCAGTGGAAGACCTGCTTCTCCCATGGTTTCTAGGTCAGTACTTCATTAGATTTTTTTAAAGCACAGTCCCTCCTGGAGCACAGTACCTCCTGGAGTTACTCCATCAACCTCCTTCCATGCCAAAAGAAAGAATCATCCTTACTTAGTGAAGCAGTTATATTCACCTCAAGACTTATAATTGACTTCCATTGAGAAAATACAGAATAAATTAGATTTTACAGTAGCTTAAACTTTGGCCTTCAAGGCAATGTAAGAACCACTGTCTCAAGCTGTCTGAAATTCTGTAAGAGCAGTTTCTACATATACTGTAGAACCCACAGAGGAAGCTCTCGAGAGTTGCAGTTAGTTTTCTCAAAATAATCTAGGTGAATCCTGAGGTAGTTGGCTACATCATCTCACTTTTGGGGTGCCTTCAAAGTTTCATCACTTCACAGTTGAGATTGGCTTCAGGATGTGAAGTGGTTGGGTGTTTTTCTCCGTGTAGCTTCTACCCTTTCCACAGAAGACACCATGTGGAACTTGGCCCACCATGTGGGCATGTGGAACTTGAATTCATAGTTCACATGATCTTTTGCTGTGATCCTCAGTGGATTTTTCACCTTACATTTTGCTTATCCTTGTTAATGAGGCTTATAAAGGAGGAACAGAGGCAGTTGAACAGTGCTGATGAGCTGAAGTCTTCCACTGTATGTTGGCAGTTCAGTTCCAGTGCGGGAGTTGTCAAAAGTTGTCAACAGTTACTGTGGTTGCTTTACTGTTCTCCAAACAGGAACTCATCCTTTGCATCATGTGGCAAACTCAACAGATAGCAAAAATCTTTTGGACTGAAGTTGTGGCTCAGAGGAACAAGGCTTAGTCAAGAAGAGGAGTGTAGATACAGATTTTTCAAAGTGGTTACTGTAAGCATGCAACTTATCCTAGCTGACTGTATATCATAGGAATGTGAAGGTTGATTTGGCTTTGTTTTTTGGGGTTCTTTTTAACCATAGTCTACATTTTGTACATAAATAATTTTTAGATAGAAAACCTGGGATTTTTTTTTCTATTGCAAAGTAGAAAGATACCAGGTGAAATTAACAAAAAACCAAACAAACAACAAGCCAGCAAAGCCTTTCATGTGAGTATCTCAAAGTGAAAATTAAGGGAAGCTAAAATCCATTGCTTTCAAATAAGATGTGAATTTCAGTGTGTGACATATTTAAACTTGAGAAAGATGAAGGTGAACTCATCTTTTTGTGTTAAGTTTTAATTCATTTATAGAAAGCTTTCTTCTCCTAGCTATAATGCCATGGATGACTTTGAAATGGGGTATCACTGAGTTTCGTCCTTGTATGAGATCAGCTGTAGCAATATATGTCACTTGAAAATGAAATGTTTTCAGGGATTCTTCCCTGGGGATTTTACTGGTAGATATTAAAAAGCTATTGGTAATTTTTTATAACTCTCTCTAAAGAAAAACTTTGTAAACTGTGTCTCTACTATTCATCATTAAAATCTGTGTCACAGAGATACTGCTACCCTTTCCTGATTGACTAGATTGTTTTTCTCTATTGCAAATACGAGAATTGTCAGCTATGTGGTTTTGGGAATTGTGTGTCATAGTAGATGGGTTAGTTTAATTAAAGCTACTCCACTAAACCACCTTACTGATTGTTACCATCTTGCAAACCGAGCGTATACATTTGAATTTTATACTGCTTGAGTTCTTTGGGGTGTTTTTGAAAAACGGTTGACTGAGCTGTTGCTTGAAGTGTCATTATTTTTTTTCTGAGTAGTCTAGGTTGTGGAGCTTTGTATGCAATGTATTAGTAACAATAAGACGTAACACCCAAACCTGAGTTATGTGTATATACAGGTACATCATAAATCTTAGGCGCTACGGTGCATTTCTTTGTCTAGAATTTTGTATACATATTTCAAAGATACCTCCATTTCTCCAGTGAAATGTTGCTGCCGTTGACAGCACACTTAGCTGTAGAACGCTGAATATGAATGGCTCTGCTGTCACTTACTGTCTTTCAGTTGGGGATGCGGAATTTAGGCAAACAAGATGCAGATTATTTTACCTGACACTTGGTATAGGCTTTATACTCTTTCCAGGTAGGCTCTTTTTTTCCCCAAGTAATTTTAATATATTATAAAGGCATATAAACAGCACTAGCTGAAGTTGAGTTCTGTCTGTGTGTAATAGTTGAGGGTTTTTTGGTAAGTATGAGAGAGATAGGGCTGGGAGAAGGCTGTTTGTTTATTTTTCTATAGCAAGGAATGCTTTATTATTGCAGGATGAGGTGTATGGGAGTGCTGTTTTGCACCTCCTGAGCTAGATGCCCACATCTGTTGAGAGAGCCTACAGATCTGCTCTTGTCTTCAACATAGTGTAATTATAGAATTCCGTACCTTGACTAAGCTTCACATCTGGTATCTCTGTGCATCAGCTGCTGATCACACTACAGATCTGATTGCCTTGGGACATTGCATTTTTTCCTGTTTAAGTACTTTTTGGCTAATTTGGGCTTACAGAATTCTATAGAATAGCCCTTATATGCAAGCTTTAACTACGAGTTTAAAATAAGAAAAAGAAAAGGATGAAGCTTGGAAAAGAGTATTCATCTTCCCTAAGAGGAAATCCTAAATCAAGTTAAGGGACCAAATTCAAATTCATTGCACCAATGTATTCCACTCTGGATTATTTTATTTTATTTATATGAGGCCTTTGCCAGCCTAAGTAACACAGAAGTATCAATAAGAAATAAAGCAGCCTCAGTGTAACTGTATTAATGTTCACAGAGGATGTGGCTTTGCTAGGAATGTTGGAGTTAGGCTTTCTTATTGCATGGAAGGAGTATAGTTGTCCAAAATCATTGGATTAACCTTTTTTGGAATCAATCTGTAAAACCATGAAATCTTTTTTTTTTTCTGTTTTTGTCTTAGAAGTTGCAAACATAATTGGCACTGTGTTGTGTTGCCTTTTATTTCAGACAGTGACTTTTTAAGGGAAGGCCTACCACAGCAAATACTACAGATGGTATAGTTCAAATATTGGTTTTGTGAAGCAAGTTTAACAGTGTGTTGTACTTGGAATAACTTGTCACACATTCCGTTGTATTATCTGCTGCTTCACTTACCATCTTAAGATAAAAATGATTTTCTTTGCATTCAACACATTTTTGTCACTGCTGGGTTTTTTTATTAAGGTCGTGACTTGCATACTCTATGTATTCTGACTTCAAACTAAATGCAAACACAACAGTTTAGGAAAGGGTCCTATCTTGTGACATGCCGGGGACAGAAGGAGACTGAAGAGGACTCAGGCAGTCCTCTGAGTACAACTGGCTAGATGTCTTGTCAAATCAATTTTTGTAAAACATTGTCAGTGGCTTAAAAAGTGACTGACTAGTTCTCCAAATTCACTTTCACAAGTTTCCTCACTTGTGTGTCTATTCTGTCCTTGTGCATTCTGCCTGCAGTTGTCAGAATGGCCAGGTACGTGTTGAGCAGTGGTTCACCTTGGTCACTGTTTCGTTTATAAGGAGAAAATGGGCTCATGCAGACGTATGATACATGTACAAATTACTGCATGTATTTATTACTTCTTGGAGTGGGGGGAGCAGTGGGTCTTACTTCTCCCTTCAGTTGCTACTGCTCTCCCCTGCTCTCTTTTAGATGATTTAATGCAAACTAATGGAAATAGGGCGTTCCTCTCAAGTTAGAATTGAACAGTATGTAATGTCATCACACAGGACACAAGGTAACTCCTGGCATGCTTTTCACTATGCAGTATTAATAAACAATACTTTGCATGTTTAGTTAATTGACCACCAGAGCTGTGACATTGTGTAATCAGTCTTTTTTAAGTATAGCAATTTGCAGATGACGTGCGTATCTATTATTTTGAAAAGCTCCGAAGCTGCCTCTTTATATGTGAGAAATTGCTCTCAAGTGCCACAGAGCATTTTGGAGTCTGCCCTGGCATGAAAGTTGTGGCATGATTTAGAGAGCTGATAATGTAAAGCTTGTACTTGCAGCTGGTTTTTGTGCAGAGTTTTCAAATCTAAACTCAGGTATTTAACTTTTTTTCCCTCTTTCTTTAAAATGTATTTTATTGCAACTTTATTTTTAGTTCCATGACTCCCCCACTCCCTTGGAAAACAATCCAGTCCCATGGTACTGGAGTCTCTGTGTGGTCCATCAACTCCAGCTGTAATTCTAGTCTGCCATTGCCTGCCAGCCAGGTTTCCCAATCCTGTTTGGGGTAGCACGGGCAGTGACAGAGCACGTAGTTGTGCTCCCAGTCCTGTTTGGGGTAGCACGTAGTTCTGTTCAGCCAGGTCATGTTCAACCACAGTCAGCAGATGGGGTTGGGAGCAGGGGAAGTGATGGGGCTATTGCAGGGAAAGGAGGAGGATGAGAATACTAGGGAGTTGAGCAGAAATGCTAGGAGAACTGTGTGGATGAACAGGGAGTTCCTAACAAGTCTCAAAAGTAAAAAGGAAGTATAGAGAAGGTGGGAACAGGTACAAGTACCTGGAGAGGAACATGGAGACATTGTCTGAGCATGTAGAGATGTAGTTTGGAAAGCCAAAGCCAAACTGGACGTGAATCTGGAGGGGGATGTCAAAGGCTTCAAGAAGGACTTTAATGCAATAAATGCAGATTTAAAAAAAATAAATTTTAAAGCAGTAAAAATAATTAACTTTAAAATATGGGAGAGTTTGGCTCCTTTGAGTTAGATCCCATTACTTTAAGGACTGTTTGACTTGCTTTCTCTCTCCATACCTTAATGCGACACCTTGTTTGCTGCCAGAGTGCAATTCCGTTTCTCTGCATTTTGCGTTCTCTTTCTCCGTGGCTGTCCACCACTTTTTTCCTTAATGTGGTACCTGTCATTTGGTATCTACTGGTCTCTGCAGGTGGTTACTCACTAGCTGTTTTTTATCTGAGGATCCTTCTGTTGTGTTCACCCTTACCCTCAGACCAATCTGATGTTGACATAATAAGGACAAGAAATGTAAATGTTTTGAATGTATTTTCTCATCATTTCACGTGGAAGCTTTTTTCATCTTTGAGACACCTGAGAATAAAATTTTTGCCTACAAAGTGGAAGTAATTTTTTTCCCAGGGGAAATGAAACCTTTCTGTCTGCTTAAAATCCAAGATAAGAAACTGAATAATCTTCTGGAATATGCCTCTGTGACTTTAGCTGGGAAGCAGATGAGAGGAAAAAATAACAAATGCTACTTAATTTTGGGAACATCTTATGGAATTTGCTCATGCTGTTCGATTTTTATCGCCACTGCAGCCGACTGATGCTGGATTCAGCCATGAGCCTTGAAATGAGAACTATTTAAGCATGTGTTTAAGTCTTTGTGGCTGTGGTGGGACTCGAGTAAATGTGTGGGGTTCAGGCACACCATGCTTTCTTCAGAGTGGGACTCTACGAAGGGTTATGGTTTTGATGGTCTCATGAAGCGAGTCACTGGAGCTGCCCAGGGTGTGAGCCAGGGCTGTGTTTCACCTGCAAGTTCCATCGCACCTCCTTGTTACATAAAAAAGAAAAATATTTCTATGTGTTCAAGATGTCACATCAGTCGAGCTGCATTTTCTCTCCTGAAGGTTGACAGAAGCCCTCACACACTGGTGTTCTAACACCTAACCATAGTGTGTGTCTGGTGCTCCCCCAACCTCTGGAGGTTTCTGGGGAGCCAGGAGCCATCTGAAGCGCAGGCCAGCAGGGGCTGCTGTAGGAGTAGGAGATGGAGAAGATTCGCTGCCTCCCTTTTGGAGAAGCGCTCCTTGAGGGTTTGCTCCTGCTGCCCTCTTTTCCCGCCCACTGCACCCAAGCACCCTTGGGCTCGGCAGTGCCTTCCCAGCAGGAGTGGGTGTCTGTCACTTACTCACAGCTTTGCGCATTTTGTATGTTCATGAATTAAACACTGCATTTCATCCTTACAAGGCTGGAATTAACTTCAGACTTTGTATTTTGGCTCAAAATGTTTTAAAATGCTTTTGCATGTTTATTGTTTCTGTAAGAGTGGACAGTGGCATTTGTAGTGCTGATTTCCAGATGCCCTTACATTATGGCTTTAGCATCATTTGTCACTCGAGAACTTGCTGGTTTCCTTCGGTTCTGGGACGTAATTGAATTGGGGATGATTTGTTGCATCCGTTTTGATTGAATGTTGAGTTTTTCTCCTTAATTCCTATGAAATCACCATTAGCTATTTTGGCTGCAGTTCTGTATTGGTTTGAGGCAGCGCTACATTGTAAATCAATATCTTTTCGAAATGACTGCTGTAAATTGCCTAGATAGCATATGCATGGTTACTTTGGCTGCAATGCTGCTGCAGAGCCTGGATACTCTGCCTTTCTGGGAACTCCACAGGCAAGTCCATCATATACTAAAAAAAAAAAAAAATCTTTTTAGAAAGAGCATGGAATTGCTGGTGAAATTTAGGCAGAGAAATATCGTACCCTCAGTGCTCATCCTTGCCTTTTATATTTTACTCCACTGGGATTACCCTGTCTTGAGGGATTTCTTTGTTTTCTGCTTTAGATTTCCCCCTTTCTTAGCTGTAGTACAGCCGTACCATTTCAGCTTGCTAGTGCAGAAAGATGTTGTGAATTCAGTTGCTGAATGAGCCCGGCCTGACTGCAAGCACTAACATTGCTAGAGAGATGCCAAAGAGTTGCAGGTGAATCTAACCTGATCTGGGCAACAGCAAAACGGTAAGATGGGGCTTCTTTAAATCTCTGGGATTAATTGGGTGCTGGGGTTTCCCGATTCAACCTGAAGCCTAGTTATCACATGCTTCCAACTTGAGCAGGATTCATTCTGTGCATGTCAGGGTGGGTTTTCTCGGGAATGCTTAGTATCCAGGCAGAGGGAGGCAGTGGGAAGCTGGGAACACCACATGAGACCTCTCGGCAGCCACCCTGGTGAGACTCCCCGGCAGCACTGCCTGCGGTTTGTAAATACCAGGGAAAAGGTAGGGGAAGGCTTGAAAGCGATGCTTTTCTCGGCACAGCTCTCTGTTTCTCTCTCCAGCAGCCGTATTTATTATTGTATTAAGAGGATAGTATGGGCAATTTTTTCCGATGTACGCTTGGCTGAACGCCCTCTGGGACCACTGAGTGAAGGACGTGATCAACCACTTTTTCATCTCTGCTAACAAGTCTGTGCATCTTGCTAGATCTGAATAAATGTCTTTATCAGTTGCAAATTTGCTTGGTGGTGGAGGACAAAATTGGAATGATCCTTTATAAATACATGCTATATCATGGTTGTCAGAGTATCTTTTTGCCTTGTTAACCTTTGTGATTATTTTATTTCTCTTGCATTCTGTCTCTGTTTAATAAAACAAAAAGTGAGGTAGTAATTTTAAGTAGTTGTTCCCGAATGCTTATGGAGGAGTGTCTTAGCAGTGGTTTGGATCTGTGTGGAATATTTCAATGTATGAAAGCTCAGAGCAGCAGCATGTTCAGGGAAAGAGAGGAGGAAAAACGCAGCAGTTATCATTAGTACCAGACAGAAAGATGTGGTCATTGTGTGGAATAATTTGAATTCTTTTTGATGACTTAACTTACAGCTAGTGTGTTTCAGTTGTAGATCAAGCCATAGATGAATCTCAACGCAAATGCAGTGAAACTGAACAAAACAAAAAAAAAATTCACCATATGTTCTAGCATTTAAAGTAAACCAACTGTGGCAGTAATAGTAGACTGATGAAATACTGATTTTGCTATTACTAGTTAGGGGTAAAAGCAGAGGGTTTTGTTTCTAGAGGGGAATGTTTATACTTTATGCAGTGTATGAATTATACTCCAAGTAGAGATCAGTTGTATATCAATGTGGGATCAAATACCTAGTCTAACAGTGATTCATGTTTGCTTTTTCTGTACTTGCCAATTAAGGGGCTTTTCTTCTTAGTCACTGAATATGATTAGAGGGGGGAGGTTCAGTCCTATCTCAATTATTTTCTGAAGGTGTCATTATTATTTTGCCGGAGTTCCTTTTTTTTTTTTAAAAAAAATCTAAATGTGTGACACTATATTGCAATGCAAATGATGTGAAGTGGGCTGTTTCCCACTGTACACAAACTTGATTTGCATAATCTTGTCTCAGAAAGTTGAGATGCTTTTTTTTTTTTTCAAGAACAACCTTGAATGTTTTTCTTGCAATAATTATTTCAGCTGCAAGCATTTTTTATCGAGGTTTTTCTTTGCTTGTACTGGTCACACCTATTAATGAACTGCAACCCTTCAGTGCATTTGTCAGTGTTTAATGCATAGAAATAATCAATTTGTATTTGCTTTCATGTTGCACAATGAACTAAAGTCCAGAAACTCTCAGGCATGTAGGATTTTTAAAGCATATTTTAGATTAGGATATTAATGATATTCTTCATGATTTTATTTCACCTGCATGCATATGTGAAAGTTGTTGCTTCTGCCAGCTTTCTTCCTCCAAGTGTCTTTTCTCCCCAAAAGTAAAACCAGCAGCTCTGTTCATTGTGTTACTACTGTCTTTCGAGTTCTCCCATTTTAGTTAGAGCTTAAGAAATCAAGAATGTTTTGGACTTTTAAAAAATTGATAAATAATATTCCCTGTGACAATACTTAGTTAAATACAGATCCCAAATTAACTACGGGTGAAAAATAATACATAATGTGGAAAAACGTGCCCAAAAGTTAAAAATGCAGATGGGAACTGTGAGAAATATAGAGGTTTGTGAGTGGTTAGTGCTGAATGCTCTATAAAGATTATGATCTTCTCTGTGTGGATTGGTTTTGTAGTGATGCTGAGGTCTGTCAGAGCAGGAGACACAGGTTTACCTGTGGAATGACTGCCGTAGTCTCCTTCACGTCTCTGACTCCAGACAAAAAAAAGTTCAAAAAGTTGAAGATGATCAGGCTCAAAATCATCAGCATGACATCTCAATGCAAGGAGGTTAGCCAACAAAAATGGTCACCCAACTGTCCCTTTTTAGCTATTTTGTTGCATGAATCTGCATGAATCTTAAACAAAATGAAAAACAAATTTCCCAGAAAACCAAACATACAGAGCTTTTAACATCTTTTCCCCTCCTTCTGCAAGCTTGGGTGGGTTATTTAAAAAGCTGACCTCTGAGTAGGTACTCTGTCTCAGGTAAGAAGTTCTTGTGTCTCCCAGAGATGGAGAGTACCATTGCAAGTGGCTGTGACGAGGCTGCAGTACAAGTCTGCTTGCGCCATCCCAAGGGGTAGCTGTTGTGGGCACTGCAAGAGGGAGTTGCACTGCTCTGCTGGGCTCCAGCTGCCGAAGGAAAGGCATTATTTCATGTTTTAATGGGAATCCTGGCACAGCGCTGGGCACTGTTGAGGTGACTGTCCCCTGCAGGTTTTGGGGCGCTGTCCTGGTGTTGACCTACTTTGTAGTCAGTAGGAATTTGCTGGGTCGAGAGCTTGTGCGAATGCTTAGCCTGGGTCAGGTGAGGCTTCGGGCTGAAATGTGCGGTGGCTTCTTTATAAATGTGACAGTGGCTGTGGCCCTTAAAGTTCACGGGATCTGCCAGGCACATCCAGATAGCTTTGTTGGGTTTATTCCACTTTGAAGTCCTGGCAAGGCAAAAATATTCAACTGCTAGGTGGTGGTATACATGATTTGTAAGTCAGGTTTAGTCAATACTGGTGTTAGAATTTTCCTAAGTGTTTCAGGTATTGATACAATGATAATTACAGCTTATGAACCATGCTGAAGTGAAGGAGAGTATCCTAGCAAATATTAACTGAATCAGCAGAGAGACTGGGTGATGCTAGAGGTCCAAAGGCTGTTTCTGAACTAAAGAAAAATGTAGCTGGTGTTCTTAATTTGGGAAGAACAGGTTAAATACTATGTTTTCTGATCTTGAGTTTCCTTAGGTATGTCCATACTGGCTTCCAACATATTTTGTTAGGTTTTTCTTTTGGTATCATGGTAGGAAAGTGCATGAATGGAAAGTTGGGTAGTTAAGTAACAGACTCTTAATATCTTTATTTTTTTAATCCTGGTATCACAATATTGACGTCAGGACAGTTTCTCCCAGAGGCAGCTCCATCAGTCACGAAGTGCTTCTTCCATGATGACTTCAGGGTTTTGATATAGTTTGGCAAATACCTTTCTGTGACTACTTTTGGCTTTCAAGATGAGTTTAGTGTATATAGTGAGCGTTATTGAGTACATGCATCTTTTTCATGTGTGACTTTTTTCACTGATGTCTCACTTCCACTTGCTAATAATGTATAATACTGGATTTAACAATTTAGCAAAAAAAAAATGAAGTCATGAGCAGTTTATTTATTTATTTAGTACTGGGTGTTGAATTTAGGGGGATGATTTTGTGCTAGGAGATTTTTTGAATCAGCACCACAAACAGAGCATTTTGACTTCAGAAAAGTAAATTTTAGGCTTTTTTCCTCTATTGCTGGTGAACTAAAGAAGTAGTAGTATGATACTACTCTTTTGTTTATCATATTTCTGAGTGGATGTGCTTTCTCTGAAGTCCCTATATCAGTTCTGGATGGGCCCGCAGAGAATGCAGAAGCAGGCAGTGTATCTGGTAATTGTCTTACTCTATGATGGTGCGCTAATCAGAAATGGTGTGAAAAGTGTTGAGTAGGGATTTTTTTGTTATGTTGTGCAAACATTTTGAGAATTTATTTTTAGAATTTAGCTAAATTAATGCTACAGTAGAACTAGCTATGTCATCCTCCTGACTAGGAGATCTGTTGCAGCTTCTGATTGAAAAAGATTTGTGGTAAAGTTCAGCTACACTTACAGAAATGTAATCTAAGCTATCAACAAGCATGGTATCAGCAAGCTTTTGACCCAGCCTGTATCCGTCTGTCCTGGAAATTGTATAGGATTCATGTTAGTTGTATTTCATTTTTGCTGTGTAGGATGCTTATAACTTAATAGTAAATTGTATGCAACTTACCTGAAGAGGAAAATACCAAATGTTGATGAGTGAGCAATGAGGAAATAAAACCACTAGAAAAAGGCATAATGCCTGTTTCTATATTGTGAAAGCTCAGCTTTGTTTAATTCATTTCTGATGCTTTGTGGGCTATAGGCTTACATGTTTGAATATGTCCTCTCCCAGTTTATTGAATTATTGTGTACATGCAAAGAAAGTGTATTTAAACCTGTAGTGAACATATGTAAGTGATACTTGTCCAGACTTCTCTGTAAATAGTGGGGGTTTTAATGAACAAATGGGTTCTCATGTTAAATATTGGCTATAGAATTGTTATTTTAATACTGTGGAAAAGACATTTCTTGAAAGGTTCTACAGTTTAGTGATGAGGGCGGTTGGTTTTGTTGCTGCCCAGGAAAGTGGTGGGACCAGCACCTGTAACTTTCAAGATGGTAAGGAATTCCCTTTAATTGGCAGAGTAGTCCAAATACATAAAATTACACAATATAAAATGTCATACTGCTGGTAGACAGCTGTGCAGGGAAAGACGTGCAAAATACCTGCAGTCAGCCTCGGTTTTGTAAAATATTTTAATGAGAAAGCTAATGTGCTGTAAGGATGGAGGGTGGATGTTGTAACTGTAATGATAGATAGGATTTTTGATCATTTTGATTCTTGGGATTTGTTCTTCACTGAAAGTGATTCAAGATGAACTCACAGCTTTGGAGGCACAAATTGCCACCAACTGCAGAAGGCTTGGCTGTTTTGGACTGTTACAGCTTTTTCTTTAGAATTGATTTGAGCATAGTCATAAATCTACTGCAGCACATGTTTTGCTGGAACACATCAAAGCAGCAACAGTGATTTGTCACTTCTCTGTTGAAATACCTAGGGTGTTTTTGAAAATTGAGCATTATCTCTATGCAGTTCCAAGAATTCTTATAAAATTATAGTTGTCCTTATGATGAGCTCTTCTCACTGTCAGTTTGAAAACTCTCCATTTGAAGTTTTATGTGTCATTGCAAGAAAAGGTATACTCAGTGTTCTTCATACTCTGAAAAACTTCATATGCTACAGTTTTCATTACACCCCCTGACAAAATTCTGAATTATTGGACATGGAATATTTGCAGGGATCCTGCCATTTTTTCCTTAGTTTAGCACATTATGTACTGAGAAGCAAGTTTCTTTGTGCTTCCTTACACTTTTTTTGCTTTGAAAGCTATTGTGCTACTGCAAGCCTGACAAAACTGTAGTAGCTGCTAGAAAATTCCTTTAAGACTTTTAAGTTTTCTAGAATTCTGTTACCATGTCATTTATCTGAGGGGGAAAAAAAGAAAAAAGAACAAGTTAAAAAAAGAAGTCAGTTGTATATGAGATCCAAACGCAGATGAGGACTCTTTTCATTTAATGTCTGTGAAGCTGGACTTGTCATCCTTGTCTGAACTCTCAAACTTCCATGAAAGAAAACAATGGCAGAAAGGTCATGGATGGCTTGTGCTAGGGTTTCTTGGAGACTGAGTTAGAATATAGGTTATTCAAATCTCTGAAGAATACTTGCACAGGAGAGTAATGGCAAAGTTGAAGCTCTTTTTCTGTCTATACCTTTTTCATGTGCTCATTTGATAGAAGATACCTTGTCAAATTCACTGGTTCAGAAGCTAATATGTAACGGAGCAGATCTAGAATTGCTTGGAGAGTTTGTCATTCCTTGTGACATTGATCTTCCTTGGAGGCTGCATTTCCCAACCTGCAGGGTTGTTGACTTCAGGGAAGAAGCATCTAAGAGCAGGAGAGATTCCTTTCTTGGTACTACAAAGAAACGTATTAGCAGAATGAAATAAAGTACTCTTGTTACCTTGTCTTTCCTTCAGTTTTTGCTAAAGATAGTAAGAAATTAAATGAAATCTGGAAGAGGAGGAAAGAAAGGAAAGAAAAACAAATGCAGTGAAGAGGGAAGGAATGAAGTAAACTTTTGTGGCTTTTTTACTGTTGTTTTTAATGAAGGAAATTGAATGAAGGAAGGAAGAAGAGCCAAGACCGTTCTAGTCTTGAATTTTTTCTTGGGAAGCACTTTTTAAGAGTGTGCTGAAGAAATGTGAGGCTCCAGTTGATTTTTAAAGACAGTACATCATACTGCTTCAGCACAATGAAGGTTGTTGTCATACCTGACAGAAAATGGTTGTAAAACCTTTCCATCTGAAAATGCATCTATCTTACACAGGTGATTGTGTAAAATGTCCCCTTCCTCTTTTCTTTTATAAATGCTCTTCAACATATATGTGAAAGTTGGTTTTGAGTTCTGGAACTATCATTGTTTAACTTCTATGTCTGAAACGAACTCTCTGGTTCATTGTAATTAGGAATTAAGCATTTATCTCATCATAACTCACTGCTTTTGTCTGACTTCAGGCCCACCAGGTAGAAGAATTTAGTTGATTTCTTAATTGAGTGGTTGGGCTTAAGTCTTAAACTGTTATTTGCAGTTCGCCAGGTCTGACCAACATCAGTATTTTTGTTGCAGTCCCTGCTTGTAGAACAGGTGGGGTTTTTTTGGCAACAGAATTACTTGATGATACCTGTAAAAGCACCAAGAGACTTGCTAGGATAAGCAGGGGAGCCTAAAGAAACTTGGTAGAACCTATTTTCAAGTCCTGGAGTTGTTTACCATTTATTTTTTAAAAGATGTTACCGACAGCCTCAGAATTTAGCAAGAATAGGCATTTTGCTGTCAAGTCTCTCAAGATTTCTCACACTTGAACATGGCAGTGGGAAGACTTACTGTATTTATGGATACGCCTTTGATAACTTCATGATTGGGGGGAGTGTTGGAGGGTAGAATAAAATTATAAACCTGTAAACTCAGAAAGACTTAATATAATGTTCATACAAAACAGCTAATAATGCACTTAGGGAAAGAAAAACGTGTGCTGGCACATGCAGCCATCTGTTGGAGCAGGAGGCTGGTATGGGAAAGGGATTGAAAATATTTTTTTAATCTTTATTTTTAAATGTTGTTCATATGGTTACAGAGGAGGATAGACAACAGATACAAATGGGTAACTAAGTAAAAAGAGTATAGAAACCACCTGCCACAATTTCATGGGAGAGTGTTTATGTTCAGACACTTTCTCCACCACTCTGCTGGTTACCAAGGAGTTTCTGGCTCGTGCCTGGCTCTGGAAGCCGCCTCTCCCACATTGACACCTCTGCTGATGTGCTCTGTTCTCCTCCTGCTTGGTTTACTGGAGGAACAACCCTTCTGCTTTCGGGTTCAGCAAGTCTGGAACCAGTAGCCTGGTTGGAATTGTGGGAGAAGCCTCGATGCCGTGTCATATACCACTTTGTAGCAAGTAAAGGGAAGGCTTTATTTGCTAGGCACTAATACTAGTACACTTGTATTTTGTGGCATAAGTACAGATATAGAGCTCTGTTGAGTTTCTGTCTCTTTTCATGTATGTTACAGGCTGTCAGGACTTCTTCATGACCTTCAGCTGAGACCCTGTCCTTAGGTGACTCCTCCTGACGGCTGTTGTTGCAGAACAGGATTTTATTTTGAGCACATATGTAGGCTTTTATATGCTTAAAGTCTGTGAAAGTTCTCTTAAAAATCAGACCTTTTATCTCTGTGAGGAGAGGAACATAAATTTTAATGGACTGAAAACTCACTTTTCTGAAGTCAAACTGCTCTGAACAGGAAAAAGTATTTATTTTAGAAGTGCTCAGCTCCATCTTCCCATGTCCAAGTTATGTACAATGATGACTGACTGATGGGATTGTACTGGACTCAGCTGTTATGTTAATTTTTAGGTATTAATTTCGCAGAATAAATATGTGCTATGCTGCAAGTTTGGTGAGGTGAGGAGTAGAGGAAAGAGTTGTGTAAGCACTGCCCTTAATAACTTCCAGCATAAAACTTTATTTTTATTCAGCTGTTCAAACTTATTTTCAGATTTGTATGATCTTGGGATTCCTACTCCAGGTCTGATCAGCTGGCACTCCTGTGAGAGTGGCTTGTTTCTCACTTGGCAGTTCAGCACAGGCATTTAATCTGCTCATTCAGTTCAGTGTTTCAGACAAACACAGAGAATTAATGTCAGAGCTTCCAGTTCAAAAATTCTTCCATCTGGCACTTCAGTGACCTTTTTATATTTGCTGTCTTCCATATGACAAAGACAGTTGGTTTAACATCAGCTTCAACTTCAGAAATAAACCAGACATTTTTAGAAGGTACCTTTGAGATGGGGTATGGGAGATGTATGAGTAGGTTTGTGCTGGGTACAGCAAGGGGCATACCGTATGCCCTGACACCATTTTCAGTCTCTGAGCTCTGTTTTCGGTTACATTTACTAGTTCATAGTTAGTAAACTCTGTATCCATATAAAGTTAAACAACTAGTACCTGAGAATATGAGCGATAGTTCTGGGACAGAGCTATTACCCCTGGAAGGTACCAGAGAGAAGCTGTAGGCCGTCAGGGGAGCAAATAAAATGCCTATTTCACAGTAATTTTTTACTCACAACTTCCTTTCTTTCTTGTGTGACCCTTACTCTATCTCTTGTCCTTTTTATTCCTCTCCTACCCTCCCGTCCCTTTATATCTTACACAACTTCTTGCACTGCTGTTTTTAGCTGTGCTCATCAAATGTTCAAAGAGCTGGTGCCGATGATTGCAGAGAAGGGTGAGGGTTGAAGGACCTTTCAAATTTGGGCCTGATTTTGCTGGTAGTTCCAGTATGAACTTGCTGGTGATGTCATGCAGCATTACATGCTCTACTTCCCCTTTCACGATTTTATTCGCTCCCTTATCTCATGGCTCGTTCTTCCTTGTTCTGTACCCATATTGTAGCTTTTTTGCCAGTGGTGCTTTCTAGACCTGTTTGTGTTTGTGTTTGTGCTTGTGGGTGAAGCAGTCTTCTCAGACCCTCTTCTCAGGGGTGATGGAGAGAGTCCTACCAGCTGTGCTGAGAAGAAGCAGACATGCTATGGTTATAACGAGAGCCATCCTACTACTTTGTTCTCCAACAGGAATGATTATCCAGATAGTTGCATTTTTATTTTGAACTAAGTTGCTTACAATACTCCAGAACATTCCCAAATTGTGTTTTATAAGTAGGAGATATCAAAGTCTGCCAGAATCTGCAGATGACTTGTGTAGTTCTCAATTGCCATGGTACTGACGGAAAATGACATGCTTATAAAGGAAAATGAAAACTTGTATCCAGATAGGATTTTTTTTCAGTGAAAATGAATGCTGGCCTTATGCTCTCAGCAGTTCAGCTGTTTGGTTAGTAGTCACTTGGCTATTTGTGATTTTTTTCTTTGTACACGTTAGCTAAATGCAAGTGCTAAGTCTGTTCTCCGTAATAAAGAGATTGTTATGCTACTTTCTAGAGGATTTAGGCTCTCCAAATTATAATCTGTATCCTGAGAACATTTCACTTAAAGACCAAATGCTTTACACAGTTAATTAATGTTCACAGTGTCTCCTTGTGATAGGGGTAGGATCTTATTATGAACAGAAAAATGGGATGTGGCATTTACCCACCCAGCCCCTTTTTCCCAGGATGTATATACAGTTGGAATGACCCATGGGGAACCCATGGAGGTGGGTGACAATTTTTAATATTTTACATAAGTCCATAGGTACTGGATGATGATAGTAAACATCTGCAGGATGTTACCTATAGAAATTAAAAAACAGGTATAATGCATCTTCCTAAAAGATGTGTTTAACACTATACAAAAATGTTTAGGTTTGTTTTTTTTAATTCGTGTGGCAGGATGTGGTCTGTCATGCCAGAGTTGATTGTTCTTTGTTACTGAGGATATCTATATTCATATGAATAAATTCCACTGATATGGGACAGCCTATCTTTTACTAAGTACCCTAGCAAGTGATTAATTCAGGGGACATTCATGAGTGTTTTAAAATTCATGAACCACAAGAACTATAAATTACTTACATGTTTTAACTGATCACTCTCATTCTTTAAATCGTACATTACTTTAAGCAGTAAATGAATAAATTCAGTAACCTTTAATGCTAAGAAATCTATTTGTTTGGGACATCTTAATTCTGCTGACAGCAATGAAGTAATTAAAAAAATCTTGCATTAAGACTGTATCACGATAACTAAATCTGGTAATTTATTTAGTTAGTTATTGCAGTAATTTCAAATGCCAATTAAGCAATATTGCTTGAAGTGCTACAAGGTAATTCAAATAGACATCTTCCTTTAGAAATGGTTCCATGAATGGTTATATCGATTTTTATTTAATTAATAGGGCTTATTATGGACTTTATGCATGGAACAAAAATATACTTCTTAGGATTTCAGTCTCTTAACTTTAGCATTACTTTTTATAGGAAAACTTTGGCTCTTTGTCGACATTATGTCTTGAGGTACGATAAATACTGTTATGGTAGGGTGGGGGCTCTAGGAAACCGTAGCCCAGCAATCCTTACTGTTGTGATGATGACTAAGTCTGTTTATCCTGCAGCACTCTTGGGATCTTCTTAAACTGATTGTGAGATTGAGTAAGGTGGGAGGGGAAAAAAGACTGATCAAGCTGTTTCGTGCATTGTCTTCTGATTTTGATCAGCAACTAAGAAAGTTGTGAAGTACAATCTAGGTTATGCTTCTCAGTGGTTCTAAGATTAGGAATATTTAAGTGCCCTTCCTTTAATGTTCTGGGTATGTGATAATGTTTTTTTTGCTTGAAATAAATAAAGCAGCTCTCTTATTTTACTTGAAATAAATAAAGCAGCTCTCTTACTGTTTCATGTCTGGGGTCACCAAACTTGCCTGAAGTTGGAGGTGGTGAGTTATCTGGAGACTTTCTTGAGCCTTTACTGTCTGATGGAAGTTGGGATGGGAGAGAATGTCTGCTCTAAAAATCCTTACATGACAGAGTTTTTTCGTTGTGTTGCCTGTTATGCATGTAGTAATCTGTAGTTGTTAAACGTATTGATTGGCCTATTTTTAAATCCTCTTTCCTAAAAAAGAGGGCAGTAGTGAAGATCCCATTCCCCTGCTCTCTACAGTTAGGAAATCTACCGGCAGAAATACTCTTATGAAAGTGATAACTGTGGTTTCATTGCACCACTTTTAAAAGCCAAATAGCTTCTGAAATAGTGTGTACTTGTGAAAGCTCTGTGTCGAATGTAGTTTGTGGTGGGAAAGGTACCAAATCATGTTAGTAACCTATGAAGACGAAGGAATCACTGAAAGTGTTGACATAACTTGAAGTTTACTTGTAGGATGACTTAACATAAAGAAATTATTAAAACTGCTTAATGGCTCATGCTGTTTGCTAGATAGAAGTTGCTTTAAATGGATATCACGTTCATACTGAAAGTTCTTGCCTCATCTTTCTTTTAATTGCATTTTATAAAGCATAATTGTCATCTTGTATATGACAAACCAGGACATCACCTGTTTTGTTTCTACATACACTTGGGATAAGTACTTCTAATAGTTAAGTTGCCATTGATCACATCCTCATGTAGCACTGATTTAGACTGGGGAGGCATTTACAGCATCTCAATGAGTGTCTGTGCTCCACTGTTTTAAGTACAGCATTCATAGATTTATAGAGCAAGGGCAAGAAGGGGTGATGAATCATGTAGATTGGCTTCCTATATGTCATGAGCTCTTACGCTTGTTTAACTTTTATTCTGGTAGCTGTTGCTAAAGCAGATATTCAACAAAATCATCCAGTTTTGAGGCTGCACAGATAAGGGTTGGTTTCCATTACTTTCTGAGTGACCTTTTTCATCTTTGTTGGAGTGCACAAGATTTGTTCTGTATGTAGGGTTACATAGACAAAGCAGGTGAAATGTGATAAAAACAAAGGTCCTGTCTTAGAGATGGCCAAATGGACTCAGAAGGAAATTCTGATTAGCCCACAGGAGCATCTAAAAGAGGCTGAAGAACTTGTGTTGTCTGTGACAAATACTGTGGTTTAACTGGAAAACGCAAAAAGAAATAAGAGGCAGTGGGCTGTGTTTCTCCTGACCACCAACAAGGAACTACCAGGTGGTAGAAAGTGGTTTACAGGTCTAAAAGCTTCTGATGCTAAGTATTTGTACATATCATTTGAGAGTCTGAAATTTCTCATTATGGCTTTTGTTATGTGATACAAGGGAAAATGATACTTAAAAGGCTGAATTAGCGTAATAGAAAAATTCAAACCTGAGCTGTTCTAAAAGCAATCTGGTCATGCTGATGAAATCTAAGATCATTTTTATGCTCAGGAGTTCTCCAGATTATGCTATGCATCAGTCTTGCTCAGTGTGCTGTTCTTTTTTGTGCGGTAATTTTGCTATAGAATTAAGTTCTACCATTCGCTGGAGCACAGGAGCTGCAGGTCAGCGGACTTGGTGTCCAGGGGCAAAGGCAAGGTTATTGTGGTAGGTTAGTTCTTGCTGATGGAGGGAAACCTGAAATAATCAGTGAGTTTACTGCAACCTTAAGCTGTGTAATTTTGAAGTCATGGCCAGTGCTCAGTACTGACGTTTTAGACCTGCTCCTTTCAGATTTTACAGAGCAGATTTTCAGCGTAAAGTTGGACTTGGCCTATCAGTGACCGAATATAAACCGACTACTTAAATTTTGTTTGTCTTCAGAGCAGGCTCAGCATACTGTAGGTGCATACTCTTCAACAGCAGTGCAACCTCATGTTGGTTGGTGTCCCAGTGCATTGTGGTCAGCGGTCACTTGGAGAGAACGTTTTATTATTGCCAGGGAACTATTGGTAGAGGTGAGAGAGAAGTGATGAATGAAACCCCTGGCCAGCACTGGCAGGAGGAGTGCTGCAGTTGCAGAGCAGGCAGAGCAGTGTGGGGAGAAGTCTTTGCTTTTGCACTTCCGTACAGTCTTCAGTCTTTTTCCACTGGTGATACTGATGTTCAGCCTGTACATCCACTGAGGCTTTTGACTTCTGAGCGAGGGACTGGTTGATGTACGTCCTGGTTTCAGTCACTTGCTAGTTTGAAGTTCGGTATTAGAAGATGATTGTGGGGATTTTTATCCTGCTTCAGATTCACTGAAGTGACCTGAAGGTGAAAGTGTCTCCATTCAGTGTCTAATTCCAAACTATTACTGCTTCCAGTAGAGATGATCAATAGTAACAGATGTCTTGTGTTATCTGTTTTTTTAATGCAATGCTTGCTTAGAGCTAGACATGGAGATTTTCCAGTGGAAAAAGAAACAAGAAGCAGCACTCAAGGCATTATCATCTAGAGTATGTTTATAGCTGTGGATTCCAAACATTTTAACCAGCTACAGGTTGCCTTTGCTAATTTAAAATGAAGACAAGTACAGCTTTTGAACCTTTCCTCCCTATTTCCTGCCCCTGTTATCTAGATCATAGGAGTTCATAAGCTGGGAAATACTCAGCAGCACTGCTATTTTAATAGTCATTTCAGTTTACATTATGTTAAAACATCTTTGTCGGTAGCAAGCATTGCAAGAACGTGGTTCTGGAGAGGACAGGGGAAAGTATGTGAGTGCGTGTCTGAGCATATAAGTTGTTTTAGGGAGAAACAGCCAATTAATTTTACAAGAAGACTAATTAAAAATTCTTTGTGCAGTAGCTCTTTATCTTTTCTCTCTGAAGTAATAGACCAAAATTACATAATTGCCTTAATTTTGGCCTGAGAGGAATTAGTCATTTGGGATTCAGGGGGATGTTCCTTTTTTCAGTTAAAACTTGGTTGAATTTTGGTCTTGGAGAAACAACTTTAATGAGAAGAAATGTGAACCCCTGTAAAGCCTGGTTTGTAATGCTAGTAATGTCCTTCATTAGAGTTGACCTGGTGTGTGATCGTTTGACCAGATGGTACTGTGCCGGAAATGTACTTTAAATTTTTAATGAATAAGAGAAATCTTTGATCTGCTGTTACAGTGGATCATCAAAACCACAAAACATAAAAACCCCACAAAAGTATAGTCACCAAGTATTTCTATAAACAATTGAAAGAAATTGCATTTCAAGGCACAGAAATCCTCTGGAGAGATGGCAAAGAATAATGAGAAGTTTGTATCGGAGATACTTTGAGTTGGGGCAGGGAGGGTGGAAGAGTCCTGATTAGATTTTTTTTTTTAAATGCAAACTATTTTATGGCAGCAAGTTTTCAAAAATGCTTTGATTCAATGTGCTTGAACGGAACATTATGCTCCTTTAATTGTATGTATTCAAACGGCATGGTTGACAGCAAATTAGCACTGTCTGTCCTTAAATACTTGCAAATATCATGAAAAAAGTACATTGTGGATGCTTTTATTTGCCTTATGGTTTAAGGAGACTCTGGGGTCTGCTTGCACCACACTTGATAGCTTTTCTCTGAAGTCTGAAAGCTAAAATAATTTCTTCCCAAGTAAAAGTCTTGTCTCTTACGGGTGAAAACAGAAGCTGAAGCCTCAAGTACAACCCCCCACCAACTGTGTGATTAAAAATATCATCTTATATGTTAGAACATATTAAAATTAAAACCATAAACGTACATGACTAGGGTATCAAAACTTGCTTTTCTGCTCTTTTAGTTCTTTTGAACTAGCAATAGCGTATTTTGGTAGCTCAAGCAGCAAGTTGCAGTCTTCAGGGCTTGGCAGAGTCATACTTCACAGTAACAAAGAATTGAACTTCTGTGCTTTAGTGTGCCATTAAGCTGCAGTCTCACGTTGCAGTGCCTGGGAATTGATTTACTGATTTGATTTTTCTGAGACATAATGATAATAATAATAACACCACCACTGTATAAGCATTATTTAAAAATACAATAATATACCCTTGTTGGATCTTTGGCAGACCAGCACCAAAGTGCACGTACAAACTGCCATCATTTATTTAAGTTTAGTCTCATGCAGTTTTAAATGAATGGAAATCAATACTGTTTGTGGGTATTGGTGGCTAGATTGGAGAAAGAAGTGAAGTGGCCTTGTTGCTAAGAAGATATTGTAGAAAGAACACAAATGTATTAGTTTTTATATCTGTTCCTCTTTTTTTTTTTTTATCTTTCCTGTGCAAAATGCATGTGGTGTTTGTGATTTTAATCTAGGTATAGAAGATGAATACTTAAGGAGTCTGATGCCTTTTTTGATGCTGGATAGATGGATGGATTGACATGGACTTTAAGCCTGTTAGAGCCAACGAATGCTGTTTTTTCCTTTCAGATATGTGTCACAAAGATGTCTACACGGAACTGCCAGGGAATGGATTCGGTGATCAAACCTCTGGATACAATTCCTGAGGATAAAAAAGTCCGGGTTCAGAGGACACAGAGTAGTTTTGATCCATTTGAGAAACCAACTAATCAAGTGAAGAGGGTCCATTCAGAGAACAACGCTTGCATTAATTTCAAAACTTCATCTGCAGGGAAGGAATCACCGAAAGTCAGACGGCACTCCAGCCCCAGCTCTGTAAGTCCACAGTCCTGAAACCTGTGTGGGTAACAAGTGGTGAAATTACTAACACCTAATAAATGTTTACTTGCTTAAGAAGGAATTGACCACTTCAAAACAGAACAAAAAGTTCATGGCTGCTATTAAAGATATTTTCTGTATATAATTGTAGCACTATGTATAAAGTAGAGTAAGAAAAGAGAACTTGAAAAATAATGTATTTTGAAGTTCCTCTCAGATATTAGCTTGACTGTCTTCTATGATTTCTCATAATTTTCCTTTAGTGATCCTGGTTGAAGCATTACAACTGCTATAATATTTATGTTTCAAATTTTTCAGATTGCTTATTTGCGAAGAGGAATTCTTTCCCATGAAGTTTAGGAAACCACATGAATTGCCTTTTTTAATTTTTAGATTTAGGTTTTAGAGAAGTAGATCTGATTTGACAGATTTTTTGATAGATTTTAAAATTCTCTTTTTAAAATCCAGTAGTAAAAGTAACATTTATTTCCGTGTCAGAAACTCTGTGTGTGAGAGAGGGAGAAACAACTGAGAAGGGTTTGGCAACTCATCATCATTGTTTTATGGTTTATTCTCAAATATTTTGAAAGAAATTAGATAAATAAAATGTCATATCTTCCCTGAATAATGCCCAGAACAGATTTCCCCCAAAAGACCTTCAAAATTATTGAAAAACTATTTCTGTTACGCTTTTGTGAGAAAAATCCATAGTAATGTGACCTTTGAGTTGAAGACTACAGATCTTAGCAGAGTGGATGTAACACTTCAAATCTTAGTTGGCGTGAAATAATTTAAAAGGTTGATTGCCTTTTCTTTTTTCTTGGTTTTTTTTTTGTTTGTTTGTTTTGTTTTGTTTTCCTCTGTCTTCTGGACATCATCTGTTCTCCCTAAAGAGGTCTGACTGAATTCTGTCCGACTTCTAAAAAGGAATGGCAGAGATTCATTTTCTGTGGATGAGCTTTGTTTAACCCGTGTGAATATGACGGGTAGGATGTCATGCCTCCAGGGGACTGTCCTTTTTAGAAAAGGTTACATTTTAAAATGTAACCATCTGTAGCAAAAAGAAATTTGCTTTTTCATCATTGCCTGGCATTATGTAGCTGCTGCCAAAGATGTGTCTGACTTGTTCCAGATGAGTCCCTAACAAGGAGTTCTTGCCATGAAACTTTTACAATCATTAAGGGTGGATGGAGCGGTTTGCACTGTTTGTAGCCGTGTGTGATGCCTGATTGTTGCTTGGCACTGTAACTGTAAATTTAAATTACTTTTTTTGGTGAAAGTCTTAAGGGTTTTTTTGTGGTATTAACTTGCTCCCCATCTCCACTGTTCTTATCTTGTTCCTCTTAGAAGCTATTGCTAATTGCTGTTAATGCTTTATGTACTTCTTTTTTATTAGAACTGAGGGGTTTTGTTTGCTTTGTTCCCAAATTTTGAAGCAGACTTGTTTTAAACTGTGTTATTTGCATCCTGTTCTTTTCCAGAGGGCCTGTACTCTACTGTGTCCATGCAGTCTCCTACGATCCCAGTATTTTCTTATGTAAATTATGTCAATGATTCCTGTTCTAGTAGGCTGCTGGTTAGAGCTCTAGCTAAACATAGGCTTTTGGTTACCTTCTCCTCTGCGGACTTGTACAGACTTGCTGAGGACATCTCGTGTATTAAAGTAGGCGCATAGGACTTTCCTGAAATACAATTCTAATCTCTGAATTTCCTGTAATTCTCCCTGATTTTTATCACTCTGTCTGTTGAAATCAGGTCTTCCTTGGAGGCACGGTTAAGTAGTTTTACACTCTTATTCACAAGGAGTGGTCTGAAGAGCACCTGACAAGGAATAATCCATGAAATTATATCAGCGTTCGTGTCAATGAAGGGGAAAGAGCAGAACTTAACAACAAAAGGTGGTGTTAGCACTCAGCTCATCACAGGTTACACCTACTAGCCCTGCTCGGAAGACCTAAGTTTAGAAATCCAAGGCAGAGATATCAAGCTGCCCCCACTTTGCCCAGAGCCTGAATACATTTCCTCAGGCAGGAGATATTCTGAAGCATATTTCATTGAGCATGTGTCCGTGTTGTTAGATGCAGGAATTTGTCATTCTCTGGTTTTGAATTACTCTTGAATTGATGAAGGGTTTTGAGTTTCAATTTTTTCTAGTCCTGATGTTGTACAGCAGATGCCCTTGCTACTTCCTCTTCTCATCTTTACTGCTTTTTCTTCCATGTGAGAGCATAGCTACGTATTATCCCTTATTGAGTTATAACTTGATTCTTTGGAAGGTCATCTGCTGTATAGATTATATTGGTCTGAACAGGCCTTTCAGTTTCTGTAAACATTATTGAGCACACTATGCCCTCTGGGTCATGCTGGCTACAGTTTTGTAGTTATGTTTCAGTTTTGGCTCTATTTTCTGTAAACTCTATTTTAAGGTACTCTGAAGGATGTATGTTGCCTTCAATTTGCATATTCTATGCTTGATTAGTAGAGGAACTGAGTTAGATAGGCTTCCTTTTAGTCTCTTCCCTTTCATCTTTTAAAGTCCTCTGTAGCCATCAGGTGGGGAAGTGGTGTCTTACAGAAGGTACACGACCAAGGTCTGCAGTCTCTGCATCACTGCTTCTGCTTATGTGGAAGCCTTTTACTTGTCTCAGAAATAACTTTTTTAAAGTTGTGGCCTGAAGGACCTTGTTTATAATGCCCTGGGGCATTAGCTTCTGTTTTGATTAGTTTCAGAAGCTTTATCAGCTCTCTGGCAGGTATCAACTTCAGTGTTTGCTGTAGATCACCACGTAATACTCCAGAGGTGAGATGTTACACATTTTGTGCTTTCCATACCTTTGAAATGCTCTGCACCTTGTGATGAGAAAGATGACACACACACAGATTTGGGGAAGCCAGAACTCTGTGTTCCTGCCCACAGATTGTCACTTGGAAAATAAATCATTTGCTCTTGAACATGAAGTAATTTTCTGCAATTAATGTCACACCTCTTGCAACCCAGTAGAAATCCTGTGTTGTTAATTAGTGCAGTAGCATACAGACAGAAATTAGTATGTTGTTTTTTGTTCTTATAAACTTGCTTTTTATACTTTAGTCTTTCCACCTGACATTTCACAGAATCACAGAATAAATAGGTTGGAAAAGACCTTTGAGATTATCAGGTCCAACCATACCTGTCTTCTACCAAACCATATCCCTGAGCACCTCATCTACCTGTCATTTAAATACATCCAGGGACTCAACCACCTTCCTGGGCAGCCTGTTCCAATGCCTGATAACTCTTTTGGTGATTATTTTTTTTTCTAATGTCTAATCTGAGCCTGCCCTGATGTAGCTTGAGTCCATTCCCCCTCGTCCTACCACCTGTCACTTGGGCTATCCTCTTTCAGGTTACAGTAGGCAGCAATAAGGTCTCCCCTCAGCCTACTCTTCTCCAGGCTAAACAATCCCAGTTCCCTTAGCCACTCCTCATAAGGTTTGCTCTCCAGCCCCTTCACCAGCCTGGTTGCCCTTCTCTGAACACGCTCCAGGACCTTGATGTATTTCTTGTAGTGAGGGCCCCAAAACTGGACACAGTACTCGAAGTGTGACCTTGCCAATGCCAGGTATAGGGGCACAATCACTTCCCTGGAACTGCTGGCCATGCTATTTCTGATACAAGCCAGGATGCCTTTGGCCTTCTTGGCCACTTTGGCACACTGTTAGCTCATATTCAGTCAGCAGTCAACCAACACCCCCAGGTCCTTCTCTGCCAGGCAGCTTTCTAGCCACTCTTCCCCAAACCTTTATTGTTGCGTCCTAAGTGCAGGACTCTACATTTGGCATTATTAGACCTCATCCTGTTGGCTTCAGTCCATCGATTCAGAAGAGTCTCCCTACCCTCAAGCAGATCAGCACTTCCTCCCAGCTTAGTGTCATCCACAAACTTACTGAGGGACCATTCAATCCCTTCATCCTGGTCATTGATAAAAATATTCAACAGAAATGGACCCAGGACTGAGCCCTGGGGAATACCACTTGTGACCAGCCTCCAGCTGGATTTAGCTCCATTTACCACCACCCTTTGGGCCTCGCCATCCAGCCATTTTTTTACCCATCAGAGGGTGAGCCTGTCCAGGCCAGTGGCAGCCAGTTTCTCAAGCAGAATGCTGTGAGAAACAGTGCTAAAGACTTTGCTGAAGTCAAGGTATACTACATCCACAGCTGTTTCCTCATCCACTTAGTGGGTCACCTTGTTATAGAAGGCAATCAGGTCAGTTTGGCAAGACCTGCCTTTTGTAAACCCGTATTGACTGGGCCTGATCACCCAGAGTATGATTTACATACTCTTTATGTAAAACAGTTACATTACAGTGTCTTCCCTCTTCTTTTAGATGAGATCTTTTCTTATGAGTGGGATTTCCAACATGCTTAAGCTGATTGAAATTGGATGTTATTATGGAATGAAATTTTCAGCTGAACAGACTTAATCCTTTCAACACATCAGAATAATGGATAATATTCACCTTGAAGGTAGTGAGGAAGGTGTTCACCTACCTATGCGTCACCTGTCAGCCACCGTTAGAGGAAGGGAACTTGGCTTGACAAATCTTTGCTCTAATCCAGCCAACAAAATAGATACATGTATTTATTCATGTTTATATATATAATATATATATTAAACGTTATATGTAGCTGTAGTTGTGTGTACTCATCTATCTGTCTATATTTGTCTTTCTAAAAATCTTTTGCCGAGTCTTTTGCCTCCCAAGGGAAGAAAAACACTTTTCTTCCAAAGTGAAGAAACAGTAAAACTACAAAATAAACTGGACAAAATAAAAAAAGCACAACTCAAAACCAAACAGATGCCACTGTTCCCAAAATAAGGCTGGCTTTGGAAAGTAAGACTAATTCTCTAAAAGTTTAATTTGAGATTCGTGCTCTTTAAGCATGGGGCCTTATTTATTTTCCCAGTGCAAGGTGAAAATATATTTGGTATACACATTTTATATACTAAAATAGTACTCTTACATAGTGTTTAAATAGAATATTCTGAGTTTTATAAGCTAGGCATCTGGTCAGGATTTAGTTACGTGGTGATATGCATTGGTTTGTTCTCTTTGAATGGCTTAAGATCCATGGCAATTAATTCAAATATCATGCCCAGGTGTATGTACTACCTTTCAGTTACTCTGTAAAATTTAAATGCAGAAGATCCTAATCTTCTAACTCCCATAAATGTAAAATACCATTCTGATTAAAAAATAAAATTGGATGAGCAGTGCTTTAGCATGGACACTGTGCTCTTAGGAGAGTGACCTCTCTTTTGTTTCTGTAACATCTATTAATTTTCAGTGCTGCTATATACAACTTTTGTCCAAAAAAGCGCAGGCAAAAAGCATGCACTGATACTATTAATACATTGTAAAGCAATTGGATAAGACAGTCAGCTTTGAAGTAGACACTAAAGTCAGAACTTTGCCTAAAAGTTAGGCATCATAGAATCATGGAATGGCAAGGGTTGGAAGGGACCCCAAGGATCATAAAGCTCCAACCCCCCTGCCACAGGCAGGGACACCAACCTCAGGCCTGGAGCTACACAAGGTTGCCCAGGGCCCCATCCAACCTGGCTTTGAACACTTCCAGGGATGGAGCATCCACCACCTCTCTGGGCAGCCTGTTCCAGCACCTCACCACTCTTTCTGTAAAAAACTTCCCCCTAATATCTAATTTAAACCTTCCTTTCTTTAGCTTGAATCCACCCCTCCTTGTCCTGCCATTGTCTACCCTTTTAAAAAATCAAATCCCCTCCTGTTTATACACTTCCTTCAGGTACTGGAGGGCTGCAATGAGGTCCCGCCTCAGCCTTCTCTTCTCCAGGCTGAACAAGCCCAGCTCCATCAGCCTGTCTTCGTAGGGGAGATGCTCCAGCCCTCTAATCATCTTCACGGCTCCTCTGAACCCTCTCCAACAGTTCCACATCTTTCTTGTGTTGCAGGCCCCAGATCTGGACACAGTACTCCAGGTGGGGCCTCATGAGAGCAGAGTAGGCTCCACGAGGGCATCATTTCAGTCTGCCGAAGCCACTTGGTGTGCTGTTCTCGCCCATCTTACTCTTCAGCTGTATGCAACCTTCTCCAGTTTTAGGAACCTAATAATTACCAGGATAACTGCATCCTTCCTGGTCGATACCTTTTATGGAGGTAAGGTCATTTCAGAGCTGAAGTGTAGAGTGGATTTTTCTTCCCTGGCACAAGGAAAGCTTTAATAATCACTAACCTGGGGGATGCTCTCCAGGTGATGAGGCAGATAAAATGTGGTAGTTGGTCCAGCTCTTGTGCTTTATTACCCTGGAGAACAAGCAAACAGTTGGTCTTAATTAATGGCGGTGTGCTAAAGGGTTAGAAAGATGGGATGGGATCAGGCAATGCGAGAGTTGAGTTTGGATTCTTAAACATCTTTTTATTCCTTGAACATTGCCCTTGAAAACAGCCCAACTTTTAAGGTTTAAAAAAAACTAAGAAAGAAAAACATGTGATCAAATTGACCTATTATTATAGATTGGATGCAACCTGAAATTAGTGTGAAACTAGCATATGGTTTAGTGAAAAAGGCTTTACTGTTGTTTTAAAGAAGACAAAATATAAAATTGTAAAAAAAATATTAAAAAATATTATTGAATCTTGTGTTTTAATCTCAGTTAACCCCTCTTGGCCTTTTACTTTCAAATTTTTCTAGCAATGAATTTCCTTCTTTTGAGGCATATAATAAAACAGATCTTTAGTTTTGATTTTCAATAATCTACAGTAGTACTGTGAATATAATATTTTTCCCTTGAGGACAGTTTTATATTGAAGTTTAATATCCTGCCATTTAAAAAAAACAAGCTCTATTTTAAATTTAGGCTCGGGAGTGTGGCGGTTAAGTGTGACATTCACAAGCTGTTTTGCAGTTATGAAAAATGCATGAGAACATAACCCACACAGCTTCTATAAGAATAGTCAGGTGATTTTTCAGTGTAATTTTCCATTAAAGCTTTCTTTACTACATAGCTTGTGAAAATATCAAAGGAAGCGAGGTATTCACATGGCAGTGTAGTGCAAGGACTCCTACTTTGAGATGTTGGATTAAATCTGGTATCCCTCCTACATTCTGTATCAATGAAATGGCTACTTGTAATGACCTGGTCAGAAAAGACAGTTTCTTCTTCTTTTTCTCTCTGTTATTTTTAGTACTTTCAAATTAGACTGAAATAGTAGCTTCTTCTATTTCTGTATTCAACATTTTGGCATACTCTTCCTATCCTTGTTACTATGATCTGTATTCCTTTAAACAGAGGGAAAAAAACACCCCACCTAATCTTAAAGATACAGCTGTAAGCTGTGCTGCTAAAGATGCTCACTCCCTGTGCTCAGTGGTGCTCTTAGACTAATCTTGCGCTGGGAAAAAATGTAGGCTAACAATAAGAAAACTACCATAACGGGAAGCTTTTTTTTCACGGAAAGTGAAGCATAAAGGCAAACAAGTAAAATTCCCAGTGGGTTTTCTGAAGGGAGGGACAAGCACTGTTCCGTGCTCCAGTTGCCAATGTCCTCATGGGAGTAACATGATCCACTGCAACCCCTGCGCTGACTTTCACAGTGACTTCACGCTTTGTTTAATTCTTCAGAGGTGTGAGGAATTTTGCTTCCTTTTGTCTTATTAATTCATCCATCCTTTTCATTTGAGTTTTTGGACGATTTTTCCCTAGCATGAAAGTTCACTTTTCAGTGATTTTTCCAGTGGTATCAATTTCTTGCTGAGTGGGTTTTTACTGCCTGTTGAATTTTTGCACATTAAACAGTTCAGTCTTGGTTACATGTGCACCTGTTTATTGGCTTTGAAAGTTCTTTTGTTGTAGCAGATGCAAAGCTCTAACACTGAACAACAGGCTTCTTCATGCCTAAGTAGTCACACTGATGTTTAGTATATATAAGTCTGTGCAGCCATGGGGAGGAGATGTCTCTGGCTTGTATCCAACAAATCATGATAAAATTTTTATAAGAAAGATTTGAAGGCATTAATTAACTAAACAAGAAATTTACATATTTGGTAAATAACCAGTTTTCAGACATGGCAAAGATTGTCCTTTTGTTATAGTCACGTTATATTGTAATATTTTGATTGACTGAATATGAGCCAGCAGTGTGTCCAGGTGCCTAAGAAAGCCAACAGCATCCTGGTTTGTGTCAGAAACAGTGTGGCCAGCAGGATGAGGGAAGTGGTTGTACTCCTGTACTCAGCATTGGTGAGGCTGCACCTTGAGTACAGTGTTCACTTTTGGTCTCCTCACTACAAGACATTGAGGTGCTGGAGCGGTTCTATAGGAGGGCAGTGAATCTGGTGAAAGGTCTAGATCACAAGTCTTTTGAGGAGTGGCTGAGGGAGTGGGCTTGTTTAGCCTGGAGAAGAGGAGGCTGAAGGGAGACCTTACTGCTCTCTACACCTCCCTGAAAGGAGGTTGAAGTCAGGTGAGGGTTCGTCTCTTCTCCCGAGAAACAAGCAATAATACAAGAAGAAATAGCCTCAAGTTGTATCAGGGGAAGTTTAGATTTAATATTAGGAAAAATTTCTTCACCAAAAGGTTTGTCAAGCATTGGAACAGGTTGCCCAGGGAAGAGGTTGAGTCACCATTACAGAATCACAGAGTGTTAGGGGTTGGAAGGGACCTGAAATATCTAGTCTCTGGAGATAAAGATGTGCTGCTGAAGGACATGGTTTAGTGGTGGGCTTGGCAGGATTAGGTTAACAGTTGGAGTAGATGATCTTAAAGGTCTTTTCCAACCTAAATGATTCTGTGATTCTATATTGGTTTTTAGAGGATTAAAAAGCAATGAGCAGTAGAAGTATTTTAACATTGGATCTTTAAAAAGTAGCTTTGAACAAACGTTTATCAAGATAGGTGCATTCACCTAAAATTAGCAGAAATTTAGCTAAAATTAGTATTCCTTTCTGTTAAAAAATCTTGTCTGGGTCAAATTGGAGGACTACACCAGCATTCTAAAATATACGGGAACTTCTTACAAGGCTTCTGCTTGTGAGACATTTCAGTCACTGATGCAAGCATACATCTGATGTGGTCTGGATATGTCTCACTTGCTAAGTTTATTTCAGTCAACCACATCCTAGGCAGAATATGGGACTTCTTACTCAACAAGCCCAAATCTCAGTGTATATGCATTCCCATATATTCCACCACATGGAATAAAATACTTTAAAAGAAGAAATTTTACATAAATGCCAATTTTCCAGATTTGATTTTAATATGAGAATTTTTTATTTTTTTTTTTAAAAAGGGTGCCATAATGTTGCTGTTGAAAGGTATTTTCAACAGAAATGCTTGATAAAGATAAAGTAATGTGGAAAAATCTAAATAACAAAGTTAGTGGCCATGAAGCTGAAAAAATAAGAATATGGAAGGGAGAATGCAATAACAAAAAAAGTAGGCGGAAATGGTGTAATTTTCAGGTGATACTTCACATTATTTAGATCCCTTCCATAGCCCTTACTTCAGATGACTTTACGCTTAAAACCTAAGTTTTGGAAAACTTCGTGGTCTGGCATTATCTCTACCTTTATATTCCCGAAATAACAGGAAGGGTAAGACATGTCTGAACTTCTTGCCTTTATAAGCAATTTGTAATTGTAAATTTGAAATAACGGGTGAGGCTTCATTTTTTAAAAACAGAAAACGTTGGGGAAATGGTAAATTTGTTCCTTCATTTTCTAAAGTAATTGCATGTGCTGAGCCCTATCTGTCTCCGTGTTCCATTAAGAAATGTCATGCAAATTAGTTTGCGAAGTCTGCTGCCTCAGAATTTAATTAATTATTTGGGGAGGGTGTGTGTTAAATACTCTGAAGTGCTTTTCTGCTCTAGATACCTTAACAATGGTAAGGGAAAACAGTAAGACATTTAAGATTGGAAATACAAGGAACGTAATGTCTGTTGCACAAAGGGAGATCTAACAGTGTGAGAATCTACTGGTTCAGAACAGAGGAGAGCTTCACCCTGGAGGTGTTGTAACCTGGAAAGAGGGGGGCATCAGCTATGTGGTTTCACTGCACATGAGACAGTCAGTAGGCAATGGGTTGGGTTTATGGATGTTTTCTGGTTGTTTCTGGTCTGCTGTTACTCAACATGAGCTGGCACTGGGTAAGTGAGTCAGTCTGCTTGTGGGGAGGGACAATAGGTCAGCACTGGTGCTGCAGGGCTGAGCCCTGGGGCACTGTGTGGTGTTGCCCCCGAGGACAAGGGTGAAAACTGGCATCTCCTCGCTACCATCGAAAGTGAGCTGTCCTCCCTGTCCCCCCCTCCAAAATGTGAGCTTTTAGCATTTTGCCCATTCTTGATGAGGTTGTAGCAGTTACCAGGAGGAGAATGAGTCAAAAGGCATGACCTTAAATCTGTGCTTCTGGCGGCTGGAGTATGGAGAAATGAGCTTGAGGTTGTAGGAATAATTGCTGTTGATGATTTACTGTGTGGTAATGGATTAAAGGCATCCTGTTTCCTATGCAGATCTTAAGGCATTACAAGTTGTTGTGACCTTTATATTATGGTTTCCAGTGGTATAAAATAAAAGTAAATCTCAGTGTGAAAATAAGAATGGATGCAAAACACATGTATAAGCCTTGTCCTTTTTCTTCCTTGCTACAAGGAAGCCAACAGTGAACTATTTATTCACTGTTAACTAGGGCAGCACTTCCACTCCAAACAAAGCTACTCGCTGTGTGTTCACTGCAGCCTGCCATTTGGGAAATACTTTGCTATCCCTCTTCATTATATAGGAGACACAACATCTAAACGCTTTTTTTCTGTAATTTTGTAATTGGATATTTAAATTGGATACTTAAATGAGAAGGCCACTTGTATTAATAATTTAGGCTGCTCTATTAATGACATCTGTAATACCACTGTGATTAAAAAAAAATAAAATTCACTTCTAACGATGCAGAATGTGTCTTTAAGCAGGGACTGGGAACCGAGAATATTACTGCCTTATCTGTAATGAAGAGGTCCGAAGAATGTAACAGGAAAAGGATTTAAGATTTCCCATATGAGAAATTTTCATCAGTCTATTAATATTTAGGTACTGAACAGCAAAATAATAGCTTGTTCTTTGTGTGTTGGAGGGAGATGAAAGGGCTAAATTTTGCAAACATGCATGTGTATATCCTAATACCCAGGCAATAGAACGCTGGGTTAGTCTCAAGAAAGATATTTATATACCAGCATGGCAGAATTTTGGCTTAGGACAAATGTAGAATAGTTGAGTAAAGAGAATGTTTGTATTTTCTGATGGTTAATTGGGTGTACTGGAGAGGTATGAGGAGCTAAGTTATCTTACCTGGGATACTCTTCTCTCTTTTTAATATGTGTACTTTAGACTCAGTTGATTTAAAACTTTCAACCATGGTTTTAAAGGAATTTACACAGATAATGTGTCATGTACTGTAATGTTTGGCTCCTTTCAAAAAGATGAAACTTGAGTACTTTTTTGTAAATCAGGCGTAAGATCTTAAATGTGAGCCTAGGCACTGTGCAGCTGCACATGACTTAGTGTGTCCCAATTGAATTCAACCCTGAACATTCTGGATTTGCTTGGCTGCTTTTCTTTGTAATGTTATAACCAGAGTTCTAACAAGTCAGTCCCTGTGTGCGACTTCAGCATCAGTGCTGACTCTCCAAAGTTTCTGCTCTGTCCCCTTTTGCTTGGTTTAGGTACAGGACATCTGAGCACTGCAGTCAAAAATACGCGTAGAGAATGCTAAGGGTAGCTACAGGTCAGTCTTTTTGCAAGGCCCTTCTTAACTTGGGGGAAAAATAAAAAGCCCTTTCTTTCCAGACAACTAGAAAATGGGAAAATTAAGAAAACCAGGATACATTTGAAAAAACTCAATCATTTTTCAAATAATTTTATTTGAACTTTTTTTTGTCACGTGAATTTCTGCTTTTGCAGCCTTATGGTGTTCTGTTAGGACTGTGTAAAAGGGGGGTGAGTACCAGCCTGTTGCAGAGGCCAGCTGAGCTATCTGACCCATTCAGCAGGAACCACTGCTTACCTTGATTCAGTTTTAGACCTCTCAGACTGCAGATATTAAGGCTACAGGACTTTATTCAACTATGCTGCATGTACATGCCATTAAAAGTATGGTGTGATTATATCCACAGTCTGAAGACTGTGAACATAATTCAGAATCAAGATACTCTCATGAAAGATGCCTTGTTGTAGTATTTTGATCAGTATCTGAACAATGGTTGATGTACCAGGACATTGACTACTTGGAGCAATGTGGGTGGGCTTTAGTCTAAAAAAAACATTTAAAATGTAAAAATTTATAGAATTAATCAGTTCTTTTAATCTGATTGTGTAGGGCAGATTAAGGCTGTTGCTTATATCTCTTAACAAGATGGCTTAGTTGTTAATGATCTTTTCCCCTTGTGTGAATTGATACATATGAAAAATAAACCAGAAACATCTCTTTGATAAAGAACAGAATCCTTTTGATAGTTCCAGTGATGGTAAGTAGATGATTGATATCGGCAACCACCATCTGGGGTGTTGAATGATGTTTTATTTGAGTAGCCTGTTACATTGTTTCATTAGCTCTGCTATTAATTATTGTTTTTTACTGTTGGCTGTTGGAAATGTGCAGATATAGGAGTTTTGATAATAACGTTTGGTCTTTAACAGCTCAATCAAAGCAGTTAATGTTGCGGATGCAATACATACTGAAAGGTCACCTTTTTTCATTTTCTTTAGCCTACAAGCCCCAAGTTTGGAAAAGCAGACTCATATGAGAAACTGGAAAAACTAGGGGAAGGGTCCTATGCTACAGTGTACAAAGGGAAAAGCAAGTAAGTGGTGTTTTTTTAAATTTAGTTTTGCATTTAATGAAGATAAGCAGATATTATTAACTGATGTCACTGCACTTGTATGTAGATCCCTGTTGCAAAGGGCTACTGGCTGCCATGGGCACCAGTGAAAGAAAGGCTGAGACAATATTGCATCAGTTACATAACCTTTGCATCAGAACAAGATGAGATCCCATCTTGTTAATCTCATGTTTTTGTACTTTGATCTTGTGCTACTTTCTCAGTTCCCATACCAAATGAAATTTTAGGGGTAAAAGCACTATATGCTGTCAATTAGATTTTTCTGACATTCTGAGATCAACGCTGAATATATCCAATATGTTGTTGATCTTTTATTTGTCATTATTAAAAAACTTGAATAAAAGAACATGAAGCAAATTAATGGGATTTTGGACTACTGCATGTTTAGTTTGTGTACATGTGTTTATTTGCAACTACTCCACCTCAAAGTAATCCGTTCCTTATGTGTCAAATAGTTGTTTTCAGCCACTTTAATGTTATTTGTTGCAACTTTTTTCCACAGTGCCCTAAGTGATTCTATATTGTATAAAATCACTCAGTAAACACACTTAAAATACACTTGAGCTAGTGCTTCAGCTGAATTATCTTTTGTCAAGGAGTATTTTGTGCAAGTTCATATATTTAATCAAGTTTTCATAATAAAATTTTTAATAATAATAAAGAAGTTCTGAGAGAGGAATTTGATATATGGGTGTCTTTATTTAAAAACTTTGTCTAGAGAATGATAGATGAGGCATGTCTACCATTCTCAGCAGAGAGAACATCATGATAGTCATGGGACTGAATAACTACTGAAACAAGGAAATATGTGTTAACATTTCCAGGGTCATTAAGTAGGTAGGTACTGAAATACTGAATATTTGGAATAAATCAGAATGAGGGGTGCGTTCATCTCTCAGTAGCTTTGAGATTGATGAGCATGACAGCTGATATGAATAAAAACATGTCCTAAATGTAGAGGTATTTACAATTCTGCCGTGCCAGTGCACTCATTGTCTTGCACTGTCGGCTTTCTTCAAGGAAACATATTACATTGTATTGTTAATGGTTCAGTTATGCTTCACTGTTAAGTTCTAGATATAATTCACATGTAAGCTTTGTATCGGGGTCTATGTAATACGAGAAAAATGGTATGGATTTCGGGTTGTGCTTTATTGCTAAAACCCTTTAGTAAAATCGTGGAGTGGGTCTGGTGATAGTTATCCCATATGCCTTGGCTTTCAGTAAGATTGAACTAAGGCAGCAGGGTTGATAGATGTCCCGTCAATCAGTGGAACAGGCTGAAAGTTAAAAACAAAGCAAAGCGCTTCCCTGAAGCTATTTCGTTCAGTGGTGATTTGTGAACTTGTTACAAAACATAAATTGTTTAAAAATATTAATTTGTTTTAGTAGAGCTGGCTGCAGATGTGTAAGAAATACTTCAGTGATTTTAATGGTATTTATTGAATGAATAGTAAATTGAAATTACTGAGCTCTCTGCATTCTCCATTATAAACAGCAAGCTCTGGATGAGTAGTGTGAATGATAACAATTATGTATAACTTTAATCTGCTGCTTTGTAACATCTTTTGCAAGGTCTTTAAAATGTATTTTGAAAAAAGTGTGTGTCACTAGAGTGTGGATAAGAATGTATATGCAAAGAGTATTCCTAATGTTATAGTAATACTCCTTCACCTACTTAATTTTGTTTGGCTTTTTTTTTTTTTTTCCTGCTGAATGATTCCCATATTACACAGCACCACCCAGATCCAACATCTCTAGTCCAGGCTTCTGTTTTTTTAACTAGAGAAACAGTTGAATTACTTCACAGCAGGAGCAGGTTGCACTTTGTGAACAGGGGAAACAGTACAAGGACTATCTGCTCTTTCAAAAGGAGTTGTTTGTTGAGGTGATGTAGCACCATAACCTATTTTGTCCCTAAGAGAAATTGAGGAATCACTGACCTACGTGGCATCACCAAAGAAGAAAGAGCGTCACTGCTATGATGTACTCTTGGGGGTGATAGATGGACAGGGGAGGTGAATGAATGGGCCAACATTGGCTATTGCCATTCCATGAGAGAGTAACTTTGCTGCTGCTTTTCTGGCAGCTTGTCTTTGACTTTTTATGGTTTTATCTAAAGTGATACAGGAAGGGATGCAGAATTATTTTTTTTCTGGTACCTGATGTAGGTACGTAGGGATGAGACCAATACGTGTCACTGAGTTCCACACTGCAGAACACAGACATGACACGTATTTGGGAAAGCTGGTAATGATTGTACAAGTGCATTTCGGTCAAAATGTTTGAGAACACCTAATTCTTAACCACATCTAATGCTTGGCTATCTCATTTTGCCAAAATGTTTCTGAGTTGTGTCCTTAGCTGTAGTTGAAGATGGAGAATTTAAGATCAGATTGAGCTGTTTTGAATTACACTTTGTACTCAGAATTACTGTGCTTAACGTTTATCACCAGCTGCATGTGGCAAGTAGTTTTTTCAATGCCTTTCCTGAGATATATTTCAGCTTCTTAAATGATTTCCCCTACTGATCATAATGAATAAAAAATTTGTGACCTTAGCTTGTTATTTGGAAAAACTATAAGATACATAGCTGCCTCCAAAGACACAAAGTCAGCCATTCCTTTCTTAAAATTTAAAGTAATGTGTGAAGTAGCTTGCTTTCAGGGCAAGCTGGGCTTTTTACAAAATTGAGCAAAATCAGTGGTACCAAGCTCTTTCCTTCCTATCTAATCCATTACTCTTCTGTCTATTTGAGTGTTTGTGGTAGTATCCCAGGAAAGTGAAATAAGTGGGCCAATTCCTCTTACTGGATGATGGATTTCGCTTTTTGTAGTCAGATAAAAATGATTCCCTGAGGTGAGGAAGCAGCAGAGTGAACGGAACTGTGTTACTGAGGAAAATGAAGCAGTATTCTCTTAGACTGGGCTTTTTGTTGTTGTTTATTGGAGAAATAGTCAAGCAGTCATTTGTTTCTGGCTGACGGATGCATCAATAGGCAAATCTATTTGATTTCATGTGTTGCACATCAGGCGTGCATGATGAAACTCATCTTGGCATGTTCATTTTCTACTTTAATTCAGGTTAGATTCTCACATGTTACTTTGTTGTATAAAATCCCAAGAGGCTGCTGACTGCATGAAATTCATATCCCTGTGAAGTGATTTCTGCCTTTTTTTTTAAAGAGGTAAAATTTTGGAGAAATTGGCATAGTAATAACACTGTAAAGAAATTAGGGGTGTTCAATTGACTCTGTGTTTGGCTAACACCTTGGACGTTTGCTGTACCATAGGTGCAAAGCAATAGGTGCCTTTTGAATTTAGTACTATTTCATTGTGCGGTTGGGCTAAAGAAGGAAGTCCTGCATGCGTATCAACACATACATCTTCCTGCCACCATTGACCTTCGTCCCTCTTGAGCTTGATTATAAATTTACCTGAATGTACAGCAATGGGATCTGGCTTGATCTGTGGCGCATAAATGTTGATGTGAGTTATGAGAGTCTGGAGATGAAGCTGATGACAGCACAAAGGAGCTGCTGCCAACCAGACCCCCTCACAAAGCAGTGTGGAGGCCTCGCGTGCTCTCACTGGGAGTGCTACATATTGCACTTAAGGGAAAAACCTGTGCTTTTGGCAATACTATGAGTTGGCATGGTTTCCATCCTCTCTTCCCACTGTGTTCAATTGCCCTTCAAGGCAAAGAATTAAAAAAGATTACCTCGGTTAAAGTGATGTGATCTGTGACTGCTGCTTTCACAGCATGCATCTGTGTTTTGAGAGGCAAGCCAATGGTATCTCCACTGCTTCTGCACCACCAAGATCTTGATCTGCTTCTTGCTTGTCCATGTGATTTTTAGTGTACCTTTTACTTTTTATGGCACCTTTACAAAGTTACATATGCTCAAAGTATTGCACAATTGTTTGAATTTGTAAGAGGGAGCTCACTTAACACTTTTTTTGCCTAATTTCTCTACCACAAAATAACATACTTTAAATTTATCCCTAAGAAAATGCTTATCCTAATAAATTCTGGTCCCTATCTCTTTTAACTATGAACATGAGGAATTTGCAGAGTACTGAGCAAGGCACAGTAGAAGCTGATCCTGTCAGTGTGAGCTCAAAGGCTGAGGTGCAGTGGAGTCCTTCAGCTGGGGCACGTCTCCTGTTTCTGATTGAAGTCCGGTATTTTTTTGTTGTTCAAGGTGATTCCAACACATACCCAAAGATAAAAAGTATTTTTTCACGTAGCCAGGACAGTTTACGTTTATGTCCATCAAAGGCAATGCCTTTTATTATTCACTGAAAACAAATAGGGAGTTTGTGGTATGAAGAGTGGGATGTAGAGGGAAACTGTGCTCAGGAGGGCGTGCACTGCTCTCTGCACCAGTTGTGGTTTCCATGCCATGTTATTCTTGGGGTAGCAGGGAATATTTGAATGATCAGTGGGAACTATCTGTATTTATCTTGGCATGGTGTGTCTGAGTTATGAATGTATAGCTGACCATCATATTTTATATGTAAGTGTGTGGATGGCTGCTCAGAAGAAAGAGGATGATGTGAGTATTTTGATTTTTGTATTTATGATGCTGAAACCTTCACTGAGGATGACTGACAGGACTAATTTACCATGGTTTTATCTGTCATGCTCTTGCTTTTTTTAGTCATTCTCCTAGCTTTATTGCATACCCATTCCTAGCTTTATTCCATGCTGTGTTCATGTGCTCCCTGAGATGTTTCATGTTGCAATGCTCCAGTTCACAGATAATATTTTCTTTATGTTTTAGCCAATTTATTTACAATGAATATTTAAGAATTGCTCTCATTTGTGTTGCCTTACTGACCTAAACTTTCTGAACCTTTTCTTATTTCTTGCAAATTGTCCGAAATCAGTACTCATCTGCAAATTAAATTCTCTTCTTCTGAGGGTACCAGATAGCTGGGAAAAGAATATATTAATGTATATTCATGGATTATGAAAAGGGCACTTTATGGTTACCTACTAGAGTTTTCCAGTATTTTTTTTCCTTCTTCCCCCCCACCCCTTATGTTTTTTAACTGATGTGTTTGATTCTTTTTTTAGGCTGCTTTTTACTATACATTTTAAAATCATTACATGGGTTTGTAAAGTGTACACATAGATGCTTTTAAAAAAACTCAAGCTTTGTAAATTTTTAATAAAAACAAAACCTTCAAGTTAAACTGCATGCAAGCCTAATAGATTCACAGAATTGTAGGGGTTGGAAGGGGCCTCCAGAGATCATCAAGTCCAACCCCCCTGCCAAAGCAGGCTCCTTAGGACAGGTCGTACAGGTAGGTGTCCAGATGCATCTTGAATATCTCCACAACCCCCCTGGGCAGCCTATTCCAGTGCTCTGTCACCCTCACCGTGAAAAAGTTCTTCCACATATTGGTGTGGAACTTCCTGTGCTCCAACTTGCAGCCATTGCCCCTTGTCCTGTCCCCACAGACAACTGAGAAGAGGCTGGCCATTTCCCTCTGTGTCCCAGACTTCAGATATTTATAAACATTAATATGATCCGCTCTCAGTCTTCTTTTCTCTTGGCTGAACAGTCCTAGCTCACTCAGTGTTTCTTCATAGGGGAGATGGTCCAGGCCCTTAATCTTTGTAGCCCTCCACTGGACTCTTCCCAGGAGATCCCTGTCTTTTTTATACCAAGGAGCCCAGAACTGGACACAATACTCCAGGTGGGGCCTGACCAGGGCAGAGTAGAAGAGGAGGATCACCTCCTTTGACTGCTGGCCATGCTCCTTTTAATGTACCCCAGGATTCCATTGGCTTTCTTCGCCTACCAGGGCACACTGCCTGTCATCCATCAGGGCCCCAGGTCCTTCGCTGCAGAGTTCCTTTCCAACAGGTCATCCCCCAGTCTGTACAGATGTTAAACTAAAGTGCCAAATGGTGTAAAAAATATTAAAACAGTATAAATACTAACAAGTTGCTGTAAGATGAATGATTGAATGTATTGATCACTTCAGGAATTACTTTCATAGTGGTGAAAATAAATGCTGAGGGATTTTTCCTCTGTAATTGTACACATAGAGTGTAATGTTCTCTTTGTCCTGTGCTTCAGCCTGCAAAAGAGTTTACAAAGGTGACTTAGCAATATTATCTCTTGTGGCAGGGGATGAAACTGAGGAAGGAAAACCTATTACATTACTTACCCAGGACTGCACAGAAAGATGTGGTAGAAAAACCAGGATAGAATTGGATACAGGTGCTAAAAGTTATTGGGTAGTCATTTATTGACACTGACATATATATGAATGATTGGAATGGTAGAGCAAATGCTGAAGCAATTTGCCAACTAAATGCCATTATGCACCAATATATTTTCCAGTTAGCTGTGGAGCAGCATCTCTCGAAAGATCCCTGGTGACTGTCAGTGTGCAGAGTTGTAAGAGGCCACTTTGCTTATAAGCAGTAGCACTGTGTTTGTCTTCAAATTCCCTTCATATGAAAATCAGTGGGGTCCAAAACAATGTGAGATAAACGGAGGAAGACTGGTGCTGCTCATCGCTCTCCCTGCTGCCAGTCCCAGGGATTTGCTCTCAGCAGGCCTGGGTCAGCTACAGCCTCTGTGCTTCAATGAGCACATCAGTTTAAACTGAATGCTGTAGTCTGGGAGGTGGGGATGAGTGAGACAGAATCTCTGATGCTGCTCACCTGCTCCTGTTCAAGTGAGGGCTGCCACATTGTTAGTATGCGACTGCCTTGAGTCCTGTGAAGAACAGGATCTCTGAGTTCCAGTGACAACAGCAATTAATAATTTAAGTCCTTCATCTCTCTCGGAACTCTTTGATGTTCTATTTTTCAGCCCTAATGAGTGTCAACATTATGAATGTATCTTTAATCCACTGGCTTCTTCTAAAGGGAGGAAACTTTTGTTTAGGATGGTGGTTAAAAGATGGTGGGAATCAAAAAGAAATTGAGGTGCTAAGTTAGTCCCTTGAGTATTTGCACCACTGAGTTTTAGTGGGACTTTGTTTTTTGTAACCTACAAATGTAAGTCCTTTCCAGTAAGAGAAATATGATATAAACCATGTTTACACTGAACTGTCTTTTATGATTATGATTAAAAGAAGTGTTTCCCTCGATGTGGAATTAGTTATTTGTTGGTAGAATAATCAGAGGTAACTAAAGCTACAGGGAATTTGCTGCTGTCAGGTTTCTTCAAAGGAAAATTCTGGCACAGCGTGGTTTCGATAGGCCACCATGGTCTGTTTGGGGTGTTCGTGACGTTAATATCACTAAGAGTAGATCTAGTTAGATATTCTCGGGGTTTGATCCGCAAACTTTGAGCTTTTTGTGTAAATTAATATTTAACAACTGAGAGTCACTTTTTTCTGTAAGAATTAGTTTCCTGAAGTGTGTATCACACAGAAGAGCATTGTCCCAATACCATCTACTGATTTTTCTTTGCAGAAATGTTCCCAAGCTTAGTACTTATTTGAGGTACAATCTAAGCCGAAACTCCAGCCAGTGGTAAAACTTTATTAAAAGAACAGATTGAAATCAGAATGGAAGATTTTATGTTAATTGACTCTTTAAAATGTGTTCCGTTTAGTACAGATATTGCATCTAAATATAACTGAAGAACTTTAGAAAATAGTGTTATTATACTCTTCTCATGTGGCATCGTCAGCATTATCCCCAGTGTAGCCAATTAAGTCATCAGTCACTTGATATTCATCAGTATTATATGCTCTTAATGATGCATTAAAGCATTAAATAATTTCTAATCTTCCCTACTTTCTCAAAAATGGTCATTTTAGTAAATGTATTTATTTTTGTAATCCAGATATGCGCTGTTTCAGAAAAGGCAGAATGACACATTATATTAGCATTTTTTGTAATATCTGGATCATTTGTATTTTTTATAATTTACAGGCTCTTACTATGTGCCACATAAAACAATTAAGACTCATTTTTTCTTTTGCCTACATTGCATATCAAATCAGAAATTTATTAGAAGCAATTAACATTGAAATGCTGGATTTCCATAAACTGGAAAACTGTCCCTCAGCTGCTGGTAATTTGAGTAAAGTAGCTTTGTATGAATATTAGAGAGGCTTTAGGATTTCTGTCTCTTCTCTGAAGATTTTTTGGTGAGAGAGAGAAGGAGCAAGTTAGTTTAGGAAAGAGGACGGGTTGTAAGTTAGGAAAAAAAGAACTCTATAATCAGTATTATCCGTAACAGGAGCTAGTGAGGCATTTGACAGGATGGACATAAGATAAGTGAAATCCTTGACCCAGTTAAGTGTATTGTTTTGAGAAGCTGTGAGATTGTTTACTTTGGACAGTGAGCATGAGAGGTGGTTTAATGAATCCTAGATCTTAAAAGGGGCAGCAGCGTTGTCTCTTCACTGTCTAAAAGGCTGTCTGCCTGTCAGTTTTTCTGCTTGTATTTGAAAATAATGAAAATACTGAGTATGCTTTGAAAGTTGTGGAAGACAAATGTGAAGTAATATCTGGGATGAATTCTGCTAACCTTATCTGATCACTATTGAAGACTGTTTTGATAGGTTGCAGAGGTAATTTTCTCCAGGTCTTTTTTTTTTCAGTGCTGTTTCTAAGGAAATTGCCACATTATTTTGGCATGTCATCACAAGATTTAGGGCAGAATTTTATGACATAGGAGGCTTGATCCCATGGCTCGCTGCTTCTCAAGAGGTGGTCCCAGTCCATCTCATATCTTTTTTAGCTGTGTTTGCTAGAATGTGAAAAATGCCTTGATCACATTTTAAAATATGCATTAGTTCTTTTGGAAGGGCCAGTTTTCTCCTGTTTTCATTCCCTGAGCAGTCTCACACTAGGGTCTAGCAGGGATGAGAGCTGATACAAGGCAGCAGGAAGAGCGTGTGGCTGGGATTCAGCAGGAGCAAGGCTATACCCTAAGGTAGCCCTTAGCTCATCTCCACAGCATCATCTAACTGCATCCTCAGATTGCATTAGTGGAAGAACAATTAAAGGATGTGAATATACACACCTATATGTTTTGATTGATGATCTTTCATAATTTCTCACACTTCCAGATTCATGCACTCCTAGTTACAGGAATATGAGCTGAAAAAAGGTTTTTAATGACTGGGTAGGAGAGAATGATAAGAAGGCTGTTTTATTCTGGAAGCTATAGATTGATATGTTGGAGATAAATAATACTAAAGGGGAGAATGAAATCCTGGAGGAACACTACTTGAGATTAGTTTGATCATTTTGATAGTATTAGGAGTTGCCATGATGTCTGTCAAGATGATGACAGGTGTCTATGACAAAGTGGCAGTGATAACTAAATAGCACAGCCAACCTGCTCTGTGTAATTGTGAATTCTTCAAAATTAGTTTCATACTATTGCTGTTTACATTATTTGTTAGTCTTAATGAATCAAGGGAACATAGAAGTTCAGATTAAAAAGAGCATAATCTACATGATGCTGTGTGCTGTTTGCCTGTCTCTCTGGCGAGAGACTCCACACCCCTGTTTCCTCAGTACCTTCTGAGCAAAATGCTCTTGCTTTTCTTATTTAAACTCCTTCTGCACAGCTATTTCACCCATTGTAAAATAATGAAGTTATCAGGGTGTCTCATACGTATGTGGTAGGTAGGGTTGAGTGCCAGTGGAGAGACTGTAAACTACACTTACATATGAACAGCATGTCTGTCATCAGTCTCTCTACTTCTGCTTTTATTATGGTTTATTCTCCTATCTGTGCATGACACATTAAGTTACTTGGGGCATGCCTTACCTTTTACTGATGCCAGAAGTCTTGTTTAAATCAAAACAGAAATATATGTAAGGCAATTGTAAGGAGAAATCCAGATAATCCTGTAGGGTTTAGCTGATAATTATCTTTCAGCAGCGACTAGCAGCCTGAGACTTGAAATGGTGCCATTCTGAAGTACTGTGAAGAGTTGGAACATGCTGAGTTTTCTTTTGATAACCAGGGTTTCTTAAGAGTCATTATGCAATGCCATGTAGCCCTGTATAGGGCTAATTTGGGTCTGGCAACTGTAAAAGAATAATCAGAAGTAACAAGAAAGTAGCCATCCTGTCACTGAAGTCATCTAGCTGCAAAAATTAAAAGCCTGAGGGAGAAGATGAATTCAGATGTGGTAGGTGGCCATGTCATCTTGCTTAGAAAAATGAATACATCTTCTAGGGCCCAGCACAACAGGGAACTGCCTCCATGTCTATAGGAGTGTGAAAGCTCCAATGCTTCCTTGGGCTTTGTGGCTACAAAGGTTAATTCTGCTTTTACAGAAATAAATAACAAGAACAATAGTTATGTATTATGCCTTTTTTGGTAATCTGTTCTCAACAATCCTTGTCATACATGAGGAGTCTGTTAAAAGTTCCAGAGTATGAGCTTGTTCTTGAGGAGGGCGATCGGTACCAATTTTTGTCTTTCTTTCTTTTAACTTTCATGAGATTTAATTTGAATAAACTTGAACCAGCTGGATTTTTTTTTGCAGAGCCTTGAATGTGATTCGTGTATGGTCAGAATGGCCAGAATGACCTAAAAAACATTTCCCACCTGAAGCTTCTGTAGCCTTGTGTGGGCCTTAATTATGGGTGTGATACAGTGGGAGGGAAGCATCAGTGTAAATATGTATATACTCCATGAGTGATGAAAATCCTGTGCCTTCTTTGAACAATTTGATCAAATATAAGGACAGATACTTCAAAACTGTATTTTACAGTGTGATATTTCTTAACAAAGCTTCAGTTTAGTGCTGTGATAGAAAGGAAACAGACTGACTCACAGAAAACTGAGATCATTTCTTGGATTGCATCTGAGTGTGAAAATATAAAGTTGACATTATGGAAGCTATGAACTGTTTCTTACAGTGCTATAAATGAATCACTGCCATTGACAGGAAGAAATTGACTAAGTACATGATAGGAAACAAGTTCTATTATGAGAAATACTGTTTCTGCTTTAATTTTTGTTTTTTATTTCTCCTTTTCTTCCCTTTTTCCCTTTCAGGGTAAATGGAAAGCTGGTGGCATTGAAGGTGATTAGATTACAAGAGGAGGAAGGAACCCCATTTACCGCTATCAGGGAAGGTACGCACTCACATTTAATGATTATACATGGGGGGGTTCTGTAATTACATTGCACTTCTTATTTCTGTGCCATGCTATAGTGAAATTAGCTTGAGAATTCAAATTACAGAGTGAATTCAAATTATACAGTAGGAAGAAACTTTGGTGCTTCAGAAACAAAGCTGCTGGTGTGGGAGTTCTTGTTAAAGAATGCAACTCTGCCTCTGCTTTGGCTCCTGTTAGATTTACTATACAAATGAATACCTAAGAGCATGTCTGAAGTTGGGCACAAGAAGTTAATCTGGAAGATGGGGGAACTGTCTTAAATTGCTCATCTTGCCTGCAGACAGCACTGCGGATGAAGATAGATATAACTTTGCATATACCCACAGCATGAAGCAAAGAAAAGTGTTTCTTGGTGAAGGGAATCAGAAGATCAGGGAGCAAAAGTACAGGTGTCTTAGAAGCTGCGTGTAGTTTGGGACTAACTTTTGTTTCGTTTTCCTTCCCACGGAGTTTGAGAGCCTTTGAAATGACTAGCCTGCTCAGAGATATCCATCATGTTTTCTGCTCTGCTTCTTTGCCTCTTGTGGTCCCTAGTGATGGCTGCTTTAGCTGAGCCAGCTGGTTTGACCTCCTTTGCAGAAATTGCTGGATGTGCCTTCTCCGCGTGAGCCTCCTCTGGTAGAAGGTACTGGAAATGAGCCTTGGTAGAGAAATAGTAAACAGTTTGCCATCACAGTACTGATTCACCCTCAGCTGAGTTTGGTAGTGGACTAAAGAGACGAGACTGTTGTGGCTTTTGAGTGGCCTTTTAATACTGTGGCTGCTGTCTTGGCACAGCTCCCGAGTTGGGATAAGCCAGGATGATAGCAGAACATTAGTCCTCCCAGGGTCTGCAGCACAGCCCTGCATGGGAAGCATGCGGCTTCCTGCCCATGACAGCCGCAGTGCCAGCAGCTGCGGCTGCCTTGTCTCTTGCTCCTGCCTAAGTTCCTGCAGCATCTGTACACCTTATGTCCATCTGTATGACGAGCCTGTTTGGGGTTAGACTGGAGAAATAATTCCATATTTCACATGATTGACACCCTGAAGTTAGAAGCCTTTAAAGTACTGTGGATTTCCATCCCAATGGTTAGGGTTTTAAAGGGGGCTCTTCCACAAAAGAGGGAGAACCATGCATAGCCAATTTATGAAGGAATTTCAGCAGTTCTTCTGTACTGCTTTTTTTGAGTAATTATTATTGAATGATCTGACACATAAATTCAGAACGATATATATTTTATCTGTGAGCTGTCTGTCCCTGCAGCTGTGCCGCGATAACGAGGTGTATGGAGGGTTACGAGCGCAGCTTTCAATATTTGTAATGCCAAGTTCAAGGCTAACAGACTGTGTTTCAAATATGTTTATTGTTCTCCAGGTTTTTAGTTGATACGGTACTGACTTAATAAGAAAATAGTAGATACGGCTTTCTTGAGCCTTTTTAGTGACACTTAAAACGTTTTTTAGTGTGAGCTTGGTCTAGATGAAAGTTTATAGTGCTATAGCTGTCAAATACAGTATGATGTGTTTTCCTTCATAAATAGTTTGTTGTGTGAGCTCAGTATAAATAAGTATTCATTAGGAGCAAGAACAGAGATTTTTCCACTTGATTTCTTTTTATTTTTTTCTTTTTAAATTTTAAAGGCACACTTGCATGAAAATACTTTTCACATTCTCGTCGGGGAGGTTTTCCTTTTAGCCATGACTACAGCACTGTAGTTGAAGCCAGTTAAAATTCTGGTACTTTAATAGTGGTAGAACAAAACCCTTGTCCAGAAAAGCTCTTAAAGTTCTTCATATATATTTTCATAAGTATGTACTGTCTCACCAGTTTTGATAGAACTATATATATCTGTTGTATTTCTAAGTACTCCTCTAAACTGGGACTAGATTCAACAAGGGGAGACCTCATTGTGGTCAATGGCTTCCTGATGAGGGGAAGTGAAGGGGCAGATGCCGGTCTCCCTCTTTGGTGACCAATGGTAGAATCCAAGTAAACGTCATGAAGCTACGATAAGGGTGGTTTAGGTTTGATATTAGGAAGAGGTTCTTTACTGGAAGGGTGGTTGGGCACTGGAACAGGCTCCCTAGGGAAGTGGTCACAGCGCAGAGCTTGACTGAGGCCAAGAAGCATCTGGACGATGCACTTGGTCATGTGCTGTAACTTGTCTGGCCCTGTGTGGAGTCAGGAGTTGGAGTTGATGACTTTTCTGGGTCCCTTCCAACTCAGGATATTCTATGATGCTATGAGTATGATGCTAATGAGAGGGGTTTTTCTTGAATTTTATAGACTCTTGATTGTTTACATTTGGGGGTTTTACTGCAAATTTAATCCTGTCCCCTGTGTAGTGGAATCTAGACTGGACTTGGCTTTTCTGCTACTTGTTTTTATTTTGTCAGAAACAAATATTAGGGCCAGAAAAGGAAGAAAGACTGTGTTACAAATGTAGCTTCCAGAAGGTAATCTCAGTGACCTTCTGCCAGACTTCTATTATTTCATGGTAACACTACAGTTGGTAGTAATACTACAGTTGCGGACTTCACTAACAGGACCCGAGGAAGCTGTTGCTTTCATCCTAACAACATGTAACCCATCTTGGACATGCTGGGTTCTGTAACGCAGCTGTGGCTGATATTGGCTACATGGGTGGAAAAAAACCCCAAAAACTTGTATAAGCTCTTGAAGTTATCTGATAAGTTTTAATGGGAAAACATTAAGAATGGGATACTGTGTTAAGCAGATTTTTCTTGATTACCATGGGCAGACTGAAGGCTCTCATCCTATAATTTAGACTGGGACAATTAGAACAAGGACAAATACCACTGAAGATGAGGTCAACTTCTAAATTCAGTTATCTGTGGAGTAGTGTTGCCCTTATCAAAAAAATGCATGTATGCCATCATGAGCCAGAGGTCTGCTGGAGGGCATTTCTTTCCAAACTCTTTCATAATGGAGAAACCTGGCAGGTTTTGACCTTGACTTATTTCTTATTGTCTAATTTTCCATCAGTGCAAGGCAAATTCAGCTCTTTGAGCTTGGTCCAGCTTATTCATGCTTTCATTTAGTGGCATTCAGTTTACGCGATGTTTCAGTCTGAATTTCACTCATTGTGGGATAACCTAATTTACCTTTGAAGAGCCTGAGAGAAAGAAAAAAGGAAAGGGGAAGGAAAAAAAAAAAGAAGAAATCGCAATTGACTGGATGCCTATACCTTAGTGGTTTTAAACCTGTGTGATTTTCTGGTCACATATATTTGAGTGGTGCAGGCCACCACATTACTGTCATATTCTAAAGGTGCCTGCAACTGTGATATCTGAGACAGTCTGGAGCCTGAAAGTCACTTACATGCTATTTTCTCATTTAAACTGAGTTTGGTAGAACACAGATTAAAAATTATTTGTTTTCTGCGTTAGCATAGTTGTGGTTTATTCTTTTACTGTAACTCTCGTTATCAGCTCTTCAGAGATGTTTCAGTGTCAGACTTGAAGTGTTATTAAATCCACTGCAGCCAGGGGAAAAGTTCGCTGACATTAACTTTTATCTCAGATATTTCATTCCCTTAATTTCCTGTAATATCATATGTTCATCTAGGCTAAATACTGAACTGTGTGGTAGATCCTAATTCTGGAAACAGCTTGATTTACAATTCTGTAGTTATCTTGTTTGATTTCCGAGGAATAATATTCCTTGTATACAGCATGACAAAGACTTTGCTTTTTGCCTATATATGTAGACAAACACCCCTTGGTTTTATCACCGCCTTGCTCCTGAAGTTAACTTGCTTGCTGCATTCCTTTTTTGGGCAGTAAAATTATTTCTTCCCCATCTTAATTGTATAGGTTTTGTATTTGGTTTTCATTTCCCACTCCTGGAGATATTGCCACTCCTTTGCTCTGCTTAATTTGATTTACTATTAGTAATAAAACTCTATTCTAGTGGTTTATTATATGGTAACATTTCATTTCCCATAGGCTTAGTTGGTGTCTCAAAGCACAATCGAAACTAAGCATGTTTTGAAGGTGTCTTTGTACTTTGCCATTTAAATGCTGTGATTAGGCAATTTTTATTTTTCTCTTTTTATTCATATTTGTATTTATATCTTATAATTAATATGTACTTGTACCTATTTGTGTTTCATATTTGAAAGTGTTCAGGTCTCTACATCTTTGGTTTGACAGTTGCCCAGATAATAATTTTCCATCTACTCCAGTGTTGAAGGCTGTTACCTTAATGCCGTGTGTGGATAGCAGTGTGCAAAAATAGCACACAAATGCTTTGGGAACAGCTAGCTGTCATGTATTACAAAATCAGAAAGAAGAGAGGATTTGCTTAATGAATTTCTTTAACTTAAATTTTTAAAAAGCAGTTCAGCATACATATAGAGTAAGTTTATTTTTTGATGAGTGGGAGAAAACTTAAAGCATTTGAGTGTCAGCATGGAGAAGGGAGGAGAGGTGCTTAATTCTTGGCCACAAAGCATCCTCAAAAGTCTTCAGAGGTCCAGACTGCTTCCATCTGTGCCTCACTGTGTGGTAGGAGGGAAAAAGAGAAGCACAATATGAAAACCTTAAAAGGTCTTTAAGAAGGAAATGTGAGTCTGCCTTTATGTCCCAGACTGGACAGATTTTCTCTGGCTGGGAGGTTTACTGAGGCCTCCCCTTCTGAAGCTGTCAGGCTGGAAGGGATAAATCTTCACAAAAACTTTATCTGTGGAAAATCGACATGGAATAACTGCTAAGAAAAAAGTACAGGGAAGATCAGCAGTTTGCCAAGACAAAGCTCTTACCCGAGTGAATGTGTAATTTATTGCATGGTGCTCCTAATGGGTGCACAATGGAAAATGTAGCTTTGTAGTAACAATACCACAAGTGATGTATGGCAGCTGTGCTTCTGTATTATCCAAGGGAAATAGCACAGTCTGTGCTCCTGCCATCTAAGGAAGGGCTACAGAAAATTATATTCTTAGAATAGATAAGTTTTTGTGACCTCATATTGAATTATTACCTGAGTTATTGCATGCACTATCCAGTTTGCTGATTTTTGACTGATATATAGCATAATGATCTTTACAACTTTAAGTCAACAAATGACCTCATGAGGCACTCGTCAGATGACTCAGTGATAAGCCTCCTATTCGTTGTGGGTCTGGAAGGTTGTGTATTGTAGGTCAAGGGCACAGTGAAACAATATATGCATATTTTTTAAAGAGTCATTGTTGGTTGACCTACTGGTAGAAGGTAAACATGAAAATTGAAATGTGAATCCCATCTTTGTCTGCCAGTAAAGACTAAATTACTCTTTTTTTTTTAATTTTGAAGCTAAGTCATTCTCTTAGAAAAAATAAACCTAGTCTTCCTTTTCTGGAGGTTTAAAAAAAAAATAATTTAATTTGTGAAGCTTGACAGCTGCTTTATTTTGAGTGATAGGAGTTTGGAGGACTTTCACATTTCCTTCATGAAGTTCAGTCAAGAAATTTATATTTCCATAACTGGAATGCCTAAAAGCTTCATATGTGTCTGGCTCAACAAGCCTTGGGGACGCTTCAAGAGATTGTGTTTAAGATTATGGAGATGTAACTATTCTGAGCAAACATATCACATGGGTTACTATAGGGGGTTTATGTTTTTAGAGTCTGAGAATAAGTTCACTCTCCCCAAAAGACACATTGCTTTGGAGCATTTAAGTTAAAAAAGAGGAAAGGACAGTTGCCTACAGAGCTGGCAAAACTGGAAACCTACTGCAGGCAAAATAGCTACAGCTCAATTAACTGTAAAGTCCCTGCAAAGCCAATGCAGCTTGTAGTCGTAACAGCTTTGTTTTTCAGTGTTGTTAAAAATAAAACACACAAGCCAAGAACCTCTGGGATACTTTGTTGCTGGGTATTTAAGGTCAAGAAGTCTTCAAAAGTAAAGAATCTTCAGAAATTTTCTCTGTCTGAGCTCTTTGAGTTGTAGGCATCCTGCAGCTTTACCCAAATGCAAGGTCTCCAAATTCAGACAGGTTTGGCTTCAAAATTTTCCACTGGAAAAGGATGTTCCTTCTGAAATGTACTCAGCTTTTAAATTTTTCCAAATCTTTCGATGTTACTTACTATTAAATATGCTGTCATGTGGAGAAATGTATATGCATTCTTAATGAACATTAATTTCTGGAGTTGTTATGACTGGACAATTCATCGATATCAGAGATTTTAAGCCATATTTCATTTGTGCTTTCTCCCATGTGCGTGTTTGTGTGCGTCTGCATACACCTGAGGGAGGCATGTTAGATCCCCTGTGATGTGGAGCTTCAACACTGCAGGAGATTTTGTCCCTGTTCTGCTTTCTGTCCCGCGGTTCTCCCCAGTGCTGACTGGCTGCTAATATTTTTTTCCTGACAGTATTCATTTGCCTTCCTCTGAAAGCAGTTGAACTGACTGGCTGAACTGACTGACAGGTGAACTGAATTTCTGGTCATTTCAGATGCACATGGGAGAGCTGATAGTTTTCCAGTCTGTGATACAGTGCGAGGAAGTTACTGTGATGTTATTTTAGCTGGCTTTTCTCAGTGTGCCCAAATTGCACCATGCTCCTTCCTCACTCCTTTTTGGTGGACCAGACGAAGGCTGCTGTCCATGTAGGGTGCTCAGAAATGGCAGAGATTGATAAATCTGTCCTGCATCTTCCTTTGGTCCTATACATAGGTTGAGCATAGCCTTCATCCCCCTTCTTTTTTTCTTTTATTTTTTGCTTTTTTATCCTCTAACAAATTAGTGAGTCTCACAATTATAAAACCTTCAGAAGAGCCGGGATTACATAAATGCAACATAAATCATAGGGTTTCCCTTTGAAAATCGTGATATATATTTTAGACTCTATAATGAACGCCCATCATGTGGGAAAAGTGTCATGCTTTTCTAAAAAGTACAAATGAAAATTCCAAATTATCCAGTTTCATAGAGCTAAATCTGTTCCCCAGAATAATCCGTCCCTTCTGTCCTCCTTCCATTCCCCCTCCAATATTTTATCTGTAGCCTGCTGAGACAGAACACGGCTGTATCAATCGAATCTTTGTTCAGTACTTTTGATGTGCAAGCTGTGACCTTCTTCTGGCTTTTGTTCTTGGGCACAGTTCAAGCAAGAAAAGAATGGGGTGACTCTTTGAGGATTTTTTGATTTTATTTTTTTTAATATCATCATTTCAACATCAGGAATCCTTTCTTCATCCTTGTTATCAGTTAGCTTAATGGTAGACCTTTCAGACTCTGCCCTACTTCCACTGAAAAAGTTGTCTGTGCATCTTCAGTATTCACATGGAAGGTGTTGGGTAAAGGATCTGGTGCTAGTTCCAGTGCCAGAAGGTTACAAATCCAGTAGTTCAGGGGCACCATTGAACCCTTTTCAGTAAGGCATTTGCCTGCAACTTCTTCTGACCTGAGTTTCAGGGCTCTCTGACTTGGCATTTGGGGCCCTGCTGTGGCCTTCCACTCTGCAGTTTTCTAAAAAAAAACCCATTTCTTCCCTATTTGATGAAGGAGTCGACACTGTTGCCTTACAGATTTGTCTGGCCTGCTGCTCTTGCTGTCCCTCATAGTATAGCGGGAAGGGCAGAATAAAAGATGGCAATTGCAGAATATGGAGGTTAAAGAAGGTGGCAGTCCTTTCTTCATACAGAACTATAATATGTAACTGCAAGTTCTGTAGAAGTCTTATGCAGCTGTCATGGCTTCCTGTTTGAGTGGAAGTTGGTGAGGATCTGTCATCTCTGCTGTATGCAAATTTTACCTCCTCTTGTAGCACATGCTACCGGCACAAAATGTAGTATTAGTTTTCACCCTGTCACCATATCCCAGTTGGGATGGATTAGGTTGGTGATATGGATACTAGCTGGTTGTTAATGTGAATGGTGATGCTAATGAGTGATGGCATCTCGACTTGCTTAGAGACCCTAAGGCACCCTTCCAAGTGCCAGTACCTTCCATGGCCACCTGATGACATAAAACTGATATAATCTGGTGTTGAGACAAAGAAATGTGTCCTGAACCTTCAGGTTGTTTGGGGTTTTTTTGTTATATCTCCTTTTTGTGAAAGAATAATCTTAGTGATTTAGCCTTGTGATTAAAGTGGGGACTTTAGATCTGCACAAAGACATTTGTCTTTGTCAAAACCTCCGAGTGTTGTGTGTTTTTCCATTGCTGTGTCCTGGATTTTGAAAGTGCCAGAGCAAGGTGGCAACTTGGTGTTTGAACCAGTTCAGTTAGCTTGAATTTTCTCATTAGTCTTTTGTGTGTGCTAAACTAGTAGGTGACTTTGTATCTTGACAGAACTGGTTTCAACTTTGGGTAGCTGCAAAATAAGGATGTGAGAAGATTGTCTGGTTTCCTGACATTAAATCTTTCCCCCTTAAAGGAAATACGTCGCTGCATGTATGGAAAGGATTGTGTGGGTGTGTGTATATATTGGGTGTGCATGTGCCTGTTGTATGTCGGAAAGACTTGATACAGAAAGCCAGTTAACCCTGTCCCCAAAACAACCAAATCTTTTGTGAAGAGTCATGTATTGGCTTTGATCAACCCAGAAAATGCCTAATGTGTGCTGGATGTGTACCTACCTCTAGATGAAGATAAAGTGCTTCCCATGAAACATGACCATTTTCATGAGTTGTGTGAGACAGATGTGGCAACCTTCTTGCTACTGACTACACCCATCATTCATAAACACATCATCAGAACAACTTTGTGTGTTTTTAACACAGAAAGTTCATGAATGAATTATCCTGATTCTCCTGATGTGTGTAATTTATTTAGAAATGTGTTATGAAACAGTCCTAGTTCTTCAGGCACAAGTGTAATAATGAAAATGTGCACACACTATTGCTGGATCCACAATGTTGCCTTTGTTTTCAATGCTTTTGTCTCCATCCACAGCACAATAACTACATGGGTTTGGTTTTTCCTTTGAGAAAAAACCGAACTAGTTTATTGCAAGCTTGTAACTTCTTTCTAAACAGGTCCTAAAATTAAGTGCCCTTAGTCCATTTCCAGACACCAGATACTATTCTATATTAATATCTATATAAGTCACTCTTACATGAAAGGGGAAAGATTCTTATTTGCAAATGATGGTGCCATACCTTCAGAAGAGGCTTGCCAGCTGGGAAGACAGGCAGCCTGAGAGGACAGACCACTGCAGTGTTTTGCTCTGCTGCCTTTTATTCTCATCTTTTGTGATAATGATTCAGTTCACCCCTAAATATGTCATCTGCTCAGGGAAGTAAAATATCCCTGTACGGTAAAATGTTATGTTTAGATCACAGTACTTTGCTTAAGATTTTAAGCATGAGTTGTAAACTTTGGAATACTTGGGGAATATTTCCAGTAGCCTCAACTTTGTGCTGACATGAAATCAGAAAGCAACCACTGTAGTCAATGAGAAGCATGCACTAATACCTTCCTCACAGGAAGAAAAACATCAGTTACAATCAAAACAGTGGAAAAGATGTTAGCAAATGCATCTTAAATCAAAATGACATATGTGAGGAAAAGAAGACATTATTTCTTTTTCCTCCCTTTGCTTGCTTTTTTTTCACAGGCTGCTGTATTCTTTGGTGTAGCTGTGCTGGATGCTGCAGGCACAACTGTCTGGTTGCTGTTGCTTCCGAAGGCGCACAGCTCCTGTACCTCTCTTGGGTTTTTCCATAGGCTGAAGATTGTGTTGCAAACATTTTAGTTAAATTTTTCAGGTTTTGCTGAGAGAGGTGGGAGATTCATCATTTGGGAGTTACACAGAGCTGAAACACATGCTTCATAATGGGCGGAGTTACTGCTTTCAGGCTTTATAATCAATATGAAGAGAGTAGCATTTCAAAATTAGAAATTGACCTTTACTGTCTTCTTCAAAGCAATGAAAATGAATTTCCACATTATTATACTTTAAAATGTTCCTCCAGAGTAAGCAATATAAAAAAAGAAGCTGATAACGCATCCTATTTTTCTGCTGGGATGAAGGGGAGCTGGATGCTTCAGAGACTGCTAATAGGATATCATGACCTTCCACCTCTGACCCATTTATTAATATACAAGCCATGACAATGGAGTCTGAAAGTCATCACTGTGACTTATAACTACAGCTGTAGAATCTGTAGCTCTGTATTTTGTTTCCTAATTTTTGAGGCCTGGGCTGCTTGTCACAAACTCCACAGCTTCTCAGCTGGCAGCAGATTTCACAGGCACTAACTGAAAAGCAAATCAAGAGCAAAATGGAGGGATGAAGCCTTGTAAATAAGGATATATCACGGTGCCGGATTTGGTGATTTGTTTCCCTTCTGATCTGGTATAGCTTGTTTGTCCTTCTTGTTTTGTGGTGCTTGATTAAGAGTTCCCTTAATCAAAGCAGACATGGTACCGACCTGTTTTCTTTCATTGTTATTTTGGGGTGCTAGGAGGGGCTTAATGCAAATAAGGGTGGTGTGGATTTTAAGATGATGCTCAAAGCTTGCACTATTGATGAGAGCTAATTTTCAGATTTTAATGTTTTGCCCTGGATCATCAGTGGGAGATTCCTACCACCCTTTTCGTGCCTATGGATGGATAACCTAAGCTGAGACTTGGGTCATGTGAAGCCCATCTTAGTTATACAGCTCAGTTAATTATATTATAAATATCCTTGGGTTTTATTTAGTTTTAATTAGCACATGTTTATCCCTGAGCAGAAGGAATCAATAAAGTCAAGAATGTGGGAGGAATCTTGGTGTACCACCGTGCTAGCTTTGCAGACAGGGTGATAGCAGTGCCAGTGTGTCTGGCTTTCATCTGAAAACATCCTCTCTTCCCTCCTATCTCCTAAAATTTGAGAGGACAAAGTAATTCAAGTTACTGTAACAGGTTAAATACAACTGACTGGAAAAAACCCCCTAAAATCTACTTGTGAAGTGAAAAAAACCTGTAAAGGCAATGTATTTTGGAGTTCTGGTTTGGAAGCTGCAAAATGTTCTGTGTGGTCCAAATTTTAGAACTGAGAAAAAAAAATAATCTCCTTTTTACTCCTTTCACCCTGAAATGGCAGGATAGTGCACACACAGACACATGCTAACTGTCTTTCTTTGAAATCCAGGGCACACACTTGCTCTTCTGTGTGCTCCGAGGGGTCGAAAAATGTGTTTAATACTGGCGAGAATGTTCTCGTTCAAATGTTCACTGGCTTGTGTGAGGGTTTTATTAAGAAAATGAGAGAACACAAACCACAAACATTTAGCACATTAAACTGTGGACAGGATAGAAATTTGCTTTTGATGTTCCATTTCTGGTTTTCTCAGCGTAGCAGTGCCTACATTGCTATTGCTGCTGGTGAAAAGCTGCCAGTTCCTGGAAGGGCATCTAACTCAAAGCAAAGCCTGGCGTGTTGTAGGCCCATTGACAAAACCCCATAAAGGACTTTCACACTTTTCCAGGTTACTTTATCTCAATGTATTTGTGGTCCTAAAAGATGTTTTTTTCAGTTTGCAATTACGTGTTTCTCAGAAAGTCTTGGTTATAAAGCTGACATGGTTGAAATACTGGCTTTGCATCAAGATTTCATACAGAATTAACATCTGAATCACTTCAGGCCTTATTCTCAAAACAGAGGGCTATTTGCATAATCAAACATACTTTATTTAGCATGCCAGTGGAAAAGGAAAAGCTAAGGATTGTAGCTGCAGCTCACAAACAGAATTCAAGTGGTAGGTATTGATGTGTGTCTGTATGTTGCTGTCTCTCAGCCTTGCTTGCACAAATCTTTATAGAGGTAAAAGAAAGGATTTTTGAGCAAGCTATAGTCTCCATTCAAAGCCTGGTTAAACAGGGTTTGCTTAAGTTATCAGTGCAAGGGTTAGATGGACTTCCCACTCTACCAAATGGGGATGAGGGTTGGGGGCACTTTTACGGCTGGGTTGTTGAAAGAGGATGAATGTCTTTCTAAAAATATGCTCAGTAAAAATTTATGAGCTTGAAAATTGTTCCTTCTATTGAAGAGGTCAAACTAAATAACCTATAAGAGTGTATATCTGTGGATAATGGGTTCAAGACTTTCTTCACACCTTTCTGTCACTTTTCTGCCAGTACTCCAAGAGGCTTATGAATTGCTTTAATAACCTTCCCATCTTGCCATCAGCCCATGCATTTGTGTTTTTCATCCCTTTTTATTGCTGTGGACAAGAAGTTAGAATGTAATTTTCAAAGAATTTGTCTCTTTGCACGTGAATAACTCCTGATCAGAGTTCAAGAGCATGAAGGAACTTCTAACCTCTCTGAGGCAGTAGGAACCCTGAAAAGAAGCCTTTGGTGTCAAGGGATTTTATTACTTGCCTTTTTTTTTCTGGAATGAACTTCTGTTATGTTGTTGCTGTTAAATCAAGTTCTTCAGTGAAGTTTATGTGATGAAAGTTCTAGTTCCACAAAGAAATTTGGGCTATAATTTTTGCAACTTCAGATTATTTGACCTTAAAGGTATATGATTTGATCCAACCTTTTACTTTGTTTGTCAGCTACTTAAATAACTAAATCATTGAAGCATAATATGAAAAGCTATTAACCTTGTAAAATCTTTGTCAGAATTATAAATCTACGTCTTTGAGAATTAGATAAACAAATTTATAAAAGTTCCTCAAGTGAAATGAAAACCAAACTGTACAGAAGGACTAGGTTTTGTAAACAGCACTTGTTAAAGCCCAACAAACTTGGGGAAACACGTGCCGGTGACACACTCCTTCATGGCAGTGACACCACCACAGTTCCTATGATGTGTAGCACTCATTTTGTACCTTAAAGATGTGGATACCCAAGCATAGTTTCTTCTCAAGTAAATGGTAGTTCATAATGTTTTCATATAGCTTATAATGGTCACAGAGAACTTTGAGAGTTGTTTTAGTGCCCCAGACCAGGTTTGTTTATCTATCTGAGATCTTCTCTGTTTGTTTTGAATGTTATCAGGTTGTCATATGCAAGTGTCCTAACCAGCTGGGGGAGAAGTATTTTGATGGACCTGTTGAAGTCTGTGATCTGTCATCTCTGGGATGCTATACTCTAATTAGAAATGAATGAGTAGTGTTCCTGTGCATTTTTCATGGACTGATTGTTCCTCCTTCTGTTTGAGAACATTAGTGCTGGTGCTATTTGAAATACTGAGCTGAGGTGGGAATTCAGGGAGGATGTTTAGCCTTGTGAGAGTTAGTGCTGTGGCTGCCACTATTTTAATATGCTTATCTGAACTAGAGAGTGCTCTTAGAGTTTCGGATGTAATCAGTTCTTGATTTTTAGCCAAAGCTTCCTGGCATGTGTTGGAACAGGGAATGAGTATTCCTCATTTAATAAGTTTCTTCAGGGGTGCAGTTTACTGTTGTAAAGTGTCTGATATAGCATACATACTAACTTATATCAGAATGCTGGTGGCAGAAAGAAACTCATTAGCCTCATGGGTACTTGCTTCTGTTATAATTCCTGTGACCTCTTTCAACTCAGACTGTCTTACCTTGGCAGAAAAACTCAGCCCACAGAAGTTGGTCGTTTTGTTGAAGTCATTGTTTGAGCTACTTGGGATGAGGTGATGAGCTGCAGTAGTAAGGAGCACCAGGGGCTTGCAGTGGTTGAGCTGTTTTCCTGCACATTAAGATGTTCTCCTTTTAGCTGTAGAGACTAAAAATGTTTGACCGTTTGCAGTATCTCAAAAGTTACAAATGAGCTTACCTCAGGAGTTGCTTGGAAAAAGGTTTTGTAGAGCTACATGTATTCCAAAGGCTTTTAGAGGTTCAGAAACTGCTTTAAAGCAATGATGGTTTTGTTATATTCCCGAAACTTGGTCTTACAAAGTTACCATTGTTGCTTACATGGGAAGCATTTGACTTCTGTGCAGTTGCACAGCACTGAGGAGTCTTGTGCCTGTGTGTAGGGTAGGATATTTGGATTCAGTTGGTGAGATGATAGCATCTAATCTTTGACCATACAATCCTTATTACTTATAAAGAGATTATATCCTGTGAAGTTTGGGTCCCATATTGGCAATATACGATACTTGAAGTGGTCTTACCCTGTCTGTGCTTGGTCAAATCAAATTAACAGCTCAAGCTTGATTTCCTCCTCACTCATTTTTTTGTAAATTCAAAGAAGCTCATTAGAGTTACTGCTACATATTGATTGTCACACAACCTGTTCACATTGTATTTGCTCTAGTTTTTCTAATTGAAAAGTGGAAGTTATAGAGAAACAAGAGTGGTCCAAGGATGATGTAGTTCTTCTAGATCCTGCTGCTTGCTAAGTTGCCCTACTTGTTTTCTGTTCTGTTTCTCCTCAGGGACAGAAAACTTCCTGTTTCATATGTTTGGTTAGCAAGTCACTTTTGCATTCAGCCATAATAATAATAATATATTTAAAGAGACTGAAAAATTTTCTTTGTCTCAGGGGCCATGTACTCTCTGGGATGATGAACCTAGGTCTAAGCTCTGGGATTCTTGTTTGTTACCTTGTCCCAAGCTTATGAATAGTATTCTAGTTCCTTTGTGAAATTGGCTTTTCTCAAGGCAAATTTAATTACAAAAGTGTCAACCTCTCACCTTCACCACTCCCACAACCCTTTTGTGTTTAGTTGTGGGTTTAGTTTTTGGTTGTGGGTTTGTTTGGGGTTTTTTCCCTGATATTCACAGAATCACAGAATCTTAAGGGTTGGAAGGGACCTCAAGAGATCATTGGGTCCAACCCCCAATATTGACAGAGTTAAAAACTTTGCATATGTTATCCATGCGTTTTTGTTCCCTCCTGTTTTCCCCCTAACCTTTCTCCCCTTTCTACTGTGCTCTGACAGTCTGGAAGGAGACTGCCACACTGAAACACTTAGCAGTGTTTGTGCCTGGTCAGTAGTAGAGTGGAGAACTAGAAGAGAAGCAACATCAAAAGCTTATGGTTAAGAACAGGTGTGGGTGTGAGGATCTTGGGAAGAGGATTGCTGATTCAAAAGTAGATCCAGAAGAATGCAAATTAAAGAGGCTATTTAAAGCAACACAAGGTGTAGAAAGCAGTAATGGAAGATGAGAAGGCTTGGTAACTTTCGCTTCAGACAGAAGTGTACGGGATGGAGAGCTTGCTTGGACAGGCCTTGCTCCCCTTTTTGTCACTGACAAGATTGAAGGAGGAGTGGAGAAGAAATGAGCCAAGGGAGCAGAAATGGAGCACGTGTTCAGACAAGAACAGGCTTGGGATTGTGATTTTGGGGAAACTGTCAGAAAAATTTTGCTGCTCACACTGCCCCATCTATAACTGATGCTGGATTCCAGACTTCTTGGCTCAAACGTCTTCTGCTTCTGCCAAATATCTGAATGTTTAAGTATGCTCAGGGAGGATGGATTCTCTGGGAGAGTTTAGCTTCTAAAGTGCAGCTTTAAAGTACAATTTTCCACTGACTAGATGTAAACTTTGATAAATTGGACAGATTTTCACAGAAATGGGAAAAGTATTTCCTTGACCTGAAGTGTAACTTTTGAAAGCCGCCTTTCAATGCATGAGATCTGAGAACTGTTTGAAGAAAAGGTCACCAACATTAAAGAGCATATTTGTTCTCTAGTTCTGTTTTGGAAAAAGGCTGACCTGTTTTGACTGGCCTAAATGTTGTTAGACACAAACTGTAAAAGATGGGGACATTTGTCTAAAGTTTGATGAGGCAATAGCGTCCTCTTAAAAGAACTGGTACTTTAAGAGGCAGTGTTATCTATCAATTTTGCTGTTGTCATTGTTAATTACTATGATTCTATAAAAAGAATTCTATCTGGAAAAGCAAACACTAAATTGCCATCATTATAATAGATGCATGACACAACAGGATGGAAGAACTGAATGTATATTCAAGGGAGCTGGGAAGTGATGTTTTATATCTGTATGTAGTAGACAGACAAGCTGTTGGCTGTTGAGTTGGCCTTTTAAAAAAAAAAAATTAAAAAGCTTACCACCTGTGGTGTTAATGGGCTATGCTGGCAGATCCCTTTAATGTATTTTCTCACATTTCTTGGGTGTGTTTTAATTATGTTGTTGCTCAGAATGCCTTCCAATATGGACCCATAGTTTGCTTGGTGCCATGCATCTATCTACACAGGTAATTAGGAATCTGTACGGAAAATTATGGGGATGCTTTTACCAAAAGTAGGAGGATAGAAATGACTAGCTTACTTCAGCTAGGTCTGTTCTAAACGCCGCTTAACTTTCACGTCACCCTGTCGCTATCAGCTGTGGCTGTCAACTCTGTGAAGCTGAGACATTCCTTCAGCCCATCTTTTCTGTTCTAGCACCTCTCCTGCTTTATCTGTGGGCCAGCTGCTTTTTAAGGAAATATACAGGGTTACCATCTTTTGCTTAAAGGAAAATTTTTGTCCTTCAAAATGCAAATTTCGTAGTTGAACAATGTCCACGAGGTTTAAATAAGCACATGCTGCTCTAGGCAGTCACATGGTAATAGAGTTCTTCATTGTCATTTAAAACTAAATTTATCGAGTTTGCAGTCATCCTGATTTGGGTTCAGTTGCATTCCTGAATGAAGAAAACAAAAATCCTGTGGGTCTGTCATCTGGTTTTCTGTTTCCTCCTGTGTGCTTGCACCTTAAATTCAATTAATATTGTTGATGAGAGCTGCAAGAGTAAATGACAATGAAATGACAGAATGAGAACTGAGACAATGCCCAGAGACCACAGAGGAAAGGCAGGAGGAGGGCAGGAGTTCCTTGGGAGCTGATAGAGCCTGTGGATGTGAAAAGAATGCTTAAATCATGTTCAGATGATGTGACTGCAAAGTGGGTGACCAGAAGTGTTGGCACCAAAGTGCTTTGCTGTTGGTGGTACAGCATTGTTAGCAGTTTCTGATTCAATCTTTTTCACCTGATTTAGTCTGGGAAAAAATTTAACCTTCACTTGAATTATCACTGGGTTTTCCTGCTGTAGTGTCTGCCAGCTCACTTCATCCCTTTATTACTTTTTTTCCCATGTTGGAAATTAGTTTACAAGTTACTTGAGGGAATTTTGCCATTTTGTAGTTTGCGTGCTTAGCATATTTTTCGGTTGGGAAAGAAAAAATTAAAACCAGTCTTATAATAGGCATGAAAGATCTAGCCAGAATTAAGGCTGTTTCCTCTTTAAATGTTCTAGATATTACTCATATTTTTGTTATGCTTAAAAGTATAGTAGTTAATTATTTTGAGCTGTTTCTTAGTGTAAGCTAAGCTGCAATTGGATTTCTATTCACTTTATTATGAAATCCTTGTTTGTTTCCCATACCCACTCCACGTTGTTCTCTTTTCAGTAACAGAACAGTGTGCCTTGTTTTCACTATGATTGATTTTGTTTACTAAAATATTTGTAAAAATAGGTTATTTACTAGCTTTCTACTGAGGCTGCCTTTCTTTAACCTCTGAATCATTCCAAAAGAGACAAAGTGATGCCATGTTCATTCCAGCGTTATTTTCCAGCTGTGGGCGAAGAGGCATGTTGAGCCTCACCCATCTAGAAAAAGAAAATTGTCGTGATCCTTCAAAGGCTCCTGTCTTACTCCCTCTTTGAAAAATAGCAAGACATATGCCACAAGCCTTTTTTTTTTTTCCCCTGCCTCCTAAAGTGTATGCTGACAAATCCGTCTGCTTTTCATGCAGTGTTTTTTTGCCGGAGGAAATGGCCCACTGAGAAATACAGCAAAAGTGATTTTTAAAAAAACCCCAGCTTTTCTGTAGAATTCCTCATTTGTACATAGTGGTTAAAGATTGCTGGTAGGCAACTGGGTTTCATATTAATGCAATTAAATCCTTTCCTAGGATGCCTTTCTGTCTTCTGTGTACAAAAAATTACTCATCGCAGGTAGACACGCTTAAGTGACTTCTTGTCGTCCTGATGCATTTTGAAAAGCGAGTAAGAAAGCTCACGCTGACTTCAGCAGGGCATGAGTTTTAGTACTGGTACTCAGGTATTTAGTCCCTCGTTTTGACAGTGTAATACTGATATTGCAGGTGCACTGTTAACAGCAGAGGATCTTTATTACAGTCGCAAATTCAATCGCTCAGAAGTAGTCAGAATTAAGTTTACCTGTGAAAACTTAATTTGGTCCCTCTACTTGTACTGTTCCTTAATTACACAGCAGCACCATGTTCATTCCCACTGTGTGATCTCTGCCTGTGTTGGATGATGAACAATTAATTTAATTCTGTGTTCTTAATGGGTGGCTCTAGCTTATATGCACCTACTGTGTGTTATTAAAATGCAGATGGTTTTGAGATCTTTTTCTAGAATACTTCTTACTCTACTATGACTACTTCAAATATTTGTTCATCTTTTCAGCACCCCACTTGCTGAGAGTCCTTTTAAATGATGATTTTGAGATGACTTTCAACGTACTTGTATAGCATCAAGTGATACCAGTGTAACATGTTGCTTGGGGTTCTGTAATAATGATATATGCTCTGCAGTTCTGATAAGCCTCAATGATGATCAGAAGTTGAAATTTCCAGAAAATGAGGAACTTAAGTTACTCAAGCTAATAGCATTACTGTGATGCTCAGCCAATGATAGAGTTAAAGACCAGGTTGATTTTCATCTGACTTGATCCTGATGAACTTTTCAGGTTTGCTGATGGATGGGTAAGGTCCTTCCACTGAAATTGGGCAATAAAACTGGATTAAGTTCATACCTGGGCCTGTATAAAAATAAAATTGAAGCAATCACTTCTTCCTTCTGTGAAGAAAAAAAAACAAAAAGAAAAAAAAAAGAGCTGGTAACAATTGGTGGGTAAAAGCACACAAGTTGGTTACTGCAGGTTAAGTTAGGCTGCCAACTTTCAGGTTGTCAAAGTGTGAGATAAATGCGTGATAGATGTGAAGCAGCTGTGTGCTGAAAGCTCGTCCCCTGGCTTATCTCGCTGTAGTGACTTCAGGAATGTATGTCTTGTAGAAGCCAAGTTGGTGTGGTAGAAGACCCTAACTTGGGCTGCCTTTGCTTTGAGCACTCAGCATGTCATTCATAAAGTTACATCTTGAGCCCTCTCCCTTTCCTGCACTGTCTCACTTTTCACTTACTTTACTGTGCTTTTCCACCCGTGAAGGCTCTTTGGTGATCCTCTGTCTTTTTTTTGGCCTTACCCAGCTCTCCCAGTTTCCACTGTGAATCTCAGCCCCTTGTGCCACCTCCCCATTTCTGTGTGCCTCCTTGCTTTCTCACTGCTGAGAGTCTGACCAAAGAGGCAATTTCAAAAGCTTCAGACTTGACCAAATTTAGAGGATTTTAATGGAGATGGCAGAATGTGTTTTCCTACTTTAAAGGCCTCTGTCTTTCCAGATTTTGAGTCTCTACCCCAAAACACGGAGTTTAGGGGCATGTTTTTTTTTCAATGGCGAAGTTACTGTGTTACAGAAGTTGTCACTAAAGCCTGTTTTTTGGGAGATGGGAGGAACAGTTTAGACTAAAAACTTAGTAATCCTAACGTAGGTAGATATTTACAGACAACAGTGTCTGAATTTCAGCAAGATAACAAGACTAGTAACAACCAGTGACACTTATTATTAGGTTGTGCTACCAGTCCCAGTCATGCTATTTGCGCATAAAAAAGTAGTAGAAAGTCTCCTGCTTTCACATGCTACTTGCATTGTAGACTTGTTTTCTGTACACATTGCCATATTTTTGGTTTACAGTTTCCTCTGTTTGAATACTGAAATGGGCAGAGAAGGCAAGATATATGTCTGGCTGCTACAAGATATGAGGGAGATATTGCAGTCCTTTTCCCTGAGAGTCTGGCATTAATAGGAAGATGTCTCATTATTTTTAACCTCGATCTGCAGAGCATTGGGAACAATACACAGTGCATAAGTTTGTATCTAGAACATAACGAGAGAGACACTCGTTTCATATGGCAGCAGTCTTCTGTATATCTGTTAGAATAGTATAGTGTAATGCTTTTTTGGAGCTTGTTTGTTCCAGTTCAATAGGCAAAGAGGTTTCAGCAGGTTTGTGACTTGCCTTTTGCTTAAGGGACCACAGCTACTGTGAGAAGAACCTCTGAAGGTGCCTATGTATTGTCAACCACGCTCTTTCTATTTCTTCTTTACTACATACTATGCTTTCAAATAGGAGCAGCAAGCGGAAATTTCACTAATAAAAAAAGTACTTAGTTAAAAGTTCAACCCACTCGTGTCAGCCTGAATTTCAGCCTGAGAAGGTAGATGCAGCTAATGTGATCCATGTAGTCCCTCCAGCAAAGCAGCCTACAGATGAAGGGCTAGAAAATCCTTTCTTGCAGGGATGTGAGGCACTGTGCGCTTCCTTATGTCGTCTTTTTTTTTTGACTTAATGAGAACTAGAATAGGGGCGATTTTTTAAATCTGTAAGAGACTGTCATGAGGTTGGAATTGGCTGTAAAGAAGGGAGTTCAGCTAAGCCTAAGTAATAGCCCATTGGAATGATTAGATGCTTTTTCTGTTCTTCCTGTAGCTCACCGATTCTTATGAAATTTGTTAAGAAACATCCTCCTAGAAATCTTTCAAAGTTGAACAGTGACCTATATATGTTTGTTGCATTGTGTCCACTAAGATCAGAGTGGAAGCTGACAAATTCTGTGTATTTATATGTGTGCAGCTCTACTACCAATTACTTGGGATTACAAATAATGATCTCTCTGCTGAATGTACCCTGTGGTGAGAGGATGGGAAGTCTGTGGTCAGTGTGGTCTTACCTAGGATGTATCGTCTTCACTGAATGGAATTTTGTCGTACTGGGTTTGTAGGAAAGCAAAGCTATTCGCTCATAGTAAATTATTTCAGATGGGTGAACTGGAAAATAGTGAAGTGTAGGTATGGACGCTGCATTTCAGAGAGGAAATTTCTGCACATGTATTACTGCAAAACAGAGCGCTGAGTTCCTGTCTCTGTGCTAGAATTGTAAGTTAACGTTTTGCGTATGCTAAACCCTGCTGTGTGGGACATTGTTCTCCAAGGCCAGATTTTAAAAATTGCTATAGAATATGTGCAGAGGGAAACATAAGTTGCTGGGAAGGGAAGCAGAACTTCTGTAGTTTTTGCCGGCAGTAAAACACATTTGAGTGTGTTTCTTCAGAAGACATGATGAGGTGAAAAAAAAATTGAATGTTTTCTCACTAGAGATGCCTTTCCAGGGGATCTCAGAGTGAAGAGACTGAACCCAACTGTTTATGAGAGGAAGCTGGCACTCTGTCAGAGAGCACCATTGTGTCTGCAGAGTGTGACAAGCTGCAGAGTTCTACAGATACGTTGTTTGGCTCCGAAGCACAACAAATTGCTTGCTTTCATAAATTTGTGTTACTGACTAGAACATGCATGCTTTGGAGTCTCAGAAATTAAGCAAGGCAGCAAAGGTGCACAGTTACATTAACAGTATTAGATGGGTGGAAACTGCCAGGACATGCTGTCTTCAAGAGTAAAAGCCTTCCAACTGGAGATGTCCTCCTAGAGTGACAGTGAGAAAGGGTGAGCACTGCATGTGAGGAGTAGCATGGGAAATGGTGAGCACTGGTGCATGATAGCCCCAGAGGATGCTTAAACTACTATATACTGAGCAAAGCAGGCATTTTCATGGCTATGCTTTTTAGAAAAATGACAGGAATATCACAGCCTTTGCACGTAATAGGAAATCCAAGAGAGTATCAGCAGCAGTTGTGTATTATGGTGAATATGAGCAATATGAGGTTGAGTTTGTCTGCTGCTGCTGAGGAAAGCTTCCATGTCACTGAAATATCACACAATTTGGAAATTATAGGTGATTCCTCTACCTAGGGCCACAGTGGAGATTGGTGGGTTTTTTTTCCCAAAATGAGAACAAGATGATGGTCAGGAATTGCACAAATGAATTAATTGTAGTAGGATGATCTGAGTACCATAATTAATCATAGAATACCAGGTTGGAAGGGACCTCAAGGATCATCTGGTCCAACCTTTCTTGGCAAAAACTCCATGTAGATAAAAACGCAGTCTAGACAAGTTGACCCAGTACCCTGTTCAGTTTAATCTTAAAAGTGTCCAGTGTTGGGGAATCTACCTGGGTGATTATTCCAGAGGCTGATTGTTCTACTTGTGAAAAATTTTCCTCTTGTATCCACTTGAAAACTCCCCAGAAGTAACTTGCACCCATTACCCCTTGACTGTTCTATGTGACTCCTTGTAAAAAAAGTCTCTGTCTTCTTTGTTGCCGCCCTTAAACTACTGGAATATGGTGGTGAGGTCTCCCCTAAGCTTTCTTTTCTCAAGGCTGGACAAGCCCAGTTCTTTCACCCTTTCTTCAAACGGCAGGCTTCCCAGTCCTTTGATCATCTTCATGGCCCTTTTCTGGACCTTCTCCAGCCTGTCCACATCTTTTCTGTGTAGTAGGAACCAAAACTGAACACAGTATTCCAGGTGTGGCCTGAGAAGCACTGAGTAGTAGGTTAATGACATCTTTATCTCTGTTAGTGATGCCCATGATGCAGCAACACAACAACCCATTGGCTTTCTTGACCAAAGCAGCATACTGTTTGCTCATATTGAGCTTATTGCCAACCAGGATCCCTAGGTCCCTTTACACATAACTTCTGTCTAGCCAGGAGTATCCCAATTCATGCTGCATTCCTGGATTATGTTTTCCCAGGTGAAAGACCTTACACTTGTCCTTGTTGAACTTCACAATGTTCTTGTTAGCCTACTCTTTCAGCCTATTCAGGTCTTTCTGCGGGGTGGCTCTCCCTTCTGAAGTGTCTGTTTCAGTTATGGTATCATGTGCAAATTTCATCAGGGTACACTTGATTCAATCATACAGATCACTTATGAAGATATTAAACAGCATTGGGCCATTATCAGTCCGTGGAGGACCCCACTTTTGACAGGTTGCCAGTTTGAAAAAGAGCTATTTACCCCTGCTTTCTGGGTGCAGCTTGTCACCCAGTTCCCCACCTACTGCATGGACTACTTGTCTGCACTGTAACAAAATAGTTTCTCTTGGAGGAGGCTGTGGGGAAACGTATTTTAGAGCCGTAGAGAAATACAGGTAGATGGTGTCCACTGCTCGACCTACATCAACAGAGTAGGTTATGTTGTCATGGAAGACAATCATGTTTGTCAAGTGTGATTTGCCCTTGGTGAATCCATGTCGGCTTTTCCAGTCAGGTGCATCATTTAACTTGTGATAACCCCCTGGAGGATTCATTCGATACCTTTTCCAGGAATTGAACTAAGGCTGATGGGCCTATAGTTTTCTGGATCCTCCTTTTAAGATTTTCTTGTAGATGGGGATGACATTAGCCTTCTTCCAGTTGTCTGGGATGCTCCCCAGGCTCCATGACGTCTCAAAGATTATGGAGAGCAACCTTGTAATGACATCAGACCGCTCTCTTAACACCCTCATGTGGGTATTGTCAGGGCCCATTGATTTGTAAGGGTCAAGCTCCTGTTATAGTTTGCATACCAACTCTTCTTTTATTGATGATGGGTCCATGTTGGCATCCACCTGATTTCTGTTCCCAAGGCCTGGAGCCCAAGAGTGCTGGTGAAGAAGGTGTTGCAAACCTCGGCCTTTTCAGCATTGCTGATGACTAATTCACCTTTCCTGTTTAACAGGGAGACAATATTATTCTTCTGGTTGTTGTTTACATACCTGAAGAACCCTTTCATGTGTTTTTTGATGTCTCTGGCCAATATCAATTTGAGCTGAGCTTTTGCTTTTCTAACTGCATCTCTGCATGCCCTGACAATGCCCTTGTAATTCTCAACAAGCATTTGTCTGCTTTTCCATCTCTGGTATGCTTTCCTTTTGTCTTGAGCAGGCTCAGAAACTTGTGGTTAAGACAATATTCAGGCTTACATGCTTGGCATGTCTGAATGTACCATCTTTGCTAGTGCTGCTAATGAAAGTTTTTCTTCCTGCGTGCAGCCTAGGAGTTGACAGTTATAGTTACTTTTGTTGATTTTGACAGAGCTGTGAAATGTTACTTTATGGGTATGCCCAAGTAGCCTTTTTAAAAACACTCCAACTCATCCAGGGGTAAATCAAAGCTGATCTAAAAGTCACAAGGCTTCATTAATAGAGTGTCATTCTTGAGCTGATGCTGTAAACCCTTCAGGGAGCAAAGTGCTGATTTACTGATGCTACTCAGGTTTTGGGTAAGTGTTGGCTGCAGTCCATCTGGCTTGGCATGCTTGTGGAGTGAGTGTACTTCAGATTCCAGCTCATCTGGGAACAGCAAAAAGCTCCTTGACCAACACAAGCAGTAAGGCGACTTGCCAGAAGCTCATAACGGACAAGAGCGTCCCATTGTTGGAGAAGTCTGTGATGTTTTTTCAAGCAAATACAGCAAATAGGGCTATTAGACCTTGATGGAGAAGTGCTGAGTTTTGGTACATTTAGTGCCTCAGGTCATGATCTTATATACAAGTCACAGAAATTACCATCTTGGATGTTGTTAATTATTGAAATATATCACCAATTCTTCTGCCCAGTTTTTCACTGCTAGCTTGCTGTAAGAATATATGCAAACACAGGTGACAAAAAGAGCACCAGCCCATTCAAAACTGCATAAAATATTTGGTCAAAAGTGTTTTTAAAAAGCATTTTAGCATTATTTGCTGTTATGCCTCCTCAAAACTCTGGGGAAATGAATTAAAAGTTCTGCCATCTGTTTATCTTACATTTAATACCAAGGATAAAAAAAGACTGCCAACAGTTTTGAAGCAGTGTTATATAATTTTATTTTTAAAATACTTACTAAGGATACAGTGAGTGCTAGTACCTTGATCTCACTTTTGTGAGTGAATTTTCAACAGTATTTCAATCTTTTTATCTCAAAAGAAAAGAACTTGGTGTGAAATCTGTGGGTGATAATCACTGGATGGAGATGTCATTCTCTGAGAGAATGATTTTGTTCTAGAAGTAACACCAGGCACAGCGGCACCTGACTTCTCACTGAGCTCCAGTAGCAGCTGCATTGGCAGCTTCAAAGTTGAAGTCAGGCTTGTCTCAGACTGATGCTGATAGATTCCCTGGACTCTTTTTCATTCTCTTGGATGTGAATTTCTGGGTTTTGTCTTTCAATTAGTGGAGTTCATCCAAAGTTCTGTCTCCTTCGAGCAAAAAAGTTGCCCAAAAGAGGAGGTCTGTTGGTTGCTTGTTCTGAAAGGGGATGTTTCTGGAAAATAACACCAACAGTTTGTATCTCATTTTGTTTTTAAAGTACTCTCTGGAGAAAGAAACAGCTTTCCTGTTTCAGGCAACTTTTTTCCTTTTTTCTATTCCCCCTCCCCTTTTTATTTAAACAACAAAGCAGTGTTTTCACAAAGCCAGGCCATCTTTCTGGTAAGAGTCCCAGCAGAAGAGCACACAGGGTAATTCCCTTACTTTCACCAGTTATGCTTGGTTTCTCATAATAAAAATTGATAGTGGATGGGTTTTATTTCCACAGTGTAAAATTAGTGCAATTAAGATTATTTTGCTTTCTGTGCTATCTTACTTACTGTATTTCGCTTGGACTACCAGAGAAGACAGAAATCTCAGCCCGCAGGTGATGTTTTGTAGTTCCTGCAGTATATGGCAGATATTGGATATTGAGGCTGTGGAAGGGTACAATTGGATAGAAGAGAACATAAATAAGAGTGGGAGAGGGAACTGAAGCGGAAAGGCAGTATTTGCAAAGACCTCAGGGTAAGCAGCTTTCAGTGTACTGTTTAAGCTTTAATAACCCATACGCAGATTTTAGCAATGAAGTAATGGCCAACTAGAGGAATTAAAGGCCTGGGGTGAGGATCTGAAGAGCAAAAGCTGACGGAAGTTATAAATACTTCTGCAGTTCAACACAGACTCTGCTAGGAGGCAGTTTTTATGTTCCGAGTCTCTGCACATTATGGATGGTCATTTGATGAAGTTTGAGCTGATAAAAGCTTAGTTCCTGCAGGTGAACTCTTCTCAGGGTTCCCCCAGGTTAAATGTTCTTGCTGCTGGTAGAAGATACCCTTCAGAACAGTTGTTCTGATTATCTGAGTTTTGTATCCCTACCTTTTTCAATAACAACTTTTCATTGTTTTCCTTTTAGAAACCCAAACATCCAAAACTCTCAGACCTTTAACTCCAAGATAACCAAATTATGACTATCCCATGAAAATTTTGCACAACTCTTCCTTTGAGAAAAAAGCATCGACTTAATTTGTGGAATGCTAAAAGTTACAGGGGATTCACTGATTGAATGTTTCAAAAGAATAATTGTAATTGCAATAGCTGATTTACAGCTCCATGGCAACATAATTAGAGCTCTTCAGCCAGGTTCCAAAATCAGGGCCTGTATGCGTAAGATGACATTATTAACAACACATGGCTTCTCAGCATATATTGCTAAAATGAATATATGTAATGTGGTATGACCAGTAAATCTGTATTATACTGTAGATGAGATCACCTGGAACTTCACTAGATAAGTCTTCATTTGTCAGCAGTCTGAAAACATGAGCTAGTGACATGGTGAGAAAATAGCATGGTTTTATTCTCATGAGCTAATACAAATGTTTCCATCAAGCCTGGATTATATTTAAGAGAAGGGAGAATTATTGCTTAAAATACTATTCTTAGGGTAGATGTTGCACTTTGTTTAGAAAGCAGCTGTGTTGTGCTGGATAGGAAAGATGTTTTGAGAAGACACGCTTGACTTTTATCTGAGACAAAAAATACATTTGAATGTACAAGACAACTTGCTGTGTGGTTGATTTGATGTGAGTGATTCACTTACAGAAGGCAGCCTATGGAAATCATCTCTAGCCACAGCTCATTTTTGCCTCAAAGTGAAGCTGACTTTGACCAACAAGGTGGAGAAAATAGCAGTGAATGGGAACGCATGATTTTCAAACACTGAGTGTGTACAACTCATGGATATAGAAGATACAAAGTGCAACTGTTGGTTGTCGAGCTATGAAACTCAGACATCAAAAAAAATCATCCAGGTCACTAAAAAAAAGCCAATAAATGTAAGATATTGGTATCCTTTTAAAGATAACATGTATGTTTTGCTTTTCAGCTTCTCTTTTGAAAGGACTGAAACATGCTAACATTGTGCTGCTTCATGACATCATTCACACCAAGGAGACCTTGACACTTGTGTTTGAATACGTGGTGAGTAAACTAACTAAAGCTGTGGATATGGTCCAGAGTGTATTTGATGGAGAAGCTCTTTTTGCCATCAGTGTTCTACGGATCAGGATGAAGTAACCCTGTACTTTCTTCAGGAGACTGGAGGCTGTAAGCTTTGTTGCGGAGTGGGCTAAAAGTGGAAGGCTGGGCTAGACCGTATTCACGTATGGAGAAGTGGCTGCTAGGGGTCCTGAAGGACCTTAGAGTTGCCGTTGTGATCCAGTAACTTTAAAATAGGTGAGGATAATGTAGGTAAGAAGAACAGGACTGAAATGCTTCAACAGGCTGTTCCTTCATCAAAAGCGTGTGAGAAATTTAAATGCCTTTTGTTGTGACTGGCTTGTGCATAGTGTCTTTTTAAGAGCAGGGTCACTAAAAAAGAAGTCTAGCACATGCAATTTTGAATTTTTTTTCTTAACTGTGACTAGTTTTTTACCTGCTAATTAAAACTTCAATTTACATAGTATGCAGTGTAATGATCTAATTGTGTTTGGAGTATTACTTTCCAAAGTCCTGGGCTTGGCCTCCTAATTAATCTTTTCAGTTTTTCTAAGACAAACATATGGCATTTATGTAGAACTACTTCAGCATTTAGCTGTGGAATTATGCAATGTGCTATCATAATTAACCTCCCAGTTTTCACAGATGGGTCCAAGAACATGTAATTTAAAAGAAACAAATGAGATTAGAGAAGGTTAGATTTTCAGTATAATATCTGTTATTGTGTTGCAGTCTCTAAGGCACTGCATTTATTTAAGTACAGTGATTACTAGTCTTACTCTTAGTATACCCTTGCTTAAGACAGATGGAATTGTTTTGTGTTTCTTGGGAGTGATGATAGTGCACACAGTATCTTGTCTGGAGAAGCCATTCACCATGTCTGTTTACACAGAAATGCTACCGTGTAATAACATGGGTGTTCAGCCACAGCAGCCTGCACAGCAGTTGCATGCAGTACATCCTTTCTTTTACCTCAGGTATAAGAACATTACTGAAAGTTGAATTCCTTTTCTTAAAATCAGTGATTCTTCTGCTTCTGACTTATGCACTGAATTAGCACAGGAAAAGCCTTGATATTCAATTTTATGTAATGGGCAGTGCAGACTTGTTTGCATAACTTTACATGAATACATTTTGCAGTCTCTTTTATCAGCAGCTGTATTTAGCTGCATTCATTGGAACCGGTTGAGAAATGAGATATATAGAATATGTTTCTCCCTAAGATAGATGTTTTTGCCTATTATATTGATGTCAACTTTCTGAATTTTGATTCCAGTAGCAGTGTTTACAGACTCTGGCTCCCAGCCATGTGTTAGATCATGTGGCTGTTGGTGATGAGCACAGACCAGACTAAGCTTCGTGCAGCGACGCGTTCTGGATTCACGTACCTGTTTGTTTTTCAACAGGATGATGTTGGGATCAACCCTGTTAGTAGTTGCACTTTTTACTCCCATGGTGATTGGTAGCTGTTGAACTGGTTTAGGGTCTCGTTTAGTACTGGTTTCTAGCAACTGATCCAAATAGTGTTTTATTTGGCTGGTGGGCAGGGTTTCTCAAGGTGATGTTCATGAAAGAGGGGTAAGGATGCTTTGTTTCCAACTATCCTTAGGGACTGTATCATAATAACATCATAATTTGCTCCTGTGCCTTGAGGTTGCTTGAGATTGCCCGACAGGATTGCTTAACAAAAGTCTGTTTTCATTGTTAGGTAATGTAAATTTACAGGCTGATCAAAAAGCTAGTGCTATCTGATAATACTGCTTGAGAATGCACATGTAACCTGAATTGATTTCTTGTGGGTGTGCATGAGGCAGGTTTTAATTGCATGATTGCAATGATTTTTTGTTGTTCCTTTTGCCAAAGAGTTATCATTCAGTGCATAACAAGAGTGTGCAGAGGCAAAAATTACAGTTGCCCATTTAAGTCTACAAATTTTGTCTGGTTGACTATAAAGTCTAGCTGTGTAAGTGATGCTACTGAGCTCCGTTTCTGTAATGTCTGGGGATGTTTTGTGTACTGTTTCAGGGTTTTTTTAAACACCTCTACATGGTTTACCTCAATAATACGATTAGTGATTTGTACTGAAATCAGAAGAAATATTCCTGTGATTAAAATTACATGGTGGCCTACATTTTTGAAAGACTGGGGCCTAACAAACCTATTAGGGGTTGAATTTGATTTACTTCATAAAATGATGTCATGGCATTGATACACTGTTGCCATAAACCACTCTTGGCCATTTCAAACACAGTAAAACCCATGTGAGTGAGGTGTCATGACTAAATTAGGGATGAACAGTTAGAGATCCAAAAGTTCTCAGAAAATGGAAACTTTATGTCACTACCTTGGTGATGATTTCATTGGAAATTAGTACTGATGAAACGTCTGAGGTTATCAGAGGTGTTTGGTTTCAGTGTTGACCCTGAAAGAGTAGAATGAAGGTTAATTTCATGTAGCATCTTTCATTGCAAAATGCATTGAAGTAATAAGTTAAAAGCTGAAAGCTGAATAGCCTCTGAAAGGAGACATGGTGGTGATTAAATTATCTGGGTACTTCAAATTAGAATTTTATTTTTTTTTTAATATGGAAGTTTGTCAGATGAAAACATGACACAGCTTTTTAACCTTAACCTTGGTGGTCCCCAAAGCAAGAAAAGTCAGTCTTTAAAACTGTGATATTAAAGTCAAAGATTTATTCTCCTTGTAAATATTTTGGTAGTGAATGTGAAGTTGTACATTTCTGTGGGAGAAGAGAAGGGGGGGCTTACTCCTTTTAAATGAAAGAACTTATTTGAAAATAGTTTAGTATATATAATACCTTGTTAGTAGGGCATAATTTCTTTGTATGCTTTGGTAACTCTTACATCAGCTATGATTATTGCTGGTCATTCAAGCGTACTGAAAAGGGCTCGGTTTTATCATGGAATGACTGAGAGCCATTGCTCGTCATCTGAGGAACACTAAGGATGAGCTGCTTGGCATCACCTCAGATCTGAAGGGCTGATAGTCTTTCATGTACGAATGCTTGAGGAAATGGTTTCTGTGTAGTTAACTGGGATGTGCTAAACAAGACCTGAAAACAAAATGGGAAGTTTTGACACATTTTACATATGGTGTCTGAAACTGTAGTGACCTCCAAAGGAAACAGGTCAGCTCAGCTTTACAATGGAGTGGTATGACTGTTCATGTAAGTTTGTTCCCCTCCTCTCCAGGCTCTATTTTGGTGTTAGTTTATGCGACCTTTTGGGTGTGCCAGCTGTAGTGCATTTGTCACCCATAAAGTCAGCTTTGCCCAAAAAATTATGAATTTTGCAGGTGAGAATATCTTCGAGATATTGAGAGATCTTTGAAGATGAGTTCACATCTGTTTTAAAATTAGCATTAGCTGCTCCCATTTCTTCCTTCACTTGTTGTATTTAGAAACACTTAATTGCTAAAAGGCAATCCTAACCAAGGCGCACTGCTACAGGCTTGGTAGAGTGATAATGAGTTTTTTAGTATTATGCATAATTATATAAGTATATTATTATCAATAAATGAACCAGCAACTTTTCCTATTCCTGGCACATAAAAGTAAGCTTGTATAGCAGTACTCTATATTATGCTTTCAATATTTATGAGCTAGATTTGAAACAAGAACAGATAAATTTATAATTGGAAGTATGAGTAATGAGTAATACTCTTTCTGCCTCAACAGTGAAAAAGGTCCAGACTAATCTAATAGTGTAATTTAAGACTAAGCATTTTCAATTACCTTGCCTATTTTAATTTTGTGTATGTTTTTCCTTCTTAAAAATTGCTTTCCATTAAAGAAGAAAGTTTAATTCTCATTGCTTCATTACAGCAGCTAAAATTGGTTGTTATACCATGAGTTGGCTTAATAAAGTTCATTAGTTGTGTTTTTCTCCCACTTCCTGTAAGAAGAAAAAAATAGGTATGAATTTCTAATTTCAGTCAGGCTTGGAAAATGAGATAGATATATACACTTTACTGGAACTAAAGGTTACAGTGCTGAAGTTTCAAAACCTGACATTTTGAGTTTGTTGTGGGAAATCCCTTTCTATTGAGAAGAGGCAGTAAGGGAATACTGCTCTGGGGAAAGCTTTGTTTTTCAAGTTTTAATGAGCAGATCAGAGACAGGAGCTGCTGCTGCCCAAGTATAGGTTGGAAATGAGAACAAAGTCTGTTTCGGGAGGTGGAGATTCAGAAGGGATTTCAGAAGGAAATTGCTTGTTGCTTTGCCGAGAGGTAAAGATCATGCAAGCCATGGGAATCAGCAGGGAAGAAGGAGTGAAAAAATGGTATTTAAATGTAAATAAAAATACTCCTGCTAAGCTTAAAAGTTTACCCAGGTCTAGCGGGAGGAGAAAGGCTGATACGCAGTGTGCCTCATCATCCTGACTTTGCAGGATCTCACAAAGGTTGTATAGGCTTCAGAGTGTGCATATAGATGAGGAGATGTCTTAATAAGGTTAATCAAGATTTACAGTCCCACAGATTGGCAGGCTGTATCTGACTGACTGTACAATTTACCAAGTTTTTTTAGAACCTTACCAAATATTGGTTAGATTTACAGTGTGCTTTGCAACATGTAATACTGTTTATTCTCCTTTTTCTTAAGTATTAATAAATGTATTCAGTGTAAATATTAAAAAACTCTGAAACAACAAGAAAAGCGTAGAAAAACATCCAGAGTTGAGCTGACTGATGGAACACTGGAAATCACCTGAGAGATTCTATCTACTGACAGATCTCAATTCATTTGTTTCCTAAATTACAAATAAAAATTTCAAATGTTGTGGTAGTCCTTCAAAAACACACACATAGCAAGTTGCCTCTGCCAATGGTAACACTCTAATTGATACAGGTAAGGTCACTTACCTGGTAACGCTCTAATCAATACAGGTAAGGCCTGTGGTAACACTCCAGTCAATACAGGTAAGGCCACCACCCAGAATGGTACATTTGTACACACAAGGAAGAAGTGAATCAACTGCAAACTGAAGGGGAAGAAAACAAGAATTGAACAAACATCTAGGATAAAGGCTTCTGAGGAAAAGTCAAAGTAGGACAGTTTAGTGTTAAGGAAAAAAAACGATGAGGTGGTTACAAACCTTTAAATATATCTTAGAGAAAGATGGTGACCTATTTCCATGTCCAAGGTAAAGAGAATAAAAAAGAAATGTTGAAATTACAGCAAGGAAGAGAAAGATTAAACTGTAGGAGTGCTTTAGTGGTAGCGATAGTCAAGCACTGAAGAAGCTACTATGGGCTGATGGTTTCTCTAATACTGTCAGTCTTTAAGAACAGTTTAGATAAATAATCAGCAGAATAACATTGATAGTAGACATAGGTAAGTTTATTTTCTTTTTGAGGTAAAGTCTATGTGTATCTTTCTGCATGTTAACATTTATCAATTAAATATGAATACTTGTAGTCTTTGAGTGAAGACACTGTTCCTTTCCTATAACAGGGAGTGAAGAAAAAAAATCAGTTTATTTTACTACTTCAAACAATTTTTACAAAAATCACCCTAGTTTTAGTTTTTGGGTGTTGGGGTTTTTTAGTAATTGATTACTTCTGTTATAGATTTCTGAACAGCTCTACCATCTGGGTTTTGCTTAGGCTCTTTAATAATGAAGGTTGTAACTGCATTTTAATTCTTCTTAAAAAGAGAAACTGGGTTTTTTTTGCAGTGAAGTTTGAAAAACACAAACAAACCACCAACACAAAAACCTGCTGTTTGGAGAGTGATAGTTCTAAATCCTAAACATAGATTTTTTTTTTTTCTTACTGAACTAGCAGCTTGCAGCTTTATACTAATTTAATTGTATTGGTAAAAAAAATACATCAATGAGATCTTTAAAAACCCATAAACTTCGAGTGAGTAATTCTGGTAAAATATATATATATGGTATAGTTTTAACTAAGCTTGATTCCTTTTATTCACCATCCTTTCATTATTTTTTACATCATAAAACTACAAGCATATTATACATTTATCTGTAACTATTGATCCCTTCATTCTGACTCCAGGATTTTTATTGTTATTATTTTACCTTGCAGTCTGAACTGTAAAGTTGTGATTATGTGTGGACAGTTAGGAGGCATGGCTGAAACAGTCATTCAGACAGTGTGAAGAGAGGTCTACCACAGGATGCCAGAGCTCTTAGAGAAAGAATTTACGCTGCTTTTTTCATGCCCTGAAAAAGGTGTAACCCAGCACATCACCATAGTAAAGGCTCTTGAGCTGGCTCAGCTTGTGTAGGTATGTCTATACCATCCATGGCCAGTATTGTGCCAGTTTAAGTGAGGAGCCTTGACTCACGGAGCCATGTGTGGATGGTCAACCTCCCTGCAGTGTATGTGTTCTGTTTTCTTGGTCCTGGAGTGAGTGCTCTTACCGCCAGTTTGTGGTGAATCTGCCATGCTCTTAACAAGAAACTTTTTTGTATCTTCAATGCATTTAATTTTTTATATATATTCGAGTATAGTGGATATAATGGTCAATGTTGTGGAAAGCTAATGGGCTAGGAAATGAAAGGAAAAGTGCACTCACACATCTGTGTGGGCACATGTATTGGAACTTGCTCAGCTTGCAAAAAATGGTCCCAGCTCTGTTGACTTTGGGGACTGTAAATCCATCACAGTGTACACAAGCTGATGATCTGCTGCTACTTAACAGGAATTCCTACTAATTTTTTTGAGGTGTCATTCTTTTGTTAAAATAATCTCACTAAATTCTGTGTTCATTGTCACTTTACCCTGATTAACCAAGAAAACAAGGCTGATACAATAATTAGGATGGAGAGTGAGTAAGGAATAGGATAAACTAGCATCTTTAGAAAACTACATTTCGTTGAAGATTGGTTCAGCAATTCTTTGCGCAGCAGTGTGTGTCTCACTGATCAGTCACAGACCAGGTCGTTTCTGTGCAACAAACAGAGACTGAATCAATAAATAAAACCATATTTTCTAATAACAGCAGAAAGCCAGACAACTGTGCATTCCCTTTGCTCTCTGGGATTTTCAGGTATGTTTGTATATGTATTATGTACTCCCCAACTGCCTTTTCTATGTAGCATTGTTCATGTTTTTGAAGTATATTTATCTTTGTTGACAGTGTGAGAGAAATCCAAGGCACTAGAAACATCTGCTTGCAAAATTATTTTCATTAAAGGTGTCTTGTGGGGTGGAGGGTTTGTTTTTTTTTCTTTCTTGAATCCCTAATATATATCTTTCCCCTGCTGCTCAGCCCAGCTGGTGCTGTTGCCTTCTGCTGCTTTTCTGGAAGTTGCTTAGGCATCACCCAGAGATAGCTCATAGGGTATTTTTTGCTAGCATGGCTAACACTGTGTTGTCCCGTAGGGTGAAAAGATTGAATTATGGAAAGCCATATAAATACTTGAAAATGAGAGTCTGTGACACTTTTGAAAATACTAGCAACATCAAGTTAGTTTAAACCATGGCACAATAATCTTGCAGAGCGCTTAGGTTGGAGGATGCATGCCATTTAAATAGAATTAACTTTTCTTTGTTCTCCTGTCACTTCAACTATTCCTACTGCCTGTGCTTTTATTGGTAAATTATATTATCGGTTTAAGAATTTGTTGGTGACAAAAGGGGAAGTATTTTAGTCACTGGAACTGCTAGGGCATAAATAATGCGTGCTTTCCTTTGAACAGAGAAGAATGGCTCGCAACAGCCTCGCTGCCTCAGTGGAGCAGCACAATCTGTCTGCTGCATGATGGCATCGCCGGCAGCCAAATACTCCCGTTTTTTGTTTTAATGGAAGGGTTCTTTCACATTGCTGGTTTTACATGATGGGAATGCGGTTGGAAATGCTTCCTGTTCCATTCACAAGCCCCGGGCTCTCCGTGCATTTCAGCTTCAAAAATGACAGCTGAAACCAATTAGGCAGAATTATGGGACAGCTAAGTCACATGGAGATTTATCATGACCGAGGAAGAGGAGGGAAAGGGAATGTATTGCATGGGAAGTAGAAGTGACTAATTTAATTAGAAGAGAATGACAGTCATGTTATTATTATGGTAAAGGGCTGGCAAAGTAGAGCTCATTTCATGTCACCGGCCGTGCTTTTGAAAGGAGATGTCCTGCCCTTTGTCTGAACACGTTTGTGTTCGGTAGTGGAGTCTGATTTCTGACCAAGATAGTTGAGCAAAATAGTTGATGTTAAAGAGAAGCACAGAGCGTATCCGAGGACATTCGTAGCTTGTGGTTTACTCATCTATTCATAATTAGAATTCCTTCTTCAAGGGGAGAAAGGAGGAGTCTGAACCATCAAAGTTTGTGTCTCTCCTTTTTTTTTCCTTTTTTCTTTTTTTCCCCCTTCTGTTTGCATACTCCCTCTCTTCCAGAGGTATGATGCAGTGCATATAAACCCTGCTTCAGCTGTATAAATACCAGTCTTGATTCTTTTCCCTTCAGCAGATGCTTATACACAGTATGCTTACAAATATAAACATGTATGTGTCTGCTAACGAAAACCAGTCTTCCTGAGTAGAAATGACCTTCACATATTTATACACTGCCAGATGTTTGAAGAAAAACCCCAATTCATTTCTTCACATGAGCCCAGAGACCATATTTCATAAGGTAAATTAAACTTCTTCTGGTATTGCCATGGTAGTTGGTGGTCTAGGGGAGAAGTGAGTGAAAAACATTGTAAAGAGAGCACTTGTGCATTTTCCTTTTTTTTCCTTTCTCCTTTTTTTTTTGGACTTTTTTTTCTTGTTCCTCAATTCAAACTTGGTTTTTGCTTAATCCTTGTTGAGTTTAGATTCTGAACAGTTACGAAGGATAAGTAATTTAATCTTTCCCTCATTTTTACATTCTTGCAGGAGTTGTGATACTTGTCTGCATCACAGAGAGGAAAATACTTGAAATTCATTGGAGTTTGGGTAAAAAATAGGCACTGTCTGATATGCTTCTACATACAGTTTGGAAACAGGAGAATGGTTGAGTAAGCGTAGCTAAGCATGAGTTTTGTATTCCCTGTCTTAGGAAGCATTGTGGTCTAGCCAGAACTCATCCCATCTGCCTACAGGTAGCATAGAGGCTTGACTGAGCCTCCTTAAGGACACGTGGATGTGTGTATCTGAAGTCAAGTCACAGCCTTGGAGCAGTGATCTTCTGGCATGATTTAGTAAAATACAATTATTTGAAGAAATAAGATCATAGAATCATAGAATGGCATGGGATGGAAGGGACTCCAAGAATCATAGAGCTCTAACCCCCCTGCCACAGGCAGGGCCACCAACCTCAGGCCTGCATGCCAAAGTCGACCTTGTGTTTCCTATATTTACTTTCATTTTTGGCCCAAATGGCCAAGTTATCCTAAACCTGTAGCTGGAGATCCCTAATTGTAAATATTCAAGCCTTACAACACACACTGGAAATTTGGAGAATGGGTGGCCTTTGTGCTGTGAGTAGCATTGAGCTGTATTTTGAAAACTGCCCCAAGTTTGGTCAAGTTACAGGATTCAGAAAAATTGTCACTGTACTTAAGAATTCTGTATTTGTCTATTCCCTCTCCTCTCACTCAAAGACGTGGCTTTAGTCTTTCACTTCAAATATTGTAGACTGCATCCCTGGAGGAAGTGAAGTTGTTTCTGGGGGAGGCAGTAGTGGGAGGAGAAATCAAATTGATCATTTAAAGCACCACAGATTTTGCACAAAATGTTGTGGTAGTGAGGTGGCAAAATCAACTTAAAATTAGAGGAACACCAAGATAAAAGTTGCCTATGTGATCTCCTTTTGCTGTCCTTGAGGAAGAGCATGTTTGCAGCTCTGCAAAGGACTGGGTGGTGAAGGCAGGTGGGAGCTGTCAAACTTAGATTATTTTTTTTTTCGTGGATGTTGGAACTAGGGTGAGTTTTGGAGTTCCCGCCTTGTTCAAAGAATTGCTTCAAGACAAGGCAGGTAATAACTGCTGTAGAGAACTGGGTTCCATCCCTGCTATCTTGGGACTAGTCATCACCATCGCAAATTGCTTTCATTGCAATTCAAATATGACTGACTTCTGCTGTTCAGCATGAGATTCTCGGTCTCCCTTGCAAAAGCATTGTACACTCACAGCTGTAACTGAAGTCAGTCAAAACACAGAAGGCGAAATAGTGACAAATGCTCTGAAAAGCCCAAACTGAAGTGCTTTAAATGGAGTTGCCCAAACCAGTGATACTTAAGATTTTTTTATCTTCGCTTCAATTCCCTACCCGATAAAAAGGAATAATGCCACCTCTCCCCTGGCTGGCTATGGCCTTTTTTTATATTTGTGAAGTGTATGAATAGCGTAACAATAAGCAGAGCAGGAAAGCTTGTGAGATTAATATTTCTGCCTTCAAAGTAGCAAATAAGCCAGTAGCAAAGACTGCAAGCTGCGTGAGAACGGCAAAAAAACCCCAACCATAAAAACAGCATAGCTGTTCTGGAACCAAGGGCCTCCTGTTCTGTTCAGTGGGTATGCCTAATCCTGCAAAGGGAAGAAAGTATGCAATCACATTGTGCATTAAAAAAGTGATCATAATTTATCATAGAATCATAGAATGGCAAGGGTTGGAAGGGACCCCAAGGATCATAGAGCTCCAGCCCCCCTGCCATAGGCAGGGCCACCAACCTCAGTCCTGGATCTACACAAGGTTGCCCAGGGCCCCATCCAACCTGGCCTTGAACACTTCCAGGGATGGGGCATCCACTACCTCTCTGGGCAGCCTGTTCCAGGACCTCACCACTCTCTCTGTAAAAAAATTACCCCTAATATCCAATCTAAACCTTCCCTCCTTTAGCTTTAAACCATTCCCCCTTGTCCTGCCATTATCTGCCCTTTTAAAAAGTTGCTTCCCCTCCTGTTTGTATGCTCCTTTCAGGTACTGGAAGGCTGCAATAAGGTCCCCCCGCAGCCTTCTCTTCTCCAGGCTGAACAAGCCCAGCTCCCTCAGCCTCTCTTTGTAGGGTAGGTGCTCCAGCCCTCTAATCATCTTTGTGGCCTTCCTCTGAACCCTCTCCAACAGTTCTACATCTTTCTTGTGTTGGGGGCCCCAGATCTGGACACAGTACTCCAGGTGGGGCCTCACGAGGGCAGAGTAGAGAGGGACAATCACCTCCCTGTCCCTGTTTATTGGGGAAACAAATAAAACATTGGATAAACCCTGATAATTCTGGACTTTTCTAGCTTTTGAGTTCTGTGCTATGGAATTTATATTGTTTTTGTGTAGTTGTTATGAGCAAAGGCGTGCTTATAGATGATTGATTCATAAAGGTTTGGGTAAACTGGTGGAGTGCTAAGAGCAGGAATTAATGGGATTTCAAACTCCAGCTCAAATATATATTCTGTCAGTGTGGGATTACTGGTGGTGGTTTACGTGTGTTGGGGATTAACAATATGGCTGATAGAGTTGTTAAAGCTGTCTCAAAGTGGAATTGGTCTAGCCAGGTCCACATGGGATCAGGATGTGTGACATATTTGCAATAGCTTGGAAGCCTCTGTACTGCACCTCCAACAGATCTTGCCTCCCTGTGAGGTGTCCTTGTTGCCAGCGGGAACATGTCCTCACTCTCTGAGACAGTGGAGAAAAGATGGAGAGAGGTGCATAGGCTGGTTCATTTCTTGCCTTCTCCCCTTGTTTCACAATCGGTTTATGTTACTGCAAATATGTGATTATATCTTGAATTTTCCATTAGGGTAGATATTTTATTAGATCAAGGTGGTAACAGCAGCAGAGTCAAGTATCAGAGTATGGCATGCTGTATCTGCAATGAGTTCCACTTGGGAAAGCATATTGCCTTCTACCTCAAAATACAGCATGAAGTAAAACTCTCTGTTCATCTGTATGTTACCAATTTCATGGAATGCTGTTAGAAATCTGATAGTTTGCTGTTTCTTTATTTTTAATGCTTTCCTGAATTTTGCATTCATGTTGTCACCCTCAATGTCAGTTGAGCACTCAACCACTGGAGCAGACACATGCCCGCCAAAAGGGAAAACAGGTTTAGAAATAGCTGTCCCAGCAGCACTGTCAGCTTTCCTGGCTATATGAATATTCAGTTCAGTGTGCATTGAGTCCCTACCTTGGGAAAAGAAGAGCAGCTGATGCTGCCTCTGCTTTACCATATGGAATAATGTACTTGTAACTTTATAACTTGCTTTCCCAGTTTGTACCATCGTGTTTAGTTGCTTTTGTGAGAAGAACTCTAACTTAGTTTTATAAGGGTCAGTTCTTGGAAGAAAAGAGTTTCTGTTTACAATTTGAATGAAGATTTGGTAGAGGTTTCTCTGTCTCTATAATGGAGGGGAGGGGGCGGGGGGAAATAGATGCCACAAGACTGCTGTACAGGTGACTCTGTAAGGTTTCCAGGAGTCTGCAGAAATTGCTGCTTAAGTTGAATTTTAGGTAGATGCCAGCAATCGTTTTTTGAAGGACAGAACTGCTGATGCAGAAGGTTGTACAAGGCTACCATTCATCCTGGTCCATGGGGTAGGAGGAAGAGGTGAATGATGCATAGCACAAACAGGATTATCGCTGATGTTCATGTGTGGAGGAAATTGCAAGCATATTGGAAATAAAAAGATGACTTATTGCTGTTCCTAGTGATGTGACTCTGAAGATGATATTCTTTGAAAGCTTTTGGTCAATAGAAAGATGCAGCTAGTGGGCGGTTGGGTTGCTAGGGCTGCAGGGATGGGACATTCAGAAGTAGCAGTGGGTTTGTCCTGCTCTGGTCTGGTTTCTGTCAGCTGACTTCTTACAAATCACAGAAATCAGTGGACGGTGGAGAATTCAGAAAGTTTCCCACCTAATGGGTTATTTGTCACCCACAAAGGCTGGAAGACTGAACTGCAAGGAAATAATGACAGAATCATAGAATCTTTAAGGCTGGAAAATACCTCTAAGATCAAGTCCAACCATCAGTCCAACACCACTATGTCAACTAAACCATGTATTGGAGTGACACATCTACATGATGGGTAGGTCGAGAACTGGCTGTCGGACCGGGCTCAGAAGGTCACAATCAGTGGGGCAGAATCTGAATGGAGGCCTGTGACTAGCGAGGTTCCCCAGGGCTCGGTGTTGGGTCCAGTCCTGTTTAATATCTTCATTGACGACCTTGATGAGGGAATAGCATCCACCCTCAGCAAGTACACCGATGATACAAAGCTGGGAGGGGTGGCTGACACGCAGGAACACTGCGCTGCCATCCAGCGAGACCTGGACAGGCTGGAGAGCTGAGCAGGGAGAAACCAGATGAAATTCAACAAAAGCAAGTGTAAAGTCTTTCACCTGGGGAGGAACAACCGCATGTATCAGTATAGGCTGGGGGATGACCTGCTGGAGAAGAGCTCTGTGGAGAAGGACCTGGGGGTCCTGGTCGACGACAGGTTGGCTATGAATCAGCAGTGTGCACTGGTGGCTAAGAGGGTCAATGGGATCCTGGAATGCATCAGGAATAGTGTGGCCAGCAGGTCCAAGGAGGTGATCCTCCCCCTCTACTCTGCCCTGGTCAGGCCCCACCTGGAGTATTGTGTCCAGTTCTGGGCTCCCTGGTATACAAAAGACAGGGATCTCCTTGAGAGAGTCCAGAGAAGGGCTACGAAGATGGTTAAGGGCCTGGAACATCTACCCTATGAGGAAGGCAGCCTGGAGAAAAGAACACTGAGGGGGGACCTAATCAACATTTATAAATATCTTAAGTACGGGATGCAGAGGGAATTGGCCTGCCCCTTTTCAGTAGTCTGTGGAGACAGGACAAGGGGCAATGGCTGCAAGTTGGAGCATAGGAAGTTCCGCACCGAAATGTGGAAGAACTTTTTCGCAGTGAGGGTGACAGAGCACTGGAATAGGCTGCCCAGGGAGGTGGTGGAGACTCCTTCTCTGGAGATATTCAAGACCCGTCTGGATGCCTATCTGTGCGGTATGAGCTAGGGAGCCTGCTTTGGCAGGTGGGTTGGACCCGATGATCTCTCGAGGTCCCTTCCAACCCCTACAAATTCTGTGATCCTGTGATTCTGTGATTTTTGAATACCTTCAGGGGATGGTGACTCCACCACCTCTCTGGGCAGCCTGTTCCAAAGCCTGACTACTCTTTTGATGAAGAAATTCCTCCTAATATCCAAGCCAAACCTCCCCTATACAACTTGAGACCATTTCCTCATCTATTGCTAGTTACTTGGGAGAAAAGACCAACCCCCCACCTCACTACAACGTCCTTTTGGGGAGAGTTGTCGAGAGCAACAAGGTCTACCCTCAGCCTCCTTCAAAGTAAACACCCCCAGTTCTTTCATGCGCTCCTTGTAAGACTTGTTTCCCAAACCCTTTACTAGCTTCGCTGCCATTCTCTAGACCGACTCCAGCACCTCAATGTCCTTGTAATAAGGGGTGCAAAACTGAACTGAAAGTATTTGAGATGTGGCCTCACTGATTCCAAGTACATGGGGATGGTCACTTCCCTAATCCTACTCACCACACAATTCTTAATACAGGCCAGGATACCATTGGCCATCTTGGCCACCTGGTCACACTGCTGGCACATATTCAACTGGTTGTCAGCCAACACCCCAAGGTCCTTCTCTGCCTGGCAGTTTTCCAGCCACTCTTTCCCAAGGCTGTAGCGCTGCATGGGGTTGTTATGACCAAAGTGCATCCTTTTCCTTCCAGCAGCCCACACTAAGGAATGTACCATGTTTGGGGGCCATGACAGCTGCTCTGAGACACCACAGTAGGGATGGGACAGCACTGCCCTGTTCAGCCTTCCAGGCTTTCTAAAGCAGAATTTCAGGCTTTTCTTTAAACTTACCCCAAGCACTGCAGATATTATCACTACTCAAAGATTTGTATTTTTGTATTTAAGTTTAAAAGAATGTATTATTCCACCAGCCTGGCTTTTCACTTCAATAACATGACCCAATAAAATGGGGGATAATCCCCCAAACTTTATAGTTGACACCAACTGTTACCTGTGGTAACAGTATTTAAATTGCTATTTTGCCAGAGGCAGACTCTCGTGCTAGGGTTCACTGCTAGAGATGTATTTTTGAATTTTCTTTGTAAATGCATTAACTGACATGTTAACTATTAACAAATATTACTTGGTGTAGCTTGTGTTTTGGAAGAAGCTCTGTTGCATTGCATTTAGTGTGTTTTGCCTGCTGGAGCATGCCCTCTGCCCTTGTGATACACTGATCATTTTGGGACGCGAGTGATTTCCTGCAGTCAAGGCACTTGCTCTCTTGAAGCTGGTTAAGAATTCCTGAACAAAAGAGGCGCTAGTGCACAACCTCATCAACCAGTGGCCTTTATGGCATTGCAGTGTTAATACTACACGCACGGTGTGTTTTCGTAGTTTATGACTTCAGAGCAAAAGATTATACAGGAAGATTGTGGCTCACGTGTCTCAGATGTGCACCTTCCTGTGTATCCAAATAACTCTGCAAAAGAGCTCTGGAGGATGGCTCTGGACTCAGAAATGCCGCACGGAGAAACCATCCTGTCAGAGGCAGCTTTTGTCCAAAACTCTCACCTTGAAAACTGCCTGTATTTAGTTGGGCTCTATGTGAGACAGCTACTGCCAAGTAGCTTTTCAAGGAATGCTGCATGATTTTTTGCCAGCTGTGTTCAGAAACCAGATGTGGAAGGCAGAGTCAGTATCCAAGTTTTTGGTGGTTAATCTAGTGCATATTTTTGCTTTGTTTATTCTGAATATAATGCCAGAAGCTGAGTTGTGCAAGCAAATTGGAGCAACATGCCACTTCACTGAAAGCGTCCTGCTGACTGGTTAGAAAGTGAAGGAATGCAAGAGAAAAAATGAGAGAAAATAGTGTTTCCATAGTAAAAGCAATAAATACGTACTAATTAAAAATAACATTAATCTATGCATTACAAGCCTGCTTATTTTCCAGAGAGTTTTTATGGTATATTTGTGGGGAATATAAAAGTTTTGAGTGTTCAGTGAAGTTGTTTTCTGGAATAGCTGTAATTAATGTGCACAATATGTGCTTCTTTTTGAGCTGAAAAGTATCATTCACTACTTTGATATATGGTGCCCTTCAGATCTATTTCCTAAACCATCAAGCCATTTTATTATAGAATCACCATAAATTATATTGAAAATGAATAATATGAATAATGAGAGTAGCATTTGATGGTTCTCCCTTTAGGTTCTTCCTCTTCCCTCCAGATACTTTTTAGTGTTGATGATGATATTGTCTTTACAAGGTATAAAATTATATTAAAATTCAAGTGATGAATGTACCATATACAGGATGTTAGGGGGGAAAAAAGAAATTATAGTTGGTGCATATTCATATCAGTCCAGTTACCAAGGTTTTTAAGTAAAATGGAGTATAAAGGTACAAGTGTGTGTGTGTGTGTGTGTGTGTGTGTGTGTGTGCACATGTGTGGCTAAAAAAATGTCCTTATTTTCCAATTTCTCTGTCTACTTCTAAGTAGAAGGATATTTATTGCTGCAGTCAGACAGATACTAATACACTTTTTTCCATCTGACTTTCTTTTAGCACACTGATTTATGTCAGTACATGGACAAACACCCTGGAGGGCTTCATCCAGAAAATGTGAAGGTAAGAGTCGAATAGAGCACACGTTCAAGGCAAATGTAGTACCAGTACCTTCGTGTAAAATGTCATGTTGTTTGTTTCAGAAAAACTGATTATGTGCTAAAGGGAAAGTGACTAGCATATGAACTATAAATATTACTTTCTTTTAAAATAATTTAAAATACAACAATTTGAACATTCCCACAAAAAACACCTTGTGAAATTTGCAGAATTTATTCAGAGCCAAAATATATAAGTAAACATTGTTACTGTGTTGGAAACCCCTCCCCTTCATTCAAACATTTGCTCTTAAGACAATAGTGCCCTAAAACACTTCAGGAAACTTGATTTAGTGCTAGATCTTCAGTGAGGTAAGTCATTGTAGGCTCACCAAGTTTGTGGGAACTGTAATGACTTATATTAGAAGAATGTACTGCTTTTTATATGAGCATACAAAATCTTCCATAATCTTTTTATTCACTTATTTTAATTAAGCATTTTTGTAGCTGATCTCACTTTAAAAAAAAAATCCTTCTAAGGTAGATACTGAGAATCATCACACAGGAAGGTGGGAGTTTATTAGCAGGGTTTAATGGAAAGACAGGTTGGTACAGACTCGAACAGGTTACTTTCTGGTAAGTCAGCGAAATGATTTTAGCATCATATGGAAGCCAGTCAGACACTCAGAATTTGTCGTGAATGTATAGATCACCCAGAAGATATTTGTTGCTCTTGTCTTGTGCTTTGACATCATTTCCATTGTTGTGTTACTTTAGAAGTGTTTAAATTTTTGCTTGTCATACTGAGAGCATTATTCCAGTATTTAATTCCTTGAAACTGAGAAGTTCATGGAAAAAAATTAAATCTTTCTTTCCTGGAAAACTCAGAAGGCCCGTTTGGTTTAAGAAAATATTTTAAAAAGAATAAAGAATATTAAAATTATTTTTGCAATGGCTGGTCAACTAGTTTCACAGTGTAGGTTGATTTATTTTCTGTGTTCTTTCTCTGAAAAATGTCATATACAGAATACAAAGTTACTTGAGAACTGCTGCCATCTATTTAAAAAAAACCTCAAAAAAATTATTCCTCGCTGGCCAAAAAAAGCCAACCAACCAAGAAAAAAAATTGAAAATGCATGATGTGTATGCTGCAAGGTGGCATCCTCTTAATGTGTGACTGTCACTCAGATACTTTGCTAGTGTGGACAGGGAAAGTCCATGGGTTTCCTCCCAGTGTCTCTGTGAGTGTGGCACTTGGAAAGGGCTGAAGGTGAGTAAGGTGGGACGTGCTTCTCGAACACTAAAACTTCAGAGCTTTCTTCAGTGCTCAAATTTCCTAAGCAGAGCTTCATGTGCTGCATGTACTTGTTAAAACAACAGGTTGGTGTTTCGTTTCCCTGGGCGGGAACTTCTACATTCAGCTCTCTCAGGTTTGGGAGAAGCTGAGCCTGGCTTTTAAAATTCTTCGTGGTGCTTCAAATTTGTAAGACTATTCCAAGGCTGCAGTGCTGCACAGTGCAAGATCTAATATGCAGTAGTCATTGTAGCTGTAGTTGTTCCCTGCTGAGAAGACATAATTCACATAACTGTAGTTTTTTCTTGATTGTATCAGGGCCCAGTGAGCTTGTCTTTGAGGAGGATAGGTGTATATAGATAATTGGACTTACTAATGCATCGCTTCTCTAAATCCTAAGATACCTGTCCTTTAAAGCAGAAGCTGAGTAGAGAACTGCAGGAGCAGCATCTCCCTCTCACATTTTGCTACATGCATTTTGTGGCTATCTTTACCATCTAACAACAGTGTTTAACAACACTTTTGAAGCTTATGGATACATTAGAAATATTTCTTTGAGTAGCCAAGTGTAGAGTCCTGATGTACTTCTAGTTCAAGCTTTTTCAAATTCAGATGAATTATTAATAAAAAGAAAACTGGAAAAAACATTGGGAAGTTGGAGCAGAAGAAACTACCCTTGTACCATAAGCAATCCCATTGAACAATTAAATTATTTTTTCCTGTTAAATAATATTGATGAAAATTGACTGTACGTATTTAGTAGACTCTCTTGCCAAGCCAGCAGCAAAGCCTTAATTCATAGCAGTAATTATTAAAACATAGCATGATGATTTGAGTTCCTGCCAGTTTAAAACTGAATGAGCCTGCCTGGGTTTTTCAGTGAAATACCTGCTCTCAAGTATGAGCAAAGAATACCTGCTTAGCACAACAGAGTGATGTCTTCAGCTGGGAGGATGGGAACTGCAGAGAGAAGGGAACCCCGTCCTGTATGCTAAAACTCCCAGGCCTTCACCACCGTGCAAAATTAAAAGCCTGTGTTCCTCTCTTCTTATGGAGGAGATAACATGGTCACTTTGTAATACTCAATTTGTTGATTTGTGTAATTGTGGTTCTGAGATTTTTGCCACCTATTTTGGTTTTAGCTTCTGGACAGAGTTGTTTATGTGGAGCTACAGCTGAATTTTAAGGGTTGAGCTGAGCCGTGTTAATGAGCCTTCTCTCCCTGCCAGCCCCTTCTTGCTACAGGTCCTTCAGGAATTTCACTTTTTGTCAGACTTTTAGACAGTGTTTGTTCAGAATCACTGGTTATGTGATCCCTAAATCCATTTAAAAACCTTACAGTCGAGCAATTATATTCCAGTAGCAATAAATTAGTCTCGGCTCTCTGGGGCTAACCTGTGGGATTAAGCCATTGACACTCTCCCTGTACGACAAAAGGCCCCCTGCCTTTTAATTTTATTCTGGAGGAAATTATTGCCTGCTGATGGATACTCCTTTCTGGCTTGTTGCCAGCTGTTAGAAATACAAACCCACATAATCACACATCTTTCTTTTTTCAAAGAATGTTATACAGTAGTTTCTGTAAAATAGTTTATAGGCATGCAGAATCAAAGCCATTATTTACTTATATTTTGGTTTCTGTAGGACATCCTCAGCCTAATTATATTTCTGAATTTTCTCCATATTTACAAGCTAAAGACAATGCCTGTTCCCTCAGGCTCTCTTTTAGAGGAAGGACCGTAAATAGAATAAAATCCAAATTACTTTGATGGACACACATATTGCAGTCCCCTTGGGTGTCGTGTTTGACATTGCCTTTCTTTGTGGTTTCAAATAGGCTATTTGCTGTCACTTAAATATTTTAAATAAAGAGTAAGCAGAATATGAGAAGTGTGTGCAAGTATAAAGAAGAATGTCCTATTTGGCAGATGTAGGAGTCTTGGGACAGTATGTTTAAGCAAACAAAACTTGCTGCTTCCTAAAGTATTAGGCTTAGCATTTTTAGTGGTATGTATGTATTCACACATAATGATTTCAGACTTTTCTAATTCATCTGTGGGGGTCCAAGTCTTACTAATAACATCAGATTTTAAACCCTTCAGAGAATTTGTGTGGAAGCTGAGATGTTATTATCTAAAGTTGGTTTTAAAATACCTGTCCCTGAGAATGTTAAACTAAGCATCCTGCTGACATAAATGTGATTATGTACCTGAAACATCTTTGTCAGCTTGAAGGGAAATTGGCAGAGAGCAGTTGTTTCTATCCATAGTTTATCCAAACTCTGTTAGCTCTAAGTACACAATTATCTACACCTTTGGTAATTAACCTGCACATCTACCTTTATTTATGACTACATATTCATATATTGTATATGGTTTTACAGTTAAGAGATGGAGAGAGAAAAGGTCATCAGTAAGTCCCTGTTTAGTGGATACAGCCTCATCTTCCCTAGTTTTGAAGACATCTTTCTCAGTTTTTTCTAAAACTGAAGGCAAGGAACATATCTTAATTACATGTCCCTACAGCGCTTTATATAATTTTTTTTCTGTTGAAAGCTACTGCTGCAACAGTACATGGTTGGAGAGGAGTTGATCTATAGATGTATACTGTGTGGTGCTTTTCAAACTCCAGAATGTGGCTGTAGCAAACTGAGGTACAACACTTGCTCCTGGCTCTCCCTCTGCTGTTCCTTGTAGCCAGGACTACCGAAATCTGAGTTCCTGGCTTTCTTGTTCGCAGCTGTTGCTGCATTTCGAGATAGTTCATACTTGGACTCTCAGTTGAAACATCTGGATTGCTTCCTACAGGAAGATCTCTAATTCTAATGGTCACATCAGCTAACTGACCCTACCAGTGAGTTTTTCTGTTATGATCTTCATTCTGATTTGTGCTTCTTTCTGACTGGTACAGGTCTATCTCCCCCAGCCTTTTTGGCTTACCTTCTTAGTTCTCCTGAGCCTTTGTTTGCAGCACTTCATAAATGGTTCTTGTTTTGTTTATTCATAATTTCACTTCTAAGTATCTTTTTTGTACACAACAGCATGTGCTGTGACAATGTCGCTGATAAAGCTCTTCTTAAGTTCTTTTAACCTTTGAATTATAATCTTTATTTTAACTTCATCTGCTACTCCATATTACTACATTTCTACTAATGCAAGTAAACTCATATTTATGTTTCGATGCATTTATTTTATAGTTGTGTCACTTTTCTAGAACTCTTATTACTGGTGGAAAAAGTGTTCAGGCTTGCATCTGTCATGCCTGCATTACTTTGCTTGCATTTCTGCCTTAAAAATAAAGGTATTAATGAAAACTGGTTTGCTTTTTGATTACTGATACTGCTCTGAAATAGCTGTAGTCTTTTGGGAAAAGCATCTTCTTTTTTTTTTCTCTCTGTCTTTTCCTCTGCTTGCCCTGTTAGAGATAATATTGATTTGTGTAAGCATTTGACTTTGAAAAAAACATCTTTTTCAAAACAAAATATACTTGCCTCTGACCCACTGTTCCTCAATCTGTGCTACACTAGCCTGAATGACAATGGGCTGTCAAACAGACAAAAGCTGTCTCTGTCTTAATCACTTTCAAAATCTTTTACTTCAGGCAACTAGGAGGGCTCTTATCTTATACTGTGATCAGAGGGAGGAAGATTTTCCTGTTCTTACTCCATCGAATATTGCTGCTCTGATTTGTTCTTCCTGTGCACCTTTTCTCTTCCCAGAGCTAAATAGCGATAAGAAGAAATAGGCATACCCTCTTGTTGAACTTTGCATGCAGGGAACAGGAGTATTCACCCTTCTCCCAGGACTTCAGTTCTTGCCCATCTCAATTCTGAGCCTTCCTTGCTCCTAGGAAGTTGGGCTCAAGAGTCTTCTATGCATAATTGATGGATATTTTTTAAGCAAAACCTCAACCAGATAAACCTTGCCCCCACTACTACCTTTAAAACTGTGCTTTATCACTCTAATACTGAGTCAGAGAAAATAGCTGACTGTCAAGGTCACATGTAATGTATGTGCCAAAGTGGGGAGTGGAATTTACGTATTAGGTTTCCTAGGACAGGCCAATAATCTCTGTAAAAAATATGCTTAATTTTCAGCAAAAAACTGTTTCAGTCTTAAAACTTCTACAAAAGTAGTTTAGAAGAAATGTAAATAATAATAATTATTCAAACATAATGAGATGCTGCAACTTTTTCTGTGCTAAATGCTCAAGAAGACATCAGTCAACTTTATAGCGCTCTTGTTTTAAAAAAAAAATCCCAAATCAGTTATGATAAAAATATTTTATTTATTAAATGATGGTTTTAATACTGACCTCTTAAGCAAGATGAAGTTCATGTTGAATTGAAAATGTTGAAATACAGTGAACTTTTTCTGACGTTATGAGAAACCTCTAGCACTTGAGAACTTGTGGTATTCTTTTTTTCCTCGCCATCCTGCAGTACTGTGAACATTGTCCCTAACTAATGGTTGCAGTTTTAAAGTTTGAATCTGTCTGTCAGACGAATAATTTTTTGCATTTAATGACTAATGTGAAAATTATCTGAGTCGAAGGCATACAGTGGTTGTCATCTGATGTCTTCTGCAAACATAAATACTTATCATTGAGCTGATTACAGTTTTGGAATAATCTGAAGCACAGAGGGTAGGGAAGCATTCCGAACATGGAAGGATTAGGCAACTCCTGTATCCCATCCATGTGAGTGAGGCTTTTACTGCATTTAAAGTGCAGTGAATGTCAGCAGCTGCAGAGCATTGTGTACTGGCTTTTGCTAAGCATTAGCTTCCTTCATTATTAGAGAGATATAAAAACGTATGTTTCTTAGTAAAGCATAGTATCTGAAAAGTATGCTAAAAGTGCTTTGGTTTTTAGGTTACTGTTGTGTTATCAATGTAGGCCACCCTAGTGTGCTTCTCTTTTTTTCCCATCCTGTGATTGTATAAGCCTCTGTTGCATGGTAAAGAGATCTGTGGTCCCCCTTTTTGTTGAAGGCGTGCACTGACCCACGTGGCCAGTCCTGCACCTGTATGTGACAAATGTGTGATTACACGTGATGTAGGGAAGGCTGTGGCATGTGAGCAGCTGTGTCTCATGAGAGGTGTTTGATCAGAAGTTTGACTGCTATAGACTGAAGAACATAGGAATTAGGCAATTAAAACATGATAATACATCCAGCTACGGTGAACTTTCCTGTTTCACCTATCATACTGACTCACCGGAGTTTGGAGAAAGAGCTTCTACTCTAAGGTGAATGCATGCTGTTGTGGTCCTTTTAATCTTCTTACTAGAAACAAGACAAGCTACTATCAGCCTTGTGAATTCTCTCTCCTACTCACTGAAATTAGCGATGCTGCTGGTGTAGATTTGAATTAAAAATATATCTCAACAGATATGCTAAGTAGGAAGTGATTCTGTTTAATGTGGTTGAGAAGCTGCTATTTTTCATTCCTTATTCAATGAGCAAGCAGGTGTAGAGCAGACAGAATAACATTATACCGAATTAAGGTTGTCTTTTACACATGGCATTGAGAATTGATTATTTAAATTAGACTTTTTAGTTATCAGACATTAAATATGGCATCAGCATTTCACTCTACTTTGTCAGTCTTGTCACTTAATGATTTGATAATATGCACAACTACGAACAGTAAATGCAGAATCTTTATCAGTGTGTTAAAATTCATGCACTGAAAAATATTACAAACTCCAAACTGAAAGGAGTGTGTATGTGTGTGTGTGTGTGTGTAATTTATTGTCTGTATGATCCACATGGATCACATAGAGCAAAAAACATGAAGATATTGTAGAGATGAAGAAAACACTTTTTCTAGTGTCTTTAAAATTGCTGAGGCACAAATTGCCACCCTGACCTAGTTCAGCATGGGAGTGAACTGATGCAATGTAGAAAATACTTAATTGAATTTATTTTTACTTTTGCCATTCAGAAGAAAAAAATATCTGAGCCTTCCGCTTATTGAACATTAGCAGATGACTATAACTGATCGTAAGGGAGTGTCTTTATACTCAGTTAATTAAGCACACCTTTCTCATTGCAAATGACTGTAGAAGTACCCAGAGGGGACAAAAATGATTAAAAAGAACATGAAAGAGAATAGGAAAGAGAATTAGGAAATTAACACTGTCCAATTTCTTTCCTTTGCAGTTCCGCTGCAAATAAGTAAAATATTTGTAGCTTCAGTATCTTTTTTTTTTTTTTTTAATGTAGCAATACAGTGTGCATTCCCAGTGGCTGTACTGTGGGCATTTCTGTGTGACTTTGTCTTTTGGTAAGATTCTCATGTAAGAAATGCAGGAGCAAGTTAAAATTTAAAATTATTTTGGAGAGAACTTGGTTGCTTCCAGAGAGGTCAGACAGGAGACCCTCTTCTTGAGATAAAGCTGCTTACGATCATGAAAATCATGCCGATTGAAATGGCTAACAATTTTTTATTCAGATAGGATCCTTTATTTTTAGAGATGCAAATTCATCTCAAGTCAGCAACTTGTTCCTGGAATTTCTTCTAACAATTTCTGCAGGAGAGTCTACAAAGCTTTGACCTAAAAAGTTCAGTATTTCCCCAGGACACTGTTAGAGGTGAAAAGTTCAATTTTATCTCATAGGTATTATCCTGGTTGGGAGGAGGGAAAAGAGTAGCAATCCACCAGTAATTAAAAAAAAAAGATTGTGCTTGATGAGTTTTTGACATGCTGGCAGAAGTCGCACAGAGACATTCTCATTGCTTCTGTGATAATACATACTACCAGGTATTTTACTATGTTAATGGTTTAAAAGCAGTAGGACTGAAATTCCCAAGCAATCTAATAAAACCAGATGTAACTGAACATTATGCTTGCTTGTGTTTATTTCCAAGGCTGTATTGTGGGGATTTACTGCCTCCTTTTGCCTTTGTAAATAGCCAGTAATTCACAGAAGCCTGTAACACTCTCTGGGTGACAGGGAGAAGTACACTGGTTGTGAGTGTGAGGTGAGGTGTCCTAGGTTGGATTTCCTTCACTGGTATTTTTAGATTTGATGGCCAATTAAGGCTGAATTTGGTATCGATTGATGCTGAATACACACGAGGGAATTCAGATGATTACATGATACTCAGCTGGTGTGCTTTGGTACATACAGCATGCTGGAGCATTTGTGTTACCAATGATGAGCAATAATAAAGCTTGTGTAGTATTGTGTATTACTTTTCGAAAGTAACTATGCTGATACAGCAAAATGAGCTTGCTAAAGGACCGGTGCATTAATCCAAACATGCTTTCAGCTTTCTTCTGAATGGATGTGAAATCCTGGTCCAGGTTAGCTCAGCTCCATCTGCAGTCTCTTGCTGCAGAGAGATCAGAAGCAAGAGTTTTGTGCACCTTCTATAGATTGAAAGGTTCCATACAGCTTTCTACTTCTGTATCTAGGGCCGGATGCTTTATTGCCGCAGTACAACATGTGGTGAGGGAGCTTGAATGCAGAAACCATTCAGAAATCCTCTGGGCCATCAGGGAAAGAGAGTTCCTGACTTTAAAAGCACCCCCAGGCCTCATTAGCCTGTTCTGTTGGGCAGCATCCTTCTTGTCACTGGGGTCCTTGATGTCTCAGCAGACACTGTGTGGAAATGGCACATTTTCTGGAGAAGATAGGCATTTTGTGGATTTTGTTCTGCTTTTCACTTACCCGAGTATCCTTTGCCAGAAACTTTACCATCTCTGGGAATAGAGAGCAACCATGTGGAGTCGTCTGAGCACTTCTACGCAGATCACCTGTGCATAAGCATCCCCTTTTACCATTAGACTCATCAGAGCTTTCCGAACCGAAGTCAGAAAGCATTAATTCCCCTCATTCCCACATGTTAGACGTGTTTTGGATGGCCTCTGTCAGTGTTTAGCTTATAAACTCATTTGGATGAGAAAAGCTCAAGATTCTATCTGACATTCAGAGGTTGACAAGATAATAAAGCATTCTTCTGCATATGAGCCATCTTGCAGCTGTCAGATGTGTGCATGTAATGGTCTCGGTTGTACACTTACCCAGGCTCCTGAAAATCACCATGAGAGCAGGGCTCTTCTTCCAGGCCACTGGCAGGTTTCTCAGAAAATGTAATCAGTTTAAACCAAAAGGAATTTGGTCAGATCTTGCATGTAGCTCAATCGGCTATCCAGGCTTTATACTTGAAAGATTATGTAGGTGCTAGCCTTTCTGTGGAGTTGAGTGCTTTATCTTAAAACTTATAAGAGCTGCTCATATTTTCTCTAATATCACAGCCCATAAACCCCAAATTAGATTTGACCTGCATGCATTTTTCTCGTTGGTAAAAATTCTTCATTTAAATATGTTTCTCATTAAATTGAGAGCTGCATAACTTTTTGGGGAAATTTGTAATTTTTTTTTTCATGGTATAATAAATAATCAAGGCCTGGAGCACAAGTATTACATTTTTTTTTGGTCTGAATGTAAAGCATTGAGCCTCCTTATGTTAAGAATTGCTGGAAAACTGACTTCTAGAGAGAAATCCTACTCCTGTTTTCTGTCTTTTCCAACTCTCATCACAATTATCCTTGGGATTTTGTCTTTCATTTTATCCCCAAAACCTCTGTTATTACTAATAAGCTACAAACTGTGAGTGATGTCCTAGTTTATTACAGGTTATTTGACACTTATATAGCCTTGTGCATGACCATGAAAAAACTAAAGTTACTAACATAACGTTACTTACTGTCCTCATAACCAACTTACTGAATATGCAGCTTGCAATTGACTCCTCTTGGAGTCCTCTGGTCATACTGTGGCCTCGGAGAAATGGCAGGTCAGTTGCTTGTTCAAAACCCCCTGCAGAAGTCCCAGGCTGAGGTTTCATAGTGATCAGGAGGTGGGAGAAGGAGCAAGTATGACTGTGAAAAGGTGGTATGCTGATTTCAGATCGGGTACATGGCTGATGATACCTCATGTAGCATTTATTTCTGTCCTCGTGAAAGTAATGCAGATAGTCTCGGAAGAGGAGAAGGCTTCTTGGGGAGGGCTGTCCTCAAAGATTGGGCAGATACTCAACTGTGATAAGGCAGAAGTGTTTTCTGAGCTGTCATAAATGGTTCTTTCCAATTAGTCTTTTCTTTTTGTGGAGTGGGGAACCTTTGGTAGATGGGAGCCTCTGGTAGTGTTCCCTCTTCTCAAGCGATCTCAAAGGGCCTGTGTTTTGCAGAATGCTTTACTGCCAGGCATTAGGCTTGTGCTTTCACTTACATCTTTTCCACATTTAATATTGCCAAATACAACCAAAGATGAAGAGGAAAGGAGAAAGCAACAAAAAATGTCTGAGTTTACCCTGTAATGAATTCAGGGAGATATTTTTGCCCCCCTTCTCTTTCATGATCTTCATCCAAGGAGGAAGCACTTGATAAAGTGTATGTGAGCAAATTATTTACTTTTGTGGAAATACCTGATGAGTAGAGCATGCCTGCGAGTTTGGAATAAAACTACATTCCAAAGCTATCCTCAGGAGTAGATGTTTCATCTGCTTAGCTGTGAAGTTGTTGGGTTCTTTTCTTAGTACATCATGTCAAATCACTTTGCATTAGAGCCAAATGAAACCTCACATTAATAAATATATTTTAAGTTGTAAAGATTACAGTGTTGTAAGATTATTTAATTGAAATTTCTTTGCATATTTAAAAATCATGTTTGAAGTTACATATCATTGATTTAGCCTAGAAAAGTGGATAGTTTCCCTATTTTTCTATTAAAATATTATTTTGAAGTCATATAATAGAATTTAATTTCTATTTTAAGGCTGTAATGAAAGCCATTTCAGCTTCCTGCCCTTATTGAAATAGTTTTTGTGTACCATGTGTTCCATTTTAACCGCAATTCAGAAAGGAATGTGCATGTTACTTATGGCTTTCCTGCTATTCTTTCATTGCTGTATTTTGCTCTTAGGTTTCCTCAGTACATTGTTAGAGCCAGACCTGGCAAGAAGGTGATTGATACGGCTCTTTGTGCCCTGGCTAAATAGCTAAACATACAGTGTATTGTGTCTGCACTCGGGGAAAAAATGAAATGCAATTAAATTCATTTCAACTCCAGTAACGTGACATTTGTTTCTTTCATGTCAGCCTTTATTCTCTTCTACAATCAGATTTTGTAACCTTTTTTATAATGTCTCCTCACTTCAGCAGTTACTAAATAGGATGCCTGTGTTACAAGTTAATTAGAAATTCTCATGTGCCTGGGTTGATTTTCCCAAACCTTTGGTGTGGTCACCACATCTTTCAAGAGAGCACGCTTCACTAGCTGCTGAGCTGTGAGGCAAGGGGTCCATATCCACTCTTGAATCCTCTGTATTTGGCCTCATAAAGGATCATTGTGTCCCCATTTAGAAACTAGTATTTCTTGAAATATTTTAGGCAATAAGGAAGGGTCTGTATATTAGGAGAGATTTTTTTTTTAAACTGTGAAGAAAACTCCTGGGAAACGATTGTTTACCCTTTTTATTGACAAAATCCATGATGGGAACACCCAGAGCCTTTCACAGCAGGTGCCAATAAGAATGCAGGAGAGTGATGGGAGAGGAGATGAAAAGGGCAGGACAAAAGATCTCCATCATCCAGCTCTTTGTTTGTAATTGTAAATTAAAAAAATACACAATGTCAATGCTTAGCTCTAGGGAAGGCATTTGTCGAGTGTAGTGAAGGGTTAAAATAAACACGGGGGATAAGTTACATTCCTGTCTAAATTAACCTTAAAACCTATTATAAGTTAGTTTCAAAGTCATCTTTCAGGTACAGTGCAAATTACTGTTTCCTAATGAAAAATACATAAGCAATTCCCATTTTAAAAAACAAACAAACAAACAAAACAAAAAGAAAAGACTTTGAAGGAGAAAACCTATCATACTTGCAGATTTCCTTGGGTATGTAGGCATTATTGTTTTACTATTAATTTTTTCTTTGTTTTCAGTCCAGTATCCCATCCCCCAGCCTTATCTCCCCATCCCTATCCACCCTGTACTGTTGTTTCCTATAATTAGTGAAGATACACATCTGTCTTCAGGCTACTACCTAATCTCTAAGGCCATATGGGTAAATGGAATATAATTATAATTTGGTAGAAATTGAGCCTTCTGCACATGGTTGTATCGCTCTTGTTCGTTTTAAAGCAGGCAAATTGAATCTATGATATATTAGGGTTTGGAAGCCGGAGTTAGTCCTTGCAAAGTACGTCTTTTTTAGATGGAAATTTTGCTGTGTTATTTTGGGTGGGAATTACACCAGTTTGGGAGGAATTCTGACACAATGTTACCACAATATGCGAGCACCCTGCATATTGTGCAGAAATCACCTGTGGTTATATGCAAAATATTAACAGAGGTCATTTTTTTGTCCCCCTCTTTTTCAGTTATTTTTATTTCAGTTGCTGCGAGGACTGTCTTACATCCACCAGCGTTACATTTTGCACAGGGACCTGAAACCACAGAATCTTCTGATCAGTGACACGGGGGAGTTAAAGCTGGCAGACTTTGGTAGGCAAGCAGTTAATTACAAGTCTCTTATAATGTTGTAGGAATGTCAGACAGATGGTTCCATTGATTTCTCTTCCCCCCACCCTATTCCTTAGACACACCTTCTTCATTGTAGATAATTGCACATTTTTCTCCTGAGCGAAGAAATTGATTATGGTCAACAAAATGCTTGATTAAAAGCGAGCAAGTGAAACCAAATATATACTCCAGTTCTCACAAGGAAGATAATGCTACAAGTATTTAAATTCTGTTTACTATGAGACTTCTGAATTAGAATTCAAAATCATTAAGAGGAAAGAAAAAAAATAGGCCTTAGGAAATACAGACTATGAAGAGCACACCCACTCAATGGAAGCAGCTCTAGGGTTGTGGAAATCTGGATTAACTTTCATTAAATGGTCATCAAAAGAGACTGAAGGATGCAAGTATAAATATTCTTTCTAAAGAACAAAAGAAACTAGGATCACTTGGACTGTTTTTAGTTTCCAGTATTCCCTTATGTGACATAAAAAGTCAGGGGAAATTGTCCACCAGAATGTTGTTAGCCTTTTAAAAATTATTTTTGTTTATTACTTTCTAGTAGCTACACTGGGGCAAGTACTCCTTCCTCTGAAAACCGTTGTGAATGCAGGTGTGGAAAATGGCAATATTTTTCCATAGTGGTTTTTACAGAATGTTGTAGGATTTTCTCTTTCCTGTAGGTCAACTTCTCAGCTATTGATTCCAGCAGAACTTCTGGAGCAAAGCTGAAAATGTGACCTATTGGCTTTTTAAAAATGTCTTTTATTTTTATGACTTCTATCCAGATCAGGTTTCACATTTCATTCAGCAGGCAGTAATGAGGGAGCCTGATGTGCTAATTGGCAATTTCACTGTTAATGTAGTCATGGGTTTTTTCATCTTTTAATTAGCATTACCGCAATTAACAGCTTAGTGTCTATTTGCTATGCTGGAGAAGAGAACAGGACTACAGGTGGACGCAGTCCACAAAAACTTGATTGAACTTTGGATTGTAAGGCAATTAGAGAAAAAGTATTAGAAACAATTACTACCTGGTTTTACATCCTATTTTCTGTTGCTGTTTTGACAAACTTTGTAGATGACAGAAGTTCTTTAAAGATACACTTAAAAAAAGCAATCTTGCACGTTGCATTTTGCTATGAGATTTCATCTCTTAAATACACGAAACAAGTGAATCATGAAGTGTTTTTGTAGTGAGATACGAGTTAGTCTTCTGTTGAAGGTGCTGTGCTGTTTGAGATTACTAGTTTTGTTGTGTCATTTATATATATAAAACACTATGAACTTACTTGACTTCCAAGTATCCGCACATTCAAGAGATTCCCCCTTCAAGAGATTGTGATGATGGTGCTCTGTCTTTAATGGATACTGAGTATTCTGTAGAGGATATTACAAATGCCTCATATGGTGTGGGGGTTTTGTGGGAGGCGGGAGAGGGGTTGTTGCTGAAGCCTTATGGCTTTTGTGGCCGGGGAGACGGAGGCTGCAAATTTTTCAGACGAGTTTTTAAGAAAACAAAAAATCCCACCACTGACCAACACTGCCAAATGCCTTGTTGGAGGTGTGAACTGATCAATGAGGAGTCCAGCTCAGGGGTAGATTGATCTCATCGGTTGTATAGCCACAGAGCAGAGGAAAGGGTGTGCTGTTTCATTTTGCCCTGCTGTAGGAGGAAATGTAACCATCACTTCTGATGAAATTACTGCCTCATCGTTGCACTAAGGCTACATATCCCAGTGATAACTTCAAAGGCAGGATTCTCCCAGATATGTGTTGGTGTGAATTTAAAGTTGACTGTTGTGTATCATTTTGAGAGAGAGACTAGAGATGTGTAAGTACAACCAAAAAGAATTACCTGGTAGTAGACATACAAATGTATAATACTGTGGAGATAATTTTTCTCTTGTTTGTCCTGACGTAACAGAAACATATGGATAATTTACTCTTATGCACTGAAAGAAGATTATATAGCTCCTCTTTTTTTTTAAACTAGATTTTCTTTCATGGCTCATGACCCTGTAAAATTGAACACCAGATGGGTTAAATGTCACTTGTGAGAACCAAGATGAAAAATTAGAAGTGATAAGGTTAGTCTAAAGGGTCATGACCTCATTCACTAGAGGCATGAGAAATGAGAGTACACCCATGTGCTCTTTTTGTGCATCTCTCTGCATATTTAGTTATTTAAACACTTTATAGCCCACCTTCCACTTTCCCTGTATGAAAGACTCTTCTTAAACGAGATGTAAAATACAGTCCTGTTTCTCTTTATGTTTTTCTCCCACAAATGACTAATTTGCAATAATGCGCTTGGAAAGGAAGTCAGGTTAGATTGTATATTTGATTAATTACATGAGGAGCAGTATGGAAATTAGAGAGGTGGGTGTTTTGCTTTCAAATGCACTCAAGGCAGAAGAGAACCTACAAGAAATCAGTTTCTGACAGGGATAGGATTGACTTTGCTAGTACAATAAATATAAAATCCTAGAGCAAAGGCCCTTTAGTCTCTAAGGACAAGACCTTCAGAGTTTGGTTTCATAAGTTTACAAAAAATCAACAGCGTGGCCAAAGTTTTTCATTTGGCATCAGGCTTATTTAATCTCCTCAGTGTAGGATATCAAATACTTAAAAGCAGACTGTAGTAGATCATAGTTCTTGAATAAACAAGGTAAAAGAAAGGCTATTCATGCCTGCCAGTGCATTGCACTGTGGCTGAAGTGGAATCTTTGAATAATTGTGGGCATGTGTTTTTCTACAGCAGGGCTCCCAGACACAGATACTCCGCTGTGTGGGAGTGTCTTTGTTCAGATGAATGGTGCCTTGCTTTTCTGTTCATTGTGCTGTAGCTGCTAGGAAATGAACATTTATGAGAAGACTCAGCAGTCAAATGAAAAGGGAGAGCAGTACATAGAGGCTTTATCAAATTAAAAATGAATGAGCTATAAAATATGGCTTTCTTGAGAAGATATAATAGGGGAGACTACACCTTGAATAATCATCGCTATAATAAATAGTCTTTGAACTCCATTCCTGCTTTTTTTTTTTTTGATCTAATTAAAATTCCAGAGGAAATTGTAGGAATTCTCCTTATGGAATGAAGTACAAGTATTTTTGATCCTGTGGTGTGAATTTGGCTGTCTACAGGCTTGTTTATTTTCCCCTGTACATATGTCTACCTTGAGTAGAGATGAAGTATTATAAACCTTCAATGAGTAACACCATAAGCAATTACAAACTTAAATGAATAGGGAGCCTTGTGTTTAAGGCTAGTTATCACACAGCCAGGACTCCGTAGCTCTTCCTTAGCCTTTGGTTAATAATTTCTTCACTTTAACTTTTCTTTGTGCTGTGTACAAATACATGGGTTTGGCCTTTGGATGACTATTGACTTAAAAAAAATAATAATCTTTGAGCCTTTATTTTGGGAAGTCATTGCACAGTTTTAAAAGCAAGGTATGTTTCTAGAATAAATGCATTTTTCTTAACAGCATCAAATGACTGCATGGCAGTGAATATGAACATGAACTCAAAGATCAACCACTAAGGGTATCTTTTTCAAGAGTTAGTTCTGATCAGGAAATATGTGATTTGTATTCATGTTGAACATATTATAACCAGTGGCATGTGTCATTTCAGTGATCCCTTGTTATCAACATGTTGCTTTGAACCTCTAAGAAATATATACCAAAGACTATAGGAACAAGTATAAATGAAAAAAGCAGAGGGACGAGCACTGCCAGGCATGTTGTCTTTGACTCAGCTTGATGGTGCTTCTGAGTGGCCACAGGCAGAAGGGCCTGGCCTGTTGGAATGTTTTAGATGGTAGCAACAGCAATTCTGCAAGGAGATTAAGGTATCTGGGGTAAAATGTGTTGGGGTGAAGGAGAAAATAATGAAATTTAATTAATAGCTCTGCAGTCTCCCAGTAGCTAAGAGAGGGTTGCCAGGAGGATGGTGGTGCATAGCAGGAAGGTGCTCTTTCCTGAGGTGGATGGTGAAAGAATGAGGAATAATGGTCAGGAATAGCAGAACTGGGTATAAGGATGGAAGTGTTCACTCTGAGAGTACTTGAGTGTTGGAGCAGCCCAGAGAGATGGTGAAAGGTCCATATGCTTCACTGACTGGACAAACCTTTGAGCAATCTGGCAAGTCAGACTAGGCAAATTCTCCTTTTGGTGTGATTCTGTGATTTGCTTGGTTTGGCTTGTTTTTTAGTGACTGGGTACTGGTATTTAGCTGTTTGTGCTGATATAAATCAAGACTGGCTAATCAGTTATGTTTGCATCCAGATTATCATATTTAATAAACTCCAGCAAAAAGTCCCTAAATAGCTGATAACATTGAAGTGGGAGGTAGGTCCCACCTTCCACATGGGAATTTCCAGAAAGGGAAATTTGCTCTTTTTCTGCCTTGTCTCTTATTCTCTGTCCCAAAACATCCAGTAGCTGCCTAATATTCTGATTCTTCCAGGGACGATATGGACCTTTAATCTGATCGCAGCACATTTAATCTTATGTATCTCCCAGTTTGGAAAAAAAAAAAGGGTGCTTTCTGAGTTGAAAAATACATAGTTGCTGTTAAAAATTTTCGGATAAATCATTTACATAGCTTTTGAGGGTAGTCAGATTGACATCACCTTTCAGTGCATCAAGAAAAATCTTCAGGGCACAGGCGTAGAGAGCAAAACATTTAAACTTGACTGGCACGTGAGGCAATGGAAGTGCTTCTGAGTCTGTGAGAGGAACTGGCCTGATGACTAGCAGGGCCTTGTCCTGCTTACTCTAGGGGCTGATCAGGCTGCTGCTGGGGATTGTATTTCAGGGGATTGCTTGTTTGTGAAACTTACCTAGTTTCTGATCTAGAAGGTATTGTTAGCTTGACTATAATTTGCAGGATTAGGAAAACTTGTTGGGTTTTTAAAAAATTTCTGTTATTATTATATTATTGCTCCTACTGCTGCTGCTGCCACAACAACTACTATTTGAATAAATAACTACTATTTGAATAAATAACCCCTTTCCTCCAGTTGTCTACCCTGATTTTTGTTAGTTATGATCCTTTAAAAGTAAAATCTTGAAACTGCAGTAACACGACACAAACTGTAGTGTTGCAGGGTGAGTGGCTCTGACTGCAGGAACAATCATTAAAGCCCTAAGTTCCTGATGCTCTTCCTCATCTGTGGGAGTGGGCTTTGGAGAGAAAAAAAAAGAAGAGTATGAGAATCCTCATGGAAATGTCTTTGCTTTATTCTCATAAATAACACTGACCCTAAAGCTTTTCCTGTCAGCTTTTTGGTTTTTGAGGTCTGCATCATGGGATAGTCCTTCCTTAAGCTTTCGGAGTTTTGTTCATATATATCCCTGTAATATAGTAAAAGAAAAATTAAATAAGTGTGACTGAACCATGCATCCTTATAGATACATGGGATGATTAATAATAGATAGCAGGAGCAAAGAGGCTTGAGGTTTGTAATAAAGAGAATTATACTCAATGGAGTTGCAGTTTAAAACTGTAGTTGAGTATTAAAGAGGATGATTCCATGAATTTCCATATAGATTTTTCTGTGGGGATCATGTCAGGAATATGTCACTAGGGACAAGACTTGCTGTGTAGTTTGCTGTTAAAATGATTAAAGCTATGTTGACAACTTGAGAAAAAAAATTGTTCTTTTTTCTCAGTGAGAATTCTGTAAGGAATTTATTTATAATGTACCATATAAGATTCATATGAAAGACTGGATAGTGTAAAAGATGGCTTGCATGGATAAACTGCTGTGTTTTTCAGTGTAAATGCTCCACAGAGTATCAGTTCTTGAAGATGCTGGTATAAGAAGTTGTCATGGTGCCTGAAGAGCTGGTACTTTATATTGTCAATGATACATGATGACATAGCAAAACTCCTCTGAGAGCATCTATGTATGCTGACTACCTCTCATCTTCCTGACTTCAAGTGAGCTTGCGGAACAGTGGGCTCTGGTGCCACCACCGCCTGGCATTTGGAACAGGCTGTAGGAGCAGTCTGGGTCACTTTTGAGGCAGCTGATCCACAGTAGGCTCCTGCTGTTGGGCTGTGGAAATGATGGAAGCTGTTTTGGGTTTTGTTATCAGAGGCTGCTATGGTAAAGGCCAAATCTAGGTCTCCAGACCCCTCTTTCTGAATTGAACAGAGAAAGAAAAAGGTGTTTCTTTCCCATATTCCTATGGGAGGTTGCTGTTACCCCATGTGCAGCCGTTTTGCTTTTGATAACAGCCTTTGAAATCTGAAGAATTTGTTCTTGTACCCCCCCAGGAAGGCGAGTAATGGGTTTCTTTAAGGGCTCTGTTTGTATTAAATATCAAAAAGTGAAGATGGCTTCAGTGCCAGCATTGCAAGTTGAAGAAAAAAGTGGGAACCTGGAAAGTGAAACCTCAGTTGCTCAAACTCGAGTTCGCTTGCAGGCTACGGTTGTTCCTGTAATTAACTGTAAATGCAGAGTTTTCCATTGAGAGCAGAAGCTGATAATGCTGTTCACAGCGGCAGCTGGTCTGGAGGCCTGGAGCAACAGAGCAGGCTGCCAGTATTTGTCCTGGTGTAACCTCCAGGTCACACCACCAAGCCAGTGACACAAGGCCTTGCCGTCCCTATTGCTTTCTAGATCCAGGGGAAGGAAGGCCAAAGCTGATAGGTAGCAAGGGGACCTGCAAATCTGTTGTCTTGGAGGAAAGACTAAGGTCATGGACTGCAAATGCTGTGGGACCCATAGCAGGCTGCTGTGTTAGTTGTTTGCTTTCTCAGAATGACAGGCTTTCCCTCCACCCCAGGTGTTCCTTCTCAATTCCTAACAGTATGACTGGCTGCTCTCAGAGAGTGGCCAATGCTACCTCCATCCCCTCCAGGATCAAGGGCTTTGCGTGCTGTCCTCATAACTTTCATCTCTGCCAGAACAGAGCAGTGATGGATCTGATGGGTTTAGTGACATGTTAGGTAAATCTAAATAAAAAAATGCAATTGTGAGATTTGATACAGGAAAAATACCTTTTGGGCAGCAATTGGGTTTGATATCATATGGGGAAGGAATTGACACAGGTGTAGTGTTTGAAGACAGCACTTTGCAATAACTGTGACATTTAGTTTTGTCCAACTAAGACTTTTAACTTCTCTCTACTAAGAGTAACTGTTTTTAACAGTTGAAATTAAAATCCTCTAGATATACCAGCCTTTTTAACTATTACCAAAGTAACTTAAGACCTTCCCAGTGAGAAGCACTGCAAAGGATTATTGGCTGATAAGGAAAATCTTTTTAATTTTTTTTTAAAAACGATTAAGAAATTGGAGATTGGTGTGACTCACTAGATGGTTCCCCTGTTAAACACATCTCAGGTTACTTAGGGTTCAATCTAGTTTCCCATTGTTGCAAGTTAGAGTTATATCCAGCTTTTAAATAGGAAGAAAGCATCTTAATTATCCATTACAGGCAATAAAGGAGGTTGGTTATGACACCATTAAAACAATTGTGATGAAAAATCTTTTCAGTGTTTCATACTTAAAGAACAACATGGGATTTAGATGTCATCTGTACTGCAGCTAGCTCAATGCTGACTGTGATCTTGCGTTATTACCACAATCATGATTTTATTTCGATGTCTTGTATTCCCCATCTAAGTGTCAACCAGACTGTTACGTGATAATTGCACAAAAATGTGGAGAACTGTGATCTGCTGTGTGTACAAGAGAGATCCGTGCATCCAAATGAATCTGTAAATGGATTTAAAATCTGGGATGTAATGAAAAGGGGGGTTAGTTGCAGTGGGAAGCGTTATTCAGTCACGTGACCATTTCCTTCTCTCAGTTTAATATGACAACATTTTCTCTTCCTACATATATTGCTTCTTTTATAGCCTTAGTCTTTTGATTGCTGTGGCCACAAGCCTCTGTATTTAAAATACTGAACTTTCTTTCAACTATATTGTTCTGAAGCTTCTTTGCTTGTTTCTGGTATGGCCATGGTCATGATAAACTATGGTCATGGTAAGGTTTTTGAATATAGCTATCCGGGTTGGTCCCATATTGCTCCCCATCTTTGCTTTTTTCATATGATTATGTGGGGAGTTTTTAAATGTTTCCTTATTTAAGACAACATACTGTGTTATATAGTGAGGAAATTATGCAAAATTTTAAAATAATATTTAATTAATGTGTTACTAGTTATGCAGATTTATTCTATATAGGAAATAATCAGCTATGTGGAAATTATGGATACCTGGAAAACGATGTGGATTTGTGGATTACAGAAGAAAGACTTCTCCATAAGAACAAAAATACTGATGTACAAAGAAAAAGATTAATGTGAACAGAGACTGGCAGCTCATTAAGAGAAATGTGCCAAGTAACACAATATGAAATAATTTCATAATTGAGGTAGCATTTTAAAGAGGTGAGACGCTGTAACTTGTAATGTTGTTAGTTCTGCCCTAGACAGTTTAAAACCTTACCTTACTGCAATACAGTCATTTTGTCAAGGTAATTTTGAATAATTTATGCAGGGTTTTTTCATTCCTTCTGAAGGACGCAGAGCTGGATATATTAATATATTTATAGATGCACAGTTCATACTGATGTAAATGAAAATCATGCTTGCAGGTCTACCTGCATTAAGATGAGAATTTCCCCTACAGCAATTGGCCTTCATGATAGCCAGAAGAGGTCAGGCAATGCTTGTCTTAGTAATACTCAACACTTCTCCAGCGATTTGCATTTCTAATGAGCCATGCAAGTGTTAACTCCACATGGCCACCCTTATATATGTTACAAATAATCCAACTATAAGACTGAGAGGTCAAGCAAAGTGTAGAAAGACACAAAGGTCCCTGTATTAAAAGTGGGAGATCAGGAATCAGCAACTTTTTATCTTGGTGACGCAAGAACATTTACAACCGCTTTGCATGGGATGGAAATGCTGCTGCGTGACTTTTGTGTCATATAATGGGGAGAATGGCTGGTTAGATCTTCACCTTGGTAATGTGCCCAAGTTTTCCTCCAAGGTCAGCTCAGCTTTTCCCACCTTTGGCTTCTGTGCCTTATACTATGTCAGATATTGTAGCGTTTTTTTAATGTGGTCATTGGAAATAGAGGAGGAGACTTTCAGATGTCACCTCTTTTATTCACACCCACATTCATGAACATATTCACATTTTTCTTACTGCAGCAGTTTTTAAGTCACTCAGACATCAAATTTTTCAGTTATATTAGCTCTTGTGACCATATTTGCTTTTAAGGATGTTTCATTGCAGTGGTCTTGAAGTTAGTTATTAACTTCAGTGGGTTGATTTGATTGTAAAAGCAGGTACTGAGTACGAACCACTAGAAAAGAGAAACTTTTTCTGTGGTATATGTCATCACTGATGTTACGTTTTGGATTCTTGAAGCAAGCTGGAAACCAGATTCACATTTGAACTGTTTCTAGACTTTAGGAAAAAAATAAAGAAATAAAAAAGAAATAAAAGAAGGAAAAGAAAAAAGTAGAGGCTCGCCGAAATGTACACAAAAGCCTAACAGTAATTTCTTGAAACTTTGGCAGTTGTTTGCCCATTCTGTCTTACCATGCTCAGGATTACCAGCAGCTCTGCTGCACAGGTTTCAGGATGCAATGCTAAATGAGATGTGCTCACCTGTACTTACAGTTTGCTCATACATGCAAACTACTAATAGTAAATGGTTTAAATAAAGCATGGAATGTTTCACAGTTACTAATAATATGACAGTAGTGTGTTGTCTGTGGTCAAAATACTATTGCTTTGCTTGCAATCTACAAGTAGTTTTTATCCAGTATTGCTTGCAGAAGTACCTCCATCGTCCTTGAGTTAAATGAAAGAATAGTTAAAAGAATGGCTCCGTTTCAGTGCTAACAATTTTTCACTTGTTTTGTTCAGTTACAATACAAGGTTCTGCAATTGTGCTGATTTGGCTTACATCTGTATATAACTGCCTAGATTTGGTCATATGGCTCCAATTTTGCTGTCCTGGCAGTCGGGTTTCAGTGTTTCAGTATCACCGTAGAGAACAGTGTTGCATGAGGAACATTTGCTTTTCAATACATGGTTCCAGAATCATACTGTTAAGGCCCTGCTTTAATGCTCTTCCAATGTAACTTTTTTTTTTTTTTAAATGAAATTGTCTGTTCTCATTTCTTCTTTTGCTGTGACAAAATTGCATTAAGAACTGATTAGGTGGCTCTGCAGGAATACAGATGCCTGATTACTGATGCAAAGTCATATAATAATTTAGACCTAAGCATATTGGAATGTCTCCCACATAAAACTTTTCTTCTAAGATTTGTGATTCAGCTAATTTAAGATGACATATACATTAAATGAATTTTGAGGAGCGATTCAGTTGAACAGGTGAATGTGAGACTCCTGTCGTAAAACGTTGCTTTATAATATTGCTTTACAAAAGTACTTACATTTCACACTTAAAAACAAAGTGAAAATAACTTTAAATTGTCATGAAACCTTTAGATGTCCTGTATTTCTTTTTTTTTTTAGTGTATTAGCTTTGAAATAACTGAGAATTTATTTATTCTAAGTTTAATTAATTTTGCACCAATGCCTGTACTCATGTTTTCAGGTCTTTCTGTCTTTTTGACTTAAGACAGGACGTATGTAGTACCATGATAGCACATGCAAAAAGTATTGGAGTTCTCCGGAACAGAGCAGCCCTGACAGCATTTTTACCTGCTGAGGAAATACGTAAGCTGCAGACTAGAACATATTTGTAACAATGACAGAAATCCAGCTGAGTATTTGTCTTCTCTATAAAAAGTCTGTCTCAGGTACTGGAAGCAGCCTGCATTAAACTCCATGATCACTAGAGAACCCTTTGTGCCAGGCAGGGCAGTCGTGGCTCAAAAGATGAGGCTGGAAAACGGAACAAAGGCAGCTGCGTCCTGCAGCCTGGAAATGTATGCAGGGGGTGACACCTTAGCTGGAAAAGCAGGCACATCAAACTTAATTGCCTTGGCTGTGCAGACCAGGGGCCAGGAGTTGGTGGCTGGTAGTTGCAGAATTTGCTGTTCATACATAAGTCAGATCTTGTACTGGAAGAATTGATGGTTTCAACACCCATGTGGTGACAGTTTTTCAGATTCACAAATTCCACTCCTGCAGGGTAATGTCAAATGGCAGCGTTCTTTGATTTATAAATAAAATAGCTGTTAGATCTGCTTTCCCAAAGTACTGCTTGTAGATCTTAATGTTGTTCAGATACTTCCTTCTCCATTTAGCTCTCTTGTTAAATTAACTACATAAACCAGTTCCTGGGATCTGATCTGTATGTAAATAAACTTGCAGGTACTTGATTAAGCCTTTAGTGGCTGACCAGGACTTGAGGTACTGTCTTCATCAAAGATCTCCTGATATTTTACCTCTAGATGAGAAATTATGGATGAGCAATATTTTTGTATCCCACTGGAATAAATCACTCCAAAGAGTCACAGCAGTCACACCACTATTGTTGCCTTTCATCAGTGTTCCAGTGCTCCACAGATTGACTACACTGAGCTGCAGACTCTATTAATAGATGGAGAGTGCACTCTGTGTTCACCGCCACATCACCCTGTCAGTCCTGGTGTTGAATGGTCAGTTAGGAAACACAATTACCCAAGTATAAACAACTGGGTTTAGATGTTTGAATATAAAACTCTTGGTGAAATGTAACTTCTGTGGTTCTGTTTGGATGACTATGAATCACTACAGTAGCACCAAATTGTGCTTATTTAACAGTTCTCCAGCTGACAGATTTAATCCAATGTTAAACTAGAAGGATTTAGATGGTACTGCTGCCCTGTATATGATGGTCTTGAATCTGGTATGTGTTCAGTCTTCTTAGCACCTGAACAAAAGGGGGAGAGGGGCAGTTTGTCTACATGATGATTTTCTAAAAAGATGAGTCTTGCACAGCACAGAGCAAGCCAATTTATTTCTTTATCGGTGCATCATATTTAGCCTGTCTCATGCAGTTTGTCAAGTAACTACTGCACTTCCATCAAGTGATAGGTTATCAAGGTACTAGTTGATATGCTTGGTTCATTTTTACTTGAACCCCAGATGGAGTCATCCAGAAATGGCTCTCGCAGTCCTGCTTAGTTGTACAGATGAGGATCACATAAATTGTTAACTTTATACACAACAGCCTGCACTGCAGTAAGTTGTTAACTACTGCGGTCAGTGCTTAATGGACTATTACACTTCACTGAGTTGGACATCCCTAGCTTCCAGTTTGTCTCCATTACAACAATTTTACCCTGGATCACTTTTTTTTTTTCCTGAATTCTTTTGGTTTGTTAGGGGAAAATCCTGACAGTGAAACATTTTAAGAAGTCTGTTACTTTTCTTGTCTTCAGTAAGTTCATTGCTTATATGTCTCAAAAATCCACATATAACTTTTTAATTATTATGATTATTCTCTTCTAAACTCAAATCATTGTCCAGTATTGGGCTCATTCATTCATTGCTGCTTCCCAGTTTTCTCCCTTTTCTTGGGGAATATTACAGTATCCTGGGATGCATTACCTCTCATTTTCAATGAGGAATTATTTTCTGCCTGTTTGTCCTTTCTAGCACTTCCTCCCTACGCTCTGCAGATCTTCCCAATTTAAAACCATCTGTTCAGCCATTGTTAACTCTTTGCTTCAAACCTAATAACTTCACTGTGGAATGAGTAATTCTGACATTTTCACTTCCAGCCTTATTAGCAAAGTGGTGTGCTCATGCTGGGACGTTGTTAGGAGGAGAAGGTATCATATTCATACAGATTTTTTGTGACACAACAAACTGAGGATCATTAAGTAAAAATCTAGAATCTGGAAAGCGAGGTTTAAATCGGTCAACTGTTAAGGTATTGTGAGCACGTACATCATACCCGTAATGAATCCAGGTCTTTTCAGTAATGCAGAAGTTATCTTTGATGTGAAGTCAGTAGCTGTCCTTGAGTTCTGTTAGCTTTCAAGGCTGTGTGAATGTTTACGGTGTAGGTGCAGATTGTTTCTTTTTTTCCTGCCCACACTGTTATTTATCTGCTTGCAGACTAGCAGAGGCAGTTTGAACATACTCATGCTGACACAGAAGGTCATGGGAATAGGTATGTTTTTCTGGTGTTGAAAATGGAATGTATATTTCTTTCGCAATTCCATACCACTTTTTGATTGGAACTGGATTTTTAGTGTGTTTCTTTCTGCTAATAGGCAATGAATGAATCTGTCAGTGATGGTACATGTTCAGCATCAGTGGGCTTTTTCAAAATGTGTCAGAATTTTTAATAAGGACTTTAGAGTAGGGAAATAAACAGCTTTATAGCTGGGGTGGCTTTCAGTCAAAGTAATCAAAGGGATCTTTTAATATACAACCAACAGCTGAGCTCTTTCTCATATTCCACTTTTCCACTGCCTGTGATCCTTTGGGTGGCTCAGGAGGCAGAGGGAAGAGGTGGTGACAAAAGTGATGATGCTGGAGTTGTTGAAAAAAGAACAACACTTTTCACAAAGGATAGAATAATTTTTCTGGTAGCAGAAAAAGTATTTCCATGTCTCCCCTTTCTGTAACTTGTGTTTGTCAAATTGACAGTTGAGTCCCATTCACAGACCAGAGTAATTATCATCTGCATTACTCTAAGTAGTTGTCTGAAGACATACACAAGATAAGATTTGCAAGGAAAAATAATATCTTATTAGAACAACTGATACAGCAGGAAAAGACAGACAGGCTAAGAGGCATGCATGCCTTTTGCCTTACTTACTGCTCTGTCTTCTGAAGGCTGACTCCTGAATCCAGTTTGGGAGACCAGTGCTCAAGTGCATTTTGGGAATACTAATTTGGTAACCTAATTAGTCTCTCCCTGATAGTGGGTAACTTTTATAAATGATCAACACTACCATAATCTAGTGTCTGTATTAGGACCTGGACATGGGATATTGTAGGTAATTTGTCTTATTTGAAAGGAATTTAACTCGGATGCTGTGCTGAAGCCACATCTTGGAGATATACCGTTCAGGTAAATGGCAGAGGCACCTAAAGGCTGCAGGATGCTTTTGATTGGTGAGGACTGACTTCTGAGTTAGAGAGCTGACTGCTTCATTGAAACGGTGTCAGTGTTTCCACCCATTTTGTCACTCAGGTATTCACTGAATAAATATGCTTCTGCTGGAACACAAGTAGCTGAGTAAATAGGTTAAGTAAAGTTGACAGTTCGTGATCCACCACTGAATACATTAACAAAATTTTAATATCGTTACTGAATCATAGTTACAATTTTGTAAACCGTTTGCCTCAAATTCTAGGTAATTGTTAAACAATACAGGAGGCTAAAAAGGAACCATGGAAAGAATCTGAATCAAGGAAAAATGACCCAAAAAAATTTTTATCTTGCTAGAGTAATTTTTCATATATCTAAATCAAAATAGCAAACAGCTCAACACATTTAAAGTGTAATGGAAAAGAAAACTATGAGCACAGTTGGCAAGCCCTTGTTTTTAGACGTGACTGGTTTCCTCATTTATGGAATCATATTCTCTGTGAACAAAGGCTTCTTGATTGTTGTATGAACTTGACTAGAAAGCTATCCTGTATCTAAAGAGATATCAAATATTAATATGTGTGCTTGTGTAGCCAAAGGTGTGGGTATTAAATAGGTATTGAGTCTGGATATAGCTGCAGCCTCTTGTAAAGGCCAAATACAATTTTAAAATTATGGTGATAAATGAATGCAATGTGTTTTGTCAATAACTGATGTCAGCTAAAATCAGATACAACCTCAGAAGCTGACAAAAGATAAAGCCAGATGAAGCAGAGAAAAATGTGTTTACTAGGGAAGGAAATATCTTCTTGCATTTTTTGGTTTTGGGTTTTTTTTTTCTTTTAAATTCACAGCAGGAGGCAGGGGTCCTGAGCTGTTGTTTAATGAACGAGTTAAAAGAAAGTTGTGATATGCTGTTGTGCAAGCCTTGCAGTATGTAATGCATCAGAACAGTTCTTCTTTCAGTTTGGATAAATAATGGCCATAGAAGTAAGTGCCTGGAGATCATTAAACAGTGTCTGTTCTTCCCATAATTACACTCAAGTTCCCCAGTGGGTCTGACGCGACCTGACTCTTAATAACTGGGCCTTATGCTTGGCTTCCTTCTCTCAAAATAAGACTGCAACAGCAGGACACGCGTGACCTGTTATCTTTCAGAAGACACAGGAACCAGAGGGGAGTTCATTGCTTGTCAGGACGACTTCCCTCCACCTTCCCAGGCAAAAAAAGTGCTCGAGCAGCAATATGTAAATGTTGGATACTCACCTGGTGATCTCTCCATTTACCTTCTGGCTTCGATGCACACTGGCCATTAAGGGTTGAAGTTTTGATGATCCCCCATAAGCTCCGTCGTTTTGAAACGAGATTGTCGCTCTTCCTGTAGTGTAGCCATGGAAACAGACAGGGAACCCTTAAAGAAAGTGATCGAACATGCTGTGCTAATTAATCCTACCCTTCAGTTTTCTTTCAGTTGAAGGATGTGGTTAAATAAATTTTGCATGAGTAAGCATATTTGGATGTGCAAATGGGTATAAAATATGTAGTGAATTTTCTTGCAGAAAGATAGCTGAAAAAAAAAATCAACTGGTAACTGTCATCTGTATCTGGAGCATCAAAACAAGAAGTGGAGTATCTTGTTAGTGTTTCACATATATACATATATGTTTTGATACCATTCATTTTAAACTGTAAATATATCTGAAACATGAGGCTATTTTTTCATGCCTTAAGTGTGATGAGACACATTTACATTAATTTTGAGTCTTGTGAAAGTGCTCATAGTTGCCAATGGTTTATTTATACAGAGCATTGCTCAGAAAAATCCAACTTTGCTCTCTCTCTTAGACAAAGCAGCTCCTCTGAGGCATTAGTACTTTCAGCTCTGCACAGGGGGAGTGACTGATTGAACAGAGGGACTGTGCCAAATTTTCCTCTGCCACATTTTAGCCTTTGTGAGTATTTCCCAGGGCTGTTCACTCTTGCTTTCTCCAGTCTCCAAAGTCATGTATATGCCCAACTAGGAAACCAGCTGGCCACAACTTAAAACATATGGCCTGTACCCTTAAACCTCTTAAACCCAGTGATGCTATTTGATGCCAGTACATGGCTTCAAATTGCTCTTAAAAATTAAAGTTTTGTTTATAAATTTCTTCTTTCTGGTAAAGATCCTCTTGTAACTGAGAAACCAGATCTTAAAGCTTACCTTAGAGGAGACTTTCCTAGTGTTTTAAGTGACAAGAGCAGGGACTGGGATTAGCCAGGGGCTGGGATTAGCCTTTGAAAATCAGATGGATTTTGGCTAACCTGGAACAGATTAGCCATGGAGGACATCTGAAAGTGGTGGGCTGAGGAAACAGGGTGGAATGTCCCAGCAGGATGGGAGGACTGGTTCTGTGGTGATCAGTCGCGTAGGAGGAAGCAAGGTGTACTTGGGCTGGCTGCAGCACTTGCAAAATTCCGTGCTGGCCAGTAAAGTGACAGAAACTGTCAGGCAAGCATGGATATTGGATTATTTGCAGTATGATCTCTGGTATGGCAAGTTGGGTATTTATTCCTCCCTGCAGAGGAGATTTCTTGAGTGTGTGGATCAAAGACTTTGTGTCACAGAGACCTGAGTTCATTTTTTGCTCTAAAGCTTTTTGGCAGTTTTCCCCAAGTCACATGATGTTGCTAGCTTCACAAAAATGCCTTTTCCCTGCCTGCCTGTGCATTTTCTCCTATCAAAGCTGGAGAGAAGATTAGAGAGGAAATAGTTTGTGAACAGAGTTAATCTTTGGGAGGCTCAAACAGGTATAGAAGGATGAGAACATTCACCATCCAGGCTTCTCAAATCCTTTCACAATTTTTATTTAGCTTAATAATGGAAGGTCCTTATTCACAAATTTGGGGACTACTGTTTTAGTTTAGTCACGTGGGATATAGGTGCTAGGGATATAAATGTTTCTCTGGGCTGGGACTACGAACTATTCACCAGTTAGAGCATCTGGTGGTTTTTGGTCTTTTAGAAGGAAAATATTGATCTGGAGGCTGAGGCACTGCAGAGTGTGTGATGTGACCTCTCCTCTGACTTCTTTGGGGCTGTGCTGTATTGGCCCACCCTGAGCTGTCTGTATGAGCCAAGTGATCTATCATGCTGGTGGCCAGGTGCACCAGTGTAAAAAAGATGGTAGTCTGAAAACTAAAAATAAAAGTGGTTATTCATATTTGAAATGTAATTTTTAGAAGAAATTCTGGCATACAAGTCAAATTATTCCCCTACACTGGTCTAATTGCTATAATCAGCTGATAATGCAGTCTACTGGCAAGATTTGCCATCATTACTATGGAGATGTATTCACTGAGATTAACTGTTCTTAAATGGCTTCTCCAGCGTATTAAGAATAAAGGTGCAGAGGACTCTCAACTGCACTCTTGTGTGAATTCTCACGTTGCGTATTTCTGGAGGTATGACTTCGCTTTCTGGTTTCTGTAAGGTGTAAGACATGACCTTCTGTTATAGTAATTTCTTATAGTAATTTCATTTGTTTTGCGAGAGGGAAATCAGTAGTTCCTTGTTTAGGAAGACACGAAAGAACCCAGTAGCATATTCTCCTGATTTCAATTACTTTGTGCTTATCCAGTGTTCCCAGTAAAGGAGCGGAATGCCTCAAAGCAATAACTAGGAGGGGATTATTTGGAAAAGGTGTTTGCAGGCATGTGATGGGAACAGTCACCATAGTCCTGAAAATATTTTTCCATTTTCTGGAGGAGAGAGGTTTCTGTAGGAGAACTGTTAGAAAAATATGCTTTTTACAGCTGTCTTTAGCATAGGAGAGTCTCTCCTAAATTTTTTCCAGTTTTACATGAGATTGAATATGGTTGTGTAGTAATGTGAATAATTTAAAATGACTGACATGTTTAAAAGACAATTCTAAATCACATAGGTCTCTTGATGGCCAGATTTAATTGAAATTATTTCTGCATCTGAGATTGGTAAACTGCCAGTATAAGTTTGTTGAGAGAGAAGAGTTTTACACATACCATTTTCTGATGTATTACTGCAATATTAATATTTATTTGAATGGTAACGTGTAAATGTGTCTTCTGCTTTCAAATATAAACTTGAATAAGCAGGCTGGCCTTTGCAATGTAAACTGTGGAAGGTTTCCTTAGGCTCCCCTAAAAAAAACCCCAATCTCATCTGTGGTGCTATTTGGGAGCTTTCATTTCCTTCTTCTAAATAACACTGAAATTAAAGACTTGATGCCTAAGGACGAGCAGCTAATGGAAATGGAAATATGTGTTTATTTGTCTTTTATTTAGCTATGCCACAATGTATCTTTGCATCTCTCCTGGGCCTGTGGTTGTCATTATAAAAAGTGTATTTTATTATTCCTTCATAATACAGCTCTGTTAAAGCAGGTACTAAAGGACAGATGCTGCCATGTTCATTCATTGAGTAGCTTATTCCAATACTCAAAGAAAAAAACCCACTTGCAATGTACAGTCATTTTATGTGATGTGTGCTCACATATATCCTTTTAGGATCATAACTATACAGAGAACTGTTTTGGGGTTTTTTTGTTTGCCTTGATTAATTTGTATTTATCCCACAGGTCTTGCAAGAGCTAAATCAGTTCCCAGCCATACGTACTCCAATGAGGTGGTAACCCTATGGTACCGGCCTCCAGATGTCCTTCTGGGATCAACAGAATATTCCACCTGCCTCGACATGTGGTAAGTATAGCAACACCCTTCATAGCTTGAGGTCTCATTTTCTTTAGACTTGTTAAACAAATACACAGTGGGATTAGTGGTGCAAGTTAAAAAACTTGGGTGTAGTAATCCGTGTGGTTCACTTGGTATATCCCTAAAGGAATCTCTTCCTCCACCCCACTGGTTTGCAGCTGTTGACATACCACTGGAAGAGCCATTGGTGCTTTGCAAGAGACTGTGTTGTTGTTGCTTGGCTTTTGTCATCTTGACGTGGTGTTTTGATGTGATGTGATACTTGCTTTGCAGAAGATAGACTTTTACCATGCCCAACTGTAGCAGGGACAAAACTAGGATTCTCTGGATGTGAAGACACAGCCTCAGTTCTTAAACAGCTCTACTTGTTAGCAGTCAAGCAGCGTGTGACTCATCACTGAACAGTTTCTCTCAAGCCTGCAGATTTTATTTAGACCTGCAGGTTTCAAAGTGCAGTTTGCATACAGCACCTTGCTCTTTTTTTGGTAACATTTAGTCTTGTGTTGAACAAAGGAGGTATTTGGTTTTCTGACTGCTGGAAACCAAGAGGGAGGTTCTTTGTTTTTGTTAAAACCCTTTAGGTTTTAACATCACAGGATATCTGTAATCTGTACAGATTCTGTAATTAGTAAGAGCTTCAACTGTAGAAGAAATGCATGTTGGTTAAAGAACCAGAAATGGGGGAAAAAATACTTTTCCTTACAAAGAAAGTCTCATGCTGTGGAAGAATACTTATTTTTGTTGAACGTGTATTTGACTTTTTAGATGTATACAGCCTATTGAATTTGAAAGCAAGTTTCAGAATTATTTTTTTTTTGTAGCCTGCTGAAACACCTTTCTTTATTACAGGCAACCTAAATTTGGAGTTATTATTATCTATATAGTCTAGAGGCACTGTAAGATACGGTAAAAAGGACCATATGTTTTCATATGGTGGGTGAACAATATCTGTCAAGGTAATCTTGCACCTTAGTACTGAAACTGATGACCTAACAGGAATATTTTGTTGCCGAGGAAGGGAACTAAGTATGACTAGGTTGTATTTGGTCCTGTAGCTGAGATCAGAGAATGTGGGATGAAAAGCTACATTTTCCTGAAAATCTTACCTAGTTTTTCCCTGCAGTGCTGTTAAGTCTTGACTCCCGGGGGCAGGAGTTAGAAGCTGCAGGATTGCTTCATTTGAAGGGGTTACAGAGTATAAATACTACAATATCTAATACTGAAGAGAGCATTTAATATAAAGGAGCCTCTGGCTGCTGTAGTTCCATGACCTGTAATGGCAGGTGAACTAGGAGACAGGAAGAGGGAGGGCGAACTAGCATCTCCAAATGTGAACGCTGTGATACAGCAACTATACCAGAGTTGTACAACCAAAGGCAGCATCTCCTGTATCAGCTGTCTGCTTTTCTCCAAACCATTCTCCACCTTACAGAACTAAAATAATTTTCCCCTGCATCTTAGCTTCTCATCTGTCCTAAAACTGTCCTATTTTCCCAAAGATCAGGTTCAACCTGATTGGTGCTTTCACACACTGTGCACGATCCCTGCATCCCATCTGCTTCTGATGTTTAGCAGTCACCTCTTTTCCCAGATATATCCCTGAAACTCTCAGCAAGAAGCTTCACTTCTTGGGGTGAGGTAGGACAAGGAGGGTGGAAATAGCTGGGAGGTGTAAATAGTAAATAGTTCTTTCTGCTCATCATGTTATATATAGTTCAGTCTACATGTGTTCTGTTTTTGAGAGTCACACATTCTTCTGTGTGTGTGTACATACGTGTCTCAATTTGTGAAGTACAGAGAAGGAGAGAACATATGGAAAATGCTAAAGAAATGTGTTCAATGTTTTAATAGAGCAAACTGCTCAAGAAATCCTCTGAAATTATTCTTTATTTAGTTTGAAGAGACGTTGGATTTTTTTTACATTTATGAATTTAAAAAATACTGCACTTTTAAGAGGCTTTTTGATTACTTTTTTAAACTAATGAAAGGACTTTAAAACATTTTTGATTCTTACTGCAACTTTTTCCACAAAGGAAAATATTTTACTCCATAGCTCCTATAAACAGATATATTAACATTCCTCCCAATAAATATTTTATTTGAATGTACAGTTGAACTACATGGTGTTACTATGATAGAGATAAAATTAAGCCATACAGCGAATAGAAGCATTTAAAATCTATTGTAAATGCAGACTGAGCATTTCCTTCATAATCATGTTTACATTCAAACTATATGAACAGTAGGGAAGACCAACGAAGGAGTTGAAATGCCACTTTCAGCAAACCAGGTCATGTTTTTGTCAGAACTTTTATAATGATGTAAGAGTTATCAAGGAGGAACACGGTAATTGCATCTTCAATGATAACAATAAATTATGTCCTTTTGTACAGGGCATTTCATATAGGTCTAAAAAAGATCCAGTTGCTGTTCGCAGATAGAGGCAGTGAGATTTATTTCAAATTAAAAATGACTTCATACTGCTTTTGTACTGGATTTATGGCGCTTCTGAAGTTTTTCTACCCTGTACAGGCTGGAGATCTATGAAAAGCTTAGGAATAAAGCACCAGTCATATGTTTTATTTCATATGGCAGGAATTTATGTAAAGGCTCAGCTAGTTCCACATCAGAAATCAGATTAGAGCAAATGTATATTGTATGTGACAGAAGAGCTTTAGGTTTTTACTTCTCCGCTTAGCTGGGTTGTCTGAGACAGCACTTCCAGTTTGATTGCGAGAGGAGTAGTTGCAAGTTAAGGTCACTTTATGCTTATTTGGCACATCTGACAGTGAGCTCTGCTGGAGCACAGGCAGGCTCGGGGCTTTATTTATACTGTGGTTGTACATAGCTGGGCCGTAATTACATTAAAACCACTTAGTGACTTCCCAGAGTGGGAGGAAGGGAGACGCAGACAAACCCATTTACCATCAGATTCCAAGGTAATTTGGTAATTTGTTATCAAAAGTGTGTTTGTTGCATTAGCATTTTTATGCAATTACTGGCATTATGTCCTTATGGCAGATAGTGCATGCTCTCCTGTGTCCTTATTGATGATCTACATGATGACAAAACTAGGCAGCCACTTCACTAAATATTTAAACAATGTTGAGGTAGAAACCACAGCTGTTTCTTCTGTTTGGGGGGGGGGGGGGCGGGACAGGGGGCAGGGGGGAAAGACATAGGGCCTTTGCTGTAACCATGATAAATGACATTTCATGCTGGCTCCCAAGGAACGAAAAGTGTGGCTCCTACTGAGTAGAAGACCAGCTGGATGAAAAAGGAGTCCAAATATTAACCACTGGACAGTGGCTGGGAAGCAGGTGGCAGAGGCTGCAGGCTATTTTTACACTTCATTTGCTGGTGTAGGGCATTAGGATAGTAACTAAAAGCTAATGATCCACATGCAGTTTTACATTCTCCTGCATTCTTTTTTTTTAAATAGCCACTGGCAATAAAATAATATTAATGAAGACGTACATGCATTAGTGGTGTCAAGCTGGTGATGGAAATCAATGCGCTGGGCTTTGTGATTTACTGCTGACAGCATTTGGTACAGCAGCATTGTGTGAATGTATTACACTATCCAAGACTGCATCAAAGAGCTGTGATAACCTTTGATATACCTTTTTTTTTTTCCTCCTCTTGATGAGGACTTACTAGCAGCTAGGAAAATGGCTTTGCATTGCCTCTGGTGTAACTTGTCCTAATCCTTGAATTTTACAGTCCTTTGAAAGTCAATGCAAGGAAAATAAGCTTCAGTGCATAAAGGCTTTATGAATTACTAAAACCCATATACAAGTAATACAGAAACCTAGGGAAAAAAATCCCCAAATGAACCTATTGTATTTGTTCCTTACAGGAAGAATATGGTATTAGTAAATGAAGCAATTTAAACAGGTTATTAAATCCTTTTGATTCTGGTATGCATGTTCGGCTACATCTGGGTTGCTTACATCAGGAAGTCACTAGGGATATTCTATTTTGAAGTGCAGCTGGCTTTAAACTCTGTTTGCTAACAGCTGGCAATTTTTTGCATATCCTATTGTTTTGCTTTTTTAAAAATAGTCTTTTTCACAGTCCAGGTAACCTAAGAAGTTATGGGCTGTGATATATTTTAAATTCACTTTTAATTAACTAACGTCAGCTGTGTGTAGTGCTGCGGAAGAAATCCTTTAAAACTAGGCCAGTCAAATGTTATGAAATTGCTTATTAAATCACTGTTAGTTAACTTTGTAACATCTGGCTTGATATACATCATTTCAATTCTGATCTTAATTTAGGGAAAGCTGTTTGAGTGGAGGTTTTTTATCTATCCTGTTGTTAGAGAAATAAATGGCATTTTCAGGAACACACCATTTTCCACTCATAGCTTGCTCCAAGTGCAGATCTGAGTGCTCACTGTAATTCCATGCATGCTTTCATGAATATCTGACCAATGAAGACCTATGACAGTAATTAAGATATTTATTAAGTAAGACTGGATCTTGTCTTAGACACAGGTGCACCAAATTATGTTTTTTACCCAAGGGACATTACAAAGGCATCTTTATCCTATATCTGTTGTAAACAGTCTGCAGTGAAAGAAATCCGAGAGCAGGAGTCCCAGTACGCCCTGAAGAAATACAGCTTGGGGCCCGAGAGAGAAAACAGTGTAGGGTAAATTGGTTCTCTTGCCCTTGATGTTCTTCATGATTATGACTTCCACTCCAAAAAAGTGCTAATCTGTAGGATTAGGATATTAAGGTGAGGATATTGCAATAACTGTTAAGGTATTGCTAATTAAACTTCTCTCCTTATCAGTGAGTTCTTCAAAAGTTTTGTCAGCTGAATTGGCTTTCGATTGGAAAATTCTTGTGGGATCACGAGAAAACGCTGTGCATGAAGGAAACTGTCTTGGTCTGTAGCTATTGAAATGGTATTTCAGTTCTCATCTAAAAACGACTTTTATCCATTTGGAACATCAGATTTACTATCACTTTTCCACTGTTACAAATATGCTTCATGTGTGCTAGAAAAGTACCATATAAAGGTATCTGGATCATGAAAAGAAAACCAGAAAGTACGCTTTCATTAGGTTCATTAGGAAAGCACCTCATGGCAAAATGTTGCTCAAGTTTGAATATTATTTTCTTGAGGGTAGTTGGGGGGTGTGTGGTTTTTTGCGTTCTGTTTTTACAAAAGAAGTGAGTCTAAAAGGTTCTTGCAGAAGGAGATCATGTATATTTTAATCATTTATATGTTATTTCTTAATGTAGAAACTGAGCACTTCTACAAAACAGAAACAAATTTCTGGAGCTTTAATTGCTAGGTAGTTTAATGACACAGGCAACAACACAAGCATTCCATTCACTTATAATTGCAATTGCTTCAACTCTGTAAAGAAATACTCTGAACTATCATACTTTGATCTATCATACTCTCAACTAAATTATTTTCCTTTTATTGTATCTCTTTCTCTAAAAATTTTAATGTTGTTCTTTGTCATCATGGAAGGGAAATTTTCCTACACTCATTACTTCTCCTGCAAGAACCATACACTGCCTTGTTGCCCTGATTCTTTGATCAAAACGTATCTCCCATCATATGTTATTTTTCACATACCAAAGTGGAGTGGCCATGAAAGACAAATTCCAGCCAAGTTCAGCAGGTATTCTGGAAGTATGCCAGTGCAGAATTAAATCAGATTTTGGTCAATTAAGGAGACAAAAGTCCCTTGCTTTTCATTTGTTTTCATAGTTCTGTCCATAAGCAGGATCATACAGTAATGTGACTTCTTTTCTGAATAATTCAGACAAGATAAAAATCTTTGTGCCCTTCCAACATGTTGTGTATTACTAGTGGTCTTTGTGGATGAGGCTCTAATACTACTTCCTGGTGACAAATCCATTAAAAAACAGGTGGTTGTGGGGTTGGGTTTTTTTGGTTGGTTGGTTTCTGTTTGGGTTTTTTGTGGGCTTTTGTTTTGTTTTGTTTTTGGAGGGTGGTTTTGTTTAATTTCTGACATATTTAATAGTACAAACTACATGTAGTTTGGGAAACTTGAATATGAACTCCACTGTTCCCGTGAATCTCAGATTCTCACCAGAAGGATTCCTGGAAGCAGTTACTTGGTTTTTATAAAAGCCTTCCCCCTGTGAAGCTAAATCCTGCTTGCTGAAAACAGGCTTCATGACCAGATAGAAACCTTAAATGGAGATCCAGTATAGGTCTTCAGTGTGAGCAACACGCTAAATGTTAGCACACTGAGCCTGCTAGAAAGCAGATGTGTTCAGGGCATGACATTTAACAGTTTAAAACATATACTGTAAGCATATAAGCTTTCTGTAATCTTCACTTAAGTGTAAAAGCTTGGTTTGGAAGCAGCTCATTTCAGATTGTGTCTGTAGTCTCTTTTATGGATCTATCAAGGAAAATTGGAGTATTAACTGAAGGGAGCAACCCTAATAATTACTCTTGTGTTATGCCTCACCAAAGCTTTTATGTTTGTTGGGTTTTTATACACGGTATTCGAGTACAAATAGGCTGGAGATTCTTCTGGCCACGATAATGATCTTTGTTACACAAAGGCAGGAATGTGAGTTCTTCAATCAAAAATATAAAAACCAATCTACCAGTAAACAAGTTAATTTTAAGAGAATATCCTCTTAAATTATAAAAGCTGTACAGGGAAAAAAAAACCCCAACAAAAAAAAAAAAAGACAGTTTCCTGAGGCATTGAACTTCATTTTTACAGGCTCATTTACTATGTCAATTCAAATGCAAGAGTACCTCATTTAGCTATGCTATTAACTTACTCTGTGTAGGGCTCTGTGGTGACAGCCGGAGTGCGAGGAAATTAAGCAGGACAATAGAAGAGCAATATTAGATGGTATGGCCCCATACGGTCTCATCAATACATCAATAGGTTTAGTCATGCTTTTTGTCATCAGAAAGTAAGCCACCCATTTCAACATTAAATGGCTGTCACTTTTACTTTGCAGGGTTATTCTGCACTCTTCCATTGGAAAGATCTCCAAATGAAGTTGCAGCATTTGACTTATTTATTTAAAATCAGAAGTCCTAGAAAGAGAGTAGGAAAGTCTGAATCAAATACATCGAAATATATTAGGCTGTTGTTCCTTTGTCACAAAGTTCTTCTCACATGCTGCCTGAAAATGGCATCATATGCTGAGTGATACATATAACACGCTTAGAACTGCATGCCCATTAAAACCACATTAATATGTTGTATTCCATAGTGCAATAAGTAATCTTTGCATCATAGTAACTAGAGATGGGAGTGATCTGTGAGACCATCTTATCCACCCTACTGTTAATGCAAGTCTGTTCCCTGAAGAATATTCTTAAGTGTGTCAGCTTGTCTAGATTTACACGACTGTAACTGTGGAGCTTCAAGTCCATGGGGAGGCTGGGCTACAGCACAGTTGTTAAGTGTCTTTCTCTAACACTCACCTTAAAATTTTTATTTCCCAAAGGCATTCTGCTATTTCTGGCTATACTATACTACACCTACCTACAGTACTGGGAACCATTTAAATCCTAATCAGTTCTTCTTTGTCCTTCATTTTGCATACTTTTAAATACAGAGTCATCGCGTTTTCCTTGTCCCATGTGTTTCTTTGTAGCCAAGAATGACATTGTTCTCTTAATTGTTCCATGCAAACTAGTAGTTCTGGTATGAAAATAATTTTTGGTTTGCTCAAAAATCTCTCTAAGCTTTTTAATAGTTTGTTAGGTCTAGAAAAACAAGATTAAATTTCAAGGCCATGTAGAGGCTTTATTTCTTTTCATGTTCAATGTCTGTGTACTTACCGTTTGTGATTCAGGGTTCCTATTTTATACTCAGTTCCTAGTTGCTGTGAGCCTAAAATTCACTGATCCCCCTAAGACTTCTGAAATACCATCCAGCCATCTTGAAGCCTCTATGTATTGTTATAATCTTCTGGGTATTTCCTATCAGTTCAGTGTCATACTTTTTTGTTATTATTATTGTATCCTTTTTTCCTTAGTGTTGATTTAATCTTTTTATGGACATATTCTTTAATGTGCTGAACACTATAAGCTTTGAAACCAAGCAAAAGCTTAATTTTCAAGAGGGGCAAAGGGAACGGCAATCCTCCAGCTCAAACCTTGAAGGTTGTTTATGTTCCTCTCAATGATTTTAATAACCTTTTGACTTTTTCAATTAATTGTTTATTTGACTCCAGTACTCTCACATTTCAGCTGGAGACAAAATGCAGTACTAGATTACACAAGAGTCCAAATGCTTAATAGGATTCTTCTTTCCAAGCAGGAAATTTTTCTTCAGTGGTGTAATTTGCAGCTCTGTCTTGGTTTTTTAGCTCATACTTGTGTCAGATCTGCTAAAAGTAGGAAATTTTATAAATAAATTATGTGAAACTATAAAATTTGGCAAAATCTTCCTGTTGCCTTTACAATATTTCTGTTCAAACAGCTAGCTGAAGTTTACCTGCAGACATGCCCTCAACTGATACATTGCATTAACCCAAGGCCTGTTTTTCGGTTGCAAGAATAGATCTCTAATGCTCTCTTCTTTAGACCAAATTAAATTGTTTTATTTCACATCTTGGATAAATGGCTTCTGTCTGAAATGTAGATTTTTTTTTCTTTGCCTTAGATCCTGATACTGTTTATAAGTATTTGACGAAGATATATTGTGCCTATCTGTGCCTAATGAAGCACTAACCAGACTAAATGATGAATGGCAGTTTAATCAATTCAGTTCATTTGGTAGCCTGCAGAAGCATATGGAACATAAATTTTAACTTCTCTTTTTTAAACACCTGAATTATTCTAAAATTTGACCAGAACTGTCCTTTGCAAAGTTTTCCTCCACTTTTGAACGCCTGAGGAGAAACTTAATATATCTATGCATTGGGATGTATAATTAGAAAATAGTGATGAGTGTTTTATTTTCTTCTTCAAGAAATTTGACTATCGAGTCTCATTGTCTTGGAACATAATATTATTTAATTATTCAGTAATGGTCAAAACCTTCAGAAATGAGTAAAACATGGTTTGTGCACCAATAACCTTAGTTAAGTGGTATCTTTAAGTACTCAGCCACAGCATTATTGAAAATATGCACTCTGTTTTCATTAAGTTGTTTTATTCTAGAACCACTTCCTCAATAATATAGGCAATATATCCCTAAAATGAAATGCTGCTTTCTGAGTGCATCATCATGATGCATAAACATTAAAAAGGTATGTAATTACTACATTCCAAGTAATTTACTTCTAAAACCAAAGTTAAATGAGAGGTTATTGCTCAGATTTTCTGACAAAGAAACACAACTCAATTTCAGGGAGAGGTAGTATCGTAGCTAGATGTACAAATTCTTGATTCATTTTAATATATGTTTTGGCTTATCGAATAGGCATTTGTTTTGAGTGAAGGGGTTTTTTTTGTGTGGTTACTTATACAGACATGGATAAGTTGCAGAAAGTCGCAGAAAAATGTAATTGAAAAGTTAAAATATATCATCAAATTCTGTATCCTGTTATTTTGCTTTTCAGATGCAGGAACTTTACAGATTATGTGAAATTTGACTTAAAGGGTCACAGAAAGTTTCCTCAACTCTTTTGAGAATCCATTCTTTGTGTCCTAGTTAGTATGCCTCAGATATTCTTTGCCTCTGATTTCCCAGTACTTCTACCAGTGGTTTCAGTGAGTGGGATGAGAAGGACTCATGTGAAGTACCTTTTGTGAGAGACCAGGGCCAGGAGCTGTAATGAGGGGGCTGTCATGGCAGGGAGAGGAGGGAGCCCATGGCTGCTCAGCCCATTGCAACACCCTTTAGCCAGAACTTCTGAGGGATGGGTTCAGCAGCTCCCCAGAGCTATGGGCTTCAGGCTTCCTCCTTTTATGGTGGAAGAGGGAAGAAGAAAGCACGAACAAGCCCATCCCAGTACTCATCTGCATTTGGGCAGTAGCTTAGTTCGGTGTCTGTGAGCAGCCACATGCACTTTCCCTTTTTACTCATTTTTTCTTGATACAGTTCTAGGTTGTCCTATTCATACACTGGTCATGGATACAAAAGTATTGTTGCTGGCTGTTTAAACTATAAGAGATATCTCTAATGTTGCATACATTTTTTTTTCTCTTTTTTTCCCTCTGTAGGGGAGTGGGTTGTATCTTTGTAGAAATGATTCAAGGAGTCGCTGCTTTTCCAGGAATGAAAGACATTCAAGATCAACTTGAAAGGATATTTCTGGTGAGTTTTTTATTGCTGAAGTAATGTGCCTAAGACAGCAAAGGACTGATATGTTCACGTATCTCTTTGTGTCAGGAATTAAATTACTGATAGAGCCAAAGGTCAGAGGCCTAGTCCACAAGCTAGATGCAGTTGGTATATTCTTGAGGACTATTTAGTAAGTTTAGATCCTAATTTTTTCAATTAATATTTTTCAAATAATCTACAGAAAGGGTCTTGTACAATTGTGAAAAAAAGCTTTCCAAATGTGAGGCGATGGAGATCCAGCCAGTTTGCAATCCTAACTTTTCAAGTGATCAAAAATGATGAATCTGGCTGGTGCTTTATTAATATATTGCAAATAGAATAATGACAGTCACAAGGGGTTTTGTGTGTGTGTGTGTGTGTGCGTGTGTGTGTGTGTGTGTGTGTGAGATAGACCTATAAAGAAAAAGTAAGAAAGGAAATGAGGTGAGAAATAGAATGTGAAATGGGAAATCATGCTTTACACTCAGATTCAGCAGGAGTCCTTTATTACTGCTTCTGCAGCCTGGTCAGGCCCTTTGTAAGGTGTAAGCTCATAGGTAGTGGTCGCACATCCATGCTTGGAGTGAAAGAAGAGATATTTTATATGGAGGGTGAACCATCGTGTAAATATTTTTATTTCCAGGATCGTGTGGGGTTTTTGTTTGGTTTATTTGTGGGTTTGTGTTGTTTAGGTTTGGTTTTTTAACTTGCTCTTTCTCCCATTGTGCTTCTGGCTTGTCAGTTCCCTTTCAAAAGGCTCAAAAAGCAGCAACTTTTCTTGACTCCCTGATAAAGGGTTTAATTTCTGATGTCTGCTGGGAGCTGTGGTGTGGTGGAGTGGGTTTATTCAGGAAAGCCACTACTCACCCAGATACTATCCAGAGGGGCTCCTGGTACTGTGGAGTGGCCATTGGGAAAAGTATTGCAAAAGCTGCTTCTTCCCTCAACCTGTCAATCTCTGGTTTGCTTCAGACCACAAATTTAGAAGGGAAGCATGAGCATACCCATGCTTTTAAAGGTTATTTTTTGTAGTATCCATTTATTTCAAATGCAGGGGATTTATTTAGGATTCTTTTTTGGCCCACGGGGATGGAAAGAAAGTCTTTCATAATGTCTTTATAAAATATACATTCTTCATTTATTCAGTCCAGCTTATACGAGATCTCTTTTGTTGAGACATCAGGGAATTTAGCAACTGCTTTTAGGAGTGACTCAGAAAAAAAATCTCTGTAAATAAGACCTTTTCTGATTGTGATACAAAAATATCTCATTTTCTCTAAAATATTTTGCTTCTCTGCCCAATTGGCTGATACCCTGAAAATTCTGTGCTGTGGAAAAATAGCTGGGCTGTAAAGAGCAGCAGTTCTGAACAGTTCCTGTGATGCATTTAATTGCTTCCCTGTTCACCAGCTTGTGTATTTTAAGCTAGCAACTTCTGTGCCAATTTCATAGTTTTGCTTTCTTAAATTATTATGTTTCTCATTGGGATGAAATTTCCTCCTTATTTATAGAATATGAAATTAACAATTCCTCTTAGGGGCTTTAACTCATCTAGTGTGGTAAAATTTTAGTAGGTATTTTTGATCTGGAAATTAAGTAGACTCTTAACAGCAGAAGTCACTGCTTCCTTTAATGGACCTTTTTTGCCCTATGTCTTATGAAATCCTAGGATATAGTGTAGAGGGTGATAATGATAGGTTTCTTGTATGAACCTGTTTTTATATGCCTTTTGTAAACCTTTTTTATATTTCTATTTTCTTTCCCTTATCTTCGTAATTTGGATACACCCCAAGAGGAGCTTTGAGGCATGCCATTTTTAAAAAAAATTCTGGTTTAAATCTGCAGCAACAAATAATGTCTTGAAATAACAAGAGGTAATTCATTGATACTGTTTCTTTAATTTGATCTTTTACAGACCTTCCAATAAAATAATTTTGGACTGGATAGTTTTATGGTCCGTTGTAAATCAGAGTTAATTTTGAAATCCCAATTAATTAGACTTTTTAATGGAAGTGTCTAGTTACCCTTAGCTAAATAGTTTCGGTGTGTGCCTTCCTAATGTACTCTAAGCATCATTAAGTGTTTAAGTCATATATTTAAAAGTTATAAAACAAAGGATTATTCTTGTTTGGTTTTGTATTTGAACAGAAGGATTTAATTCGTTCAGTCTCCAGTGAATCATGGATAGTGTGGTAGTTAATAGTGCTAAGTATAAAATTAATCAGGTTGTTACACCAGATAACTAATACAATTAACTCCTACACAGTGAGCACTTAGCCAGCTGTGAAAGAAACAGATCACCCAACAAAAGACTTTACAGTTTTCCCATGGTTCACATTTTCAACATCCAACAGTGATGGTTTTCTTGTAACAAAGGATAGTCTTCTGAAAATGGTGTAAAATACAGTTCACCTTCACACAAACCCTTTTGCTCTGTAGTCTTCTAAAATACACAACTTAGAGCGAAAGGTATATTAATCTGTGTCGTATCTAGTGCCATTGTCATTAGTTATAGCTACACATCCCTAGCACAGAAGAGTCCAGGTAGCAGCTTGAGGCTTTTAGGGAATCAGTTACATTGTAGTAAGAAACTCAGAAAGTGCTGAGAAATAATTGTCAGGAAAAGTGAACAAAATTTAATGTGAACAGCAGCTGAAAAATCTTAAATGGCTGTTTGATTTCCCATTGTGTAATTTCCCCTTATTATGTAAATGAAATTTAAAATAAGTTGTATGTATGCTGTTCCAGCAGTGACTGTCAAGTGGAAGAGCCATTCTCTGAATGCTTTTGCATGGCTGCACTGTTGGCATTCTTCATGTATTTACGTAGCAAGGGTAGATGCAACCCAGCACACCACATATGTTTCTTCCTCGCTATGATTGATGTTTGTTTATGTTTACTAATGGCTTGATTAAGTGATTGTATATAATAGATTAAGGACAGAGATTGATCTTTCAGTTTTGTTTAAGTATTTTTTTCATTTTTGTTTTAACTTTTGAAGTTTGTGTTTCCTGACAAGGAAAACATTAAAAACATTTGTGGGTTTTTAAATGGTAATATACACAGATTCTCTGTTTCTGTTATAGCAGCTGTTTATAATAAGCATCCTCAGGTGCATTACTGTGGTACGCCTCAATAGAACAGCAAGGGTTCTAACAATAGAATCCATTCTGGACCAGCACTTAAGAGATGTTGATGGATAAGCAAGATGCAAGTTGTTATTGTTGCACTTTGGATCTGATAACATGAATTATTTTTTGCAACTTTGCTTGCAAGCATGGATAATCTCTTTTTAAAAACCCTGTACTTAACAAGTAAAAAGGAAATCACACATATTAGGAGGCTGCTTTTTCAAAGAAGTTGAACAGTGAATAAAATTTCTTAATTCAGTGGTGATTTGGCTTAATCAGTATACTATTATATCTTCGCTCCTGCTTTTTTCCTACATATTGGAACTGAGGTTACTTTCTATCCAGGTTCTCTGGGTAGAACTGCATCACAGAAAATAAGAGAGAAAGTCTTACAGTCCGTAAGAGCTAACAAGTCTTTTGTTTTGAAGTATCAAATTAGTGATGTCTCATCATTATTTCCAGCACAAATGAGAGGATCCTGCAAAAATGACTGTGTCATTCTCTGAGACAAGCAGCTTGAGGTTTACTTAAGCATACATTTCTCTAGATGCAAGCTTAGAGTTTTTCTGTATCAAGGAGAACCTGACATTATAAATAAGCTTTAATTGTGTCTAGAAGTAAAAGCCACACCAAATGCTGGCCCTGTACAGGGGAGAATTGACAGCACCTTGGATCTGGTGATGAACAGCATGAATTAGTTAAGCGTTAAAGCCGATTACACTGAAAAGCCTGCGCTATGCCTATGCCTTATCCTGAGCCACACTGGAGGAACCAACTTGGTCATGGATCTGATTTTAATACAAGGATGTGCTTTTATATTTGCTGTTCTTAACAGATTCAGACCAGATCAGGGTTTAATTTCTTGTGCTAGCTTAATTTTTCTTTTGGAGATTTTTTTTGAAGTGGGAAGGTATTACTGCCTTTTCAACTTTATGTGAGGTTTCTGAGAGCCACTATAGATCAAAGTGAATTTTCCTCCCAGTCTCCAAACCCTTCCTGATAAGGGAATTATCCGTGCGTTGGCTGAACTTTAGTCTTAGTGCCAAGTACACAGAAAATTACATTTCACAGCAAGAAAAATGTACAGAGTTCTCCTGATACTTGGTAGATCTCCGCACAGGCAGGACAAGGGCATTTAATGCTGTTTTATCTGTAGATAGGGATTCACTCCACAAAAATGGTTGCGGGATGTGTGCACACCACAGGAGACTTGCGCTGCAGGTAACATGGCACAGTGGGAGATTGCAGCCAGAAGCTTTTGTCTTTCTTGATACACATACCACAAAGGGAACAATATCCATTTGTTAAGCCCAGCAGCCTGATATGCCAAATGGTGACTCCAGCAGAAACACAAAGCCTCTCAGGAGTTTGCTATTTCAGATCAAGCTATCAAAAATGGCATTTTCCTTTTAAATGGGAATGGGAATGTTAGTTCTGTTATTGGAGATTTAAAAGGCTAACTATTTTTTCTTTTAGATACATGTACATAGACATATACATGACTGCATGCCTGAAGTGTCTTGCATCATGAACACAAACTTGTTTCCTCTGTGACTTCAGTGTTAACAGGCACTGGTGAAGCTGTGGAGGTTTCTCCCTGCGGTTCTGTTTCTGAAAGTTTGCTTTGTGTCACTGATATCCTCTAGAGCCTGAAATAATACATTTTAACAGGGCTTGCTTTCACTTAAACTTATGATGGAGCCCAAGGAAATGTGCAGTTGTGTTAATAACTTCTTTTGGGAAGCTAGCAGTGCTAAACCCAAGGATGGAGTACTTGTAACTATTGGGTTTTGAACTTCACCTGAATCTGGTTGGAGGAAAAGTTTTCAGCTTTGTAAAAAAGATAGTTCTTGCTTAGAGGGGGGGAACTTTTCTATAAGCAACTTGAGTTTACTCAATTTTCCTCCCACCAATGACTTTATGAGGAAAATGAGGAGGCTTTTTTAAACTCTAATTAAGTAGAAACCTGATTGCTGAGTTCAATCTTCTGTAACACAGCATGTAAGTAGAATGAGAAAAGTGCAACTTATTGTATCTTGCTAATGAATTTGCCTCTGTTTTGCTTTTTTATAGCAATATGCTAAATATTTCACTTCTCTTGAATGCCATTGAAATTAATTAAATAAATAGCAGGCTTTTCTACCTGTGGGTCTTCTCTTTGAAGTTGTTAGCACTTATTCAATATTTTACTGCAGTTGCCTGCAGGTTTTGCACTGATACCACTTTTACAAGGTTCCTTTCTGGGTTTTATGTCATATCCCAAACTTCAAATGAAAGTAATGCTAACCTAGGCAAGTATGAGCTGAATTAACCTATTAAAAAAACCAAGTAAATCTTTTATGTATTCATGTTTTGTAAGGGATTTTGGATTTTTTAAGAACTTCTGTCTTTACCATGTCTGAGTAGCCATACTCCGTGATGTTCTTTATATCATTATACCCATATAGTATTGGGCAAGCAAATTAAGTCTAGTATTTAAAAACAGTAATCTTGTAAAAATGTAGGAAATATTCTTGAGGAATACTGCCTATGTGTGTCAGGAAAGGAGGCTTTAAAAGTATTGAGATTATATCATTCACTGTGTTAACATTTCTTTTAGAAAGGGAGACACATAACTTCCCATTCTTCCATGTTTAAAGTCATAGAAGTACCCAGCAGTATATGATGGACACTTGCCAGTGGAACTACCAGGTGGTAGCAGGTAGAGAAGAGATGGAGTGGAAATAATAAATTAAGTGTAATCCCATCCTTAACTTTCAGTCTCAGTCCAGCCAGTCACACCACCTGTTGTGCATTGGAGTCATCTTCTGCTCGTGAGATGTTCCCATCCAGCTGGTTAATTCTGAGCAAAAGTCCAAGCATGGCTGGGATTGCAAGAGTTTGGTTTATTATTGGCTTGATAGTGCAAAATGTGAAGAATAATTGGCTATCAGAAAAAAGAAAACAAATCAAGATGTGGTTCAGTGGAAAACAATGGCTTTGTGGTTTTCTTTGGAATCAGAATGTTTCTTTAGGATCTGCCATATTTCAGCTGACAAGTAAGAAATGTGCTATAATTATTAAGAAGCACTGTTTCTTTTCCAGGCTCATCTCTAGCCTTCAAAAGGGTGGTTACAGGCAATATGTTGAAAAAAATGTGCTGAAACTCAGCTGGTGTAACTCATTGCAGCTCTGTTTGCTTACACTGGTGTGCACCTATTTAGGAACCTTCCTTTTTGGCCCCAGAGACTATAGAAGTAGATTTTTTTTTTCCCTGTATAAAATCTCTGTACAGGTTGTGTCCACATGTGTTGCAGAGCTGGAATTGCAGACATTTTTGCATGCAGGTGTCAACTGCACAGAAATGCAGTTGCAAGCAATTTGTGCATATTACAAATGGAGCTGTAGCCCATTCTGACCAAAAAGTATTGGTCTGTTATCCAGAAACTTATACTGCAGGATAATATTGTGCACAGGTCCATTTGTAAACCTGCTCTCATATGCTGCCTTTATTTGCTAGGGAAGATAATAAACGGACATCAAATAGTCATAGTGCTTTCTCTTTCCATTTCATAAATAAAGGAACCCTGTTTAACGCACTCGAATCTTCTCTTTTCCCCTTTCTCTTTTACTTGTGTCTGAATTGCACATCACATGCCAAAAGTGGGTTTTCTGAAGAGCATCTTGATTGCCTAAATTGTTGTTTATAGTCTGTAGCTCAAGTTCAAATGTCCTTAAAGTTGAAAATGTCTAAAAATCAATGTGAGAAGGTTTTAGATGCTGACTTTAGAGACTGGTTATGAGAAGCTAAGATTGATATGCCTTACTTGTCTGCACATGTTTCTTAAAAGACTTCAAGAGTAATAGCTGATTTCTTCTGCCCTTCTAGGAACTGGTAAAAGTATATAGCTTGCTAACTGGAGGAAACATACCCTTCAGCCCATGCACATAATGGAGCTACCATTTCCAACAGGCCTAATTTAAGTAAAGGTAGACTTTAATACCTGTTTTAGTGTCTCCTGAACCAGTGCCCTAGACTAGGAATTAATTTAGCCGGAAGCTGACCACTTGCCATAAGATTGAATGTCTTCAGCTATCACTGCCATTTGCACAAGCTGCTGATCCTCAGTATATTTCTAGAAGTGAAATGTAAATTTTCAGGTAAGCTGAGTGACCAAGCTCACCTTGATTAGGAGAGCAGCTTTTCAGTTTGTTAAATGACTATGGTTAAATAATGTAGGCATTTAATTTGTCGTATGTTGAAAACTTTGTATAATGTCATCTGGGTTTTAAATACGCATATAAAACTGCTGTCAGGCAATTTATCTGTGTCCACTCTTTGTGTGTTGCCATTACTTAGGTGACTTGCACAAAGAAAATGAGAAGGAAGGCGTGTCCCCTGATTTTAATTTTTTTTTTAATTGGGATTTTTTTATTATTACTATCTTTATTATCAAAGGAAAGCAACCAACAGGAAAAAAGCTGCATTGCTTTGTAACTGTCTTGAAATGTACAGAACAAAATCTATATTAATAAGTAGGAAGAGGAAAGGAGAAGTGATACAGGAATGGAATTTCTTCTGTTTCATAAGAAGGTGTCAAAAAATAGAGGTCTCATACAGGAATTGAGGGTAGGAGTGTTCCCTGACCAGGATCTTAATGCAGCAGGTATTCTCAGCTCAATGAGTGTGAAATAAATACAGCACGTTTTGAAGTATACAATACTATGTTTCACTCTTGTTGCTTCCTTCCCTGTTCTTCTGAGTGCTCCATTTAAAATAACTCGGAGGCCATAGGAAAACTGGATCCTCTAGCTGTGAGCTGCGGAAGGACAATGTCCCACGTTCACTGTTTGTCCTCAGAGTGCGCACGCCCATCACATGCAGCAGCATTTCTGGCAATTGAGCTCTGTTTCCGAGTACATCAGAGAGCACTAATAATATGTTTTGTGAGAACATAATGAGAATTATTCATGGTGCTTTTTCGGGGCACAACATGATCTAAATGGCCATGGTGTTAAACTCTCAAATGTGTCAGTGATGAAGCAGAACAGTAAAATCAGAGGGAATGCAGCCAGGGATTTTGTCAATCTGTTAGTTAACCTTCGTGCCTCATTTTGGTGGGCATTCATATAACACGTGGCCCAAATTACTTAAAAAGAGGCCTTAATAATTTGCTCATTGGAGATTCCAGGCATTTTGGTACAATCTGCTTTGGTGGTGATGACTCACGTATTTGGTTAATAACATTGCTATGGTGCTGGACCTGCTGGTTAGCATGTGCTGGCATTGTTCCTTCCTCTTGGAAAGGAAGGGGTAGAGATGAGGTCCTGCTGACCTCACTGCATCGTATCACTTCATCAACTGCTCACCAGTTCAAAGCAGTGTAATAACTGTAACCAGGGCAAATCCTCTTTTGTTTGTTTTATGGAGCTTTTTGTGAAATCCCTGTGGTACCCTGTTCTGTAAAAACGGTAATTTATCACACCAGTGAGTGTAGCTGAAAACTAAGGATAGTGAAATGCCTGTTTCTTACTGGAGTCATTGCTTCTTTGGGCTTCATTTACTTTCAGTAAAACATACTTTCAGAGCAGGTTCCTAACACTTTTGCTTTACATTATCTTATTCTTGATAATGCTTTCCTGGTTTTGTTGATTTTGCAGCCTTTTAACTAGCTTAATGGTAACATCATGCTGTTCATCTGCATTCCTCACATAGTCCAAGAGATCAGCTGTGCCTACACTGTTGAGAGGTTGATTTTTCTCTCTGATAACTTGCATGGTTACTCTTGTTTCATTGGTGTGACATCTCCCTTTCTACTAATTCAGTAAGATCTTTAAGATTTACCTCTGAAATGTTATTATTTGCCTTTTAATAGCAACATTAACTATGTGAAAGAAATTATGTAGTCATTTTTCAGTTCTTATACCTGATCCCCATAATTTTTCAGCCTTCATGTCATCAATATTTTGGGCTATATACTTCTGTGGACCTTAACATATTGGGGGTGGTGGATAAGGAACTCTAATTCCATTCTTTCTCTGCCTTTCTGTTATTGACTGCTAGTGGTGGCTGAAGCTCTTTGCCATGTGTCTGTGCAATTTTTCTGCATTTTTATATGATATTTATTTGTTTCTCTGTTTTCCCTTCTAGCTTGGTTGCTTTGTTTTTCTGAAAAAGAGTGGATTATGATACACACATGTAAATCAGGTCCAGCCTTTTGAGGATTTGCCTTCATTCATTCACACTTGATCACTGATTGGTTTAGGGTGAGCCCCCTCAATTCCTTTTGGAGCTGCAGACGGCATGTCCTCCAAATCCTGCCTAGTCCTCACAGCTCCCTCCTCCAGTGGGTATAGAGGAACAGTTCAACAGCTCCAGGACAGTCATAGAATCATAGAATCATAGAATGGCATGGGTTGGAAGGGACCCCAAGGATCATAGAGCTCCAACCCCCCTACCACAGGCAGGGCCACCAACCTCAGTCCTGGAGCTACACAAGGTTGCCCAGGGCCCCCTTCAACCTGGCCTTGAACACTTCCAGGGACAGGACATCCACTACTTCTCTGGGCAGCCTGTTCCAGGACCTCACCACTCTTTCTGTAAAAAAAATCCCCCTAATATCTAATCTAAACCTTCCTTCCTTTAGTTTTAATCCATTCTCCCTTGTCCTGGCGTTGTCTATCCTTTTAAAAAGTTGAATCCCCTCCTGTTTGTATGCTCCCTTCAGGTACTGGAAGGCTGCAATGAGGTCCCGCCTCAGCCTTCTCTTCTCCAGGCTGACCCAGCCCAGCTCCCTCAGCCTCTCTTTGTAGGGTGGGTGCTCCAGCCCTCTAATCATCTTCGTGGCCCTCCTCTGAACCCTCTCCAACAGTTCCACATCCTTCTTGTATTGGGGGCCCCAGATCTGGACACAGTACTCCAGGTGGGGCCTCACGAGGGCAGAGTAGAGAGGGACAATCACCTCCCTGTCCCTGCTGGCCACCCCTCTTCTGATGGAGCCCAGGATACCATTGGCCTTGTGAGCTGCAAGAGCACACTGCTGGCTCATGTGAAGTTTCTCATCCACCAGAATCCCCAAGTCCTTCTCAGCAAGGCTGTTCTCAAGAAGCTCTTCTCCCAGTCTGTATCTATGTCTGGAATTCTTCTGGCCCAAGTGCAACACCTTACACTTGGCAGTGTTGAACCTCATTAGGTTCACCCGGGCCCATCTTTCCAGCCTGTCAAGATCCCTCTGGATGGCTTCCCTTTTACCCAAAACCTAGGCTGCAAAGAGCAAGGATTGCCACCACAGCTGCCCTGCATGTGGCTTAGAGCAAATTTAAATCGAGACAGTGGATAGCTATGCCCTAATCCTTCCTGTCTGGTGTTTTTCAGAGCTCAGAAGTTATGGGCAAAGTTACTGGGTGCACTGATGTCAAAGAGAACAAATGGGTTCACTGAAGCTGGGACTGCAGCTGCCTTGTCTGGTTGAGTGACACCTGCTTTCACCTTCATTTAAATAAGCAAAATGAAAAGTCTTAGGCCACCTGCCAGCTGATGGTTAAAGCCACAGCTGCTAAAAGAGCAATAAATGGTTAAATTGCAGAGTTTACAATTTTCCAAAAATTTGAGCATCTCAAACTTTGGTACTCTGTCAAAATCTCTACATTTTGGCACGTATCTTATGGTGTCAGGAAAATGAGCCCACCCCTCTTACTTGGCTTGCAAGGGAATGGATAAAGAAGATGTCAGTAATATGGGTAGATAAATGTTCTAGCAAAGAATTCACTGGAAACTTCCAAGTGCTCTGGAGTGAGGTGTGCTAGCTTTCTACGCAGAGGTACAGGATACGGGTTCAGCCACAGCCTCCGCATTGATCCTACTGTCTTCTGGATGAGAATGAGTATCTCTTTGGGATTCTGCCCCAAACCACTTGGCTGCTTTCATAATCTTGGCTGCTTTTGTAGCCAGGGTCTCTCCCATCAGAAGTACGCTGACATTTCCTATTCCTTACCACTTAGGGACTTCCATTTTTCATTCTGCTTGCTTGCCCTGTTCCTATGATTCAGAAGGGTAGTCAGAAGTATTAAACTCCTGGGTTTTTATCAGCAAAATACTGCTGTTTGGAATGAATACTCTATACATCATGCTGTGGTTTGTTGTAGGAGGCAAACTTGAAACCGAATCACTTGAAATACATTTTTAGTGATAATATTAGAACTTTTTAGAAGTTACTTGATTTGGGAATTCTGATAAGGTTCAGTGTAGGAATCAGTAGGGTATTTAAACATCTAGGAAGAGTGCTCTTATATCTACCACATGTATCCAACACAATTGGAGGTCATTATTAATGCACTCACTGTTTCAGAAATATTGTAACACCTGGACCTACACATTCTTCAAATGGCAGCATGGCTAGCTGCCTTAATTTGCTGCAGATTGAACAAATGATTGCTTAAAAAAACTTGACAAAATACCCACTGCTTCATTGGGCTCCGTGTGGCTGCACGAATCTATTAAAAATTGAGATTATTACAAGATCAAGACCGTAGTTGGCAAAACAAAGAGTTGGCAAACTTCTAGATGGTCTGATCTGGTTCTAGTATCGTGCTGTTCTGTGATGCTACGCACCAGGCTTAATAATGTTGGCTCCCTGGGATTTTTAGTTGAGAAAAAGAATTTTCCTGATACTACTTTTGGTTTTAAACTTTTTACTCTCGTTAAGTGAGCTCAGCAGCTCTCTTAGCCCAGCTACAATACTTCAACTGCCTAAGCACAACCTCTTTCCACTCCAGATGTATTTCTGTCACACAGGCGGCACGTGCCATGAGTTTCTGTTGTGCTGTGTGTGCGCTGTTCCTTGTGCATAAGGAATAGTGAGTCCTGGGGTGGTGTTACAGGAGGCACGCTCGTCCCTCCAGCGTGTTGTGACTGGGCACCAGGTGAGAGACAAAAGGTTTCCAGTGTCTGGGAAGTACAGCAGACTTCACAGCTTCGGAGCTGGGTAGATGGGTGTCTGTGAAAGCCTTTGGGTCAGGTCCTGGTGCAGTGCTGATCTTTATCAGGAATGGATCGATCCCAAATATGCTGGTTTATTCACATGGGAGTAGTGAACTGATGGTATAATGAAGAAACATAGCATTTTTTTAAAAATTGTTTTCTTTGCTATTTTTATGTTGATTCCTAGAAAGATGCATAAATTTGGTCTGTTAATTATTTAAATAAGCACTCCAGATGAACAGCAGCTTTAAGCCTGTAAGTATCTTGATGCGATGGCGTAGCTTTGCCCGTGCCAATGAAATTGGACACTGCACATGGTAGGAATTTGTGTGTGTTAACCGAGCCAGTTTTATGGTCTTCAAAAAGACCATAAAGCCAGCTTTATGATCCAAAAGCAGCATTGCTTTTCTGATAAGCCAGCGTTTCCAAAAAAGCCCTGTGTAGTGCATACCTGGCATTCAAATGAGCCAGCTGCTGAGCCAGCACAGCGTGGCTTGTGGAAGTGAATTCCATAAAAGCCTTCCATAGGCTTTTGACTTTTTATTTTGCAGACACACACATTCCCCCTTGAAATCTTTAAAGGGTGTATTTAGGAGAGGACTTGGGTGTTTAGGAGGGGGTCAGTCCAATGGTTTTGCAATGCAAAGAGAATAGGAAATCTGAAATGCAGAGTATGTACCTTTCTATACAGAGTAAATCGGAGCAGATTTTAAAGGATACGTAAGCAAACATGACTTGTGAGCCATGGGTTCCTTCTGACAGAAAATTGCTGTCTTCCTTATCCTTCAGGTTGAAGAAAACAACTCTGTTCCCAAATGATAAGGACGAATCCTTCCAGCACAGAAACCAGCAGGTGCTGCTTCTTCACATGTATTAACACCAAGATCTTCCTTGGTGCAATCATTCTCTCTCTCTAACCATATTTGAGAACTCTGGCAATGCCAGAAGAGCAAACTTGCCTCCTCCTCGGAAGGCAAGAGAAATCTCGTGAGGTCAGTTTTAGTGTTCTGCATGAGTTTTCTTCCTGGTCTTTTCCTGATCCATAGTTTCAAGGTCTACAAAAAATTTCAAATTCTCTTCTCTCCTTGCTTAGGATTAGTTTCATCCCATTGAGATGTTCTCTAGTTCCTGCAGATCCTAAGCAAACAGCAGACACTAAGTCTAGTTTAATATCAGGATTTTCTTTTATTCTGGTGATGGGATTGTTTGCCAATGGAAGAAGAGTCCTCAGCACAGGTGGCTGGGAAAGCTGGAAGGACAGGTTCTGTTTTGCCGCTTCAGCCACTTTGGCATGGAGCATCCCTCACAAACAAACTCTCTTTTCACTTTGGAGCTAAACAGTGTCCTTTTAGCTTGTACTAGCTACGCTTTTTAATTAACTTCTAATTTGGCTAAATTGCTGCATGGTTGCCCTGGTTTGTGGGAAAGTGCAGTCTCTGTCAGGAGTCTGTCTTCCTTTTGCTGCTAACTTCAGGTTCTCTCTATGGCTCAGGCCCCTCTCTTTTCAAAGTAATGTTGCCAAATCCTGTTTTCCTAGTGTTTTTAGCATTTGTCTCATTCGCAGAAATGTTTTTGTAAGAATCTGCTAAATACTTCTACCATGGGAACCTCTATACAAGTCATAAGTTACTAAAATATCGTGTTAAGATGAGATGTACTGACTACCTGTAGGAAGAGGATGTTGCAGCCTAGTACAAGTTGTTTCACACTTGCCTTTTTTTTGTCATCATGGAATCTAGGTTAAATTACTCCAGTTTTTCTGTCTGAGATTTAGAAAGGATTATGGACAAAATCAATTCATAGAAGTCATCTCATTGGCAAGGAAGTTCCTGTGATTCAAAGTGTAGTATGTACTTAGTAGGTCCTTTTTGGGATAAAGAAAAATCCACAGTTAAGGAAACTGGCATATCAAACCTTGGTCTCGTGTTGTTGCAGGGCAGGGGATTTAATTTAATCCCCAACCTGATGCCCTGCAGTGCTAGGTCTGTGCTGCTAGGTCTTGTTCATCTTCCTCCTCCTCATCCCAGCTGTTGCACCCAGCTCATGCAGAGAGAATAGGAAGAGCCTGGCTCTGAGGGCGCAGACCAGCGTGCTTACGAAGCCTCCAGTCCTTGTCATCTTCACGTCAGCACAGTTGCAGTGGTGTCTGTCTGCCAAGGTCCCTCAAAAAAGGTAGCTGTGGTTAGCGTGGGTATGTAGGGAAGGATGAGTTTGTTTTGTGCTGCTAACAGTGTGGAAACTGTGTTGGGATAAACTTAGCTTTTTGATGCAGGCAGCTACTCAAATATCATTTGTATACACAAAGTCAGTTTGGAAAAGTCACATATGAAAAAGGTTTCCTGGTGAGACTTCTTCGTATTTTGCCACTGTGGTGAAAGGATGTTAAGACCATTTGGGCTCTTTACCTTTTCAAGTACCTTGTTTTTCATCCTTGACAGAACTAAAGCACAAATGTTAGTTGAACTTGATTTCTTTTTATTAATGTGTGTTGTAAAATTTTCTAGGAATGTTGATAGTAATTTTGTGTTTTGCTTCCCTCATCCTCTCTGGCACATTACCTAAATGATTTTGAAGCCAACTTCATCATAAACCACTCCTTATGCTCAAAGCAAGCGGATTTACTACCCGCATGCAATGGAACAATGATACTGCCCTTGATGATGGCTGAGAGAGTCACCCTTTTGCTGTAGGTGAACACCATTCTGTTCTCACTGGTTCTTTTTTCACATTAGAGAATGTAACTTCTGTAACTTCTGGTTTTTCACAAGACAGCATCACTTCATGCACAGCAGAAACAGCCTATGGGGTTGGTGAGGAGGGGATGCCTCTCTTTTTTTGTTGCTACGCAGACCTGTACTGGTCTGTGTAGCAAGCAGCTACTTCTGAGAGGTCTTGCAGCATTTAATAGTTGGGGTTTTTTTGTTAAGACAATGTTTATGTCATTAACAAAATAACTTTTAAAAAATAGTCTGATCAGCTTGTTTTCTAACCAACCTTGTCTCCTCCATCTTTCTGATTTAATGTCCTGAGTGAATGCAGATCACGTTAAACATATTCTGCTACACATTACTGTTATGCATATAAAATGGTGGTGGTGAATTTCTTTTTCTTTCTGCCATGTGTCATCACTGCAAGTTATGTTGGCTTTTTTAATGACTTTGATAGCATTTACAGAGACATAAGGAAGAAAAAAACCCCAACCTGTTCTATACATAAAATTTAAAGTAAGAATTTGGAAGTCTGATTTTTCTCTGTAAAGAGTTATGGGCTTTTCTTTTAACACTTCTGTTCTGGAGAGGAATAATGGAAGTCGTATTACTTTGTTTTCTGTGTGTGCAGTATCTCTGGTTGGCAGCTATTTTCTTTCTTACCTGCATGGGAATAATGAAGGGATGGCTTGATGACATTTGACCTAAAAAAAAAAAAAACAAACCAGAAACAGTTCTCTAGGTAAGAAAACCTGTTTTTACAGTTTCCAAGCTCTGAACAAGGCCTTGAGTGTTTTCCACGTGGGTTGAGACTGCCTTGATCACAGTCTCACTTCAGGTGTTTTAACGTTGAATTGATGTGAAATTCTGGTTTAGGAACTATATATAACTTGTGCTATTCATTTAAGGAAGTAAGGCTTCCATATTTTAAATCTCAAGAACAATGAATCAACATTTGGCCCTTATTTTTCATTAATCCAAATAAATATATTGTTGCCATCTTAGCTGGCAGATGTTTCTGTAGCAGAAAATGAGGTGACTTCTTCAGATGGGAATTGTAAAACACCCACAACCTTCCCAAAGTTAAAATGTATTTGGCCTCTACCTAACAAATACATTATTGCATTACACAAACTGGTAATTTATTGTCCCTTATGGAAACTGAACTTACTAAGGTCCTGATGTGAAGAAATGACTGATATTGAGACAATTCCATTTCTGTCTCTATCTTTCGGATATTAAACTTGACACTCAGCTGTCATCCATCATGCCCAGCAGAGAGTTGAAGGAAGCCTCGCTGTGGTTGTCAGTCAGCAGACTGTGAGTCAGCATGCATAATACACAAATAGTTGCTGAATTTTGTCTTCAACTCATTATACTAAGACCAAATTCTAAGCTGAAGGACAAAGTTCCTCCTTTGGTCTTCACTCCTACACATACTTTGTGCTCACTAACATTATCAGGCGGTACTACAGCACCTTCCCTGATTTTGGAAGATCTGGTTAACATCTGCTGAACAATGAATCCTTGGGAAAGGAGTGCAGCAATAGTTGGGTCATCTGGGAAAATGACCAGGACAGACCACAAGGGAGAGCAATCACATAAATTTCTCTTCCAGACCATCTGGGACACTCCACATTCAAGTGGTGGCTATGGAAGTGGTGGTGCTGCTGTCATAAAACCCTGGAACTCTTCTGAAAAGCCAAATTTAAAGCAGTAATATAGTTCCTCTAACAAAAATAAAAAGGACTCCCAGGTTTTTTATTAAGTTGAAGCTTTGTTAGAAATGTATGCTTTGGGAGAATATAGCAAAGTTTTGTTGAAAAACAGAACATCTGAAATGTCCAAATCTTACTCAAAAGAGCATAAGGCTTGGAAATGTCACTGCAGTACTTATTCTCTTCCTCTTTTTGTTAAGTTCAGCTCTTCAGACAGCTTCAGTCTTCTTTGGTACATCACAGCTAAAGATTCACTAAATGCACTATGTTTTACTCAGCAAGTGGGAAAACAGAAATCCTAATGATCCTTAAAAGGAAAAGTAAAATAAGAAAACATTTTTACATACAGCTTGTAACTTTTCCTAGTTAAAATTCTAGAGCTTTTTTAAACAAAAGAATCTTTTTAATAAAGGGGGAAAAAAATTCACTCTCCTGACATTTTTTTGACTAAACTTTGTTTATTCATCAAGTTGACCTAATGTCAAAAAAACCCTTGAAAACTCAGCAAATTGCTTAGCCCGATTTCCATAAATGTTGTCTAAGGAAAGGCAGCTCATTTGCATGCTGATCTTGTTTTTCATTCTACTCTCTTGCTACAAACCCCTGAATTATACCACAGGCTGCGTGTTCTTTGTCTCAAGTCCAAACCATCGCCTTTCCTGAGGACTGTCAGATCTAACAAGGGTTAAAGCACTATTTCAGTAATATGCAGCTTTTTATATTCAAAAGTTGTAGTGCAAATGGAAATGCTTGCTCTTTGTTAGTTATGCCCAGCATTTGGGAAGGAGCTGGTGGCAAAGATTTGCACTGCTGCTCATATCACAAGAGATTCAGACGACTTCTCCAGACTAATTGTTACCCAGAATGACCTTATTACATGGCTGGACAAATTGCTACCCAGAATTACCTTCTTACATGGCAGTAATAGAGAATATTTTTGCATTTGAAACAGAATACAGGACAACATGACTAATTGTGTTGATAGAGTGGCATAATGCTCACGGTAAAATAATGACTCCCTTGGACACCAGGGAGCCCGTTAATTAGGGGAATGATGAGTCTTTGTAAAATCTGAGTCAAAAAGCAAACATCTTTCTTCTTATATTAAGAAATTAAGGCAATGTGATGGACCTTAATGCATTTTTGTGGTGTTTCCTGGGAAATCTTTCTGTAAAATGCTCGTATATGGAGATAGGAACAGCAGGTTCTGTTTTCATGACTTCCTGCCAAACCATAACAATGTCAACTGGCAGTAAGGGTATTTGGCCCTCTGTACCCTCATGTACTGTAAATCTGTTATTTTTGTATAAATAGATTTCTCACCCTACAAATTAAATTAGAATCTGATCCTGCATTTGAACAGCAAGTTTCAAATCAGAAGGTAATTTTGTCTTGTTTGTTAGGGAATGAAAGAGCCTGAAGTGGTTTATGTTACAGTTTATGTAGTGTGGAAGAGCAAAAAACCCCAGTAGGTTTTAGAGCTTTCTTTACAGAAACCATAACCATCCTGGTCCCTGGAAAACATTAAATCCATTCCAAATTTGACAACTGTAGATTAGTCTTGTGCTAACAATTCAATTTTTTTAAAAAAGGATATCAAACCAGGCAAGTTGAATATTTACCTCACGGAGAAGCAAACTTTAAGTAGAGAAAGCAAACAAGGTAGTCTTTTTTTTTCCAAATAATTATTAATGGTGAATAAAAACTTACTTTAAATATTAAATTGGAGTTTGACTGTCATGACAGTGGTGGTTATATTCATGGTTTTGAAACACAAAGTGAAAAGAAAAAATGTTAAAATGTAGAAGAGAGAGAACTGATGGCATGCTTGGGGCTAGAAGTGGTGGATCATGAAAGGATAGTCTTCTGTGAGACTTGCTTTCCAGCACTAGCTGTGTAACCAGTGGTTTGCTATACCCAAGTGCCTCATCAATTAGACAGTAACATATTGACAGTGGTTTAGTCTGGATAATCAGTTTTAACTACTAAGGGACAATATTTTGGAGTAAAACCAGAAGGCTGTTGGGATCTCCCTTCCTCATGCAGTGTACTTTTCCATGTTGGTCCATTAATTTTCTTTTGTAAGCCTTAAAATAAGGCAGATTCCTCTCTGCTGAGGTGATAGATGTGAACTCCACTTGGCTTTGTTTATAGTAGGTATCAAAACAGTTGTTTCACTACTGCCATCTCCTTGTTTGTTGAATTCACGTATTATAAATTTCTGTATTGTGCACGTTAAAAATTGTGTGGAAGAAGGATGATCTTCACAGTGTTTGTACAGTGCCTTAACATACGGTGTCTGATTCATTGCCTAAACTACCAAGTGCCCCTACCTTAAAAATGACAGGCATTTAGTTGATCGAAAACCCTCGTTGTTTTTAGCCTGATTGCTACTCTTGACAGAAGGTATAAATATTGTGGGTGGCTTGAATACTCCAATGCACAGAACTTGTTTGTAGCTGGCTCTTAAACACCGTAGCCGCAGGTGTGCTGGAATATTATTACAGAAATGGATTGGAAAACTAGGGAAAGAAAAAAAATTTGAGTCACATAAGATTCATTGCAAAAGTGATTTCCCAACAGGTCCTCTGTTACAAGACCTGACAATACTGTGAAAATCAGAATAATCCATTTCTTAGCTCAAATTTCTGCATTAAATTTGTCTGATAAATGTTCTATCTTGCACTAGAAGTTTCAGATTTTGTTGGCTAGTTTGGGTATTCATTGGTACGCTGCCTTAGCTGCCTATGTCTCACCTAAAAGGAGAGATGATTAAGAACATCCATTTAGAGGGATGTGGCTAGTTTTATTCATCATGTTTCAGGAGAGAATATTCCTTTGATTTGCTGAGACGCGCTGCAAAGTAGAGGATCGTCGTATTCCTTTATTTAAACGAAGGATGCAAGAATCTCCGTCTGTAATCCACGGGCTCCCTCTCCTGGTCCAGGAGGTGCTTGGCACCAGGAACTTGATTAATACAGAAGCTAGGCGAAAGTTATTTGCAAATTGATTTAATCATGACACAGTGCCAACGGGGCCTCCTAACTTCTTCTATGTTTAATCAGAGAATTGTGCGCTCCCTAATAGCAGTAATGAAATTAATGTGGGTGTTGTGATGAATCAGGGTTGCAGGGCCAGGTTTATCTTATTCAAATGCCGATTAAGATGTGTTTCACAAGGACTCAACGTGATGACCTACAAACAATATTTACAAATAAAATCAGTGAACTTGCATATCCAAGTAACTGCATGAATGTATACAGTCTAATTGCACTGATGCTGTCAGCTTGGCTTCTCTGACACCTTGGTGTTCTGCTTGCACCTCCTCCTGGTCATACTCCATCTAAATTAGACTATTTGCTTATTGTATTTGGTGGTGGAGAAAGATCATTTTTGCATTAATATTCTTAGGTTAGAAACACATTTAGTAACAAATTTGAGGCCCCTAGTCATAAAGCACACCTAGTATGTAAGAATTTGATCTGTTTAAGAGGTCGCTTACTCTTCCCTCAAGTTTTTAAACCATTTCTAAATTTTATGAAACTAATTTCTGACAGAGAAGAAAAGATTTTTAAAAAATTTTATTTTATTTTTGTTAGTGTGTATGTGTGTGTTTTGTGTGTGTTTTACTTTCACAGTCTTGTTTCTAAGATTTTTTTTAAGCTTGAATTTATTGACATGAACAAATGTTTACATAGCTTAAGAACAACAACAAATACTCTAGAGTGTTCCTTCCTTTAATGGTCTTAATGCATATCTATATTGCAGCAGACATTAAAAAAAAAAATTCTTCAGCTCCAGAGGGTTGGGGTAGATGTCTTGTAGCCTGCTCTGAAGTGTCATAAACCTTCACATACTTGGACCAGCTGTTTTTGTGCTGATATAAGTGCCCACAGAAATATCACAGTGTTCTACAGTGCAGGTAGGGGCAGGGCTGGCAGAGGGCTTTGTACATTTATGACAATGCCATGCAAACACCAGACGGGTGTGAAATGCTTTCACTTCACAGTATCAGCCTTTTATTCCAGGCCTGAGTCCTGGAATTAACAAATACTGAAAACAGTCCTTAGCATTTTCATTCATGTTAGAAATTATGTGTAAATTTGTAAAAAGAAAGGTCCCACTAGTGAAATATCAAACTCCAAAACTCATTCAGAGTTTTTCTGTAGCTGCTAATTTAGGTGATCCTCTTGGCTCCACTTAAAGTAAGGATTGACAGTTACGTCTTATGAAGCAAAACCAGGTTTGGGAGAACTAATTATAGCAATTCTCTCAATTTACTTCTTATTTGTGCCAAAGACTCAGCAGGTGAACATTTCACGTGAGCAGAGCATGTAAGATGCACGTGAGATGTGTTGAGTACCTTGCAACTGAAAGAAGGTCTGATTTACACTACAAGAAGTACAGTTGAAGTGAATAAAACAAAGCATAATGTATGACTAAATAAAGCTTGTATTTTCAAAAAAGTTCTACTTTTATTTATGCTATATCCATGTAAAATGACAACTATTCACTGTACATTCTTATTCATGCCATGCTCTTAGTCATCTGCTTTGCCATCTATGCAAATGATATACTATAGTATCTCTTATGTATCTGTTAATTTGATTTAAGTTTACAGGGATTGAAATTATTTCTGAGCTAAAATATGTAAGCTGCTCTAATACTAGCACTCTGAGATATGCAGATAGTTTGACACTTGTCAATGGAAAATAGTTTTAACGTACGTTGGTTAAATAGGCAACCAGGCTCCACTGGTACCTTGAAACCATGGCAGTCATTAACCTTTTTGTACCCACTTCCTCCTCAGCTTTCCCCAATAATGAAACCTATTAAAGTTTAGATTGTAAGGTACATTGAACTATTCAGAGGAGTGGCTTTATGCAATCTGGTGACTTGTTATGTCATCCATTAAAGCAATGTGTCTTTTTTTCCCACCCCTTTTGTGCACAGGTGCTTGGAACACCAAATGAAGATACATGGCCTGGAGTCCACTCTTTACCCCATTTCAAACCAGGTAGGTTTGAAGTACCAAGTTAATCCAAATTCTGTACCCGGAAATACAGAAAACAGGTAACTGCATTCCACCCCCAAGATTCAAAATTACCTGGTACGCAGTGTGTGAACTATAACACACTTTTCTAGCTGCTTCTTTTTTGTTGTGTTCTGGGTGGGGGTTCTTTTTTTAATTTATTTGCTTTCTCTTGCATTTTTTCCTGTTTATACGTAGTATGAGCCCTGACCAGCAAACATTTCTCAGCCACTGTCATACCTTTCAGAGTGCTGGTAGGCTGATTCCCAGTCAGTATTTTTCACAGACCACCCTGAACTTTGAGGATTACTAGAGCAAACTAAAGAGTAGAGAAAAGACTTTGTGAAGGCTGAAGTTACTGCTAGATCATCTCTTAGTGCCTTTCTACAAAGGTTCAATTTTTTTAATGCGCATTGAAGTTGTCATATTCTACAATCATTCTTGAAAAAATATTTCATCATCTGGTATCCCTGTGTAGAAGGGAGCAGCTTGTTCCTTAGAGTCTAGAAGTATATTGTTGGCTTCATTATGCTATGTGGATCCATGTCTATGTATGTAATATATGTTGTCTCGTGAACTTTTAATTGGGGATCTTAGAAATACTGGTTTTTAAACATACCAAGCAGACAAGTGAGTAGGAGACGTGATGTTTGGTGTGGGTGGTGCAGTACTGGAACTAGTTGTCTAGGGAGGTTTGGCATCTCCAAAACTCCTGTTAAAGTCCTGTTAAAACTGATAGGACAGGGCCTGATCAGCCTGAACTCACTGGACCTCCCGTGAGTCGTTTTGGACAAGATGGTAAAGAGGTTACTAGACCCTTTCAGATGGAGCACTTAATTGGCTCCTAGTGTGTTTTACTAGGATGAGTCTTCAGTTTCTAGCCATATGGCAAAAGTCTGAAAACAAGTCACAGAATAGACCCAGGAATCCAATTTCAGATGTTTCCCTCCTTGGAGGCCTATTGTCTCTCAGGAAGCTCCTGGTTGTACTTTAGTGCAGATCATAGTCCTTTTGGCTTTTGTCATAAACTGTGACAACTTGGCATCCTATGTCGTTTAAATCTAATTTCCAAATAATTTTGTAGGTTGGACTTGAAGATTCTTACTTCATTCTGGCCTGTCTTATTTGTCAGATCTGGAGGGCCATAGTGGCTGCTCTGGGGCAGTCAAGGGTAAGGAGACAGGGTGGAGGAGTTTAAAAGGACAAAGAGATCTAGGCAGCTGTCAAAATAGGAGAGGTAGAGAAACAAATATATCGTAGGGCTTCCCCTGATATTAACACGAAGCTTTGAGAAAAGGGCAGGCAGCTTGCTTATGCTTTGCTTTTCAGTCTCAGTCCTAGCACTGTCTTATTGCTGTAATGATGAAATCACTTTCCAGTGCTCTCAAGTGAATTAGTAGAGAGAGCTTTTTTTAACAAGTACATTTTTTTCACTGAAATACTAAGAATACTATGGCACTAATCCCCAAATTAGTGTGTCATTAAGTTTACAAGCTTTTGTGTTTGTCATTCTTGATACCAATTAAAAGGTGAGCATATACAGAGAATCCTTACAAAAAGATGGTAGTTTTTAACTGCATTCCAAAGACATTGTTTTTATACAACAATAGTGAAGGGCAGGAGAAAACCTGTAGATGTCAGTGAGAGCTGCTTGGGTTTCTTGTTTTCATTCTTCTGTGTGACAAGAGAAAAGTTTTGAACAGTAGATGGCAGCCAAGAAATTTTTTTTCTGTTTGGCTTCCAAAGTGTGTTAAGGGATGTGGGTTTATTAATGCAGAAGAACATCAGGAAATAAATCCACAGGAGGTACTTTATTAAATAAAATTTTTACACGGGCATTGTGTTATCTTTACTTTTATTTTCTCCATCCCAGAGTACGGATGTTGTCAGCTGTGAACACAATAACTATACAAAAGCAGAATGGGGAGAGGAGAAAAGATGCCTCCAAGACATCTCGGTCATTTGGTGTTTTCACCATTTCTGCATGGTGTGCTCTTTGCTCTCTCTGATCCTTTCCACCTCTGTGAAGTATGTAAATTTGCAAGTCAGGTTAATTATTATCCTAGCTGGCAATTACTTAATCTTTCTAGGCCCTGTTAAATGCAAAGCTCTGACCTCCTTAATTCCCTTACACTGAGGAGGTCTGAGAGCACTCCAAAGGAAAAAGCCCTCATCTGTACACATACTGTGTTCTGCACTCCCTTTGTACCATCTCATATCCTTCATGGCCTTGGTAAAAGGATTTTTTTTTAATCTTACAGTACTTTATTTGCTGATTTTAGAAATTAATTGATTGGACTTTATGCTGGTAAAGTGTGGAATGGTTAAAGCTGCAAAGCATGCAACCTGAGGGACCATTCTGAGGTATCAGCATCTAAAGCAGGCTCTGTGCAAAGTGCTCTGACCTGTGGGCTAAACTTACACTATTTGCTCATGCTTTTAGGATCATTGGGTCTGTGTAGTCATGGATCTCTGTTGCTGCTTAAAAAATGCTTTTCTTCATACTGTTCTGTGCACCAGAGCTGTGGCAGGGCTGGATTGTCCCCTTTTGCAGATGCTCAGCCATCCATGCTTCCTTCACCTGAAATTGTCTTTACAACCTGAAGAAAATGTCCTCAGTGTATAGGACTGAAAGACTCTTCTTTCCTAACTGACTTACTTGGAGCAAAAGTGAAGGTTAACGCTTAAGTTTTTTATTAGATTAATATGTTTAAGATGACTTAATCTTTTTCTTTCCTTAGCAGAGGAAGGTAGGAGGGAACCTGAAATATCTTGCCAGATTTGAACGAATTCCATTATTCTTTAAGATACGTGAAATTACTGCCTTTAAATACAGGTAGTATGGGGTTAAGTAACTCCAGTGTTTTGTGTATCTTTGTATTTTAAGACTGATAGCTGCAAACAGTAAGTGTGATACATTGAGAAGTGCAAAGAGCTCTGGTGATGAGGATATCAACATCCACTCAGGCAAGGCTTTGGCACTGTAGCCTTGAGTTGTGTAGGCATGAAACAATGGGATTTGAACAGAAGGTCTTAGTGATAGTTACTATAGTTAAAAAAATGCTGGGCATGTTAAATACCTGTGAACTTGAGAAGGCAATTGAAATTTCATTGTATTTCTTGTTTGCATACAGGCTTAAATAACTAAGTTTCATGCTGTGATTTCATAGAGCATAGTCCTGTGCTGCAGAGAGCTAATCACAGTTTACTAGGAGAAATATGTCTGAAAAACATGGCATCAGTCTCTTCTCCACTGGGGTGACCAAGGGTCTGATTATTATGGAAAGTAGCCAGTGCATAAACAACGATGATCTCTGACATCTTGATATGCGGGAACATTTATTTCTGCAGCTGAATAAGGAATGTGTTCCTAAGGCTAGCTGTGAGTGGCTCTGCAGCTTCTAAACCACTAATCTCAGTGATTTTAACAGCCAGTCTTTGTGAAAATAAAACAATCATAATTTGTTTTGCCATTAAAAAAGTGAGAAAGCAACTTGTATTTCATCTGCCTGCTTTGAGATCTTTGATTACTCTCCATCTTACAAATACTCTTAAGTGATATGTGAGGTATTTAAAGCCAGAAGTTGGGCTGTTCCTTGAGCTTTCTCGGTGCTTCAGCCTCAGTCCTCCCAGCTTGTGTTTGGAGATGTATACACATGTACGCACCCCAATGTGCACATGTCTTGCTAAGGAAATTTCTTAAGGATGATCTAAAATCTGCATTTAAAAATCCTGAAATACTTCAGAAGAATTTTAGTAACCTCTGTGATTCACTTTCAAGCTGTTACAATTGCTATAATCTTGTATGTGTCTCCCTGTACCCACATGTCACCAAAGCAAGCCCACTATTCAGGAACACTGGAGCAGCACCTCCAAGAAAAAAAAATGAAAGTAGATATCTGCTATGTCTGTCTGCGTGTGTGGAGATGGAGCAGTATTGCAAAACAAGCTACTTCCTTAGCAGTCTTGACTCTTCCTGATTTTTTGGGAATTACTCTCTCCATTAAAGTCATTAAATCTCCCATTTTCTTAGACTGAAGTCTTACCATCCTTCCTCTGCCAGCTATTTCTCCTGGGTTCAGAGCCCTGTCCAAATAATCAAGCATGATAAGCCTTTCATATCAACGGCTGCACTTAAGTTTTCACTTTTCCTACATTCTCAATTCTTTTTTGGGACTGATGCTTTATAACCCCCACCCTAAAAAGTTAAACAGACATTTATCAGAAGGCACTGTCAGTGAGCAAAGTGGGAGAAGGTAAGATATGGTCACAATAGGAGATAAATGAAGTGATGGGATCCATGAAGAGATGGTAACAGTCAAGGAGAAGAAATAAATTTTTGTTAGGAAGGTGGAGAAAATGGGAGAATGCTTTGTAATGTGCCTCAGTTTCCTTACAATACTGTTCCTAGGTGACAGAAAATGAAGAATTTAATCTTGGACTGATGGTGTGGGAGCCTCAGCATCACTACGTTCAGCAGACAATCAGGCATGTTATGAAGTAACACACCTGAAAAGGTCCTTTGTGAGACAGTGGAAACATCTACTGAGCACTGTTTTTTAAAGGAGAATCCCCAAAGTTTGGATGCAAAGAGTTAAGAGAGACTCTCTCTCCTTAAGCTGAAAGCAGAAGACAAAAAGAAACTAGAGCAAGAAAAGAGTATTTGTAGAAAATAGTGCATAACACAGTCTGACAGACATTGACAGATACTTCATGGATTTATTAAGAAATACCAAGTTTGTGACTGACAAAACTATTACAGAGCTGATGTTCAGACTTGGGAATGCTGCTTTGCTTCTCAGGTGACCAATAAATATAGATTTTGTTTAGAAATATGATCTGCCTACCTACATCTTAACAGCTTATCAGCTTAGCAAGTTTTTTCAAAGAATTTAGTCTTGTTTTAGAGTAGGGCTGGGGTGAGAGAATAAGCTCCTTTAGCACAAACCCATGGAGATGCTGTATGTGAGGACATTTGGCTTTTCAGACTTTCAGGAAGTTTTTCCTGTAGAGTTTCACCAAAGCCTGTCAACAATTTGTTACACACTGGATCAATATCTTGTTTGTTTACATCTACGCTGATGCCAGTGAATGTTTCTGGATGGTGTGTGGAATCTCTGTAGTTAAAACTCTTAAAATAGCCTCTGGCAGGCCTTTAGCTCATGGCAACTAGCACTTCCAAAGGATTCATTCCTGGGCAGGGCTTGGGAGTTTGCTTGGGCTGGGGACCACTCCCAGTAAGAAGAAGGAAGGTCTCATCTCCTATACTGGAGTTTGAAGGTGGAAGAGTGCTGCAGTGGACATGAGACAGTGATGCTGTCTCAGCCTGACAACAGTCCCAAATCTTCTCAACTTACTGATAGAGTTGTATTCCTCAGGAATTTGAGTACTTACAGAAAGGAGAGAGTGGGATCTGTAAAGAGGAATTAATTTTGAGCTGAGTGTTTCCTCAGGTCTCTGGTATCCACAGTACAAGGGAACAGTGGTGTCAGTATTTTCACCATTCTTTAAACAAAAATGACAGAAACTGAAAAGCTAAAGTAACTATTGTGTATGCCAGGGAGCCAGTGTGGGCACTGATAAAAGGCGGAACCATTTAATATTAAAGTCCAGTGCTTTAGATAATGCTGGCTATTAAAATTATACTTTAATTCATGTTTAGTAGAAAGTGTAGTAAACAGCATCTGTCCTTTGTCTTTACACAGCCTGTGCTCTCTAAAGCGAGTGCTTTTGGAGGGGAGGGAAGGTGGGGAATTGAAGAAGTAACTTTTCTCAAGACACTTGGCATACAAAAAAGCGAAAGCACAAATGTTTAGCTCATGATTATCATAAAACTCCAGTTGTGATTGGACTTCAGTAAAATCTCTAATTGCACATTAGTGCTGCAAATAGTGCTTGAAAATTTTGCTTGTCAGCATGGATGCTTGTCTTCATATCTTTAGCTAACATAATTCAAATATTTTTAGGATTGAATCTTTAATAAAAATAGCATATGAGTCTTACATATCACAATACAACATTAGTCTCTTTAGACTTTTAATTTAAATGTAAAGAAAGCCCATTTAAAGAAATAGTGAATTAGACTTTTCAAAATATTAATTATGGTGATGTTTAAATATTTGCATTTAAGCTAATCACATTTGGTTTTAAATAGAGAAGAACATTAATCAAGGAATGCATACGCTGGCATGTTTTGATTAAGAACATAAAAAAATGCCTTGAAGTCAAACTGCATTTTAAGTTCTTTGGTTTAGACTAGAAGCTGATTATCAACAGTGCTAAAAAGGAGCTAAAAAATCAAAACGTAGTGTGCTCCTAATTCCTTATGTAGCCTTTCTTGCCTATTCTAGGTCCTTTCAAGGCAAGCGTGGCAAAGGTACAGTAGTTCATGTGTTTTTCTGACTGATAAAAGAGACAAAAACCCTCATCTTGGTTTATGTTACTTAAAATGCAAGTGCTTATTTTTTCAATTCTCACGGCAGACCAGTAGTTCCTTCAGTGGTCTGCTAATAAGCTCACCAGTGAGTTCTGCTGAAATTCGCTCCTGTTTGAACCTGCCCTTGATGCAGTGCTGTCAGATGGAGCATGTTTATCAGGCAGATAATGATGTTTGCAGTGGAGAGCATGGAGGTATATACGTGGGCACATGAGTGAGTGTGCCTAAACGTTGCTGTAGAGCAGCCGTGTAAAGGAAATAAGGGATTAGAAATAACATCTGTTTCTATAAGAAATGGAAATATTGCCATTTCTAAGACAGCATAATACAATGGGGTGGAATTGGATGAGCTTTCTGTTATAGGCCTTTTTTCCTCCCTTTAAGCTGAGTACAGTTTGGGAGCAGTTGTTTTAAAAACATGCATTTTTTTGATGCATTGGATTTGTCAAATCAACCAGCTCAAGAAATTTCCTATCTCTCTCCCCTCTGGTCGCTTCCATTTTACAGTTGTCATTCCAATATTCGTGACTGCTACCGTTTGTGAGGGACAGTCATGAAAACGTCCTTCGCACACAAGACATTGAGGAAGTTGTGCTGCAAGGCCTGAAGCAAAGAGCAACTCAAATCTGGTTACTGCTGGAAGAATGCTTGTGTAACTGCATCACTCAGCGCATGAGTGAGTCGTGTTTAGTGCCCCACAAAACGGTGAATCTTGGCTCCGAGGCTGGGCTCCGGAAGGTGTGGATGTTAATACATTAGCCCACTCCTTTTCTATGCTCTTTTAAACAATGTGAGTGAATGGCATGCTGCAGGAAGATCATGCAGTCGGTACTCCTTTCCAGTAATGGATCTGAGTACTGCACATTTGTTCTCATTTGTGCAGCCCTACATAGGGTTCTCTTTACACAGCACTTAATTAATCAAGATTTGGCTAACTTGGGCTTCTAAGCAGCAAATGGTAAACACTATGAGGTGCTGTGGGATTTAAACAAAACAAAAAATCTCTTCCCTTTGTTTCACATAAGCAAAAATCCCCTTTGACTGGTGAAATACAGCATCCATGTGAAAAGCCAGCTCTTTAACAGTGAGACGTGGTTGATAGTGAGGATGATAACTGTATGTTTTGAGATGAAAATGCAGAGGATCAAATTTTGTTTCCCTGAATTTGTTCCCAAAAGATTTGCAAATATTTAAGTGTTTGCATAAAGGAAATTATAATCACACTTCTTACTTTACGTTTCAGATGAGCTTACTGTGTTGGTCTTCTAGTGTTTTTATTCAAAATAAGCACATTTATTAAGGAGGATCTGAAAAGATTTGAACTCTAGTGTATATACTCACAATTTAAACTAAAAATTTAACATGCATCTGAATCTTGATCTGTGAATGTACAGTTTTTCAGGTTTCTTTAATCTCAGGTTGATAAGTGAGCAGCTGCATCAGCAAGACGGTGGCCTCCCATTGCTGCCTGTGGCTTGCGTGTGCTGGAGGGTGGTTGTGTTGCTGAGTGATGATGGGAGCATCTGCATGAAAGTCTTGCACGTACCTATTTGCCTTTCAGTTCTGGGAGAGGAGCAGTAAGTTTTTATTGTATGGGGTTTCTTCCACAAGGTTGGACCAAGACTTGGATCTCTGTGAGGCTGCCTTTCATAATGTATGTCAGGCAAAGAGTTCTCTTTTTGGGAAGCATTCATGGTAATTCTGCAGTATTCCCAGGATCTCACACACTGTTGAGATTTACTGACTGATATGAGTATTTATTATGATCAAATCAAGGGGAACATCTGAAAAACAAACTAAAACTATATGCTTGAAAGAATCATAAAATCTAATTCCATTCGGTTGTTTACAGTCAGGTATGTATAGCTTAATATTTGGTTGTGTTGAATCCATCTTGCAATAAAGGTCAGAGGCATTCATACAGGTGTGTCAGAGTCATTTGCTCTGAAAAGTAACTGGGAAACAAACTTGGGGTTGTAATTGGGACCTGAGTTCCAGTGCTGCCATTAATTGGACACAAGCAGGAGATCCTCAGGTAAAAGTTGGGTTGTTGTTAACTCTTTTTTTTTTTTTTTGCCTGTGTTGTGACTTCAGGATTGGTGTTTGTGGGTATGTGACATTGTGGTTCTATGGTTCAGGACTTAAAAAACTGAATCATGATGGAGGAGCTAAAGGACGAGATTATTGTAGCTTCTCTGTTCTGGCAACTATGAAATCAAAATCAGCTGGTTTTGTTATTCTGTTTTTTATTCTCTAAAGAAGAACTAATTCAGGAAAGTACTAGAATCTGGCATGTTCACAAGGCTGGGATTAATTACCACAGTAGTCTCATCTAGTTATACTGTCCGTGAAAGTTAACAAGACTCTAGTTGGAGGAATAACCACAAAATTGTGTCAAAAAATGTGAGCTGTATTTTATTGATATGTGGTTTCTTTCCTGATGAAGAATTTAAGGCAAGGAGTCTCTAATCTGCTTGGAGTAGAGGGAAAAGAGTTGATAACAATAGTTAGGAAAAGCCTGATCTGCAGTCACGCAGCATATAAATGGAGTTTGAAATTGTGGAGTGGGGACTAACATTTGACTCTCTATAGACAGGTTTTCACCCTTTGTATGATTACCCCCTGATTTTTACTCTCCTTGCCTGATAATTGTGGCATATAAGGTACTCTACTTGAGAGTAGAGCAGTAGATGGAATAAAGAAGGAAGATCCCTTGGAGAAGTTTGTTCCTTTTGCTTATGCATGTCCTTTGGAACTGTATTTACCTAAGTGGTTCCAGTGTGTCATTTTTTTTCAGTAAACATTCAGCTGGCATAGCCATAGTTTTTCAGTTTCTTGCAGAACTGAAACAGATCTTTGGACATTAAGGCCTTTGGGGCAGTTTGGGCAAGTGGTTGACTCTGTTTTCCTCACTAGCCTAAGTTGCTTAATTTAAAACTCTGACAGTCCAGTCAAGAAAAGATGTTGTACATGATACTTCTCAACTGTTTTAAGTGGATGTAGCTCTGCTGAAGTCAGTGTTGCTCTGCCAGTTTGAACCAGCTCAGTATCTGTCCAAAACATATTGCAGAATGGCAGATAAAATCAAAATCTGTCTTTTCCCAGGTCTAGGTTAGCTTTTCAACAGTGCTTCAAGTGAGTTCAGTTCTCCTTCCACCTAGCACTTTTCTGCACCAAAATTGATTAATGTGCAAATCTGCACTTGATTAGCTGGACTCCCGTGTGTGTCTCAGGCTTGTTGTTACACAGCACTGTGTAGCTGCATCATACTTTTCAGTCCTTTCTCATAAATGAATGGACACTGTTATGGTTGGACTATTTACTTACAAAGTATAGAAAGTCTGTATCTTCTTTCAGTTTTTGTAAGTATCTGCTTACATATATGTTTTTAATTAGCATTTGTAAACTGAAATTCAAGGGTGAGCTGAGGTCCTGCTGAGGCCAAGGCAATTTGGCTGTTAACGTCACTGGAGCTCATGCTTTTCCTCTGGAGAGCAGACGGTGAATTAGCAAACAAAAGACAGAATCTGAATTATAATACTCCTCTCCCTTGTAAGCTTGGGTCACACTCTCAAATGCCAGTAAGATGCTTGAACTACTTACTACAGAACATGTACTTCTGTACTGAGTTTTTATTTGTGCTATCAGATATTAAAACATAATCTCAGGGACTGACTCCAGTACCATGTTACTGGCACTGAACCATGGCTGTATCTCACAGAATCACATAACTGTAGGGGTTGGAAGGGACATTGAGAGATCATCAGGTCGAACCTCCCTGCCAAAGCAGGTTCCCTAGGATGGGTCGCACAGATAGGCATCCAGAAGGGTCTTGAATATCTCCAGAGAAGGAGACTCCACAACCCCCCTGGGCAGCCTGTTCCAGGGCTCTGTCACCCTCACTGTGAATCTCATAATCATCCTGACTACTTTGTGCACTTGATTGAAAGACCTGCTTCAGGGCACTGGCACATCTGTAGTAGAAGCATTGCATGCCACATATAATTGAGATAAAAAGAAACTGGCACTTCCTATAGTTTTATTCTGGATGCCTTAGGTGTGATAAGTAATTTTGTTGTTATATGTGCACACAGGAAATCTCTTCACTTGATGCTCTCGGTAAGAACATACCCAGCACCTCCTTTCTGTCCCCTCTTTAACCCTAACGTTCCTCATGATATCAAGACTTAACAGAAAATAGAGAAAAAAACCCACTACTATAATGGTTCAATTTGCTTTTCCTTTTTATAGTATTGAAGCTGCTAAGTGCCAGGGATAACTGACTTTATCAGTACTTGTAAGGTACTGTAGAGTTGCTAATCTACAAAATTTAGGATCATGTCATTAGTGTGGTAATCAATCTAAATGCTTCTCAAGTTCACACTTAGCAATATGGTAGCATTTTCAACAATGAGACGTATCATAAATGAGTTAAGATGTGCACAAAATTGTCAATAAGAATATTTTATTTTGGGAGATGTATTTATTAAAATGTACCATGTGAGCTATAATTTATTTCTTACGGTATCATAATCCTAACAACAAAGTAAGGTTTATAACACTTTATAACTTAGTTAATGCAAGTTTAAGCCAATAATTTTAGTTTATTGAGAACTGTGTCATGATAGCACATCTGAGACTTGCCGAGAGTCGTTTCTTTTTGTAGCTGAACATCCTAATTCAGACAGAGAAGTCAGCTACATGCTACTTTAATGGTCAGCTGCAGTAGTCAAATATTTTCTAAGTGCAGAAATTTTTAATTGGCAATACACACACAAAAATCTCTAAAAACATAAACAAAAAAACCACAAAAAAAACCCTCTGTTTGATCAGTTCATCTCCATCTCAAAGCTTTTAACAGTATGACTATGCAGTAGCATTTGTCTTTTTCTTGCTAAGAAAGCTATTTGAATAAACTTAGATACAATATTACATAACTGATATTTAAAATTTATATTGGTGCTAGAACCAGTTATATCACTCCAGCTTCCAGTACACTTGCCATACATATCTAAGAGGGGCTGATTTTGTTGCTTTAACTGCATCAGTATGGTTAGAGCAACAAAATTCGAAGTGCCCCGCAGACACAGTTTGCTGGTCTACCACTTACAGAGAACTTCCAGTAGTGATGTCAATGGGAGCTGAACTTTCTGCATTCATTATTTTAGGAGAAAAACCCCCAAGAAAATAGGTATAAGAAACAAAACCAGCCCCATTGGTGCTAGGATTTTGTATGGGGCATCTTTAGACTGACTATGAATGACATATATATGACAACTTTAGCACTGAGAGAAGTATACACGTGCAGGAATTTGAACACAACCATCCTACGTTACATTCTCAGTTTTGCACAGTAAGAAGCATGCATGTATGTGTTGCATATATATGAAATACTGTTATAACTGTATGGTGTGTCCCTCTTGAGTATCATGCTGATGGGTGGAGAGGAAGCAAAATTAAATTGTCAAGATTTTCTGGAGTATTTTATAAGATTAGGACTTCACAACTAATGCTGTTACACTAGGGCAGTTGGCCAAGGCAAGTACTAGTCTACACCATAGGAATTTAGTGTGATGAGGCTCCATGGAAAATGTTCTTCTGTTTTCCCACTGGACTGCGTTTGTTTCTTCCTGAGAGGCACTTTGCTCCTGCTCAAAGGGCTAACCGAGTACTGGCTCATCACTTCTGCAGCAGCTTTCATAGCATCTTACTCTGCCAGCTAGAGTCCTACTGCAGAGCAAGCATCTTCTTGGATATGAGGAGGAAAGTACTTAGATCTGAAATTGAGAATTTAGTGTTTGAGTAAATAAGCTGTCATTGTACTTGTTACTTCTGCTCATTATTTATGCATGTTCTTTAGAAAATGGACTCTTACGTGGCCGTTGTGTTTTGCATGTCTCTGTGTGTCACACAGACCCATGCTTACTCTTAGACCTCCTGAGAAGCATAAAAACATGATGGTTAGGTCACAGATAATTGTATTTGTGATGAAGAAAAAAAAAAAACCCTACACTTCAGGCTTTTTTTTCATCCCTAGTAGTCAAAAACTACTTTAGAAATAATTGTAAACATTTCCATTTCTGGTGATGCTGCAGTAAATGAGTTTTAGGTCATCCTGATGGTTTGCTTTGATTTGTTTGTTTTAATAAGCTGGGGTCTTTTCTGGATCTGGGAAGTTTTTTTTCTCCCCGTTTGTATGGCAGTTTGCTCCTGTGCTGGTTCTCTTTCCCTGTCTTGGGACTGGAGCTGCACTAGTTGCATAAAGTGTTGAAATGATGAAAATCGACAGTATATATGTTTGAAAAAAATTCCTGGTTTGAGCATAAATAATTAAATGTGCCTCTTCTTTTTCTAACAGAACGGTTTACACAATACAGCCCTAAAAACCTCAGACAAGCGTGGAATAAGTAAGTCTTTTTTTTAGTTGCTCTTCTGACTCTTCACAGTTAACTTTAAATGGCTCTACCTTTTTAAATGTGGAATTACTGAAGTGTTATTTTTCCTGCTTCTGTCAGTTCTATTTTTGAATTGCTGATTGTAAATACGGAGAAACTGTATAGCATCACATTTTCTTCTTGGGGATGTAAGTTGGCAAGTGTATTGAGCTCACTGAGAGATGCTCTGCTATTGCTTTGGGCCATCAGTTTTGAATCTTGTTTTCTCTGTTCCACTATAACAAGAAACTTCTAAACAATATGTTACTAATCAGATTTTGAGTGTTGTTTCCACATAATCATCCCCAGTTGCCAGGTCCATCTGGCCATAGCTGTGAGCTGATGACCATACTGTTGTATATTTTCATTATCATGACTGAAAAAAATTAACATGATTCATCACTTTTTTATTTTTTCTTTTAATATTCCCTGAATTTTGTCACATTTAAATGAGATGGACACTGATCTTAAAGATACTGTGCTTAAAGTCCAGAAAAGTTGCCTAGTAAGCCAAGAATTCCTAACCAATCATCTGTGTAAAGTTTACTAGAAGATTTCTCAGCACATGAAGAACCTTTGTAGACAAGATATATGGGCAGCACTGCGTGGAGTGATTAACAGCTTTTCTAGTTTGAAGAAAGCATACACAGTTTGAGTTGGATGAGCAGGATAACAGCTATGTCAACAGCTTGTCTTGCCAGAAAAATTGTTACAATCTTTCTCCACTCTCTTTTGACCAAATTTTTTTGCAAGGAGGCCAAGCCTTTGCTGCACCAGCATTGCTGTTTTCTTTCTGATACTCATTTCAAATTTTACTGTCGGTACCAACTGGCTGCCTTGTTGGTAGTTTGCCAGGAGTTCAAGAGAGAAATCAGCAGGGGACTGAAGCATCTCCTCCTCTGAGTACACCACTGGAGTTGAAGATATGAAATGTTTTGGTGAAGGCACTTCCTTGTTACGAGGAAAATGTTGCCAATACAGTGGAAGTCCAAATCCTTTTTCAATATCCTTATTGATTAGTAATGGAGTGTATACAGCTTTAGAACTGTGTCTACAGCTCTAAAATTCATAGCATGGTCACTTGCCCAAGATGAGATGAGGCTTATATTCACTTTGCTGTTCTATTATTTCTTCTCCATCTGCTCCTTTTTAAAGGAATTTGGCTCAGTGTTCTGGAGTGAAGCACAAAGGTATTCTTTATTTAAAAAACACACAACCAACTTTTGAAATTGTGGTTAAGCAAGGGAGGAGAAGTCTCTTAATGTAACAGGATCATAGTTAAAATTAGGTGTTTAGTTGTTGGATGTGATACCACTGATGTTCATCCTTTGATACAGAAATACAGCTCTGACCTGCCAGATGCCTTTCATGACCCTGTAGCTCACTCTGCATAACTACTGTATCCTTCGTGGTTAGGAGTAACTTTCTGATTGCTGCAATGAGACACATAAAGCTGCCTCTGAAGCCAGTGCACTCCTTCACAAAGGTTTTGTGTCACCTGCCTGTGTTAATTGACTTTCAACAGGCTATAGAAAAGTTCCTGACTTGTCCAGTCTAGGCTGGGAGCGTAATTTGGTGATTTTCATGGAAGACTCCATCTCCTGTTTACTCTGGAGGGATCAACAGGAAAATTAGATTCACTTATAGTTGGCTTTTGTGAATACATCAAACTCTTTTGCTGGTTCTGGTGATCCTTGCAGGTATCTTGCAATGTTTGACACTACCTCAGTATTACTGCTTGGAGTAATGTAATACCCTGAAAGTCATAACTTTCATTTTAAAAAGTAAATCACTAGAATTGTCTATATTCTGTCCTTTAACAATGAATAAACTTGCCAGTTCATTTTTTTCTTTGAAAGTAGTTAATGAAATCCAAAAGCTTGGAAGAAGCAATTATATTACCACATAGGCAATTAGATCTGGATTGGGAAAGAGGGACGAGGAAACTAATATTGATGTGAATGTGTTGGCTTGAGGGCATATATATGCATAAGTAATGTGAATAGACACTGGCACACTATTCCATCCATTCTGCGGGCATGGACTGAGTGTTTTTCTGTATTTTAACAGCAGTTAGACCCAGTAGTGTCTCCTATGTTTGAATATGTAGAAAAATAGATTGTAATTTAAAGTTGCTGTCTTATATTTCCTAAAAGAACATTGCATGAAATTTCTGTTTTCATAAACTGAAAAAATATGTATATATAAGACCCAGTTTGCTTTAAAAAAACCCCTCAATCTCTGAGACTTTGTAATTGACACAAGTTATGATCACATCACAGGCTGACTCAAATAAGACCAGAGTTTTTTAATTTCTAAGAAACCTCTTTAAAAATATTTATACATTTTAAATGCTCCATGCATAAACAATTTGTAATTTTTTTTTTAGCATAAATAAAGAGATTAAAAGACTGAAAGCAATGACAATACATAGAGTTTGGCACTTCACATGTGCAGTTCTTCTATAATAGGAACTATTTGGTGCCTTAAAATTATATGCCATTTACATTTGAAATGTAAAGGGTTTTCTCTTTTTCTAGTGTAGCGCGTTATCTGTGTGCTGTATTAGAGCACTGTTGCTAGCACAGCTGTGGTTACGGATGTATAAACATTTCTGTTATAGACATCATATCCCCAAGGGTTTATAATTCAGCTATAAAACTGAACATGTGGACAGACTGATTCATTCTAGAAATTTTCTTTACTGGCATGTTTCAAAAAGCAGCAATCTCTAATCTTAACCCAAAAAAAGCCTTTTTAACTTGATGATTTAGTTTTTTGAAGACTGTTGATGACACAAGAAATGTCCCATTTAAAATAGAATTGCTTTAAAAGGTAGTTGGGATAAACACAAAACCTAAGATGTTGAAAGAGAACATTCAGCCTTTTGGTTTTGAATAACTATTGGTTTTGTTACAGAGTTACTTCCTCTTGACATCTGACTACCTTTGAAAGATACACCTTAAAGAACAATGTTTATGGTCTTGAAAGGATTTACCTGTGTACTTAAACTTCTCTGAGGTGAAGTTCTGTTACTGCATTTCATAGAGGAGGAATTGAGATACACAGAAGTTAAGGAATTTGTCAAACAGAAACTGCCATAGAAACTGTAAACCGGAGCATGACTTGAACTTTGTGCTCCCAAATTGGAAGAGAACACCTTTAGTTTTCTAAATACAATGATGTTTTCACCATCTACTGTTCCATGTTTCCAGGCACAGCCTGGCCCTTTATCTTTAAGTTTCTGTTTTGAGGTCGTGCCTTGGAAATGTGAGGATACGGGTTTGGAAGTCTTCAAAGAGCCTTGCCTCAAAACATAAATTATAATTCAGTTTATGTAAGGAGAGGTTACTAGAAGGAAGAATAGGTCTTCCAATATCTACAGAGCCATCTTCGTCTATAAGGCAGAAGGAACAGAGGCAAAAAAACCCCAACCCAAAACCCCCTAAAAAGCCACAGATGGTAGACTGGGGGCAAAATAATTGCACCTGACTGACTACACCATCTTCCATGAGATGTGAATTTTAAAGGCAGAGCCAGACAATGGATCAATAATGGACGCATGCCAGTGGCTCTTTAATTCTAACTGGAAATTAGCTAAAAGTGTGGAATGTAACATCAATGACAAAGTGAAACCCAGCAGACTCACTGCATAAGAAGTCAGATCCCTAAAACTCTTTAAAACAGAATTGGTCAATATTAGTGTCTATTTTTGGGAAGTGCTGAAGGGGAAATAATGTAACTATCACACTGAGTTAAGTTCTTTGGAGACTTAAACACTGAATTTCTTAACTGATTGTCCAACTAATTAAAGATTATAAAGAGAATGTTTACGAAATAAGATGAAATTTATCAATTTTGTAGAAATGAGTGCAATGTTAGGAAACAAAACTTACATTGTCGTTTGTTTCTGTGTAGTTTGAAGCTTCACCTACACTGCATGACCTAATATATTGTGGAATGTGATTATAAAACACTGACCTAAAAAAGAATTAAGATGTAGTAATCCAATCTTCCTATAGAGTTCATAATGAATTATATTTCCACTTTTTTTCCTGAACTTTTCTGTTCAATTATCTCTACACAATAAAACACAAGAACAGCTCTGCCTTCAGAATGCAATGCAACCTCTTTCAATTGGCAAAAGCTTCTCCACAATAATAAACCCTTACAGAAGAATAACAAAAGAAAACTAATTATCCTTGTCTATATTAGGTAGGATATAAAAAGCTTTTTTCAGATCACTCTGTCATAATGGGTTGCATTGTGAGAAATTAGGTTGGAAAGAAAAGGTGCAGTTGAAAACAAATCCTGCTCTGCATAAATAGGACTGCTGCTTCATAATTCCCCAACATGGCAGTATTTATCATATAAATAACACTTTATTCTCACAGCTAGTCCCACTGCTGGGGATTTCTTCAACAAGATGGCCTCTGTACTTGAGACCTCCCTTCCTGAGGCCAGGGTGTTTAAAAGTTGCATTCCGGGACGGAGTGGCCTATTTTGGGACTGTTATTCAGTGACAACTTCCCGAAGAAAGCAAAGTGAGTGAAGAGAGATGAGTCTGTGTATTTTGAGCCTGTGTTTCATTTCAGGCATGACACAGACTGTGGGACTGGTTAGAGCTGAGACTTGGGAAGGGTTTTTGTTTTGGGGTTCTGTTGGTTTTTTTGTTTTTAAGAAAATCTTTGCCTTAGTGGGGCTTTGACTGAAGACAAAACTATTTTCTAACTGTTACTTTTGTCATCTTCACCTCCTGTCCCTTCACCAGCATTGCTCACTGCCACGTAGCCTGCAGTGCTGCTGAAAGAATATTCAAGCTTTCAAGCACAGTAGGAGCAAAAAATCTTTAGAGGTGGTGTTGCTAAAGCCTTTGTGATGGATAGAACTGAGCAGTAAGGATTTAAAACTGTACCTGTGGAAGGGAAAAAACAAAGGATTACAGGTATACGACCGTGTGCAGCTTTACAGTAAGTACATGGAGGATGCACTGGGTCTGTCCCCTCGCTTGTGTTTGAGGGGTGATGAGGGCTCATGCTAGGGTGCGGGGGAGCACAGGTGGCAATGGGACATGAGATGAAAAGATTTTGTATACAAGTATTTGTGATGTAGAGGCACATATTGTGATGATTTTCAGGGATACTGCTGTGCTGAACAAAGCATAATTTCCCATTTTGATTCATATTTCCAGCAAATACCCCTTTATCTGTCCTTCGCTTTTACTTGAGGGGCCTCAGGAGCCATGCCGTGACGTAACCTGCTTTAAACTGCCACACAGGCAAGAAGCTGCTTACCAGGCAGCAAATTCATTGTGCTGCTGTTATCAAAACAAATCCGCTCCTGCAGGGTGGGGCGGGGGGTGGGCAGCTTCACCCCTCCCGCGCAGTAGCTGTGGGCTGTGGACACGCGGCGCGGGGTGGGGAGCGCGACGGCGCCTTGGCGGGACGTCCGTCGGTGCTGCGGGACGTCCGTCGGTGCTGCGGGACGTCCGTCGGTGCTGCGGGACGTCCGTCGGTGCTGCGGGACGTGCGCGCAGCGCGCGCTAGGGGGAGCGCTGGAACCGCCGGAGCGGGGCCGGTGCCTGGCGGGCCGCGGGCCGCGGCTCCGGGTTTGGGCCTGACGTGTTGCCCTGACGCTGCTCTTTTTGTTCATGTCACCGGTTGATAACGGGGTTTGTGAAATTAACGTCAGGGCGGTGGAAGCGGCTTGTTTACGCTTCGGTGCCCGCTGAGCACCGTTACGGCACCCGCTCGGTACCGGCTTGTGCGTTTCTGGCGCGGCGAAGGGTGTCAGCCCGGCTCTGTCAGCCCCTGGGCAGTGAATTGCGTGGGGCTGCGGTAAGCCGATGACCGAGGCCTCCGGAGTTCCTCTGTTTGTCCTTCTGCCAAGATGAAAACTCCTTTGCGGTCTCTGCCGCCGTGTCTCCTCCCAGCCGGAGCAATGGTGCATTGCTCAGATGTTGCAACTTTATAATCAATTTGCAGGGAGATTGTTCCGAACGGTGCTCCTTGTTAGGGTGTTTGTCCAGACAGTCAATTTACTTTTGCTTTGTTCTAAATTCCCCCTTTTGTATTGCTAAGCTTTATGTATTGTGTTGCATCCTCTTGGCCCAGTTAAAAAATTAATAAACCTTCTAAACAGGACCACAAAAGCCTTTGTCTTTGTTTCCAGAGTGACAATAACTCTATGTTGTTTCCTTAGCAAAATGACATTGTTACCCTCCTGTACCTTTTCCACCTGTGACAGCTGTGAAAATACAGCCCAAGACTACGTGGTTGTTCTTTGTTGTCATTCTGCACATCTAACTCAGTTTCTGGCATTGGACTGGAGTTTGTTGGCATTGTTATCTCTGAATTTATCTGGATTTTGGGTTAGTTTTCCTTGGAAGTAATTGTTTGTAGTTCTCTGTGTTGTATCTTGTTTGTAGTTTTTCTGCTACTGTATCCTCTGTTAGCCCCTTCATAGTAATGTTTTTGTCTTCTATGATACTTTCAATGTTGAATTTCAGCTAAGAAATGATTTGGTATGCAGTGTATCCCTGAGTCCAGTTCATTAATAAAGATGTTAAATAAAACTGTGACTAACACTAATCCCTCTGGCACACAGCTGGACGCTTCCCTTCCAGCTCAGTACCTTGGCGCTCATCGTTACCCATTCCTTATGGTCTGTCAGCCAGTTCTCAGTCGGTGCGATAGTGTATCACATCCCAGCCCTCCAGAGTTTATCCCCAGAGCAAGATGATTTAGAGAAATTGCATCAAATATTATCTCTTGTCACTCTTTTCCACCAATGATTCAGCCCAATTTTAAAATAATCAATTTATATGATGAATTTTTCATCAGTCATCTCTTCTTGTGATTACTGCCGTAGCTTTTTCCTAAAACTGGATTTGCGGCCACATTGTTTATGGTTTGCTTCTCTTGCCTGTATTTTGCTTCTATATTGTGTGTTCAATGTCCAACAAATATTTGCCAAGATTCTTTCCCTTTTTTGAAAACCAGAAAGGAAATATGTGGGGCTTGGGTTTCTTTTTGAGTCTAGTACAGTACTTTAGAATGCAGAGCAAAATTAGTTAATGCTACAGTAACTTTTCTACAGCAATAAGCCTGTGTACAGAAATGAGGAAAGAGAAGTAACTCTTCTTGTGTCGATTTCCTGGAAGGACTTTTAAAAGGTGCCTTACATTTGTTTGCTATCCTCACTAATTCCTTAAGAATTCCTTAAGATATTGAGACATATATCAGATAGACATGTTTATTTGGTGTTTCCAGGTATGCTTTTTTTCCCCCCACAAAGTATGTTCTTCATTAACCTTTTTGAGTACTTACTGATCAACTCTTTTCAGATGTTTCCAGTTGTTCTTTTTCCTTATGCGTTTCTACATGCCAGCATTTTATTAATTTCTCAGAATTATGTTTTTTGTAGTCTGTTACTCATATGTTGCTGTAGTGTCTGTGTTCATTTCTTGGTTTGAAGTCTAATACTTTCTGATCAGAGGCACCAAGCATCGTTATATGCTCACAGTCTTAATTGTGCTCTCTTGCTGGAGTTCTGTACTGTTGGCCCCTTTGCTAAAATCTTTCTTCTCCAGATAATGACAGTGCTGAAGAAATGGACTCTCTGAGATGCGCTTTAAAAATATTTGTCTGAGGAATTAAAGACATACTGTGAAGGCAGTAATATAAGTGAAGCAGGCCTTACTGCTGGGGCTCTCATTATTTGTATGTAACCATTAAAGGCAAGATTTTTCCAGAATGAGAGCCAAAATGATAGGCACCTTAAGAGTTGGGCTGACATTCAAAAGCGCTTAGTGCTAAGCAACTGCTGTTGGCTAAAGTGCCTTGATGTTTTCCACTGCTTTTTGTCATGTATTACAGATAATTTTTCTTTAACTCAACAGTTCCTTTGATTCTCATCTTCAGGTCTCAGAAATGTATATAATTTTGGGAGATGGTGCAGACAGGCAATAAGTGTAATAAGATGACTACTAATTCTACTGAGCTTTTTCACCTCTGCAGCTGGTTTAAGCCAATGTCAAAACCCGTGCTGTTTGGCTGTTGCCAGCCAAAGACTTGCAGACAGCAGTTAAGGTTTCTGCAATGGTACAAACATCACAGAATATCTTTACTTTAGCCCCATTCCTGTTTTACTGAATTTTATGATGATTTGATGTGGGGTTTTCAGTATCTTTTTGGCCACTGACTTTTCTGTGGTAAGATGGTCATCATGGGTATTTAGTTCTTGCCATTCCTAAGATTCTCCTGTGACTGTCTCCCAGAATACGTTGCAATTTTGTTAAGAAAATCTTAATTGCTTCTTTTCCTGCGTTTCTGGCTGTGGCACGTCATGTATCTGCCTGCAGGTCTCTGACTTCTTTCTTGCAATATAGGACAGAGAAACAAAAATTTTTGCTTTTCATGCAGTTTTTTTGAATTAGCGATGCAGAAACACTTGGCATTCTAGGAGAATGGTGGAAACAATGACTTGTTTCAAAACTTGGAAGTTACTTGCTAGCTGAACAGATTTCGTTATTCAATTTAGTGATTTCTATCAATAACCTAGCTCACAAAGTTTGAAGCTATTGTTTGAGAATTTGTGGAAGATGCTGGCTGCGGGCAGATCATGCATATATGCTTGATGCCTGCTTGACCTGAGTGTCAAAATGGGAAGAGAGGAGACAATAATCCTTGCTGATGCATTAAAATGGAGAGGTTAGATTATGTATCTTCAGCAATAGACTGTGAGTAACGAGCTTCGGCATAGGGCTGCTGCACCTGTCATTGCTGGAGGGCAAAGAGGCAAGTGGTTCCAAAGGGAACTGACCTTTTTCTTTCAGGCATGGAGTCAATCCCATATCCTAAGGCACACATTCTGCATTAAAATTATTATAACTCTCCTGGCATTATGCTGAACAAGAGACACTGGTGAGGATCTGTGGAAAAAAACCAAAACCACGCATAAAATGATGGTGATGGTAGTTTGTGTGTTGTTTTTATTAGGCCTTTGTAGGAAATATATTCTGCAGCTTTTAAAGACACCACTAAAACAGGTAAGTTCTTCTGTGATTAAAAACTGAGCTTTAAAATAATATTTTGAAATGTTTAGCTGAATACCAAAATGGAAACAATGTTATTTATCGCCGAATAAAAAACCTGCATCCTTTTAAATAATGTATACTACAGTGTATATCCACTCTCTTCCACCTCAGCTGAATTTATATCTGTAAGATCTGATTTACAAATAGACAACTTTCTGTTAAATTATTCACATCTCATAATAATTGATCTTACAGAGTTGATCTTATGCTGGAGCATATTTGATCATAAATTCAATGAAAGCAGCCACCATCTTTGTGATGTTTGTCCAGCTAAATCCTTCAGTGAATAAAATAATAAAGATGCCAGCTGTGTTTGTTTTATGATGGCTGCTGCAATAGGAGGCTGGAAATACAAAGGAATAAACCCTCTGATTTTTTGTGTTGGATTTATGAATTGAGAATCTTGCTGCAAATAATTTAACTGGAAAAATAAAATTTGTAATTCTGTTGCATTCTCATAAATGTATTGTTTGGGGGGGGTTGTTGCTATTGTATAGGAATCCAGGATAGTTTTAAAATACCGCTTTTGTTTGGACCTAAACTTAAAAAATCCAAGGAAGTCTATTGAAAATAGATGAATTTTACACTTTTTTCTCTGACACCATTGCAAGTTAATAATGGACCATCATTTTTCCGTTGCTGCCTTTGGTTAGATTCTATAGCAGTCTTAATCCTCCCTTTACTGCTGTGTACTGTTAGTGTGCCTCAAACTAATTTCACTACCCTAACAAAAAAATCACACTCCAGATTATTATTGGCCTTCCTTCAGCATTATGATATTGGTAGAATAGTGTTATATTCCTTTTATTTCTTTCATATTTGATCCTTAAAGTGCCCTTGAGTCAAACTTTATTCTTCAACCACGAGGGCATGAATCTTTCCTGAGATGTTGACAGATAGTCTTTGGTGAATATCATTTTTCTGTCAGATACAGCCTGTGTCTATACTGCTAGCTAAAGCAGAGCCAGGGACTATCTTCTGGCCCTGAGGCCATGTGGCAGACCTTAGCTACAGCTGTACTGAATAACACTTGGGCATGCGTCTCCTGTGGGCCTCATGTGGTCCCCTTGCAGCTCCAGGTGCAATTATTCCTTTTGGGATGTTTAGTATTAGCTTTTTGATCCAAAATTTCCGAAATAGCCTAGGACCAATGCTGCAGGCCATGAGAACTGTATTTTCTAGCGTAAGATTGAGGGTAATATACTGCACATCTTGCTTGTAGGAGTCCGGTACCTGCTGCCTTTTGGGAATGGTCCCTGGGCACAGGTTTGTTCCCTCAACTGTCTAGGAGTCGTTTTGGAGAACCACTTGGCATGGGCCAAAATAGGCCAGAGGGTGAGTACTTGGTAGATGTGTGGTCAGGCTCTCTCCTAATTCACTGATACAGGTTTCAGCAGAGAGATTCTTGCTATTCTCTGTCCCATGCACACTTCAGCGTATTCCCAGTGAAGTTTCTCCTCTTGCTGTCATTTTAGCATCATTTGTCATCCAGGCCTGAAGCCTTGGGGATCTTTTTGATCTTTCCTTTCCCATCTCGTGCATGCAGACTGCTATATATCTTCCACATTTTTTTTTCTTTCCAGCTTTTCTAAGATACTTCTTTTTCTTTCCCCAACAAACTCTGCCACTCAGACCTTGATTACTGTAATACACTTTTCCTGTCCTCTCCTGACCAACACGCTTCTTCAGATCATATAAAAAGCAACCAGTAAGTTCAGGGGTGTGTGTGATGTTAATTGTTTAGTTCCCCTCCCAACATGGGCTTTTTCACTCCATCATTTTTTACCTCCTTACCCTTTTCAAATCCCCCATAATTACACCTTTTCCTCTCTTCCTTCACAAAGTTCTGTATTTGCACCTATTCCCAAGTTTTAAGTCAGTGATCCCTTACTCACATCTAGGCCTTCTTCTATTCCCTGGATAATTCAGGCAGACTCACAACTGCGGTCTTCCTGTCTGGGAATCAGACGAGCTTGTGCTCAGGTAGTGCATTTTCCAGTTGTTTGTGATCCTTCTCTCCAGGCTCCTTGTTCTCAGTTTGGAAGCTGCTAAGACTAGTCCTTGTCTGCCTCAAATGCCTGCTTTTACAGAAGCTTAATACCCATTTAGGAGCCAAAAAGTGGGACCCAGATGCTTCTTTACCTGCCCATCCCCCTTCAGTGGCAGAGAACATGACCAGATGTGTTGCAGAGCTCCAAGGATTTCACAATTCCATGTATGCAAAATCTTTTGAAAATCCACCTGCTTATTTTGGGTTATTAGAAGTGGCCTGAGCTCCACTGGCAGTCACTTTTTAGTGATAGTTGGCTCTTTGGGAAATCTGACCTTTAATGGTCACTATTATACATAACAATTTTGATTTTAGTTCTTACATTGCCTATGCTGATTTATGTTTAAATAGGAGTAGCTCCCTGCTTAGCTGTCTCTTTCATGCCACTTTGACAGGTTAGGATTTGCAAAAATAGTTCAGGATTGAGGCCTTCCCTACTGCAAGCCAATTTCTGAGTGTCAGATAGCACTGTATCCTCACATGTATCTGAGTACAAGCATTTAAAATCCACATATTTCAGTAACTAATTGCTAAAATATATGCAATTTGTGGTTTGGTCATTCATCTGTAACCAGTTTATAGTTAAAAAGGTATAAACTGTTGTGTTAACTCGAGGCAACTTTTTAAAAAGACATTTCAATACAGGTACATGTGGTTATGTAGTGTTTAACTTTTTTAAAAAAATAACTCAATGAGAAATCCTATTACTTTTTCCCTAAATTGCATATTAAAGAGAGATCGCTGTTTTCTCCTTCTGCCATGGTCCCTGTGCCTAAGAAACCCTTCAATAATTACCTTGGGTTTTTTCCCCTGTTGAAGTTCAAAGTCAAATTCAGCTTTAGTTTAACAGATCTGCACAAGCATATTTGTCACTTAACAATTATTACTGCTGTTGGTATCAGGCCACTGGAATTTCAGTCTGCTAGCTTCTCCCTACTGGAAGATGACCTACTGTTCCCTTTAGAAAGCATCTGTCTCCATTAATGTAAGGAGAAGAGTGGTGTGCTAAATCAGGAGAGCAAATCTGGAGGAGTGGCACCTTCTACACTACAGTGTTGGCGTGAATGTGGTCTCCCATCCCATGCTCTTTTCTAATGTCACCCAAACCAAATACCTCAGGGTCAGGGAATAGTTCTGTATTCTGTATAAATATGTAGGTATAATAATACATTAAGAATTATTTTTTACTACATAGCTTTAAATATATTGTCCGTATGCTTTCATTATAACCATCTTGGTCTCCTCCTCTCAACGTTTACTAGTTCTGCATCATTTCCCTTCCACTTCTTAGGAAGGGAGCATGGTTGCAAAAAGGACCAGGATGCATACTTGTATGTAATTGCTCAGTCTCATGGGGTTCAGCCAGGCAACTCATATACATAAAGTTAAATACATGCATATGCCTGGGGTCTGTCTTCCTGAGCTTTCTAGGCTTGGGGCATTCACTCTGCTTCCAAATCTCTATCCACCTTTAATGAGCTGTATAAATAAATACAAAGTACTCCTGTTCCATATCCATAAAAATATATTTTATTAGCTGAGAGGTATACAATAATAGAAGAGATCAGACCCATCCAATGTTTTAGGCAGCTGTGGGAGGACAGGACAAGTAGCTGCTTCCAAGTGGCTGATGGATCTGAGGCCCCGGCAAGACAGATTTGTAGGTTAACTGTGATAAATGATCTTTGGCTTCACTGACTAAAGCGAGGTCACCCTTCTCGGGGCACTGCCTGCATGCTGCAACCTTGCAGCAAATTCTTGTTGAAACACTGTGCAAACAGACCAGTTCTTATTTACATTAGAATGAAATTAAGGCTTCTCAAACCTGAGATGATAAAATATCGGACAAGGGGGCAGAGATTTATAAGGCAGTGCTAATGTTTATTTACTGGAACTTTGTTCTGGTGTGGGAGTTTTTTTATTGTTTGTTTGCAAAAGGCATCTTGGATTGGGGTTTTTTTCTGTATTCATTTAAGAAGGGACAATAGGGGAAACTTTGTTTACTGCCCTATTGGCTGTACCCACTGACAAATTTGAAATTCAGAGTTTGGGGTATTTTTCTGTGGAGCATTTTTTGCTTGGATTTCGTTGGAGAGAAGCAATCCAGGTTGTCAAGGGTGGGAGGAGGAAAAGCAGAAAGCTTTTGACTGCATTGTGTGCCAAAGGTTTATTTTAGCTATTTCTATGTGGGGTTGTTGGTTTCATTGGTTTATTGTTTGGGGGTTTTTTGGGGGAGGGGGGCGGTGTATTCCCTCCTCCTTTTTTTTTTTTTTTTTTTTGTGGCTTATGTCCAGCCAGTGAGGAAATAAATATGTGAAGAAAGAATGCTATGGAATGTTAACTCTGCTGCCGTATTTTCTTCCTTTTATCATGCCCCAAGATTCAGTGAAGTTGATATAAATTCACCATGCCTTCTTTTAAAAAGCATAACAGAAAGGCATTCTTCCCTTAAGAGTCAGACTGTAAAAGGTGATTTTCTTTCACTCAGTTTGGTTTAAGCCTGTAAAAAGCATTAAGTGAAAAATCTGATATATTTGTTAGGGCATTTATTGCATTACTAACTTATATTTTCAGTTCTCAGTGAAAGGTTTATAGAGAACATAAACCTTGAAGAGTTTTTGTTCAGGATTAAAGATATATTTTCTCCATTTTCTGGTGAAATAATAGCTCATAAAATGATTGGGGTGTTAGCAATTATTTTTAGCTCTATTTATTTTCCAAGGATATTCTGTTCAACTTGCTGAGGTTCACAAAGAAGGCCTTTAAAAACACCCTCCTTGATCAGAAGATTCATGCCCTTTAAAGAATTTCAAAATAAACAAAAGCTTCTGATTAGAAGTTGCCACCATGTTGTTGTTCTTCATTAATTGTCCTTACAGCAAACAAAGATCTGGTAAACTATAAATCTAGTATGTTCAGTAGTAGAATGTCATGGAGGAAGTAATACACAATGTCTTTCATAATTCATATTATTAATACTGATTTAATTCATATGCTGAAAGAATTAAAATAGCTGATTGGTGGTGACATGTAAAATAATAAAAAAATATGTATATAGCTGTATTCTTTTGGGGGCAAAATAGTAAGGCATGTTCTGATTAAAATTTCTTAGGAATTTCTTTTCTCTGGGAAATACCTGCATCTGAGAGAAAGTGCTGAAAACTATGGGGAATAATGTGAAATACTTCAGGAATTCATCTTTTAGTTTAGAGAATTAGTTGTTGCTTCTAACAGTAGAAGACTGTACCCAGCAGTCATGTTGCCTGGAATATTACCTCAGAATTCCCAGGAACTGAGGAAGTTACATCATCATACCATGGAAAAACACATTCTCAGTAGATTAGAGTATGTTGTCACTGGATATTTGTTGTATATTTGCTGCTTAACTAAGCTTACTTTTCTTCACTTTAATATCTGCCATGCAGAGTTCATAGTTCTTGCTCCATTTGACACCCCAGCATATACTGTCCTAGTAAGAAGATACCTAATATCAAATGTAAACCTTGTTCTGTATCAAAATTATATCAAACAAGTGGGGGAAATATCTCCATGCCTTAAGCTTTCCTCAGTTAGCACTGGGTTTCTTTGAAAGGTTTCCTAGCCCAGGATATTTATTCTGAGGCATCAGAGCTAGCCCAGGTGCATGTCAGGTTATAGAAGGACAAAACTCAGGATACTGTTAAGTTTGTAGTATATCAACCGGTTCTCTTTAAGCTTAGCATTAAAAGCTCAAATCAACCAAATTAAATGTTATTAAGGTGTGTTCCGTAAGGGTGTTGATGTTCTGCTTCCTATATGAAGTACACCTTTCAAGCTGGATATCGCAAGCAGTGCTGTCTTGTGGAAATATATTAATCCATCTGAAAATTTAGTGCAGAAAAGAATCAGGGAGAAAGAGACTCATACCCAAGTTTTTGTCTTGAGTTACATTCAGTGATGACATATACAAATGATTTTATGATCTATTTATGACTGAGCTTAATGGCCACTGTCAAATGTGAATTGCCATGAGAGATTGGATTGTCTAGCTGGATCGTCTAGCTTAGGTGTGACCAAACTAAGTCTCTAAGCCTCATGTGACTCACGAGCAGTTTAAGTAAGTGCCTTAATTCTCCATTCTGAGGAGTTCAGGAGCTGCAACTATAATTACAGTTTACGCATTGGGTCAGTAGATTCTTTTAAAGATTTACCAAGTGTATAATAATTATATACTTAGAGGTAAATCCATATTAATTAAAATAGGGGAAAAACACATCCCCCCCAAAAAAATCCAAACCTAGTTGCCTATATAGTTAGAAACTTCATTTGTTACAATCACTTTTTTCATTAAATGCTATTCATCTTGGCTATTTTCCAGCTAATGGCGTCTGTGCAACTGTCAAGTGAGAATTAGTTCAGATGGGTCACGGTTAATATTACCTTCCTGGAATGTGCTGAATGAACTTACCTCCACAGCTTTTCTGATGGGCCTCTGACCTCTTTTACATGTATGTTAACAGCAATACCAAAGAACCAAACACTGATACGTGTATCTCTGGTCCGTATCAGTGAATAGTTATCACAACTTTTATTTTAATAATGAAGATTTTCAGCACCTTTTCATTACTTCCGTTGATGAGACTGCTGATGCCGTAGTATGGTAATAGAATTAAAAGGGCTCAAACTGATTTCTAAATTTTCCAAGAGATCATTTCATACACCTTGATGGAAACTGAAGATCTGAAGACTGTGGAGAGCAGTGTTGTGCAGGAGCAGAAAGCAAGGACAGATGCTGGGAGCAGGACAGCCACGTTAGTGCAGGAGCTCTCCCAGCACAGCTCATCTAAGAAGCCTAAGTGAGATGTTGCCCTAATGTGGCGATCTTGTTTCTAGTGAGGTACTGAGCTAGAAGAGTACAATTAAACTGATGGCCTAGAGAGTCTGGGGCCCATCCATTCCTGCCCTGCATGTATGAGACCTCAGTGTTTCGGAATCTAAAATACGGTCAGCACCTCCATTTAGGAAGAGCAAGAGGGATATTGGGTATTTCGAGACACGCCTCTCCTAAAGAGCGTGCACCACCCAGCATGACATTAAGACTGCCGTTGGCAATCCCATGCAGCCATGGGAGACAATCCTGACACTGAAATGTGGTTCCTGTGGCGGCGTTTGACTGTAATGTTTGCTGTATAGTTTGGCTTGAAGTACCTCGACACTGAGCTGTAGAGCAAATTTTGTATTTTGTGATTGATCAGCAACAAGTAAAACCGTGCTTCAGTGAGCCTTCAAAAGCTTTTGTCTTGCTTTGTTCATCAGTTTTAGTCCTCAGTACCCTCTGTGTAAAACACTGAGGAAAATGGTAACATCTTTACTCCGTTAGATTCTCGTCTTGAGGTGCTGCTTTATGCCTTCATCTGTATCAAAAGCTAAAAGCATTGCATCAAAACTTGCGTTCACTTGTTGCGGTGGTTTCATGATGGCTAAATAATCTCTGCAACAGCTCCGTGGAGACACACCAGGCGTGTTAGGGAAGCAGCTCCTGCATGCTAGAGCTGGCACGTCAGGTCTTTGAAGACAGTAGGTGTTCTCAGCATGGCTGTAACAACAGAAAAGGCTGTTGATAGTTAGTAAAAAGGAAATGTTACTTAAGGTAGGCCCTGCTCCAATCTGTGTGCTGCATAGCAACTGCTAGTGGGGTTGTGTGTGTATTCAGAGGCGCAAAAGTATCAAGGCACATGAGGTCATGTCCATATCGGCAGGTTGGAAGATGAAGGATTTGCAAGGAAGTCATTAACTCTAGTACATGGTAGTGTCACAGTTTTACATCAGAACTCAGGAGAGGCCTAAAGCCTGGGACAAGGGGGGAAGACTGACAGCCTCAAGCAGACTTGGATGAAAATGGGGAATATGGCTCTCGTGGCAATGGTAGATGAGATACCACAGGGACTGTACAGGGATCTTCTTGATGGGACCATGGTGTCCTCTGTAAAACAAGCCACCTGGCCTGATTTGCATCAAGATGTGAAATTTTTTATTTATTCTCTTCACTGTGGTTTTGTCTTTCAGTGCTTCAGGTTGCAAGGGATTATTTAGAATAAAGAAGCACAGGGATAAGATTTCCAAAAGGAATTAGGTGCCTCACTCCTCTAGGCCATGATGCAAACGCCAGGGGAGAAATGAATTTATAATAGGCTGCAAGAGTCATATCTTTGCAAGGAAAAATACATGCAGTAAATGATTTTTGCTTTTGGAATTATTTACCTCATGCTGTTAGGAGTATGTAGCTGGCATATTATCTCTATTTGTTTTAATGCCCATTTGTCTTAATTATTAATGTGAATTTGATCCGCCTTCTTCATTGCATTTAAAAGCAAATCACCCCAAGTTCAGAAGTTCACTGCACATGCCCAAAACTCTTTTTTTTCTCAAGAGCTTAAACCAAACTTCAGTGATCTTAGTCGTGTTCTGCTTGACCAAATACTGACCTTCCTCTGTAGTAGAAAGACATTTAAGCCTGTTTTCTGAAATTAAATCAAATTCTTGTAATCCAATGAGATTTACAACTCTTCAAGTCCAGTCAGATTCATAGATGTTTAAACTGAGATAGGTTCATAGGGTGTTTGTTTTTCTTGAGCTAAGGCCGTATATAGCATTTGGGATTAAGTTGAAAATCAAAGTGTTTCACAAATGTCATCAGAGTGGGTGTGTAAAAATATTCCCAGTATTTCTCAAAACAATATCTACATACTATTTAAAACTTGTTCCCAAAGGTTTCTCTGTATTCTGCTGTACACCACATATTCTCCAACTATGTATGCTGTCATGGTTAGTAACTATTCCTCAGTGATTAGTGTGACAGTAAGTGAAGCGTGAATATTGAGACTTGCCATATCATGCATGCCAAGTTCCTATATGGCCCAACTGCTTTGAGACAAAACATGCTATTATGTTGTAGACACAAAGCCATATTGTATGAAATTCCATCCTGTCACATACTGGAGGAGGTGTATTTAAAAATCAAATATATATAATTTTTTTTTAGCTCTTTTTGTTAACTTTTCTGTATTAGGTACTTAACTACTGCACCCCATCAGAAAATCCAGGCTTTGTTTCAACTTAGATTATACAAATCGTTAATGTTTTAAGGAGGAGATTTTAAAGAGACTGCTGGAAAATTAAAAAAAAATAAAAATTAAAAAAAGGAAAGACACAAACCCAACATTCTGAGTTTCCAGACCAGTGAGGTTATGCACTAAATGGGTTTCTCCAAACAATTCTGATGTAGTAGATGTAATTCAGTTACATGATCATAGAGGGCATTTTTCATAAGTAAAAGAATAGCTTGTCTTTAAACAAAGAAGCAAAATTAGTCATGCATTCCGCTAAGGCATTGGTTTTAAGACCAACAGTCTTAGGAGCCCACATGCATGTGCCATTTGCACTGTCTGCTGATTTCCAGAAGTGACCTTTGTAGCAGACATAGGTTTTGGAGAAGGACTTTTCATTGCTGTGAAAAGCTCTGTAAACCAAGCTAGAATTTTGATGTAGAACTTTAAGGATAAAGCTGAACCTAGCTAAAAGTGATTAGCTGATCCAGAAGTTAGTTGGGTGGTCATCTTCAGCCTGTAGTACACAGGGGAAGATGCTTGATCGTTGTGGTCCCTTCTGAGTTTGAAATCTATAAATGCTTGGGATCATAATACTAATAATGTGGTAACTGGGACCTTCAAAGCACTTTAGAAACAACTAACCTTCACACACACACCCCAGCACTACTCAGAGTATGATCAGGGCAGGTAAATGTAATAATTATAGCATGTTGCACTATTTCTGCAGGCTGTGCAATGAGTTTAGTCTTTATTAATTATAAAACCGGTCCTAATTTTGACTGATTTATTCACAATTATTTCATTAGTTGATGTGATTATTTTGCAGCTCTAGATATTTTTTTGGATTTATATTGTGTTATATATAGTCTGCCAATTATTTGATAGTGCTCACAGAATCACAGAATCTTAGGGGTTGGAAGGGACCTCAAGAGATCATCGGGTCCAACCCCCCTGCCAAAGCAGGCTCCCTATCTCATATTACATAGATAGGCGTCCAGACGAGACTTGAATATCTCCAGGGAAGGAGACTCCACCACCTCCCTGGGCAGCCTATTCCACTGCTCTGTCACCCTCACTGGGAAAAAGTTCTTCCGCATGTTGGTGCGGAACTTCCTGTGCTCCAGCTTACAGCCATTGCCCCTTGTCCTGTCCCCACAGACCACTGAAAAGGGGCTGGCCAATTCCCCCTGCAACCCATGTCTAAGATATTTATAAACACTAATTAGGTCCCCCCTAAGTCTTCTTTTTTCCAGGCTGAACAGACCCAGCTCACTCAGCCTTTCCTTACAGGGGAGATGCTCCAGACCCCTAATCAACTTTGTCGCCCTTCTCTGGACTCTCTCCAGAAGGTCCCTGTCTTTTTTATACCAGGGAGCCCAGAACTGGACACAGTATTCCAGGTGGGGCCTGACCAACGCAGAGTAGAGGGGGAGGATCACTTCCTTCGAACTGCTGGACACACTCTTCCTGATGCATCCCAGGATCCCATTGGCCCTCTTGGCCACCAGGGCACACTGCTGGCTCATAGCCAACCTGTCATCAACCAGGACCCCCAGGTCCTTCTCCACAGAGCTCTTCTCCAGCAGGTCAAACCCCAGCCTGTACTGATACATGCAGTTGTTCCTCCCCAGGTGCAAGACTTTACACTTGCTTTTGTTGAATTTCATCTGGTTTCTCCCTGCCCAGCTCTCCAGCCTGTCCAGGTCTCGCTGAATGACAACACAGTGTTCCTGCGTGTCAGTCACTCCTCCCAGCTTTGTATCATCGGTGTACTTGCTGAGGGTGGATGCTATTCCCTCATCAAGGTCGTCAATGAAGATATTAAACAGGACTGGACCCAACACCGAGCCCTGGGGAACACTACTAGTCACAGGCCTCCATTCAGATTCTACTCCACTGATCACGACCCTCTGAGCCCAGTCTGACAGCCAGTTCTCAACCCACCTCACTGTCCACTCATCTATCCCTTGTTCCCTCAGCTTCTCTATCAGGATGTTGTGGGAGACAGTATCGAAAGCTTTGCTAAAGTCAAGGTAGATGACATCCACTGCTCTCCCTCCATCCACCCAGTTGGTAATGACATCATAGAAGGCTATGAGATTGGTCGAGCACGATCTCCCCTTGGTGAATCCATGCTGACTACTCCTCATGACCTTCTTCTCTTCCAGTTGTTTGGAGATGGCATCCAAAACAAGCTGTTCCATCACCTTTCCAGGTACAGAAGTGAGGCTGACTGGCCTATGGTTACTGGGCTCCTCCTTCTTGCCTTTTTTAAAGACTGGAGTGACATTGGCTATCCTCCAATCTTCAGGCACTTCTCCTGTAGTCCAGGATCTATCGAAGATGATAGAGAGCGGCTCCGCAATCACCTCCGCCAGCTCTCTCAGCACACGTGGGTGTATCCCATCTGGGCCCATGGATTTGTGTGCATCCATTCCTTTGAGTCACTCCTGGACCACCCCTACCTCAACTAGAGGGGAGCTCTTTGACTTCTTGATTGATCTCAGTAAACAGGTATCTTTTTTGTTTCTAAACCAATGTCCTGTTTCTGGCCAGGCCAGAGTTAACCTCCCCAAGCAGCCAGCACAGGGAAGCTGAGTTAGCCCAGGCTGTTTTCCACACCACCTGACATCCCTCCCCCATAAAAGTGGCTGGTCAAGGAGGGGTGCTCCTGGGTGCTTCCAATGCGGCCGAGGCATTGGGTTGGTCCTCAGTTGTGCAGTAAGTACTCTGTTAGCATCAGGTTGGTAAGGGACTCTGTGTTATCACTAGGTGTGAGTGTAATTTGCAGTGGGTTGTGTTGTTACTGTTCCACTTTCATGGTGATTTTGTTAGTAACTGGCCTTATCCTAACACTTTAGGCTCTGTCTGTTCCTCCTCCGGGAGTGAGTGGCGTGTGGTGCTCAACCACTGCTTGGGGCTGAACTTCGCCAACTGGGAAGGTGACTGTGGCTTTCTAAACTGTTCCCACTCAAAATATTTTCAATTTCTATTAGTCAATCTTGATTTTCTTGCCAAAATAAAACCTTTTTGCAGTATGCCAGGTGACCATTAATATAATCACAATATCAGGGCTACTCTGTTAAAGAGCGTGGACGAATTAAATTGTCATCATCCATAATTTCACCTGCAATTCAGAATTCATTAATGTTTGAATGTTTTTTTCAATTGCTTCGCCTTACTTAATTAGCATCATCACTATACCTGTGGATCAGCTAAACAATGGTTCAATTCTTATATTGGAGGGTAACATTTCACTAATCTACGTAACCCAATTTTTCTGACTTAAAGTAGCTTTCATTCAAGACAGAACAAGCTCAGTATGGCTCCTAAAAAGGATGCAGCTACCTCTGCAGGGAGAAAAAGACATTGGTAAAAGGTTTTCCAGGGCCTCTGACCAAATAATTGATGCAGGACCCAAGACAGGCCTCAAAGACTCAGTGTAATCACCAGTCCATGGAAATTTTGGATGTGTAGAAGAATTAATACCAATTCGCCTTGGATATTTACCCTTCTTTTTATTTTTCTTTGTTAAGGATAACCTTTTCTCCTGGTCGTTTGCAGTGTTCTGTAATGAACTTTCCTGTAATTTTTACAAAAATTTAATGACATTTCTACAATCTGGTAATTTAAGGAGTCTGGAAATAATATAGTTTACAAGCAATGACTGTTTCACGTAAGATGTCTTTATTTTGTCATGAGCAGAAAATGAAAACAGAAAAAATCATGCCCATCAGAAACACTGGTGCTCAGCATGTGTTTAACCATAATGGCAATTCTAAAACCTAATCCTGGAAATTCTTAAAGATGCTGGCTGATGAGAAATAATCTCCTAAAGTGATCAGCATTTCTGAACAATTAATTGCTGGGCAATTTCTGGAGAAATACCTTGTCAGTTCTCAAGAAAAGGTCAGATAGGGACAGCATTCATGAATTCCTACCTAGTGTGTAGTTGCTATAAGTTAAAAAGACAGCCAGTGGCCAGTTTTTCTGGATGTTTACAAATACCAGCATATCATACAGATACCAGTACATCATTTAGTAGAGGTGCTTTTGCCTTTTTTTTTTTTTTCCCCTTTGCAGTGGACATAATAAGGGCATGGGCAAAATGTCGAGTCTGTGGCATTTATGACTTAAACGTTCTCACTGCAATGAAAAGTTCTTTTTCCATTTAGTGTTCTCAGCGTTGTCTGTTCTTTGTTGCGGGGATACTTTTCACCTGTGCATACACTGATCCGTATAAATTATGCCATGTCAGCGCAATAAGAGAGTAACCCTGTTTAATCCATCTTCCTTGAATGGCATTCCCGACAGTCAGCCTGAGCTGAACAGCAATGAACATTTGCATGAAACATGCTGTAGGATTATTGATTTTAGGGGATAACATCATCTTTTTCAAATACTGCGGTATTTTGGACTGCGGTCTCCTCTATGTGTTTTGGGAAACCAGCACATTGAACAATAGGAGATCTTTTGTACACTTTGGCATTTTTATCTGACAAGAAATCTTTACTGAGCAAAGGCATGGTTGAATTTACAATGTTACCTTCTAATAATAGCAAGTGAAGTCAATAAGATTCAGCACCTCTTTTCTAACTGCATATTGCAATAACTTTGGCGGCTTTGGAAATATAAGTGGCAGCTTTAGGTTTCAAAATTTATGTTTTACTCTTTCCTCTCTTCAAATCTATTATTTTTAGTTTATATTTTCTCAGAATATTCCCAAGCATATAGCTCCCAGTAAAGTAATGAGTTTTCTCAGACTTCCTTAGGCAGCTTAGAAAAGATAATTCACTTACAGTGTAATGTTTGCGTTGTGTTAACACCTAATGAAGAATCAACCCCCTGCTGTGTGAATATATGAAAAAGTAAGAAGTTGGTACTTCCCAAAAGGCAAGTGTCTTTATGAAATGATGGGTATGTTGCATGTTAAGCATCATTGGATTTTAAAATTTGATACTTCACAAAGTTATATGAGTACTGCTGTCTTCACAAAGTTTTGAGTACTGCTGTTATTTTAGGCTTGGATTTCATGGGTTTGGATTGTAATAACCATTTGTTTCCAGCGCTGTAAATTTTAGGTCTGTTGGTATGCTCAATAAAATGTAAATGGAAGAATCATAACAGTTGCTTTCATGATGCTGTTGCTCATGATCCTTTAGCGCACTAAGCAGGGCATATATGATAGGGTATATTATATGCTCTATATTTGTAAAAATGTATAAATTTTGAGCTCTCAATCCAGAAATAGTCCGTTGACTCCCTAACCCGAGGAATATCTTTCCAGGTAGTCCTTCCAAAAGACTCTGTCTTTATCCTGGCTAGCAAGACTTGGCATTTCAGCTGTGCTGACTGCAGATGGAATTAGTAAACAGAATGATGAGATTGTTTTTCAGAAAAACCTTCTTGTTTGTGTTTCAGGCTCAGCTATGTGAATCACGCAGAAGATCTAGCCTCCAAACTACTCCAGTGTTTCCCAAAGAACAGATTGTCAGCACAGGCAGCCCTGAGCCACGAGTATTTCAGTGATCTTCCCCCACGGCTATGGGAGTTAACTGATAGTAAGTATAACCACCTCCGAATTGATTAAAAACAAAGACGCGAGTTCATACAGATACATATGTGTATGCTTACCCTCACATGCAGACAGCTTCATGTACATACACAGCCATAAAATACGTGAGTGCAATTGTGTAGCTTGAAATTACATAGTTAGCTTGACACAGGAAAAAATGGATATTTTTTTTTTTTTTTGCTATCTCTGCTCTGCAGTCTGCAGCCAGCTATCTTTGTATTTGATTATGTGTGCAGCCAAGAGAATTATCTGAATTGTCATAAAGCAAAAGGAAAAATACAATTTACATATTTAGTGCTTTTCACTTTATAACATACAGTACTTCTTAACTAGCTGCAGCATACGGGATAAAAATCCAGCCGTGTTTGATTCACAGAATCTCTATCTGTTATAACAGTAACCTTTAAGAAACGACTCGGCATTTGGAAGTCTGAGAAACACAAAGTAGACAATCAATTAATTTGCTGAATTAGACTGTGCAAGAAGAGGATGGCAGGTGATATTAACTAAGAATGCTTTCAGTATTTACCTACATCTTTTTACTTCTTTTATTAAATAAATGCATTCCAGTTGACTTGGCAAAAGTGTTCCTATCATCATGTATGCCATCAGTTATCAATCATCTTAATTATTGTAAATAATTTTCCAGCGTTAAAAGCACACTGCTATTTATTCTGGGGAAAATAGCAGGATATTTTTGATTCAGAGAAGGTTCTGTTATTAAAAATAGGTTTCACAGGGGAATAGCAATCAGCATTTTGCTTTGACTCGGTGTGGTCAAGACAAGCATGTTTGTGTTACAATAACGTATGTTATTTTCTTCTTTCAAACATACATCTGTTAGCAAAAGATCTAAAATCCTGTACTCTGAGGTGATAAGGGATGTAACAATGGTACATGTGTGTTTAACTGTGACTGATTTAAAAGTTTGCTTGTAAAAACTGAACTTCCTTTCTGAATATTAATCCACAATAGATTCTGTTTACATCCTTGTCAGTATAAAAACTTTTCTCTTTTAAAAGTTGATCTTTTCCATCCTCAACAACTGTGATTCTGACATTTTGACCTGTTTCCATGGCCTGGCTGTCCAAGTAGCCTACTTTGGACTGCTCTGAAGAGCACTCCCCAATCTGTAGAACATGAACATTAAAATCAAACCAGCACCGTTAATTTTTGTCCATCGCTAGCTCTGTTGTAGACCGTGCTCTTGCTCTGCAAAAAAGATTCCCAGTTTCCTCCCCTGCCATGCTAACCCACCATTCAGTTTGCTGACTGTGGTACTTTATAAGCTGAAAATTCAAAGGATGCGGTGTAAATTAAGGCTGCTGTTGAAAGTCTGCCTCTGCTGAAACTGATGCAAAGAGATTCATTTCTTTGGGACTAATGAAACATCAAGAATGCCAGTTCATTTATCCTTTTTCCACTAAATGGAAAACAAAAATCACTCTGCAGTGGTGACATCTCAATCCTTCTGACTGTGTGATTTAGTCTAGCCAGGATTTTGAATTCTGAATTCTGCAGTAGTACTTTTCTGTTAATATGGACTTATTACCCACTTGCCACTTAGTTTATCAGTCAGTGGTTAAATCCAGTTCTATCAGTGAAGTAAATGCCTACACATTATCACTCTGCAGCAGGCTGCCAACAGAGACAGTCTTGTCCTAGTCATTAACAAGCACAATGTATGCAGAACACCAGAGGGGAATTAAAACCACAAAAAATACCTCAGGGTGGTATTTTTAATATGAGAATTTAATTTGTAATTTCACAGATTAAGAATTTTGGCTGCATTAATCCTTTTATCAGCTCACAGCAGGTTATTTGCAGAAGCATAACCATAAGGCGATATTCATTGGCAGAAACACGTCTTTGCATAACGTTAAACATCAGGAGCAGTGAAACCTTTTGAAGGGGGGAGAATAAAGATGAAAAATCATTATATTTTAAAGCAAGGTTCTTCTAAATGCCTACAGTAAAATTTTGAGTTACAGAAAGACTATTTCTGTGTCTAGTAGATAATCATTATGAAGCATAAATCCAGATGCAAGGAAGGACAATCCCAGTATCAAATACTACAATCATTTCTATTTAGTATGACTTGGATATACTTGTAAACATATTTAGAAAACAAAGAAGTCATATAGTTTGGAGAGTTGAGAAAATGTTTACTGTGTAGTGAAATTACCAGGTTTTGTGATTCTAGTTCTCTGGGTTAATATTTTACATTGGGAAACACTTGATTGTCAGTTACATGTAGGTATAAACACGTTGACTCTTTAAGCGCAACAGAGGTGTGTGTACACACAAAACCTGCTGTCTCCTAATCAAGGCACCACTGTGATTTTGCAAATCTCCGTAGTGGATTGTATTAATCTTGGAATATATTTTGTCCAATTTAGTCCTAGTGCTGAATTGCAGATTTGGGGATTTAGCACAAATAACCAAGAAAAGATTTGCAAATGAGGAGAAAGAAAAACAGAGGGGTGAAAAAAAAAATCAGCTCAATAATTTTCCATCAAAAAATGTTTCTTTGGAATCACAGCATTTCACAAAAGTATGGTGGCTCCATCTAGACTGAAAAAGGAAAAATGTGTTTCACTTTAGCTTCTCAGTTGGCTTTAATACTCTGTATTTATATTCTTTACAATATTCTACAGGATAAAATGTTGATCTTGAGCTTTATTTTAGAAATGTTTACAAACTGACTTTATGTGAAAAGCACTTTTTTTATCAATTTGGATTGGTTTCAAGGCATCGTTTCAATTGGGTTGGAAGTTCAGTTTCTAGATAAATTCTGTCTAACATCTAGCCACTCCGTTTTTAAAAATAATACATTGAAAAGGTGAGGGTTGTGCAGTTCTGCTAAACACATCTTGTCTGGGAATACCATAAATTTATGAAGCAACATAGCTTTTTTTCATCTCAGGCCTGAGCAATAATCTATTGATTAACCTCTTTTACTGAATATGTGTATTTGATATTTTCTTTTTTTTTTTTAAAACCCAAACTTTTCTGCCTTGAGAGCTCATACTGATTTATTTGCATAGAATATATACCATTCATAATGTACATCACCATGGGTAGCAGAATATCAAATGCAAATTAAAATGTCAGAAATACAGTGGGAAGATCTTGTACATAAAAGAGTAGCCAGGGCTTTCAAAGTCATCAAGATGAAGGAGTAGCTCCAAAAACTTACAGTTTGCTAGTTGTTAGTGCAAAACCAAAGAAAACTCTTAAGTCCCCGATCAGTTCTTAAATCAGTCTTATAACATTTCCTCATACAGTCGTGCAGTGGCAGCTCTCAGAGGGTATTTTGATGTGGACATTTGTTCTCAGAAGGTATTAAAAGTCAGTGACTTTTTCCCACAGTTTGAGGCATCCTAAGTAAAAATGAGTTTTCATTATCATCAATGTGTGAGTCCTTAACCATTTACCATTTGATCCCTGTGATTAATATCATCATGGCAAATAATAATTAGTTGCCTGGTAATACATAGCAATTGTCAAGGTTTTTCAAGCTCATGCAGAAAGGTGTTGCTTTATATAAAAGCTTTTTGAGTTCTTTGGGTATTTTTAATGGGCTTAGTTGTCTTTAACAGTTAATAAACTGAGGTCAAACAAAATAGTTCACTTCTACTGGCATCAAGGTTTTGAAGATGTAATGGTGATGTCAAATTATTGGAAAACCTTGCAGTGTTTTTTCACATTCTTATTTATTTCTAAATGCTCACAGAACAGACATTTGAATGTAAAATATGAATTACATAGCATTCTACAGGAAAAGTAAACACACACAACATGGAAATGGGTTTTTTTAGAAGATGCATACAGCTAACTGTTTGCATCATACAACTTCCATCATAATGCATGCAGCTTCTTTCCAGGAATTCCAGAATTTTTACAATGCTTACTTGCACAAATAATTGGTATATGTAAAAGCTGTATGTATTTACTCAGTGTGATGTTTGCCATACACATTATCTAATTATTTTAAAATTACTTCTTTTGCAGAAAAAAAAAATCAGTTTCGTAACTGCCACTCTTTTTTTTGCAGTGTCTTCTATTTTTACTGTACCGAATGTAAGATTACAGCCAGAGACTGGAGAAAGCATGAGAGTCTTTGGAAAAAACAATAGTTATGGCAAAGGTGTATCAAACAACAAACATTGAAAGATACCTACGCTCACAACTGATAAAGCAGGTAAGACATGATTATTGGAAGGTTTATTTGAAAATACTCCTTTCTCCTTAGAGAAACAGAATATAAAATTCAACTGCATGTTTCTTACATTGCTCACATTCAGGGAGAGAATCTGTTTTTGCAGTACGCATGGTCAATATGAGGAGTGAAAGTTCATGGCCTTGTGGGCAGGATCAGATTCACTGAGAATACTGCAGAAGTTGGTGTCAGCAGATAAAACACTAGGTTGCCTTTAATTTGGACTGATTTTTTTTTTTTTTCCCTGGTAGGTATGGAGAGATAATATACCTCTTGCCAGTTCTGTTGTTAAACTTTGGGGCAGGGGCAAGAAATGATTATTTTGGAAGGTTTGGTAGCCTTGATAGCAGAAGGCTGTTCTTAATGTAGACAGAGGAACTGTCATATTAATATGATACCTATTGCTGCATCTATTAGAACTGATTTTGGTCTTCAGTGGTTTTCGTTCGGTACCCCATCTTTTTAACCCAAGGTATTCATCAATTAAATGGTGTGCAGTGTGACTTCAGGTATTCTAAGAGTAAGACACAGAACCTGAGAAGAGCAAGTGGGTAGAGAGGCTACTTCCCAAATTACAGTAAAGGGAATGGTGGTTGCTGTATCACAGCATTAACTCTCTTCTGCCAACGTGCATCACCACAGTTTTTGTTCAGTAAGATTTACCAACTGATGGACTCTTCCAGATTAGTAGTATTCCCTAATAGAGCTGCTTTGCTTATTATACTTCCCTAAGGAGTTTCACTCACAGTGTTTCACAAAATACCCAAAGTGTAGATTCATTTCATTCAAAAAACCCAGGCCTGCTTTTTTTTTTTTTTTTTTTTTAAGTCACAGTTGGTTTTGCACATTGAGTCCACTAGAACAGCTTGTTATGGAAGTTCTAGGAGCTGAGAGAAATGAGCATGTATCTATCTGCTCCAAAGTATAGTCTCAGATAAATGTAGTTGATATTCTCATTAAGCCTGCCTTTAGATAACTCTGCCTGTTGTAATACCAGATAGAACTTTCTCTAACGTTTTTTTTTACTGTTGTATGTTTATGTGCAATTATTATTTTTTTTAACCCCATAATATTATGGAGGGTGTTTGCCTGACAAGCAGCAACTACTGAAAAACTGAAATGAATAGATTTCGGTCTTGACAGCCTGCCCCAGGTTTTGCACATGCTCTTCACCAGCAAAACATTTAGGATTTTCTAATGTCAGAAATGAGGCTGCCTCTCAGCAGTCTGTTTACATCTTTATTGACAAGCTAATCCCTGCTTTTTCCTGGGGCTGTGTCCCTGCAGACGTCTCTTCAACCTTGTCTGTTCTAACGTGACATATCATCCATCTAAAGTAAATTTAGAATGTGCCCATCTGTGCTAAAGACCTTTTGTGTGGAAGCTTACATACAGAATCTCATTTCTCATGTACAGAATCTCATTTCTGTCGCTTCAAAACAAATGTAATTTTTCATTTGTACAATGTGCAATAGAAAGTTTGTACTGCAATTGAGCATGTAAAATAGCACAAAAGAGAACCATTTGATCATTTTTGATATTTAAGCAGGTACAGATGACTTATAAATTTTATACGTAAGCAGAAAGAGAGTGCCGCGTGTGCCTTCACCCTGCGTCGCTGTGCTGCCGTGGTTGCACACCCACAGCTTTAATAGAGAATAGCACCTTTCATTAAGATCTGGAGCCATTTAACAAATGTTAAGTTGTGACATGTACACATTATTGATTATAGTCTTCCATCGGAACTTAGGATTTTGTTGTGTTAGGTGCTTATAGTGCAATAAAATGTCAGTTGCTGGCTGCAGTATTTGCTTTGTCATATAAGGTGGGAGCAGCAGAAAATACTTGAAGAGTATGAGCACCAAACAGAAGTCCTCTTCTTACTTGTACAGCGTAGAAAGCTGAGGTGCAATGGCATGAAACTAGAATAGCAGGGGCGGCAGAAGAAATGTGGAGATGGAATCTGGACCTGGATGAGGAATTCTTAGAACGGGTGGAAAACTTTAAAGGGATGACACACCAAGCGAGAGGAAGTAAGAGTCAGTGTGGAGGCTGAAAGGAGTAGGGAAAAAAACCTGCAGTTTTGATAATGTGAAAAGGAGGTCTGGTGAAGGCTTAATCTGAAGAGCAGGTGGCTGTGATTTGAAGCAGTCAAGCAGTGACTGGCAGGTAGAATGGATGTTCAGTGGGTAGAATAGATGAGTTAGCAGCCAAGTCAGTTATTCTGACCGAAGGCTGGAGTTGCAGTAAGCAGGATAGTAGCATTAAGGAAGGGATATTTATTACGAGATACTCAGTTAAAGTCTCCATTCACAAAGCTTGGTGAAGCAAAAAGATGCATTAAAAGCAAAAAGAAAGGTGATAGTAGCTCTACATGGCCATGCCATGAAGTTAACAGGTAAGGGAGACAAGTAGAGTTAGAGGAATGGAGGCAAACAATACAAGCTGTTAAAATGTCAGTGAACACAATTAGATAACACGACAGCTAGTGCAGATGAAGGAAAATTAAAAGGTGCCAGTATTGCAATGGAATAGATCAGATTATGGAAAAAAACCAGGCAGTCAAATGCTTACAGCTCGTCTCCTGGACAAGGCAGGTACATACATGTTTTACCCATCTTCTTGAAATGACTTTACACATAACTAGAGGCAATAGGGAAGTTAGGAAAGCCTGGAATATTCCAGTATCCATCAGGAAGCTGTCAAAGAGAAGAAATTATAGATTGTTGCTCTCTAAATCATCTAATGTGTGTGGAGGGGAATGGTTCTATTTTATATATATTTTATGCATTTATACATTATAAAGGAATTTATTAGAAGACACACGCGCGTGCACACACACAAAATCAAGCAGGGAGCCGTCATCAGTCACCTCCAGAACCTCAGTGGTGTTGAAGGAAATTCCTATCTCATGTCTTGTGTCTGCTCCTTCTTTCCAAGTGTTCCTAATTTCCTTTTTTCAGGGTAGAATTCAGGAAATAAAATTGAGAGTGACAAAAAAAGAAGCTGTGCTAAATCTTGCTGTCATAATTTAAAAAATTATTGCCTCCTGCTGTTCTCTTCACGCACACTTGCCAGGCATTACTGCCCTAATAGGGTATCCAGTGAATTAAATCCTTCTTTCTTTAGGGTTTGGAAAACAAAGAGACTGTGCTTTGCCCAGGAGTGGCTGAGACATGGGCAAACATCATCATCATCTGCCAACTTTGGAAGCAGCAATTTCTGGCAGATTGGTGAAAGAGAGGAACTAAAGGCTGTAACTTTGTAAATGGCTCCATCATCTTTTGTTAGAGCTCATCTCCTGCCCTCAGAAACAGCTGCAAGGAGCAGCTTAGGAAATTGGTGCATCTCTGAGAATTTCTACTATCTTTAAAATACCGTAGTGTTCCAGCTGCCTGTCTGCGGCAAAATGGCTTGCAAATCCAAAAACCTCCTTGAAACAGCAGTAACCTAGGACATGTTTCTGAAAACCTAGCTAATCCCTGTCAGGCTTGGGCTACTAATAGGGTCTTTGTGGACTACACTGTGTCATTGTCTTGGGCTCCAAGAGAGAGGGGGGTGGAGAGAGAGAAAACACATCATTTCAGTGCCCATGGGGGAAGAGCTGACATTTGAAGTTACCAAGGTCAATGTTGAGACTGCTCCCTGCTGGAGGAAATTAGCAAATGTGTGGTAATGAGCTCCATTTCACACAGGAGACTGTGTCAACAGCAAATTAGCTGGGACCTTTGGAGAGAAAGGGAAAAAAAATCTTTCGGCCACATCCATGCACCTTTAAAGCTTTGTGATAAAGCAGAATGTTTTTATTTTGTACCTGATGGTTTTGTTTTCACTGATATTTTTTCCCCATAGGCAGGAAGCATCTCCGTAGAGGGATTCCCCATCTCTACCTATATTGCTGAGATATATTGCATACTGTATTCATCCATCCCTACAGATACTGTTTTAGCAAGACAAGAATGGGCCATAAGAAACTCTAGAGCTGTGTTTTCCTTTGGCCAGTGGAATACATACATGGCAAGAGCTTGTTCCTCTCTAGAGAAGGATGAGTCAAATTGTAATTGAAAAGACAAGGCATTACCCGATACCAGATAGCACGCGATGTTTTCTCGTGGTGATTTATAATCCCTGGTTCCCATTGGTGGCCCAGAGACACGAGATGTGTTTCTGGCCTATTGTCTGCTTCCTGGAGCCGGCAGGGACAGCTTCATTCAGGATAGTAACACCATATGCTTTTAAAGTATTTAACCTGTATTACCATAATGAGATCCCCTGGCTTTCTAAATCTCTTCGACAATTCACTGGAGCAAAACAAAAAGTGGTCTTTATTTGTATTGCTTCACCACACGCACATGCATCCAAGCAATCCTGAATTTCAATCGCAGGATGCTGAATTCTTTCTTCTGTGACCATTTAAGCCAGCAACTGACACCAGCCCAGCCAATCGAAGCGGCAATGGCGTCATTCGGGTCAGCTCAGCCGTGTAAAACAGAATAAAGCTGAAGAGGTGACAGTTACCACTATAATAGCAAAAAGTGCTGGTAATGGATTTTGTTGCTTCTGAGCCCAGATGTTTGGCCACACAGAATCATGTAAAATTACCTTGTTCTCTATGTAAGCTGGGCAGGTGAATGTTGTTGCATCCCCATCCAAATAGTTTCACTTTTGTCTGTCATCTTCAGTTTTAAGTTTACAAATTGTCTAAGAGTGCCTCTTCAGCACTGCTGTGTGGGAACATAATTTCTATCTGCTTTTCCCTGGTTGAGCTGCAGGGTACCTATCGTCCAGCAGCGTACGTGTCCAGCAGTCAGTACTGAAAAGTCATTCTCATTCACTATTCCCCTGCATTTACTCTGTCCCGGGTATCTCAGTGTTGCTGAATCACCGTGGAAAACCATATACTGTGCTTCTAAGACTTCATGTCTCCAGCTTCAGGGGATAAAACTGTAGCAATTACAGTGGAGAAAGGTCTTTATAAAAGAAATTCAGGGCTGAGTTTCTGTGTGTCAGCCAGATTTTGTCATTGTTGATTTAATCAAAAGCTGAAAGTAGCCAGTAGTGCTTTTTAGGTGCGAGATCTTGAAATTCAGTGTATACCCAGCTTGGGAGAGAAAAGCAGAGTTATAAAAGCACAGCAGTTAACAGTGCCATTTTTAAATGCACTTTTTTTTTTTTAATAGATGGATTTAAATAGATGTGTACAAACAGTCATTGTGCTGCCGCAGTTGAAAAGATGGAGGCCTAAGCGTTGAAGATGGGAGGTTTAAATTTCTCTTGCATCTTTTAGTGCCAGACAATGTCTGTACATGAATGTTGAGGGTCACTTTAATTATTTAGCTAATACTGGATTTGCATAAATTGGCTTTCTGAAAAGGCTAATAAGATGCAGTTGTGGTGGGCAGCTGAAAGCAATTTGGGTTTGAGTCCAGTAATGACAGTACTAAACAGAGTTGAAATTGTAACATCAATTTTGTAAAATGTTAAATTAGTATTAAGCTGTGAAAGATGACTGCAGGATCCAAGATATTTTTTGGCTTTCTAATACTTTTAGTGCCATTATTTTCATATGTTAACAACATAATGGTTTTATGAGTCTGTTCCAGCTGTGCTTTGCTTAATATCAAAGACTAAGATCACCACACTGATAGAATATGCCCTAAATTTAACACACAAGGGAAAAACTCCAGGCATTCTCCTCTTGATATCTAAGAATTTATTATCTTGTTCCTTTTAGTTTAAAATGAGAGTTATAGGCTGAATCCCGCCCTCTATTCAGCCATACAGAAAAGCCCACTGTATTCAGTAGACGCTGCGCAGAAGGTGAAATGGACTGAGCAAATAGCTGGCTGGTGCAAGGCTGCCTTTATATAAACACCCCACCTCCCTTGGTGGCACACAGTGACTGAGGATCGAGCAACCATCCCTACAGAAGTCCACTGGGTCTCCCAGGAGGGAACCTGCTACCTGGTCAGGGAATTGGTGGGACCTGAAAACACCTTCCGTGGTGTTGCTGTGTCCGTACTGCGATAGCTCACCTTGTCTCTCACTTGTCAGTGTAAGTCAGGGGTATGCAGTATTGTGCATTTCATGATAAAAATCCTTATTCAGAGTTGGCAACATAATGCGTAGAGGTACAGAAAGTGAATGAGTGAAGGCCTTCTCAGGGGCTTGCTAAGCCAGCTAACAGTGGTGCCACAGGCCTTAAAAAAGTAGGTGGAAATACATAATCATGAACAGGATTTCTAAAATCATAAATGGGAATCTGGGAGAAGAGGTAGGTTGTGAGTTTCTTTAGCAGTGAAGGAAGAAGAGGAAAAGAAAGGAAGCAGGACAGAGAGGAGGACTTCTCATTTAGTATTACCTACTGTGCTTGGGAGGACAAGATTTTGCAAGCTCCATGACTAGGAGAGATTGACGTCTTCCTTGCAGTGATACACTCCATGATATTCTGTGGGAAATCAGTGACTACATACTTACTGACATGACTTGAATTTTTGAGTTGCAACGTTTCATGGCCACTTCACTGCAGAGCTGGCAGAAGATAAAGGAAGCATTACTTCTGTAATGGATGAACTTGTGTCAAGAGACAATATCGTATTTTCTTGTGCAATTGCATAGTCTGGAGCCTATTTTCAGTTCATTTCAAAAGCATGATAACTTGCCTTCAGCACTGTGAAGATTCATTTTCAAATAATTTTTAGTGTAGAGGTTTTTAATTTAACAGTTGCTTATGCTGTAGGAAAGATATTAGTGATATTTGCATGAATGTATGTGCTCAGTTGCAGCAGTGTTTATCTGTCTTTCCAGTTTGTTTGTTCTCAAATTTAGGAGATGGAAGGTGGAATCCTCTGTGCCGTAAGCATGCTGTATTGTATTATTAATATTAGGACAGCAGGCGATTCCCACTAGACGGTCTTTGTGGTCTGTTGATGCTTTAAAGAAGTGTTTAGGCATGAAAGGCCATTTGAGTTGTAGTGGGCTGATAGTCTGGGGTGACGTTTGAATGCAGAGAGGACAATGTACAAATGACAATGACTGGGAGGGAGGGAGGCAAAAGCGGGTCTAAACTCTCCCTATTCTCCCATGGACAGTCACCTCTCCTTTAGGATTATTTCCTCACGTGACTCCTCAGTTAGGCTTTGTCTGTGAGGAAAAGTGGAACCACTGAAGGGGAGAAACTGGGGTTTCCAGACAAAGCAGAGGCTTCCACTGCTGACACATGGCCCGTAACCCAGAGAGACAGCAAAGCTAATGAGAGGCATCACTTCTCTGGCATCACTTGCAGCATTCAGAATTAACAGAACATTTTACTTTCAGCCAAATCATAAACAAAAAATGAATTTTAGTAATGCCATATACCAGAATTGTTTCCGTGGAGAGCAAGCTTTGTGTTGCTATTTTGAGACTGTAGTTTACATTGCCTGATTCTCTATGAAACAAAGAAGCTGAACCAACCACTGCAAAATTGGCTCTGAAGGCAACAGCCATTAAAGTAAATGTGCACTGAATATTCCTGGTTGGGGGGAGATTCTTGCCTAAAAATGCAGCAGTAGTTTGCATCTCGGTTAATAAAAATACATAATAAAAGTAATCATGGGTGATCATTCTCTGCCATTAGTACCTAGCTATTAATTCTCTACAGCCATTTCTGAAACCATCTTTTAATGTTAATGTAAGGGCTGATTGTGCATTATATTTTCTGGCACGTGTGTTGTAACAATACAGTCACAGCATGCATTATCCTGCTATAGGCCTTTTTATTTCAGTTTCCTCCCTGAAATTTTCATTGTACGATTGCTTTTAAAACCTCTCTTGTTCAGTATGTGCATTGCACGTGCATTAAAATGCAGTTAGCTTGCAGTCCACCTGCTAAGTTTGATTAAGGACAAAACTAGTTATCTGAAGGCAAAGAAAATCAGCACAATTAAATCTGTCCTTGTGTGCTTGGTAGATGCATCGGTAAGTAATCTGTCACATCATACAATGAACAAAACGACTGAGTCATTACCATGACTCTGCTTGGTTTCAGCCTGCAAAGTCACATCTAGACTATGTAGATACTGCATTTGTTGTTTTATGTATCTGTGTGCATTTAAATTAGGTTAAAAATGCTATTTATGGCTTGCATCAGCAACAAAAAAATATTCATAATCATCCCTAGGTGAAGACACTCATTTAACGAGCTTACAGCTCCTAATTAATTCTGTAAAGAACGCCATTTGGCAGAGCAGAATTATGGGGTTTGCATATTGATGGTGGCAGGGAAAAATATATCTGTTTTCTATTTATACGGTAAAATTAACTTGTGTTCTTCAGAAAATGGCACATCTCGGAGGTATTGCTCTCAAAATGATCTCAGGGTGGAAAGAAATCAGTAATTACAGCACCAGGCATTCAGTTCTGTCCTAATTTTCCCACCAGTTTTTCAATGTTTCAGCTGCCTCAGAGACTTAAAGTACTCTCATTAGGTAGCTGCAGAGGCTGCCTGCGTGCCTACTCCATCACTCTCTCACTAGCTTTCTCTCTCGCTCCCCCTCTCTCGCTCTCCCTCTTTTTTTTCCCCCTCCTGCCTTGGGAGTGACTGTGAAGATCATTTGCTGGCATGATTGGCAGGTTAGAGGATTCGATCAGATGAGTTCCTCTTAGTGCAGGTCAAAAAGGCTAGTTAGCAGGAGCTGTCGAAAAATGCCAGCAGCATTCGAAATGGGAAATGTCATGACTTCGAGGCAGGGGGTGCCACCTGGAACAGAAAGCCCCCAGCTCATTAGCAAGTTACAGGATGCAAGCTTAACTGGAGGGAGCAGAGGAGGAAAGATAATACCCAATAGGGAAAATTATTGTGAAGTGGAATTGATTTCATGTATAATTTGTTTATCACTAGAGGGGACAAATGCTGTCCTCCTGACATGTGCGGAGGAGTGTGGACTATGAATGAAGCAACTTAGCATAATCTCCAGGTTGAGCTCCGGATTTAAAGAATGCCAACTTCTTTCTTTCCAACTGTGGAAATGATCGGGTCATGTTGTATTAATTAAACCTGACATACCCTCAAATGGTTTATCTGGGCAATTTTAGCAATTTAACAAAACCTGGTAGATATGAGCTGCATTCATTATTAACACAGGGCAGTGTTTTGTTTCCTGGATGCAGGGGAATTGGGGGTGTTTTGCGAGCTGCTGTTGTAGAAAGATGTCTTCCTGTTGCAGGTTGAATTACAGCAGAGCTCATTTTTAACGCTTAGTCAGACTGCAGAAAGTCAGAATGCAGTTCCAGTTTGTTGTGTGATATAGGTTCATCTCCAGGAAAGACTACATACCTTTAGAAAGCATGGATTTAAAACCAAATAAAGCATGTAGGCTTAGTGTATAAAATTTAACCTGTAATGAAGACTACAGGCCCTGCTGCCTGTCATAGATTTGAAGAATGCTTACTCTTTTCGGAGACATTCCGCAGTAATGAAATTGCAGGCAAACTCTTCGTCCCAGGCAATTTAGGTAGCCCCTGGCTATTAATGTTGCTAACCATTCATTTGCTTCACTGGTCTGTATTTTCATATAAAAGACATATTGCATGTCAGTAGAAATATATGGTGGAGATTTCTGCCCCCCCCCCCCCCCCCCCCCTAGTTGTGGGGTTTTATTTTGTTTGTTTGTTTTCCCAGAAATGTTAAGAAACAAAGAAGGGATCATCAGACCTTCTAAAGTCTTTTATCATGGTATCTTTATGAGGCTTTGAGTCTAGCTCTGTTCCTCCTGAAGGCAATGGGCGTATGCCGTAGACTGCAATGGGAGTAGGGCTGACTCCCTGATCATAACACATAACATAGACACAACAATACCATCCTAGCCCAAGTAAAGGAGATTTAAAGGCTGCAAGCTGTTCCTGGAGAACTATTTTGCAAACTCTATCTCTTCTTGTTAAGGAATTTTGTCTTTTATATATTAAACATGTCCTTCTCTCAGAAGTTTGCAGCTCGTGCTTAAGCAGTCTCCTGGTTGAATGCTGAGGAATGTTTGCTTAGTGTTCAGGACTTTGACATATTTTTTTTTCAGCTTTCTTCCATCCATCAAAGTTTCAAAGTTGGTAATGGAGTAGCCAGGGTTTGCTTTATTGCCTAACCCCAGGCTGTTGAATTTCCCTTTCTCCACCTAATGTGAATCAGAATCAGATTTTCTTAAAGGACTTTGTCAATCAAAATATTTGTACAGAGACCTACAAATGAGTGTTTTCTGGTTTGTATTTCCTATCAAAAGCTCGGCATTAACAGTCTGATGGTTTGCCAAAACGAAGAGTTCCTGAAACCGTGTGGTAAACACAGGCATTCTTTACCTTTCAGATAACTTTTTAGTGCAAAGTTCTTTCAGATAGGCACTGTGAATATTGGCTGCCCTGGTCTGGCTAATGAGTGCACAGGCTCGGTCCTTTACAAAGCTCAATAGAGAGAGTAGAATATCAGAATAAAAATATTCTCTATGCAGATCCCATGGGAGAATTTTTTCCCATCTTGGGTAGTTCTTCAGGTGCCCAACTATTAATTAGTTTGGAAGGTTCAGAAAGTATTCCCTACTCAATGTCTGCTCTGGTCCTTTGCTTGGGGAAATGATACACATTTAAATTATTTGAATGGAGTCTGAAAATTAGACGTCTGTTGGGAAAAGAGAGCAAGCTCTCTGGGAACGCTCCAACTCCATTAGCTCGAATGGAGTAAAGACAAACATCAGTTGGCACTGGGCAAATGGGCTAGACTTTAACCCCGAGATATGTTTGAGGGACCTATGGTGGCTATCATGTCTGTCAGCATCTGGCAGATGGTGCTTGGCTACAAGGAGAAGGATTTTTTAGCTGTGAAGCCAGACAAGTGCAGACAAGTCTTTCCTAGGACTGTGACAGGTTAGTGACCTGTGCCACATCCTTGGTTCATAACCAAAGAAGTTATCAGTCAGAATTAGAAGAAAATAGTTAAATAACTAATACTTCCCACAGTATCTATATTTTCCAGCAAATAAAAGTGTAGCCTGAAACAGAAGAAGGAATTTTACCATTACTCCTGATTTTTTTTTTTTTTTTTTTTTTTTTACCAACTTCAGGTTTTTCAAAATTGGCTCTGCATTCTCTTAGCTTCTGGGATCTTTATAATCCAAATGAAGATAGTAGCCAGGAAGGAATTATGAAATGCTTTGTTGACCCTCAAACATTTTTTCTGCAGTTATTTGTCATTCACTCAAATCCTGGTTTTCTATACTAAATGAATCCAGGATTGTTTCTTGGGAAGATCGGGCGGGAGCAGTGAGTGGGAGAATCACAGATTCATCATCTAATTCGTACGTCTTTTATTTTCTCCCCCAAATTTCTGAAAACTAACTGGAACTTACCCATTTTTATGAATTGCTTTTCAGCTGGGAAGAAGCCGTAACACATGGTCCATATTCCATGTCAGTGACTACTTTTTTCATTACTTGTGTGTAAAAATACTTGCTGTACAAATTGCCTCTGCCTCTTTTTGGGAGTGAGGGGGCAGTGGGTATGTAGAGAATGTTGGGGAAATCCAGTGAGGCTTGAGGTCATCTAAACAGCTCTATGTAACCTGAGCAGCTGTTGATGAAACATGGTTCAATCTGTAACATTTCAACCTTTTTTCATGTATTATATTTCAAATTAAATAGTGCAGTATAAAACAATCCACACCTTGAACCTAGGATTGGCCCATGTCAATTTTTTAGTGTGTCTGTAGTCTTTGATATCACTCACTTCTTAATCATTTTTTCCATCTGTGTTGTTAACCATGGGTTGCAGTAAATTGATATCTCTCTCCCAAAATAATTTTCTAAGAGTTTATTTTCTTCTTCTTTTTTTTTTAAACTAAAGCCTACCTCAACATTAAATATCCCACAAGCTATTTACATATATTACTAAATCTTTAAGGAGATATGTTTAGGTAGAGTGAGGCGCATTGAAGATTTCATGACCCGATGCTGTAAAAATCCTTGACCAGGAACGTTATGCATAAGTCTTGATTTTTATTTTCTTAGCAGATGGAGCTTTGCTTTTGGATTGTTAACCCTTGCCATATTTCTTCAGAGAACTTAAAAGCTGAGACTTTCTGAACTTTCAAATCCTCAGCTTCCTCTCTGTGTTGGCTGTACTCCTCACCCCCAAATCACCACCAAACTTCACAGTTCTCTGGGAAACTGTTGTAACAGCTTGTGTGATATTGCAAGTAGGAAAGTTGGTCTCCCCAGTTCAAGACAGACAGGGAACTACTGAGAAGAGTCCAACTGAGGGCTGCAAAGATGATCAGGGGACTGGAACATCTCTCTCATAAGGTACAACTGAGAGACCTGGGTCTGTCTAGCCTGGAGAAGACTGATTAAGGGAAACTGATCAATACTTACAGATGTCTAAAGGGTGGATATCAAGAGGATGGAGCCAGAGTCTTGAAAGTGGTGCCCAGTGATTGATAGGACAAAAGACAACAGGTGCAAGCTGGAGCATAGGAAGTTCCATGTCAATATAAGGAGAAACATTTTCACTCTGAGAGTGACAGAGCACTAGGACAGGCTGCCCAGAGAGGTTGTGAAGTCTCCTTCTCTGGAGACATTAAAACCTGCCTAGACACAATCCGGTGCAACCTGCTCTAAGTGATCCTTCTTTAGTAGGGAGTTGGACTAGATGATCTCCAGAGGTCCCTTCCAACCCCTACCAGTCTCTGACTCTGTGTAATGTTACTAATAAGTCACAGCATTACTTACGTCGCCAACCAGACGGCAGGACATGGTCACCTCTCTTTCTTCCAGACTCCTAAATGTAGGGCAGAAACTGCAGTACACCGGGGAATTAGAGAGACATTTGAATAGTGCCTCAGTGGAGCAGAGTGATTTAGAAATCTAATTCTATTTCTGTGAGTCATGAAGGCAGAGAGAAAACACAGCTCAGTCAGCTCATGGTCCTTATGGTGGAAAAATCATCTCCAGCTGCAGGACTGGAGGAAGTAATGCTGCTTGAGCTCCTACAGGTGAAACCTGCAAAGCTTCTTATTTATGTGATGTTTCTCACCTGTTCTATATGCATGAAAACAGGCACATTTTCTTGCAAATATTGTGGAAGCATCAAAATTTTGAACTTATGTCTACTGAGAGAAGCCTTAACCGGATGTTGTGAACTTCTGTTAATCCACTGGGTGTTGTCATCATGATAACGCAAAGTTAAACAACCTCTCCAAATCTCCTCCCCTAAGAAAACAAAAAACCCAGACCATGATGATAAAATAGTTGATGATCTTGATTTCAATACCATATTCAATTATTTTCCATTAGGATTTCCAGCAACAGCTTGTCAGCTTCCCTCTTATTGTGGTTTTGCCTGCCATCACAAACCACATTGATCCACAAATTTGGTACAGTCTTGAAATAAAGGGAGGGGAAAAGGGTGGATTTTGGAAACATTCTACTTGGCTTGCTCTCTGACTTTCAGATTCATTCTTCAAAAGGGGGTTGTATTCCAGTGTTTGAAGAAAAAAAATTTCCATGTCTTTTATTCTACAATATTCTTCAAGTTTAAAGTAGATGTTGTGTAAGGGTATGTGCTGAAGGTAGGTGGATGCTTCTAAAAAGTGAAACCACAATCATTAGTATGTGAACATAAGTAAAATGAGTTGTTCCATGGCCTTGTTGTCTGAAGCTTTTCCCTCTCTCTCCTTTATCTCTTTCTTTATCAACTTTGTTTCTTAATGTTATTCCTGAAACCTAGAATGCAAATTCAGTAGATTATGGATTTTACTCACCTCATTCTTGGAAGGTCCCACCATGTTTTGTTGTACTGGAAACATGCTGTATAATAAGAAGGAAGCTCAGTGCTGTGCTTGGCCCTTCTGGCACAGCTGCCAAATTTGCAAAGTTAACAACCCCTTTCATAATCCCTCCTCCCCAGCCCTGATGTGGACTCTGCAGAAGCCGGTGATTTCTTTGCTCACATCCAAGTAGAAAGGAGATTGGAACATGAAGAGTTTTAGCTTTGTCACTCACTTCTGTGTATGGGTAACACACATACATGATGGATAGGTATCCTCTAAGTCCCAAACTTTCTGAAAAGCAACATAATTCCAGCAGATGCAAAGTCCCTAAATAAACAGTCTTTTCACCCCTTCATTTACAAATAACTAGGAAACAGATAAGGGCAGACATGAGGTCACATTTTGCCTTTTAAGGTAAATAATCTGTGTCAGCTTTCCAAGGCTTTCCATCTCAGCAGTGATAAGCATGGTCTGTATATAGGGCTGGATCCATCTCACCTTATTCCTCTGAGAACCCCCACTGTGTGCGGTTGGACTCCCTGTGTTGTGGGCTGGGAGGATGAGTAGCGTGTGAAGTGCAATACATCTGCATAAGATTTCAGATTGGTGGTCAACTACGTATACTCTGGTGCTAATGGAAACAGGGAGTACTTATCACCATATCTAAGGAATTAGAAATGTGTATTCATGACTCCCTGTTACCCGAACAGGATGTCCATCATTCTGCATTAATGACATAGCCTTATTCTGCTCATTTAATTTTTCTTTATGTTTTACCCAGCTGAATAGCTCAGTCCTGCCATGGGGTCCTGTATCGTATGGCAGGCTTTGCCTTTTGAACTGCCTACTTCACAGTTTTCTGCAGCTCCCTATCTCCACCGTCATTCCTTTTCTTTACTCAAAATGTTTCCTGGGAGGAGGAAAAGAAAGAAAAGATTTAAAAAAAAAAAAAAAAAAGAAAGAAAGGAGGAGGGGGAGGGGGGGAAGAGACTGCTGTGGAAAAATAAAAGTTTAAAAGAAAACCAGAATGAATGCTTCACTTGTTGGCTTTTAGCACAATTACCATACCTTAGGAAATATGCAGGGAATAGTTAATTATGACTAAATGAGCTCCTTTTAGAGTTCATGGCAGGCCCCAGCATCCAACTGTCAGTGCTGTGAAAGATATTGAATTGGAAGGCTGGTCTCCCTGTCAGCCGGTAGGATGGTCTGCCCGAGTAAAATAGACAGTGAAAAGATAGCTGGGCTAGAGTAGCCTCAGCAAGGGAAACACGTATAGCATTTGCATACTTCTCCTGCAAAGGGGGTTTAATCCAAAGAAAGGAGGAGATTTTGGTATTGTCAGCCAGGGCTTTGTTCATGGTGAAGAGCAGAAGGAAATCTGATGAAGGGGCCTTTCTGAAGCCCTTGCTTACAGACTGGAGGTTGTTCTAGTAAAGTTATGTACTTTGGGATTGTTTACACACTATTGTTTGTTTGAAGATCTTCTAAACTGAAAGACTCAAAGTATTCCTCCTTGCTATCACAAAAGCAGAGAATTTGTGTGGAAAAAATGACTTACACTGCAAAAATGAACAAGTTCTTTTCATTATCTGCAGAAATACCCTAAAGTTCCTTTTTTGGTGTAGACAGAGTTCCCTGATACTTCTCAGCCAAACTCGTATATCACAAAATGTTTTCAGACTAGGAGAAAAACAGGAGAATTATGTTCTCAAAGTGGAGAGAGCAGAAAAATCAGATACCCTTCAGGCTTAAGGCAGCCAAATTCGTGCTGCCTCCTCCAAAACAGTTCTTTGTTAAGCAAATAGTTTTCTGCCAACTAAAAACAGTGATTCAAAATGTAGTTGATGTAAAGGATTGTGCTCTATGATCTCTTCCACACTTCATGGTTTTTTTTTCCTCACCTGAGAGATGAGTCAGAAGCCCCAAACTAAACCGCTTTTGTAGATAATCTATAGCAGACCCAGTTTGTTCCTTAGAACTTTCCCATATAAGTGATCTGTGTTTCAAAACCAAAGCCTATTTAGAAGTGTTGGCAAGCAAATTACTCCTTCTCGGAATAGCTATCCTCTCACAGTGTATACTACCACCTCCAAGGTTTTCATGTGGGAGAAAGTGCACTGTCTCAGGGATGCAATTAATATATAAGAACCAAATAGACAATCTATCAGCGTAGCACCTCAAATAGATGGCTTTTGCTTTTTGTTGCTGCAATTTTTGCATGATTACTATAGTTGTAATGATTTTAGATAGCATTTAATCATCAATGTGGATCACAATAAAAATCTCATTACTTGTGGAAATAGTTTTATAAAATTTGTTCTATAAATATATCTGTATATATATTTGTTCTACAAATATATATAGTTAGCTCATTTTCTTATCAGCTTTGTAGCTAATAGTCATTGTAAAGCAACATATGTTTCCCTGCCATGCTTTGTGAGTGCAAGGGTCAGCAAAATCCATGCTTGAATATTGCTTGAATTTTCTGTAATATAAATGAGGGCTGTCTTTAAGGTTTGATCCAATTCTGTGAAAAAAGATGGAGACATTTCAGAGATACTGAAGAATATGAGGTTGGGTCCTGTCTGTCTGTATGGATATGTTTGTGTTCACTCTGCAGATGTTTAATAGTTACAATTAAGGAAAAAAATTAGAATCCTCTTAATAAATGACTACACAAAAGATGAAATTTGGCTCTCAATTGTACATGCTGTGACTTGTACAGGGTGTTGGTTTTTTTAACTTCAGATGCTTCCTTGTGCCAACTTAGAGAAAGACATGGGTGTTTCAGCTCAGTTTTTATTCAGCTCTGATAAACATGAATCAGTAAATACTTAATCATCTTTTAGCCATATTTGCTCCCACATGGTTGTCATAAAACCTCACAGAAATGCCAGGCAGAAGCAAGTTGGCGAAGGATGGGCTATAGGGCACCAGGGCACCTCTGTTCTTTACCACTTAAAAATCAAGTTCCTGGAAGGGGAGGTGGTTGATGGAAAATGTGCTGTATCCAGTTACTTGCTGAGCATTATCTACCATCTGGACTCAAGAAAAGTCTGAATGATTTACAGCAGCTCCCTTTCTCTTCCCCCTAGAGAAAACTGGGAGATGAAATTTTGGCCAAAATGGGAACTGAATTGAGGCATCAGCTGGCATCCAATGTGCAGTGTGCACCTTCTCTTATTAGTTTAATTTATTTCTTAAAATGTTTACATTTTGCCAGCTGACGTGAGTGGTAGAAAATAAGGTACAGAGTGTTATGAAAGTTATTTACCAAATGGCATTTACTGCTGGGACGCCTAGCAGTGCTATCCATAAAGTAGATTGTGGCTGCCTACAGAGACAGACAGACAGCTTGAATCCAGCCTGGGTATAATGCAGTATGCGATTTCAGAACAGTTACTTTTATATTAACTCATAAGTTTTTATTGCTTCATAAGAAAATGATAACATCCTCCTACGGTTCTTAGCTCCTCAAGGAAATAAACTCGTGACTTTCTCACATGCTGGCCATCTTTATGCAGCCCTCACTGGTTATAAAGAACTCGTGCTCCAAAACAGAGTGTTGGGAAAACAAAGAAAGGACCGCGGCAGTAATAAACATGTCATTTAAACCTTACAAGAAAATGAACGTGGTTTATTCAAACATTCTTTCTAAAGAATAGCTAATGATAATATTTTAGTAACACAAAGGGGGAGATCTCCTAACGCTCCCATTCCTGGGCTCCGTTCCCATTGAAGGCAGCAGGAGCTGCACGTACGGATCCAGAGGGCTCACATCTCGAATAGCATCTAATACGGAGTTGAGCAGTTTTAAAAAACAGCAACCAGGCTCTCTCCAACGCTTGCAGTCTGCCCGTAGTGAAGTAGTGTTTTCACTTTTCATCTCGTCCCTTTTGTTTCACGGTAAGGGTGCAATCTCCAATTAGAAATTACCCTTTGTTAGCAGTAGCCAACGACGCCCCATCCCAGTTTGCGTTTTTCCTGTGAGAAGCGTGTCAGAATTTGGGGGAACTAAATATACTCCTTTGTTGGCGAGCTTGTCAAGCACCGCGCAGTGTTCGCTTTCCCACCAGGAAGGTCAGGCTGCTGGGGGGCCGCTCTATTTTCTGAAATGATCCCTACTGTCTGTCCATGCTGTCTGACAGATTGAAACAGTTGTCTGTGTCACCGCTTTCAATGCTTTTTAAATGCCTCACTTTCCATGAAAGACGTAAAATATGTAGGCAATGAGGGGCAGGGGGGTGGGGGTATAAAAGGAGCTATACTTTTTTCCTGTGTAAAGAAGTACTGGGTTTCCTTTTCTAATATAAACTTAATTTTGTTTATAATATGTTTATAAGCTGACAGGGAAAAAAACCCCCACAGTCAAAAGAATTGATCTGGAAGAATGGGTAAGTCGCAGCTCACATATTCTATTGCTGAAACCTCTTTTTTTAAATGAGGGTAATAAAATTGTTAAACACACACTCATTCAGTAGCTGAATTGAAATATTAAGTTTTCTTTGTTCGCTTATATTTCAGTTTAATATATTTTGATCTGAGGTATGTATAAAGCCTGAAGAAATTGGTACTGTGCAGAGCCTTCAATACTCTCCAGATAATTGAACTAATTAAATCTTTACCAACATTAACACAACTCCAGCATTCCTTGGACAGTGGTTAATTATTGCATGAACATGGCAAGCTTAAACTAAACAGATGAAAATAGAGTCCTGTGGAATGGGTATTGAGTTTATTCTTTATTCATCTTTTGATAAGGTTTAATTAAAACTGCCTCTCTCCATTGTGGTGAGAATGAATGTGCTTGTTTTCTTAGTGAAAGCCAAATTATTCACTTCAGCCATGGTTCAATAATCAAAGCCTTTGCAAAGTTTTGGGTTATATTGTAGCTGTGGAGATATAATTGCTCCAATTCTCTATGAAGGCTTTATCTTTTTATTACATTTTCTTTTATTTTTTATTTAATTTATTTAGAAAGAAAATCAGAGCATCCATTTTCTGATTCACTATTTTAATGTGCTTTAAGTAGGACATTCTGATAAACACGAAGTGAGCAGTTGGAAATAACATTTTACATATTTCTTTTATAATAGGAATGCAAATTTTTAAACAAAAAAATCTAAATTCTGGTCTTCTAGAGAAATGCACAACATAAAATTTAAGCAAGTATCAGAAATTATCAACTTTTGAATATTAATAAAGGAGGCATCATTTCTTTTATGGCAGTACCAGTAGGGAGGTTACAGTGACACCATGCTTGTAGAGTGGCTAGTTATTCACTGGGCAAAAACTGGTGAAAGAGCAGTGCTGGCTCATAACCTTAGAAGAGGCAACTTTGTAAAGTTGCTGGAGCTACCTAAGGCTGTGTACGAAGTGCAAACTGCAGCACCAGTGATATGATGGAGAAAATCCTTGGCAATAGTATGAAATTTTGAGCGAGAGCAATGGGGCACAGCGGAAGGGAAATGAGCAGAGCTTGTCACCAGGTATGCATGTGTGCAGAGTGCTAATCACGTGTGTTGCCATGAGCTTGCCTTTCCACTTGGAGATCTGTGAGCTGAAGAGCTGGGCTTCAGCTTTTCAGTATAAGCTCCTCTTGCAAATCCATGTATAGTCCTCGAGAAATGGCACAGCAGGTAGGAAATGGATCAGTGTTCATTTAAGGAAACATTTACCACCCTCCTTTCATACACTTCTGCAGGTGACTTAGCTGGGCCATCAAAAGAGTTGCGCAATTTTTATTTGTATTCTGGTTGCTTGTTCTGGCATGTTCTGGAATGATGTCCTGGCAGAACATTGGTTTCCTGTCAGACTTCTGCTTTCCCAGTTATGAAATATTAATTTCACATTCTGTGGTTTATCATAAAGCAACTATGACATTGGTCTGTCTTGGGCTCATGTTCTCAGGAACTGGAATTCCAGGCTGGCATAGTGGTTTTGATTTAAGGGAGGAAAAATCGTTTTCTTTGGGGTGTTCTTTCTTTATTTATTTATTATGAGAGTTGTTTTTCTTACAGTGAATTTCACTGGGTAATAAAAAATTTAAGACTGTGAGTCCAGTCATGTGCCAGAGGAGGAGAAATCTGAGCAGGGAGTCTCTTGAGCCATGGAGCTGGACTTCACTGGTAGCTCTTCCTCCTTTGGAGTGATAGGCATAGCATGCTGGGTGCATGTCAAGTGAATCCAGAGCTATGTGGAGTCACTAGCTACCTGCTGGGAAGTTGTAATCAGATCTACACATCACCCATGCACTTTGTTGGGATATGATAGCGTTTGTATCCCAGGTGACCTCTCTAAAGATTCTGTAAGTGCAGCCATTTAGGTTTTACCCTGAAGTCAAGATTTGCTCTATTTTGTTTCTTGAGTCATGGGTACATACCTCAGTCTGGAAGAGGGAAACTCTACGTGTTAGTCTTGAGTGTGTCCATATGGTCAGTCCTACTCTAATGACAAAAGTTCTCTTCTACTTTGCTGCTCACGGAGTAGCAAAGTCAACAGAAATCCCTCCAAAATATGCTAAATTAGGTCATTTCTGATACCAGGATTTCCCCTTCATTTCTTTCTAAATACACCTTCCCTGTTTTGTGGAATTTATTATTTGGCATAATGAAAATAGATATGGCAGAACTGTTACTTTATCTGGGTTCCTTCCTGCTAAATTTTGTCTTTCAAAGCAGTGGGAGTCTGTTATTCTAGGAAATAGTTTTCTTAATTGCTTTAAGGGCTTCAATTTATTTTTGCATTCATTTGTGATAGACATTCTGTACATTTATTGCACATAGAGATTTTCCATCATTTTCTACAATTAGGTTGTGGTTCCACAGTCACCAAAATGGATGGAGTCTGTGCACTCCTGCTTTCCCAGCAACACAAATTTGATCTGGATCAAGAATACACACCTGATCTCATTTATGGAGAGTACAGGGGCTCCATGTTGGTTACTGGGGAACCACCATAAAGCCTGCTGGTTCAAGGTTAACCCAGCATCCAATTTGAAACAACAACATTAGGTTGTACGAGGTCAGCATGATTTTCACTCGGTCATAGGAACTTTAAAGCCAGATTTGGTATGTAGCTTTGTCACACATACTTCTGTCAAGCAGATTTTCCTGATCTCATAATTGAAAAAATATCTTAGAAGATATTTTTTCTAAGTATTAGAATACTTAGCTACATTAAATTTTTTTTACTGGATAATTTATTTTTAAATAGTGATAATAATCTTGAATCAGATAGGATAAACCTGATGTCCTGGAAATAAGAAGGGGTTCTGGCAGGGGTTGCTGAAAATGCTTGCTCAGGAGATCGTAATCTAATCTCAATGAATTGAAAGATTTTTAAATGTCTTCTTTAAATATGAAGAGATTGTTGCATGTTAATTATTTATCAATTCATGTGGGTTAATGCCCATTAGCATTTTTGAATATGGGCTATACTGCACTCCAGCAGCTTTGCATATCATCCCTACAAGATGTCTTAATTTAGTGAGATTCTTAAGCAGTTGGCTAATACCAGGCATACACCAAAATGTGTGGAAATGTGTTTATTAAAGAGCTTCCCAGCCCTCCCCAGTAGCCACTAGGTAAAGTGTGCCTTCTGTGGCATGAGAGGACAGACTGGGCTATTGTAACTTTTGACTGCATTGATTCATTTTGATATAATGTGATTTATTTTTTTCCCCAAATGATGAGACTCCTTCATGTTTCTTAAAATTGCTATGTAAGGAAGAATAATTCTGCTTGCTTCCTTGCTTTTTCATTTGGCATAAAATCTCCAGGAGTGCAGAAAGGTGATTTCCCTAAAAGCAGGCCATGTATAATTTACTGGGCTACTGCAAAGAAATTCTAATGACTTACACATACATGACTGTTATTAACTTGCCTCCAGTCACAACATTTACACGGTAATAAGTTGTCATCTTTATGCTATCAACTCCTACTTGATCCAATTCAATCTGTTGTTTTATTTTCTTTATAGTTACTATGTCACGATGTTATTTGCTGTCAACTTTGTTTCTCGTTTTTCATAGGAAGTTCTTGGTCATTTGCAGAATGTGGTTTGTCACTTGCCTGAAGTGGAGAATTAGGTTCTGACATTGCAGTATTGAAAAATTTGCCACGTTACAGCCACTAGAACTGCTGGGCTTTCTTTAGGACTGTGTTCTCTCTGTTATGGAAGGGCAATCTCATTATTTTACTTTCTATCTTAAGATCTGGTTTCCCTAGCTCAGAACAAGGCTAAGTTCAGGTATGAAAAGTACCATTCAATCATATATTAAATAATATTCTTTCATGCAGTGATCTCAGGCCATGTGTTCAGCTTTTCAGTCTGCTACCCTCCTTTGCATAAAATCTGCTTTTGTTCAGGTAACTGGCTGGCCTTTCCATTCGAGATTCATTCTTACCTGTTCAATGATACTTAGCTGCTCCAGTCATATTTATTTGTAGATGGGAATTTTGAGTAATTATTGAATTGCTATATGTTATAGGAAATTCTAGATGCCTTATGCAGGCAGATAGGAAAATAGCATGCAGATAAAAAGAATATTGCTTTAGGAGAAATGTTAATTAACGCACAATTGCAGGCAACCCCATGAATGCATATTATTAATAGAATTCACATCATTATGAACTAAAAACTGAGACAGAAGTAAATAACTAGCCATTGTTGAACTTCCTTTAATTATTTTAATAGTGTGACAAAAATATAACCAAGCGAAGCATTTTTTGGATAGAAAATGTTGCTTCTAGGTTCCCAATGTAAAGACCTTACTTGCTTCCCCTCCTCCTTCAATGAAAGGTCCAGGCTGCTATGCTGATGCAAAGAACTGCTTTGATGAGCAGGAGAGGTGGCTGAGAGCAAGAATTCAGTCTGTTGCTCGAGAACACTGTCAGAAACGTCCTTGCATCTGTCAAAGATAAGGTAGCTCAGACTGTTTTAACGGCTATGCTAGACGAGAAGAATTCACTGTTTTATCTGTACTGGAATTGATTCTCTGAAACACGAAAGAGTGAGGCCATTTTAGGAAGGTTCAAGAACAGTAAGCCAGTAACAGAAGGAAAATGTGTACAGAGCTTGAGTGAAAGCAGAATATACACCATACTCTGATCAACTCATTCTGAAGGGTCACAATTAGAAAAATATCCATTCCATTGCCTCAAGTCTTTATTACTGCACATATTTCAGTCATTACCTCTGAGTGTATCTGATGGGCAGCTGACCAGTAAAATAATCCAAAAAAGCTCTCAAATTCAAGATGGCTTGGAGGTTTTCCTCCAGAAAATATGCCAAATGCTTGGTACTCAGACTGAGGAGCAGCCTTGACACTTATGCACAGAGCAGAGCTTGGGCGGGAGGGTGGGGGGGTGTTGGAGGAATTAAAAATATAACAAGTAAAAGAAGGATCCCATGCAAGTGAAGATACATCCATTCATGGAAGAACTGGGTAGTTCAAAATGAGCTGGTATGTAGGAACTAACATAACACCACGCAGCAGTCCCTGATTACCATCACAAAGGGGCAGAATCAGTCCGTTGCTTAGATATTAGAGGTAAGCAAATATAATGAGAGAAAAAGGCATAAAAAGGAAAATGACCTTGTGATTAACTGGGATGCAAAGTAGGCATTGCCAAAGGAACGGGCAAAACAGATTCTTAAATTCAGATGCAGAGAAGAAACATATCTGACATACTGGGGAGGATGCTTGACAGAGGCTACATAGTTTACTGTCACAGGAAACTTACTGAAGGTTTTGACTGAGTGATTTGGCATTAAAGGGGTCAAAAGATTGTTTCTCAGATGTAGATAAACTATGTTCTTGACCATGTCTTGAAATGTTTCAGTAATTTTTCACTGGTCCTTAAGCCAAGAACTGACACCCCCATCCCCCACCAAATCTGCAGATACCACGTTCTTAATGAAAGGAATCCAGAAGTGGGAGTTAAACCTTTCCATGCTCCTTTGGGTTTTATACAATCTTTCATCATCCCAAGGAAATCGAGTACTCTTAAGTGAAGAATCAAATCTCAAAGCACTGCACAAGTAAATGAAATCTCTTTTGCACACTAGGGACCTTTTCATCATAGTTTTGTGTTTCAGGGGATTTCACAACCTTTACTTGAGGGAAACAAATATTCAAATCCCAGTTAAACCAGAATAGAGGAAATATGCCAGGTTCAATTACCACTGGAGTTATCAGCATATGAGATTTTTTCCATTTGTATCTTCACAATATTTTTCATGAAGTTCGGCATAAACTGTTCCTGAGATGTGGGAGAACAAGAAGCAAATGACCACTTTAATCAGAAGAAAGAATCTGCTGGGGTGCTGAGCAGCATGTTTCAGGGGAGGTCTAACACTAACAGCTTTTAAAATCTTCATTTCTGTGAGATTTCTGGATGTGAAAATCCACCTGCGTGTATATAATTATATAGTCCAGTTTTTTTTAAGATTTTGCAAGAGCCATTTCCCTAGTCATTAATTATTATTTTGGATTAGATTAAGTATATGGAAAGCATAGTTTACTATTTGGTGTCGAATGTCATTCTGTCCTGGTTTTCCTCTGGGATAGAGTTGATTTTCACAAGCTGAGAGGGGGCACAGCTGGGAGAGCTGACCCAAACTGGCCAAAAGAGTATTCCTCCATACCATATGGTACCATGCTCAGAATGGGTATGTGTGTGTGAGTGTGAAGGGAGGAAGGAGCTAGCTGGGAGGACAGATCGCTGCTGGGAATGAGTATCAGGTTCTGGACAGCAAGCATCACCCATTTTATATATTCTTTAATTAGTATTGTTGCTGTTATTTTCCTTTCCCTTTTGTGTCCCATTAAACTTTATCCCAACCCACTAGTTTTACCTTTTTCTTCTGATTCTCCTCCCCATCCCATCCGGAGGGAAGGAGTAAACAAGCAGCTGTGTGGAACTTTGTTGCTGGCTGTGGCTAAACCACAACACATTCACACTCCAAGAAGAAGAGCAGACAATTTATTATGCATTAAAAATTAAATCAAAAAAGCAGAGAAGACTCTCAAGATATATTATCTGTGTAGAAATGCCACAAGAAAAGTGATGTCCCTGGATAGGTAACATCTGTAGGTGATGATGATGATGATGATGATGATGATGATGGCCAAAGAACAAATTAGGCAGTATTTTCTGTATTTCCTGTGGTTCGTCTGTTGTTTGGAGCTGGTGCAGTGTAACAGCGTTTCACTCATTGTGGCACAGACTATGGATTTTCTGACTGTTTGCAGCTCTGTGTAATCTGCTGACTGCATGTGGTACGTGGATAGCTTTGACATTTTCAAATAAGTAACATTCTAGATCCTGTGTAGCTTCAGGGGCTTCTGACATGATTTATCTATTTCTTTGTCCTTGGAGATTGATAGATGGGAATGTGATTAGCTCCCATGCTTATTAGCTCTCATGCTAAACCTGCCCCCAGTCACTAACATTTTTGGAATACCCTGTCTACAAGATGTTGCAGCTAACTATAGCATATTGTGTCCTTGTTTCTGAGGCACACTGTGTCCTTGTTTCTGAGGTACTGCAAAGTACTGTAGTATTGCTTATTCTGTTTCCTTTCCTCCTCTTTTCTATCAACTGTGGCTTCCTCTGGTCGGTGAGGTGAACGTTTTTTCAGTCTCAAGCTCTATCTCTGTAGACAAAAAGAAATGCATTGGGACAAATAGTTGACGGTTGCTGAAAACTGCAAAGGATGTTTCTACTCCTTTTTGTCTTTGCTGCATATAATGAGAGTTGGGTTTTCACTAAAATAATACAGGAGTTGAATTAAATCACTGATATTGACTGCTTTAAAGCGGTAAAAAAGTCATCTCAGTAAATTATCTGTGCAGCACAGTGGGAGGGCAAAGCCAGTCTGCATTTGTGTAAGTTCTAATTCTTCTCACACTTACTGCAGGACAGGGAGGAAAAGCTCTACTGAAGTCAGTGAAGTTGCACCAGTTTAAAAATAACATGAGGTGAGAAAAGAATCAAGCCCCGGGGTGTTTCAAAGCTATGTGCTGAATCACCGAATCATAGAAAATAGGGCAGGAAGAGCCTCGAGAGGTCATCTAGTCTATCCTGCCTTCCCCAAGGCAGGATCAGCTGTATCTGTGTCATTCTGACAGATGTTTGACTAACCTGTTCTTAAAAACATCCAATAATAGCGATTCCACCACCTCCCCTGGGCAGCCTGTTCCAGAGCTTTGCTGTCCTTACTGCTAGACATCAAGAAAGACATTCCAAGATTGGCTGCTCCTGCTCTGTGGTTTGAGTCCATAATTCCTTCTATTTACTGTAGACATGGTTAACAGTTAGATTTGTAAGAGCTGGTTTAAATACATAAACACTTCAGTCCTCTGTAAATTGTAATGCAATGACTTAGGACTTCCCTCCCACCACCCTCTCTCAACCTTGGTAAAGTCTTTATATTTTTTTTAACTCTGGGGGACAGATTCAAAAGTTCACAGTTCAACATTATTGAACTCTGTCAATTTTGGGGAGATTTAGGAAAGATAGACTGAGAATTCAAGGTACAGATATGAAGAGACAAATCCCCACCCAGCTGTGAGACAGGTGACTTTCTTTGTGCAGTGAGTGGATGCTTTCTCAGTAGAAGAAACAGTTTAAAAATACAGACCCATTAGTAAAGTCCTGTTTTCATGGGGTTTTATATCAGGTGAGAATTTGACCTTGGGGTTTTTTAGCAAACAACTTGAATAGGGTAAAATGGTCTGCAGGATTACATTCAACACTGCTCTCAATCCATCTGTGAAGGCTGTGTCCTGGTTTCAGCTAAGATGGAGTTAATTTACTTTTAAGCAGTGGATGGAATGCTGTGTTTGGGTGTTAGGATGAGAGCAGTGCTGATAGCACCCTGAAGTTTCTAGTTGTTGCCAAGCAATCAAGGTCTTTTTCAGTTCTTCATATTTCTAACTAACAGGAGGGGCCACAGCCAGGACAGGTGACCCGAACTGGCCAAAGAGGATATTCCAATTACGTCATGCTCAGTATAAAGTGGGGGCTGGGAAGAGGAGGAGGCAACTCCAGGATATGCGGTTTCTTTGGGAAGGTTGGGTTCTGGGACGGCTCTGGGCTGTATGGCCTAAGTTGTGTGGTTCGGTGAGAGACTGCATTGTGTATCACCAGTTTTGTGTATTTTGTGCTCTAAAGTCATGTTATCATTGTTGGGGGTGTTTTTTGTTTTCTCTTTTTCTGCTATTTTAGTAAACTATCCTTATCCCAACCCATGGGGTTTTGGTTTTCTAGGTTTTGGTCTGGATTTTTTTTCCCTCTTTACATTTTCCTTCCCTAACCCCCCGTCCCCAACTTCCCTCCCCCTCTCTTTTTGTTAAAAGAACAAGAAACTGTGTGGGGCTAAACTACCACAGGCTGTCCTCCAGATCAAGGCCATTATTTCCTAATAGTATTATTAAGAGACAGTGACTCTTTACCAAGAGTGTATGGGCATATGAGGTTCAACTCACCTTGTAACGTAGCTACTCTGAAATAGGTTTACATCTGACTGATTTGACTTATTGCAAGAATAATTCCTGGAAGTAAGAGTCTCTGATGGGACACAGTGATGGTTCTTTTCAAATGCAAATTTCAGACAAATGTTTGATGCTGCAAAAATAAAGTTTTTTTAAATGTAGGTATGGGCTTTATTTCTTTTATCAAATTATCCTGATTGGTTATCCCACCTTCCTGTAAGGGATTATTAGCTTGCCATTAAAAAGTGTGTGGGGTAAAGCTTGCCTAGCAGAACTGGTAGCAGTCTGTAGTGACCACCCTTGCATTGCCAATAACTCCAGGTGTGTTTGGATCTGTCTTCAGGCTTTCCAGCGTGGTTTGGGAAGATGGGTACGGTACACCACTGAGCTAAAAACTTGTTGGAAATGGGTCAGGATGACAACTGTGTTGTGGAGCAGATTGGCCCTGATTCTTGAGCTAAAATATACCGGCTTAGCCCCATGTCTTTATCTAATCCTCCTGCCTGCTAATTAATGCAATGAAAATATCATCCAGAAAATTTAGTAGTTTAAAACTGTCATTTACTTTTACTCTCTGACTAATGTAAGATTATGTCATTTTTTTTTAAAAAGGAATAGTAAACCTTTTGAAAGTCAAATGGATTGTACTACCAAGATAGGTCAGTGCTGGCTGTCCAGATCACTTTGTTGTGTTGGGTCTAATGTAAGCTAGCATTTGAAAGACAATATCAACCACTGCATTTTCATCCTTTTTTATTAAAAAGCTATAGCTTTTTACAAACTGCACATCATTATAATGAAAATAAGCTTAAGGCTTGGAAGGGATTTTGTAATGTCTATTTTGTTCCATATGCCTTTTTTCTTCTTGTTGACCCTAGCGTACAAATCTGTAATGAAAAAAATTGATTGACTCTTAGAGTAGGGGATTGCAATGTCGTGATTTCACGCTCAGTTGTTGGCTAACAAGGCTCCATAGTTTTTATTTAGAGAGGCCCAGTTGCAAAAAAAAAGTGAAGAATTGTGTGAGTCCCAGCTGCCAAGGTTATAGAGCAAACGGCTTAGAGGGCTCCAGGGTTCCAGGCGAGAGAGGGATTGTCTCTGCCCAGCAGGTAAGAGATAGAGCCAGACAGAAGCTGTTGTGCGCAAGATGCTGACTGACCCTAGCAATTCATAAATCCAAAAAATTACAAGAGTCTCTGCTTATCAGTAAGTGGAGCAGACACTCAGCTGTGTAATTAACCCTTTGAATGTTAGGGCCATGGTGCAGCCAGCTTGTCTGAAAGATGCATATGCTTTCTAAATGCCTCCCTCATAACATCCTGGGGCCGTCTTTGGCACTCCAGGTACTCGCGCGCTACTGGCAGTTTTTTACATATTATAGGTAAATACTTCAGGTATTCCAGATACCCATTCTTAGGATTGTTTTCTCCTCGTTCTTACGTTTCATGCTTAATTGTTTATAATTTATCTTTCCATGTGTCACCTAAAACATTATACTAAATTCTCGGAGCTGGTTTAGCTGCTTTGGGTAGATATCATGGACTATATAGAGGAAACATTGCCCAGGTGCCCAGCCCTTACATGCCTCAGTTTCAGGCAGATTTCTGTTTTTTAACTGATGGACACCTGCCCTAAAATTTCAGCTGTGAAAGTTGCCCAGCAATTCTGAATTTTCATTTTATCTACTCAGAGGTTTTGCATGAAGCATAAAGCTGTGAGTTGGAGATAGTTTTATATACTTAACATGTTTATCTTAGATTGTTTTATCAGTGCTGTTTTAATATTTTTTAATAAAGCCCCGTGTGATTAATGCTCAAACTGTAAATACAAATTTGGAAGACCATCAAGCTCTGCCTCCGCATACCACCACAGAATCATTGCAGCCTTAAAAAACAGTAGGAAAACAGCAGCCAGCCATGGCAGTGATGCCAAGCCAAGACAGAATAAACAGACCCATATAAAACAGATCAAATTTTTCCTTATTTTTTTAATGGAGCTGACTTCTGACTTTACATTTTTGTTGTTTGTTTGTTTAAAGACAAGTAAGTCCCCATACAAAATAGACAGGGATCTCTTGGAAAGAGTCCAGCGGAGGGCCACAAAGATGATTAGGGTCTTGGAGCATCTCCCCTACAAGGAAAGGCTGAAAGAACTGGGGCTGTTCAGCCTTGAGAAAAGAAAACTGAGAGGGGAATCTTATTAATGTTTATAAATATCTTAAGTGCGGGACACAAGGGGAAATAGCCAGCCTCTTTTCTATGGTCTGTGGAGACAGGACAAGGGGCAATGGCTTCAAGTTGAAGCATAGGAAGTTCCGCACCAACATGCGGAAGAACTTTTACACAGCGAGGGTGACGGAGCCCTGGGACAGGCTGCCCAGAGGGGTTGTGGAGTCTCCTTTTCTGGAGATATTCAAGACCTGTCTGGATGCCTATCTGTGTGACCTGTCCTAGGGAACCTGCTTTGGCAGGGGGGTTGGACTCAATGATCTCTGGAGGTCCCTTCCAACCCCTACAGTTCTGTGAATCTGTCAGTCTGTGAAAAAGTAAGACAACATCCTGGTTTCAGCTGGGATGGAATTCTTTTTCTTCCTAGTAGCAGATACAGTGCTGCATTTAGGATGAGATTAATGTTGATAACACACTGAGGTTTTGGTTGTTTCTAGACAGTGTTTACACAAAGTCAGGGGCTTTTCTGTTTGTCACACCACCTTTCCAGTCAGGAGTTGGCGGGGGGAGGGGCGTGGAGAGGAAGGAGGTGGCGGGGAGAGTGGACTGGAAGCGGCAGTCAGGACAGCTGATCCAAACTGGCAAAGGGGATATTCCATACCGTATGACATCATGCTTAGTATATAACTGGGAGGAAGGTGTTTGGGCCCCAGCTCAGGAACTAGCTCGGCAATTGTGCTGTGCATCACTTGTATATTCTATAATTTTTATTATCCTTTTCTGTCTTTATTTCAACCCACAATGCCATTTTTCTGATTTTCTCCCCGGTCTTACTGGTGGGTGGAGAGAATAAGCAAACAGCTCCGTGCTTATTTTAGCTGCCATCCGGCTTAAACCACAACAGGCAGCAACCTTATCAAGGTATGCTGCTTACTACCTGTCATCAGGTAAACTTGTATACAGTGAGTGCATTTTTCCTTTGACCCAAGTTCATCCCTAAGAAGAATTTCACAGAATTCTTCAGAATATGCTTTCAAGGTTTCTTTGCACAATATACCTCGGTCTCAGTACCAGCTACAGAGTTAACTACAGAGCCAGTGGGAATATAAGGAAGCATGGATGGATTTCCACCTTCAGTCTGTCACTGCTGCACAGAAGACGATCCTCAGGCATCTGGGCTATGTGTCCAAAGATACTTTGGAGTGAAAAGGCTCCCTTTGGTGTTTCCTTTGCCCCAGCTCCCCAGGAGGAGTAACTGTCCTCTGGTTCTGCATGCCCTGAGTATCTCCTGTGTTTATCAGTAGTGAAGGCAAACCAAGAATATCCATTGAGCCATAATTCATACACATACATTGTCTTAAATTGTGCACTTCATGAGGTTTGGAAAACTTAGTTAAATTTAGTGGCAGATATAACCAGTATTCTGTCCTTCAGACTTAAGGTTGATGTCTCTGTTTCTAATAGATCTTAGCACTATTTTCTGCCACAACTGCTAACACTCTCCCTGCCTTTACCTTCCCGATCTCATGGATGTTACCCAGGTGCTGTTTTCCTATAATTCCATTCTATGGAGATGCTGCTTTCTCCTACTCTTTGGGTCCAATTCTGACATGTGAAAGAGTATGTTTAGTTCAGCATCCTCCCCCCACCTCCCAGGGGGGTATCTGATCTATCATGTGCACTTACTTGCTCATATTTCATTATCACCTACTACTCACATTTGCATTTATAAATCATGTGTGAAATTCATTTGCAAATCTGCAGGCCTTTTTCTTCCGCAGTGTCCTATACTGCAGTTAATATCCTGTAACATAAACTTAGCAGCCCTTTTATTGGACTGTTTAATATCAGAGTTAGAGGAGATTTCCAGGGTGTGATTCTATTTTTCATTTTTTTTTGTTTGAAGACCTGCAAAATTGCGAATATTTTTAAGACCATTCTAACCTGGAAAAAAATGCCTGTATTTTAAAATACTGTATTTTATTACAATAAATGCGTACCATATTCTGCTTTTGAAGGTAAAGCTACTTTTAAAAACATACACACATAGCAGAAATTCTTATGACCACAGACATTTCCACTTGTTTTGTACTCATGTCAGCTGAAGAAAAGATTTGCATCATTACTGACATTTTTTCAGGTCAAGTTCAAACCTTTATGCAAAATTTTTCAAGCAACTAGAATGTACTACTTACCCTATTGGATAAATAGCTATCATCTAGTTAGCTGAACAGAAGCATCAGGCAGTATGTTATTTCTAATCCTGTGTTGCACAGCATATTGTTTTCCTTTTAATTAAATTGTTCCATGGTGTTCTACCCTTAAGATTGTGTGCTTGCATTTCATTATTACTTGTTATTCAAACTTGCATCTCATTTGAAATTTGCAAACCTGGCAGGTTTTTTCCTATCTTTGTTATAAATTATTACTTCATTTCCCATATCATCTGTTAAGACTGCAGCCTATTTTTAATGTTATGCTCTCATGTGTAATGTTTCTCCAGCTCTGGATTCAGTCAACTTCGACTTCATTTCCCCCTACAAAGCTTGCTGGATCTCTGAGATTTTATTACTTTTGATTTACTTTCCTTATGCAGCTTCCACCCCGATTTGCTGTTTTCCTCCTGCTTTTAACAGCACTTCTGTTAAAAACTCCTCCTCCTGGTTCAAAATAAATGAAAAGGAAGGAAGTAATATGAGATTTATGGAGTGAAAAGTACACTGGTTTGTTTAAGAGGGGGCAAAAGTGTAGTTGGTTCCTGTCAGCAAAGAAAGAAGCTTCTAGCACATAGTAAGTTTTTATTTTATCCACTCTCAGAAGGCTAAGAAATCTGTACAGCTTGTAGCAATCTGTACGGCTTATAACCATACTAGGTACAATGTATGCAGCTTCCTATTAAATAATGATAATTATCTGTTTACTGAATGTTTGGGAATCTATCAGCCTCAGTCATTCTGCCATTAAGCTACATGGTGAATCATTTTGCTGTTTGGGTTGCTTGGTTCTTCCGGTTGCCTGGGATGAGAGTGAAAGTTGGTCCCATTTTTTCCCCAGTCCAGCCCTCCGTTCCCATCACATGTATTTATGGATACTTGAAATTACCCATCGTGAGGTGGAGAGAACAGCTGAAACCAAGACTCTGGAGAGAAGCTGCAGGAATTTCCAAAGGAGTCCCTGAGTGCTATTTCACCCTTCAAATACTGTTTCTTCGACCAAGATAACAATTGTCTTGTATGAAGCTATCCTCAATCCATCTTGCATTCTGGCTTTGCCAGTTTTTAAATCCAGCTGTGAAGTGTGCGTCTTGAATGCCTGCCTGTGTACACATAGCTTTAAATATTCACTCTGAATTTACCGTGCTGTGTTTTTACAGCCTCACTGCAGGCCCCTGGACCACCATTGGAGCTGGCGGTGTGGGAGAGTGATGTGGGGGCTGCGTATGCTGATGTAGTCCTCTTTCGGCATTGCTCCTGAGGGCTTGAGCTGCCCTGAAGCCCCTGACAGAGCCTAAGGCTCTTCTCCCTTGCCCTTTCAGAGAGAAACCCACGGGGGTAACAACAGATAGAAACAGTAACTTCTGCTGAGAGTGCATTTCACCTCAGCAGGGCCAGCTTTGCTGAACCAGGTGTCCTGAGTAGAGCAGAGAGAGAGGCAGGCACCTTTACAGAGAAAGCCTTTACCAACCAGTGTATGGTGGAGAGAGTTGTCCTCCTGTGGAACTCAGAGGAGGAGTTATACCAAATGTCATCTGCCTATATACCAAGGAGCTACTGCTCTATGGAATCATCTTTTGCAGAGCCTTGGAGACAGATTGGGCGATAGGTAGGAGCTGAGGAGAAATAATGGGTTTGCAGCTATGTGGACCAACCAGCCGTTCTTCATTTCCTACAGGGTGGAAAGCAGAAGGAGACTCTCGTCTCCAGAATGGTGTGGTTGTCGGCTGTGCCAGTTTCTGTGCGTAAGCCTGGTACAGGGAGTGAGTGTGGACTTGTATCTTTTCCAGTTATACCCTCTTTCATCTGGCTTACTATTTAGTTGTAAGCTAAAGTTAGGGGTTGTTTTTTTTTTAAAAAAAATGCTTTGGGAGAAGTGTTCTTCATTAGGTCTTCAAGTGGCACGGGAATTCCAGATGAAAAGAAAGATTTAATAAATTCTCATTTTTAGGAGAGGATAAATCTTTAACCTTGGCATATAGTAAAAATTTTTATTATAGCAAGTACATCTAATTTTAAAATGACAAAGTAGATGGATAAAACCCCTCTGTGTAGAACCAGATTGTGAAGATTAGAGTATTTAAATTGACTCAATATTCAGGACTGACAATATTAAAATGGCAATCACATTGCCTATCGGTGTCCTTATCTGTTTAAAGAAAATGCTTGTATATAGTGTCAAAAGTCAGCGAACACTTTATTTAAAGATTCAGCAATCACTCTATGTTGGCAGTAGAAACACTGTATTATAGGCTTGTGGTTTGAATTATGGTTACAGTGCAACACTGATCTTGCAGTCATTTGGCTATGGAGATAGCTCACTCAAATGAAAAACAGCACCCGTTTTTGACAGATACTATCTGACACCTTTACACTGCTCTTAACTGAAAACATAAAATACTTGCTCAGGTAGGTTCACTGAAAGTATACTAGCATTATGGATGGTATCACGAGAGGAAACAGATGGGAATTTAAAGCTCTTTCTCAGTTTCTCAAGTATTTTTCCTTGTCGGGAAGCCCCTAGAATTAAACAGTGGGTTTTTCCTTCATCACTTAATCTCTGCTACTGTAACTGCGAGGAGCCTGGGCATGATGAGAATTTAACATGGTTTGTCATCCAGAGCTATCTTTAACTCAGAGGCTCTTCCATATATAGGAACATTTGCCTCAACCATTCTCATCCTACTGTCCTCACAAGTCAGAGTATGTATCAGGGTGGGAGGAGGTATAATGGAAGAAAATATTTATAAAAAGCTTCTTTCCCAGCTTTGCCATATAAGTAAAAGAATTGACTTAAACTTGGTATGCTACTTCTAAGGCCTGATTCTGTCTCCAGCTTTCAATGCTTCACGTTCTTCAGAGCATGCTTCATCGTGCAGGCGCCTCTTGAGTGGTGGTGCTCTTCCAACATCCCCAGCTGGGCTGATGCTGTGGGTGCCATTTGGGTCTCCTACCTATGCTGGAAAGCATCAGCCAGTTAGACAAATACTGAAAAGACTGCATTGCATCTGGGATAACGCAGGGTGATAGTTGGACATCCAAGGAGATGAGTTCCACACTAGCGGGCAATGTTTAATTACTATTGACAGATTTTCTTTGCTGATGAATTCGAGGGCAGTCACAGATGATCTGAACATTGTTTGTGTAGTGCTACAAGATGAGCACTTTTATCTGCTAGGGTAAATGCAAATTCTTTTCATAAAATACCGCGGTTTACTGCAGAAAAGTGTAATTTCTAGGATATATATTGATACTGAATCAAACCCTGGGATTAGGTATTTCCTAGTCATTATTATCAAGGAGTTAATGAGCTACAGCTCAAAAAGCATTGATGTTAAGGATTAGCACCAAAATATATACAATTAAACATGGAATTTCGTGTAAGAATAACTGTAGATAACTACACTACAATTTTAAAAATAATGGTTTAGGCTTAAGAAACACATTTCTCAAAAACTACTGAGTGAGTTCATAGGGCCAGTAGATTACCGAGTACTAGTATAGACTCGGGGTTAACTGCCTCCTAAACTAGAGTTTTCAAGGCTCCTACAAACTTGAAAACATTGATTTTCAGGAAGACTGAAAGTCCATCAAGATGAGTATTTTGTCCCTGATGGTTCCCATCAACAAGCAGTAGGGATGAGAGCAGAAGATGACACAAAGATATAACACTGTGCTCCCATTCTGCCTCCCAAGTAATCTTGGGTGTAGAAACTATGAAAGAGCAAATCTGGAGTTTTCTAGCAGATCACATAACCATTCGCACATCCTCTTCTGAACCAACCTGTTTCTATTTCTTGTCTTCTGACCCACCAAACACTCAGGCTAGGCTTTTTTTCCACTCCATCCAGTTCTCTGGGGAAGAAATGCATGGATTTGAGAATAAAACTCTTTATGGATAATTATTTTCCCCTGAAAATACTTAGGATAGCATAAAAGGGACCAAAGCCAACAGTATTTGAGTACTCACATCATAGGTAAGGGGTGTCCTCCGAAAATACCTGAAATTTCATGATAAATATTTCACTGCTTTTCTGTAGGATCTGTATAGTTACTGTTTTCTGGTGCTTTTTGTCTGCAGTAAACAAGAGAAAAGGAGTTCCTTTGGGCACACTTTGTCCTGTACAAAAAAACCCCCCAAACCCCAAGTAAAGTTTGTAAACGACTCCGAAATCTGTCTCACTGCTGTCCTGGCTGGTGATTCACAGCTGGGGGAGTGAAAAACAAAACAGAGGAGAGACACACTCCAACCTGCCACTGATACATGCACAATGAAGAAAATATTTTTATTTAACAGCCAGACAGCTGAGCAACTCTTATTTGATCCATACTGCTTGAGGGACAGTGGGGAAAAGGGTATTTTTGTGATCTCTCTGCAGTGATTCCCATGCAGCTTCGTGGCTGTGACTCCAGCAGAAACTGGAACTGTCATAACAACGCTGCAATAGGCCAGAGTTATGTTGCAAGCATTTTTGGAGTTGTACTTCACATTCACATCCAGTTTGATTGCTTCCAGACCCAAGACATCTAGTTTGTTTTAAAATAATAATAGCAGGGGGAGAAAAATAATAACCAGAAAGCTTTATCTAGCTGAAAAGAACATGCACGCTCAACAGCACGTATTTATAAACCCAAACTTGCATCCTGTGGGCTTCAATTAAACAGTTCCTTTCTTTGGAAGAATTATTCCTATTGCTGTCACCAGCATTTCTTTTGTAACAGCGTGAAAGGGACAGTGAACTGTGCTAAGAAATCCTGCTCTTTGCAGGGACGGAGAGCACTTACCTCTGTGGAAAACCTGTGGGCGGAGATGGGTGTGCGCACCAAGAGGGGTGGACAACAGAGCTTTCAGATGTGTCCAGCCTTCAGATAATCTATTGCATGTATACAATCTCATCTGTCTAAAGCATATGGGTGAGAAGGGAGATGTGCTTGTATTTGTATACTCCAGAAAAAACCCCGTTTGTAGGTGTGATGTGATGCGTACATATGAAATACTTGATCGCATGGTGTTTCAGCGTTCTCTTTGCATAACCTACTTTTTTTTTGTAGCCTTGCTGTTTCAGAACTGCTGTACTGTCCCTGTTCCTGTTGATAGCACCTCTAGCTCTCATCCTGCTGCTATCTTGACCTGGGCATGTGAACACAAGTGTTTAAGAAAGTGAAATCACTCCCAAATAATCCAATATAGCAACTGTTGAGGGCGGGTTTTTTTGAGGATGGTGACTTGAGTTCTGTGCATGCCAGTGTTTCCTACCCATACAGCTGAAGGCGAATGATGAGCCTGGTCCAAAATGTGGAAATTCCACATACCAGCTGTTAGTTCCTGAGAACATGAAGTGTTTGCCCTCAAATCTGATGTATTTCTGCATACACAGTATTGCCATTTCTGGTCACAGACTGAATTATTTAGGACCCACGTCTCACGCTGTCACCCTGCAGAGCAGCTCTGTCACTGCAAGATTTTCTTTTCCTCACTGGCTCTCCCTGACGTGCTGCAGTATTTCTAGCCAAAGTGGAAGAGCAGATAGGCAAACCAGTGGGAAGCAGGAGATGACAATAGAAAAGTTAACAAAAAATAAAGGCAAGCAAAGAAAAGAAGGGCATCGTGAATACTGTGCTTCTTTGCTATTGTTTAGTAACATTTAAGGATTTTTCCTGAAAAATTTCTACATCTGTGCAAATATTATCAACATCTTTAGAAAGAATATAAAATAAGAGGTTTATCTTTTCTCCTTGTGTAACCAATACATGTAGAATTTTTACCAAATCCACATCTATTCATTTTGTTAAAAAAAATGTAAGGAGCATAAACAGCTTTTCCAATCTATTGCAGACATTAAGATTGTGAAAATATTCTGCTATGTGCCTAAATTACTGGATATATTGGAAAGGGAAGGAAAGACCAGTTTGCAGCTAGAGGTTACCTTGTTGATGGCTGTATCTCTGTTTCGAAAGCCTGAATACATATGTCCTGAAGGTCTCAGTGGGTCTGGCCTATATGTGCATAAGTATACAATTTTTAAAATTTATTTTGTAATTAAACAAGTGCATAAATTTCAGGCTCACATGGAGATTCCTAATCAGCAATTCTCTCTGTAATTTTCGAAAAGAAATCATGAGAGCTTTGTGTAAGAAAACAATGTGCCAAGTAATGAAATCATTATGAGCTAATTGCAAGCTAACTACTTTAAGCTGGCTACTGTTTGCCCCACTCCTCTAATATGGATTAATAATTATATTTGAAATTACGTTACCAGCATAACATAATTATAACCAGGTCATTTATAACATAGAATCATTGAAGAGTTCTGGATTTTCCAGCTCTGTAGCCTAAAATGGGAGCCCTGCACGGGGCTGTGCTCTGAATCATCATGTTAGTCACTTGTTAAGTAGAGCTTGTAGTGGTTCGTGTTGTTAATGACAGTGTTTCAGATGTAATTATCATGCTTATGGGATGACTCTCAGGGCCTGCTGGTCTGCATGTATTGATTATCTAGTAGGATGACCTATCCAGCAGAAAAACTGCTACACCCCACGGAATAAAAAAGGAAAATAGTCATCTGTCATGTGCCCAACGAAGTTACAGAGGGAACTGTGGAAGTTGGGAATTCAGGTACGCAGGCTCAGGGCTGTCTCCACATGTCTCTTCTCCTTGGCTCCTGCTGTGCCTTACAAGCTGTGGGAAACTGATCTTCTGACAGAGAAGAATGTGAGAAGAAGGAACTGATGGGAGAGAGATATGTACTGTACTATGGTTTTTCAACAGGGAATGTGGGAGAGGTGGTATAGTCACAGGACAGGCCTTAAACTGAAAGAGGGTAGGTTTAGATCAGATATTAGGACGAAATTCTTCCCTGTGAGGGTGATGAGGCCCTGGCACAGGTTGCCCAGAGAAGCTGTGGCTGCCGCCTCCCTGGCAATGTTCAAGGCCCTGTTGGATGGGGCTTTGGTCAATCTGGTCTAGTGGAGGGTGTCCCTGCCTGTGGCAGGGGGTTGGAACTGGCTGATCTTTGAGATCCCTTCCAACCCAAACCATTCTATGATTCTGTTCACTGGATGATAGGATTTCTCTTAATTCTGGTGAAAGCCTTTTACTAAGATGCTTTTGTCTTTGTTCTTTCCACTTTCTCTAGAACCGTTTTTTTCCCAAGGAAGATCACTCCTTAGGACAGATTGAAATTTATAAAAATTAAAAAATGGAAAAGTTATTCTTACATGAAAATAAGGCAGCTTTTGCAAATTACGGGGGGTTTTTTTCAAGACTGTGGCTCAGAAGAGCAGTCACAGGGCTGGAAGCCATGGGAAACTTTCCACTTTCTCTTATTTCTGCCACCAGCTGTCCTTAATCCTTTTCATTTATTCAGACATCTACAAAGATAATTCACTTAAGACTGAGAAACCCTTTGTAAAACAAGTGAAGTATTACTCAACGGGTAGACCAAGATATGCAACGCTTGTGTAGCAAGTGGATGCACTGGTGTTCCCACTTGTGTGAGGGGAGCATTGGTGCTTGGGCAGTAATGCTGGCTCTAAAAAACTGCCAACACAGGGGGCCAGACCTGGGTCAGCGGTGGTGAAGCTGTGGAGAGACCTTGATACTGCTGGGAGTATTTGTCTGCATTCAGTTCAATCTTGCCTGCTCTTGCTCATCCATCATAAGGGGAAGCCTTTCCCAGGAAAGCAGGAAGAATTGGTCTGGCATCAAAGATTAAAACAAAGCAAAAGTGGAGAAACACAAAGACACAAAACCCCTTAGTGCTGAGCTCTGGTTGTTTGGAAGCCTTTCAGCACCCCAGATGTATTTGGGCCAGTGGTTAAGAAGACAAGGCTTCAGTGTGGAAAGAGGTGAAGTGGAGGAGGATGCCTGCAAGTGAATGGAGGATGTGTGTGTCCAGGAGGGTTGGGAAATGACTGGGCGAGGGCAGGTTTGCAATCTGCTGTGAAAAATAACTGCAAATGCATGTGAAGTGAATGCTGAGCGTGAAGGAGGTTGTGACAAAGAGATTAAAGGGCTTACTGTACAAGTGGGTGCTGGTATTTACGGTAGAGAGGGAGGATTGTCATTTATTTCTGCTTAAGGTGACGATTTTATTAATTTATATTTTTTTTTAACTACTGCAATCTTTGCCGCAGTCAGTTCTTAAAGTGATCCCTGTGCCCATGGTGGATGCACCACAGAACCAGATTAAAAAGTTTCAGAACTTTTCAAAGGAAGTTTGAAGGTCACACAGTCCTGTTGGTTCCGTTATTTGGGAGGTTTTAGTCTAAATCGTTCCATTTGGATTGTTTCAGCAGTTTATATTTCACAACTGAGCAGTCTGTAATCAAGATACTTTCTCAGTGTTTTATGCTTTGCACCTATATTTCAGATTTGCTATTGCTGAAAGTGGTTACCAGTAATTGTAAAATTGTAGAAACTATTTTCAAAAAGTGTAAAATTGTTACAGTGTCATCAGCTTTCTAACTTTGCAGACAGATGTGGTTTGATAAAACCTCGTTGTCTGAATACCTCTACCAGCTCTCAGCTTGCTCAAGATTGCTAGAAGTACAAGACACCATTTACTGTCTAGTCATCTCATTTGTTCTGTATTTCACCCAAAATAAATTCCATGTTGCCCTACCCATTTCCATCTTTCCTCATGGAAGATGTCAACTTTGTATCTTTCTCTTTACTTTTTTTTTTTTTTTTCTGTCAAAGAGCATATTTTTGTTCACTTGGTTGAAGCACTTTAACAGCAAGAACTGCAAACATCCAGATTCTCTGGATTGTCTACAACACGACAGATAAAGCGTTCAATATCCTATGACTGTCCTCTGGAACAGGCACATTTCGAGGTGTGTGTACCCACAAATCAGAACTATGTATTTGCTACCTCTCTGTCCTAATTTTAGGATTATCTTAATATGATAAAGCTACTGATTTCATAAAGATGAAGTTTCATGAGAAGGTACTAATAAGCCTTTTATGGGAAACTACTGACATATGTATACAAGGACAGACATTTATGTATGTTAGTGTGTAGGATTCAGGAAACGTGGACATCTGTTTTTTCTGAATAGTCTCTTCTATTATTTAATTAATAAGAATTATTTTGATCTCATTCGCCTGAAGAATTCATGAAGTGTAGTTCTTTCTCAGTCAACACATCTCCACTGTGTATACATATTCAACACGTCTTTGTGAACTTGGTAAATCCATCTGTTTGAAAGGACAGTGTGAAATTCTGTGTTAAACTGTGGTCTGCTACACACATGTCCATTCTCCTTTTATTTTCTTTGAACACAGAACACAGTAAAATGTATTGTACGGCGTACCAGTTTGATATCACTTTGATAGACATGATGTGACCTTATATACACACTCCAATGTACTCTAATCCGTGGTCTCCCAGCTCCCACTCTGCAGGATTTCTGCGATGTTGATGGAACCCTGTGATTTTGCAGAGCAGCTGCGGTGACCCCTCGCCCTGCTCACTGCTGCTGACAGCTGCCTACCATGTGTAGAGGAAACCTCACAGACTAAAATCTCCCTCATAAAGCAGAGATCTTTAGATAAACATGCGGGTCTGATCATGCTACTACTTTAAAAATAAATAGTTTAAACTCAGAACTTTTTTGTGTGGTGCTAAAAGAGCAGTAGTGAAACATTCAAGACATTCTGCCTAGTAAAAATACTGGCTATGTGACACAGTGTCTCCCTTTTAAAAAAAGAAAGAAGAAAAGATCAGTATAAACAATGGGAGACATCCTCAGCATAAATAATCTGCATAAGAAATTAGTCAATCTGTCTGTTAGGACAGGTTTGACTTGTTAAGCAAGGCTCATCAGGTTCTTCTGGTTTGTGTTGAAGAGTAGAGTCATAACTAACTGAAGTCAGAAAAACTTAGCCATCCGACACTTCACATATTGAATGAGAAAGGTTGATTCAATCTGAATTGCAGCTTTTATCCACGTGCTAGATATATTTTAGTCAGGATTTTTATTTGGAAAATAAATAAAGTGGAACTGAAGGGAGGGGTGTCAAGTTCAGCTGAAGAACGATGCCAAGGTTTTTGTTGTTTGGGGTTTTTTTTAAATGCCAAAACTTTTCCTCATTATTAGGTGAAACCAGGCTGGCATTGTACTTCGTAAGGCATTTCATTCACATAAAATACCAAGATATATAATTGCTAATGTTTTCCTGCTGAGCTACCATCATCTTTTGTCTTGCTGTCATAGTATTACATTGATGTACCTTCCCCATTTGGGTAGAGGTTATCCTGGTGCCTGGTTGCATTGCCTCTGCTGCGCAGGTTAACTGCTTGGGGTCTTTCATCTAGACAAATGTTTCACCAGCACTTTTGCTCCACGATGACACAAACTGCTCCTCAGAGGTCAGATCCAAATGAATTAGCAGTGCTGTGATAGCATGGTCCCTGTACGTTCACATGCACATTCAGACCCATGGGAGTAAAGGTATCAGCTTTGAGGGACGAGCACAAACAGTGATTGAAGTGTGCTTTTATTTCAAGATTTGCTTCTCCAGAGTAAGTGCTTGTCTGTTGTCTTCATTTAGTATTTTTAAATGTCACTGTAAAGCTGGGTTGTAGACAGAATGCCATTTTACAATTAATTTTGTCTGGTAATTGTAATAGCCAATTCTCACGAAAAAAATATGTGCATAATGAGCACGATTCACAATTTACAGTTCAGACATTTTTGATGTGTTAGTTAATTCTGTCAATAGCCTCCTGTAAAACAGTAGCGTTCAGACTGTTAACCATTCCCTAGGCATTTCTTCTGTAGTTTCTTTCTGTGCACAAGTGATAATGAAGAGGCCAAAGAACAAGTCAGAAAATGCCTTAAAGCTTGCTCCTCTGGATGAAGATTCTGTAACATCTAGGTAATACAGGTAGTCCACAGACAGATGACAGCTTTAAAACGAGATGTAAGATCCTGTTCACAGAATCACAGGAGTTGGAAAGGACCTCGAAAGATCAGCTAGTCCAAGCCCCCCTGCCAGAGCAGGAATTAAAGTACTTTTTTAAGATACTAAAGCTTTCAAGACATAAAGTAGGAGTTCATTTTAATGTTCATTTACGTGACTTCACGTAATAAGGTGTGCGTGTTTAACAGTAAAATACAAAGAGGTAGGAAAAGGAAGGAAACTTTGGTGTTTGGAATTAACTTCTATAAGGTTTAGGTCAAGAGATTTAACAAGTACATATATACCCATGTTCAGGGCTTTAGTAGATGGTGTCAGCCTTGTCCCAGAAAGAAAAACATGTACAAGAGCTGATCCTCTACATCTCTTCACAGGAATTTAAGAGTATTCCTCGTGATATAGTGTTTGATGTGACCTTGCTGAACAATAGTGATGTGCACTGTAATTTGTCATACAAAAAAAAGTTTCTTTTAATCTCCTATTCATACAAACCTCAATTTAGGCATGTAGCTGAAAAAATGCTTAGCTTTACAGGTGTGATTAAGACCTACTGAAGCAAATGAAGTTTCTGGAGGTGCCAGTGTGGGGAATAGCAATTCTCCTCTCAATCTGGACTAAATTTCCTTTAAAATTTAAAACTTTTCAGTTTAGAATGACAGCGGCAGGATCGAGGTCACTTGCCTTCCCAAAGATCTAAAAGGTATCAATGTGTAGTAGGATTTCAGTATTTATTTCTTTAGCTGCAAGGCTTTGATTTATGTTGAAAATACTAATACGCAAATTTAACTCGGTAATTCCCATCTCTTTCTGTCTCCTACTGGGAAAACGACACTGACTTCAAATAAACTCCGTGTGGGTACGGGTCTCTTTGGATGGAGTCCCCTAAAGGGTGAGGGCTACGGTCTTCATATGGTAGGGAAAAAATGAAGTTCAGTTTTGTCCATGTGTATGCTCAAAAGTATGTACACAGATACATATATATGTATGTAAAAGTACGTCTTGTTGCTTCAGAACTTACACCAAAGTGCACCTCTGAGCTTTGGAACTAACAGTGACCGCTCGTGTGGTGTTGGGAATGCATCCATTGCACATAGAATCTGAGGGAACATGCCATATGTATGAGCTATATTTTTTTTTTTTGTTTGACTAGGGTGGTTGGGGGATTTGGCTTGTTTTGGGTTGTGTTGTTTTTTTTAAGTAGATCATCTTTAGTAGTGCATACAAACAAGATTCTGGAAGGCTTTTTGAGTATGAAAGCATTGGGAGCCAGAGTGAAAGAAAATTGTTCCTTGGTTTGGATTAGGATTTAGGCCTGGAAAAGAGGTCAGTCTCTGGACTGGTTTCACTCTGGAGTGGAGGGAGATTTTCAGGTGAATAGGCAGTGATTCAATTAGTGCTAAAATTAATGAGTGATATCTTTTCACTGTCTGGTGTCTCCACTGGGGGTTAGACTTGGTCTGCCAGGAAGGATACGGGGTTCATCTTGCTGAGGCCACAAGGACCCAGCGAGGCTACAGACAACCGTCATTTCTATATTGCAGTTAGGGCAATTAGTTGTGTTGGCTTAATCATGTCCACGTAGCTCGGTTCTCGCAAGGAAATTTTCTGCTTTGATACTAAAAACATGATCAAAGACTGTCACTAGAATTTGATTTTTGTTTGTTGTATGAGTTCATTTAGAGTATGCCAGCGGCTGCTGCAGCCAGTGAACCTAAATAAATGTCTGTTGGATATCTATTTAGCAGCAGGCTCCAGTTTTTTCAGCACCATCTCCGTGCAACCTTTTAATCTAGTTCTTGTCTTTGACTTTTCGTATTTTATATATTTAACCCCTTGATGCAGATATTTTGCATTAAGTACTTTAGAAATCCTGATTTACTGCCTCAAGGGATTAACCAGAATTCCAGTATTCTTGCTTTATCTACATTCATTTATACAGCCCATTTATTTCTAATAAATACACTGGCCAGATCATATTTCTCTGCAAGCTCTAAGCCCTGAAAATAAATTTATGCAGTGACATAATGAAAATAATAAAAGCTGTCTCGCATATTGCTCGTATTCTTGTGTTAAATATCAGCTTCCAAAGGCACACTGGGTTTATATTCTCCAAGAAAACACTTTGAGTTTCACGCTGCAAAGCTCTAATTTTTAGTTGACTTCTAAGAGGATTTAATCAAACTACAGGATATATGATTCAAAGGAAAAAATGTAATTAAGAAAAATCTTTTTCTGTAGGCAAAGAGCAGCTTGTTTTCATTAATTTTATGAAGAATGTTGTTTTTCTTGGCTGAAAACTTAAACTCATGGGACAAAGGAAGATTTATGGGGTGATCCACAAAATCACACAGGTTTTGTGTTGCAGTGCTGTTTTTGCAGTGACCACTAGAGTCCTACAGCTGAAGGTTTATCAGAGTTTCTTTTTATAAATCTCTATTTTCAGAAAGGGCTTTTACTTGGAGATTAGCTTTGAGCTAAATATATGCACACAAAGTCTCAGTGTATATGTAGTGTGGTAAGCATGTATATTTTAACATAAACATTTATAATACTTTAAGAGCTCTGGCATTACAAGCAAAAATGAAGTTGAAGGACAGATATTTATACCTCCCATTCATACACTGTGCGCGCTTCTCTATCGTTACACGTTATTTATACGTGCGGCCAACTCTCCAGCAGTTGCTGGAGAATAGGCCACTAGAGTAGAATAGAATAGAATAGAAGATCAGAGACATGATGTCTCTTTCCATAATTCTTCAAGGTGTCAACACCACTTGTGAGGTGCTTGGGCCTCGGATCTGTGCATTGTATAAAGTTTTCACTGTTGTGATCGTTAGAGTGGAGGTCTGGAGCAGCCTGAGATCAGGCTGAGTTATCGGGCAGCTCTTTCATTTATTTCTCCATTCTGAGTTTTGACCCCTTAGATTTGAAGTTCAAGTTCAGCATGGCACAGGTAATTCTAACCCAAGTAATAAGTTTATTTAGTTAACTTTATCAAATTAAATACCTTCTGTAGCTTTAAAAATCTCTCTTTAAGAAGATCAGTAGCTCACGAAAAGTAATGAAACCAAGTATCTTAACAGAATGCTCTTTCATTCCCCATAATGTCAGCAAGGGTGTCTACTTGTTTAATATCGTAGTAAACAGAAAAGTTCATGGTTCAGTGCTTGAGCCTCTGAGCAGTCTGCCCGACCATTCCTGGCTGCCAGTATTTGACTTACTCAACAGGAAACTAATTTAATTAGTACAAAGAACAGGCCAGTACAGATGCCTGTATGAAATTCTTTCTGTTTTTAGAAGGCATGTGCTGAAGTCCCTACATTAGATGGAAAAATAGAGATCATGAAATTTACACAATGGAATATCTGTTATCCTGTCTATCAAAGGTTGCTGCGGTCTTGCAACATCATACCAGACAAAATATTTCAGTTGAAAGACGTAGAAGCTGATAGTAAATTTGAGCCAGGCTTTTGTTTTGTATTACAAATTTCTTCATCCCATTTGTGACTAACTGGGAAGGTGTACCATTAGTTCTTAGCAACACTGTCTTCTCCTAGAGTCTGCTTCAAGAACTTTATATAGGCAAATTCAAACAGTAGTCAGGAAATACAAAAACTAAAGTTTCCAATTTAATTCCCTCCACCTGTGGTTTATGCATTTGTCTACAGTCTTCATTTGCAGGATCATATACTAGTATTTCTTATGGACCTAAATCGCTTTTTTGTAGGATAATGGATTTTGAACGCAGATGGATCTTCATTATTCAGGACAGGCAGGCAAATCTTCATTATTCAGTGCTGGATCCTGTGCATTATGGCTTACAGCATCCATAGCCTGCACCAGATACGGAACCATTCATTTCCATGCAGGCTTTCCATGATGTGTTGTATCTCAGCACCCTGCCAGCATTGGGAAGCCACCGTCACAGTACTTCTGTGAGCTGAGATGGTACAGAGGTGTCCATTTTACATATGAGGAGCTGAAGCACAGGTATTAAAATGGCAATTGTTAAAAATAAATCAATTTTTCTTGCCTGATTTATCAGAGCTCCTAGCATCTTTTAGCACTTAATATGTTCAGATTGGATTTCATTTTACATTGACCCCAGTTGGAGCAGTGAATGCACAGTGTATCAGCAGCCCAAGCCAGGAACCATCTTGGATTATACAGAAAATGAGAATTGCCAAGTGGATTTCTGTTAGGGAACAAAAAAGCAAACAACAAACCTAAAAAAATCCTTCTCTAGCATAGTGGAGGAGCTCTGATAAAATTTTCTAGCATCATGTAGGACCTGTGGTAGAAGCAGGACTCAAAAACAACTTTGTAGGCGTTCAGCTACTGAAACTTTCTTAGCTTTTCTCATCTCCTGCTTAATTTACTTCAGACCTTCCAACTTCCACAACAAATGAGTCAATGGACTTATTTTCAATGAAACTCTTTGTCTTACAAAAACAGCATATAGTTTGAACAGTGAATGTGGCAAGTGTTTCATGCAGGGCAAGAAAATGATCACGTGTTAGATTACTACAGATGTAGAAGGGATTATATGCAATATTGCACAGGAATTTTTAACTCCTTTCCCAAATTTTCAAAAACCGAGGCAGTGAAAGAAAGAAAAGTTTCGGTGTATGGAACTGTACTGACGCTGCCTTTCACCTTCATCAAGATGTGTTGTCAGTGGGATTCATACCTTTCAACCCACAGTGTGAGGCCAGTAGGTAGCAGTAGGAGGTGATTATCCTCTGTGTCAGGCTGACACAAGAGAAAACACGGTGTGCTGTGCAAACAAGCTTACCTGCTGTTTGTTGGACAGGAGATAATGCTGTGTGACCCGGGAATAACAGGTCCTCCCACCGCTGCTGAAAAGACATGTTGCCTCCTGGCTGTACACACTTTGCTGTCTGCCCTCGGCCTCTCTGTGTGTCTTGGCAGTCAAGAATAGGGTCCCTATTCCCTAACCCGGTGCTTCAGCCTGTTTTCCTTCTCCTTGTTAGGAGTCAGCAATCAGATTATGCTCAGTAGTGATCAAGGTATTTTTATTATCGCTTTGGTGCTGCACCCCACTTTTTTCCTTCCCCTCCTGAAGAAAAAAAAAAGGCATTTGCAAGGATAGGACAAGTGGGAAGAGAAGTCCATCCCTTTCCTTATTGGAGTGAAATGTTATGAAAGTTGGTTCTCTCTCTTTCAACATGTTATCCTTCTGTCTGTTTTGTTTGCCTGCCTGTCCTGGTCAAAGATTGAACAACTGAGAACATGGCAAATCCTGGCTTTCTCGTTTAACCACTATTAATCACTTGACATTGCATTTAGAGCTAGTAGTTTGCACAAGATATGTGAAAAGCAAAGAGCCCCACTCCACCGCTGGCTTAACTGCTGGGAACATTTTCCCCTCCCATCTGCCACGTTCATTGTTATTTAAAAGAAATCAGGAGGCAGAATTGGATTAGCAGAGTGGGTGGTACCAGTGGAAAACAAGCTCTGTGTTGGCAGTCACACTGCCAAGTTCAAGTGAAATTGCCCATTTTAGCTGGCAGCTTCAGCTTAGCTTGGTGTGATGACATATGGGCCTGGAGGGTAAGAATCTATTTCCATATTATAGCAGCTTCTGCTGTGAAACCTCCTAGTTTGTAGCTGTGTGGTTGCCTGGCTTTGGTTGCAGAGTGTCCTCCTGGTCTGCTCTGCCACATCGGGCTCCTGGCCCATTGTCCTGGCTTTTCCTCAAGGATCCCTTGGCAGTTCTAACTACATGTTGATACCCCAGTTGCCCCCAGCTACTCCGTTGCTCCCAAGCCATAAGCATGGTGAATGTCAAGAAGCAAAATAGGGAAGCGCATAACGCCTGTGTCTGTGGGGCCCTGAGATCAAAGGAGAAAAATCGAGCCCTCGCTTTGACTCTTCAGGGTCAGTAGTTTCTCAAAGCAGCAGGGATATGTATTTTATGTTTGAAAAATAAATAACTTCGCGTGCATGTTCTCCATCAACTCTAAACTCGATCACCTCATAAATAGGCATTTACAAATGAAAAATTAACTTCTTTAAATTAATAAAAATCCCCTGTTTCAAATATTAGCATTCTAAAATTTTCCAGGATATGATTTCAGCATCCAGTGTTGGCTATTGTATTTCTGCATAAAGGAAGTTTTGGTGCCTTGTGTTGAAATCCATGTGACAGGGATACCACCAACTTAGTCAATTCTGTAAAATAAGCTCCAAGATATTTCTGAAACCAGACTGCCCCTGAGTCCCTCAGGTGCGATTAGTGAGTTAACAATAACATTTCTTATTTCAGAAATCTCTTTTTCATCCTCCACTTACTATATAAGGAAAATAATTAAAATCACTCCATGCAAAGCCCTTTCAGAGCACAAAGTATGTATCTTTCTGAGTTTACAGTGATGTTATTGTTGGTTATTACTTGTAGGGATAAAAATGTTCTGAGAAGGGAGAGTTACAGGCTGTTGACATGCCTTTAAACTATTTATTGTAGTTTCCAGAATACCCAGTGCCTTTTCTGATCACCTTTCTTTTTTTACTTTGGGCACATTCTACTGCTAGACCTTACTTTAGAAACCTTTCTTTTGGGGATAGCAAAGGGGGGCAGAGAAACCTTGCTGCTGAGAGTGTCAAAAATGGAAGAGTTTATTCTTATTAATCTTTGTATCAAGGCCTGCAAGGCCTGTGCGTGGCAACAACCCTGGCATATCGCAGTTTGACGAAGGTGGGACACCACATGACGCATAGTGCCATTGCAAAGTGCCAAGCGCTTGTAATGAGATGATCAGCTGCACCTCAGGAGGTGGGAGTCGGGGCGCAGGTCTGCCTCCTTGCCTGTGCCTCTCTGCTCTCACTGCAGTGGGGAGGTCCTGCGCACCATATGACTGCTGTCGTCATCTTCCTGCTGTTAGGTCAGCAATGGTGGGTTGAGAGAAGTGCCAGGAAATGGGAAAATATGTCCCAAATGATGATCAAAATTTAATGTGCTCAGATATTCATGTATCAAACCAAGGGCCTACGTTTTGGCAGGATCTCATTCTGTGGGGAACTCAATTTATGAAGTGCCTGCTGGGGGTGAGAGATGAGATCAGCGCTCGGGCTCCAGTGGCAGTGTCCGTGTCACAGCCTATGTGGAGAGCTGAACACATCACTTAAGGCACACAGAGGCAGCTTAATTCTTTGTTTGCCCTGTGTAAGTGAGCTCGTTACTCATTTCTTCCTACATAACTGTTACCATCCTGCATACCTAAACTATCTTTTGTTTCTGGGTGGAATTAAAAGGCGCTGACGGTTTTTAGTCTAATAGTCTGAGATAAGAGGCAGTGTTTATATCCAGAAGCTTGCATTTTAAGGTGAGAAGGGCTGATGAGACACAGAAAGTCACACTAGCTGTTTGTAAAGAGCCACATCATGTTCTCCTGGTACATCTACCTCACCTTCTTTAGGTAATTAGACGCCGAGCATGTATGTTGTAGAAATGCTGGGTGTCATTCTGTGCCATTGTTAGCTGCCCATCTGTTCTGCTTGCTCTTCCTCTCCTTCCCCGTAACAGTTCTCAGCCTCCTATAGTTGCTGTCTGTCATCTGACTCACTACACTTTACATCACTTGTAAAGTGAATACGAGGTAATCAGGTGGATCGAACTTCAGCTGCAGCAAAGGAATGAGGACTTTGTGTGCTGCAGTGCTGTTCAGTAATGCTAGAGAAGTTTCCATTCAAGAAGAGCCGTCGTAAATGAATTTATGTGCCCACCCAGATTTGTTTTAATTAAAATCATCCACGAGTCTTGGCTGTGGCTTTGACTACTAAGTACTTACAAATAAGCTTAATAGACATGTTTGTTTTTTCCGCGGCTGTAAAAATACATATTCTGCTACACGACTGGGTTTTTATCTGATTTATTTAAATAGAGTTTGGTAAAGATGCAGTTTATAGGGAAGGTTAAAGGGTCAAAATCCTATTTAATTAACTTATACCAGCTTGGGAAGCAGCCAAGGTAAAAGAATGCAGTGCAAGTAAGCTTCAAATAATATAAAATCTTTGAAAAGGACTAACCACCTTTGGTGAAAGGCTTTCCTGTTCTTAACCTTGTGTCATTTAAACTGTTTAAATGAGCTATGCAAAACCTTACATTTATAATGGAGCTTCAAAAAAAAGATTAAGTATTTCTTGCAGCTACAAGAAAACCGATGCTTACAGCACTGAAAGAAGAGCCCCTAGTACTCCATCTTACCATGACCCCTGTCTTCGCATACCACAAAATGCATGGTATATTGGACCTGATTTGACATCTACTATTTCTGCCATATGTATGAAGCCTCTCAAATGCATGGGACTGCTTTTTAAAGACATGTAAGTCTTTAAAAAAAAAACAATTAGGAGGAGGGGGGAAGCCTCTGTAATGTCCTGAGGAGGCCTGCTTTTCAAAGGGTGTGGATGCCGCATGGTTTCTAAAAGTTATGTCTGTGAGGAGTACCTCATGTTGGGTTTCCCAAACCAAGCGTTATATTTGAACATCTTAGTCATACATGTGGAAAAGGTTCTTCTCGCAGCCAGAGCGGGAACTCTGAGAAATAAAATCACTGAGCTGCTTTGTGATCTCATTATATCCTAGATAGGATATTCTCATTGCTGTAGTGATGCTCTGTAGAGGTGCCAATTCTGGAACATTTTTTCCATTTCATGCCACAGAGACCGCACTGGGGAAATACTTCTGTTTCAGTGCTCCATATGGTTTTGTATGTAAAAATGGAACTGGCAGGGAAAAAAGCAGCTGGCCTGAAGCTGCCAGTAACTATTTCTAATGCCATAGATTCTCAGCAAGGATCCCAAGTGGGAAGTGTATAGGTGAAGGCACTGCCTAGTAGTATTCCCTAAGTACCAGGACAACCTATAGGGATCGAGCAGGGAAGCAAGCCATATCCCATATAGGCACCACTCCATTTCCTAAACTGCGATTTTTTTCTCCCCTGCCCCACTCTAGCCTTAAGAACAGCTGTTGGGTTGGGAAGCAATTCAGGCTTCAAAAGGTCAACTCCGAAGACTTCTCGATCTCTCTTGTCAATGCCAGGGTTTGGCATTTGTGGAGTGGGTGGACACAGAGCCTAAGAGCTTTGGACATAATGGTATTGGGTATATATACACACACACACATCTATTACTTAAACTTGCCATTAATTTAATATACTATAATCATGGGAAAGATCCATCTGATTCAGCATGTGAGGTCTGCTTTCTGTCTAATTTTATGTGGGCATAAAATTAGGATTGCAGCGCTGCCTTAAAAAGTGTATTTTAAGTGATGGGACCACTTTGGCGTGATGCTCAGTTTCTGAAAAGCCACAGCAGCAAATAGAATGTATGACCAAATGGTGCTTAGCTAGAAGGATCTTGGCTATCCAGAACACAACTGCAGTGATGCCTATATGATGCCTGTTGTGTCAAGATAAAGCAAAGGCATTGGTAACTCCACATTCCAGATTAATTAAGAATTTCTTGCTGGTTTGAAAAGAATTCTCTAGGAAAAACACTAACAACAACAAAAAAAGCAGGTGAGAAATTGATTTTTTTTTTCTTAGTTTACCCATCCCTCTTTCTTCTTCCTTCTCTATCTGAACATTCATTCTGTCTTCTCCAAAGAAGAACCAACAAACATAACTCCAAGCTGCCTGTAGGTACTGTCAGGCTACTACAGTGATTTTGGTAACAATAAACATTCATGCTTGGTTTTCTTAATGTCTAGTATTTATTTATCTGTGGGGACTAAGGTAGTTTATAGTGTTGTGGTCCCTTGCAGAGATATCTTTAAATTCCAAGGAACCTTTGTTTCTGTAAGCCAAAGAGCAAAATGGTCCACACCCATCTCGAGACTATCCCAGAACTACTTTGCACTGATTACCAGAGAAGCATTAAATTTGTTCCAAGAGCACTTATTGTTCAAGAAGTAACTTGGCTAATACTAACAACCATGTGTACACAAAATGCCATTGTTAGGTACCTGTGGGTACTTCAGTCTTTGCTTCGGCAGTGCTTAATTTTCAAGAGGAGGTGAATGCTAATGAGTCATCTGGTGGTTTAGTCTATTATATGTCATTGTCTCCAGCAGACTTTGCTTTGGGGATAAAAGTCATGACAGGGAAAACCAGGAATAAATTTCCAGTAAATTCTCTGAAGCTGGGGGGGAGAGGAGGGAGGTGGTCAGGCTTGTCAGTTCATTTGGCTTTTGAGTTGGTCAGCTGTTGTGCTTCAGATAGAAGAAACACGCTTAGCTTCGAGTTGATAAATACCCATGTTCAGTAACTGCAACCATCAGTCCTGGGACTGGCAGCCAGTGAGTCTCATATGTGAAATTTGTGCACAGATGATCTGCTCTCCCTAAACAGTAGGGTTGTATTCTTCATTCAGAGCTAGATACTGACCTACAAGCAATCGGACACTTTTCTATCCCTTCTGAAGTCTCTGAACCCTGGTTAAATATGACTGGAAGCTTCACAGAGTGTTAAACCTCTCCTTGATACGTTGGCAGGCCAACATATTTTTATTGCTAAAAAAAAAAATTAAAACCAACCAAAAAAATTCAAGGAACTTTCAGTCAGGGGCATGGGCTCTCAGCCATCTCTTGTTTGCTGCTCCCTTGAAACATGTACAGGAGATTATCCTTATTAGGCAATCTTATGGGTATTCCCAGACCTTTCGAGTATGGTTTTCTTCCTTTTTAATTAGTAGGCCGTTACGCAGCAACTTCTGTCTGCTCCCCAAAGTGGCCAACTAAGGCAGATTTCGCTGTGTTTCTGGATACCTGAAAGTAATTAGCCATTTGTGAGTCGGGAGGTGGCTTTAGACTTTACAAAGCAAAGCTGTGTTACGAGTAATGCACTGGGGAACTGCTGCAGCTGAAAAATAGGGATGTTATTCCGTGATCTTGTCTTTGCAGGCAAAACCAGCACGATACGTTTCTGACTAGTTCTATCCAGGCAGTTTCTTCTTGCTCCCTCACCAGTTTCCAATCCCATTAGCTGTGCGACACAACTGTTCGTACATCTGGTATAAATTGGATGACTTAGAAGATTGACATCAAAAACAATCCCACTTCTGATAATTCTAGAGATCCAGGAGTACCAGAGACAGTTTCATCGGGGCAAGTGACACGGGCACAAGTTGCAGGGCTTGAGTAAGGAACAAGGTTGGCAGGTGGTGGGTATTTCTGGCCCTGCCACAAAGGTGAGACTGGTGGAACGTTACCACAGGTCAGCTCACCTGCACCAGCTGACAAAGGTTGAATCTCCAGTCCCTTGACTGTTTGGTTTAGCGAGGGTTCAAACCAGTAACAAACCAGTTACAAACCAGTTAACCAGAGGCTGTATATCATCTTCCAACAGATATTTGCTCTTTGGAGTTCTATTACATGCAGCCATAAGTGACAGGTGCTTTGCTTTTTTTTATTTCCTCACGGATGCTTTAATTAAGCTACCTACGATCGTCGTTCAGGCATGGAATTTACTTACCTGCTTCAGAGTAATGAGCTGGTGGTACAGCTGAGATAAAGGTCCCATTTTGTCAAACACTGGCAAAAAGCAGAGGTTCAGGTTCTCTCAGTATAGATCCAGGGAGACAGCTTTTCTCCAGCTCACGTGCAGGCGATTCCTCTTTCTCAGGCAGGTTATCAGGGTGAGGAATGTAGCAATTTAGACACATCTCATTAATCAGGGAGAAAAATAAAAAGAAAGGGGAAGGCTTGTTTGGGTTTCTTGCATATTGGAATCTAGCTTTGAGTTACATCCTTCAGTTTTCCTACTGATGCAATCACGAGTGAAAGATTATGCCTTTATAGGGATTCAGTTTCAGAGGAGATAAATCTTTGAGCCATTAAAAATATAAATAACATAGTGAATCCTGAAGCCTTTGGAAAAGGAAAAACAAACAGGAGGGTATAAGAAGTTGTAAGGATTTGGCTGGTTGTCAGGCTCGAGAAGTATGTTCTTGCAAACAAGTAGCACTAATATTTTTCTGGTCTTGATGTATACCAGAATCCTCAGCTTGTTTTTTTGTTTTTAATAAGGTTTCTAAGGCTTTGCTTGCAAACTATATTGAGCTCAGTAACACTGCTATTTTTGTAGTATCTTCGTCTGAAGTATTAGTTTTCCCAGAGCTCACTCACAGAGGGCTGTGCTTTATTCTCGAAAACTAGAAGACATGTAGTAGATTCAGTCCTGGCCATTTTTCATGTGAAGCCTTATTCAAATGGTAATTGTAAAAGGCTTTGTGGACTTTGTTCTCAACTCAAAGAAAAAACTTCAGCTCTGGGCTGCCAGGGTAGGGAAGAATTTTTGCTGAAAGCCTCAGAGAAAACTAATTTGGAAGTTACCACAGCCACTCAGAAGTTAAAGGTATACCTACAAACCAACGGTGAAACCAGTGATGTTAGTGAGTAGCACTGGAAGTGAATATTGTGAATAAAACATACCACGGGGAGGGTCAGGACTTGTGCTCTTTATTTTTTCCCTAGCAAGGCATTCTATGAAAGAATTCATTATAATATTTTGGAGACTTGTGTGCAAAGTATGTGTGTTTAGTTTGCAATTGTTGATCTGCACCAGCGTACAACTTACAGGTCAGTCTCATGATGTTCAGAATCAGCCTCCCACACTGGACCGCTGGATGCACATTCATGAAGCCCAGGTGATGTAGGGCTTTCCTTTTGGATGCATATTGTACGTAAAAATACAGGTTGGAAAACTCGGGGTCCAAGTAAGAATTTCAACAACTTCCAAAGTTTGCCGCTGTTCTAATATATTTTTTGTTAAATTTAACTGTATTGGTGTAATTCGGAGTACTGGTGGCTCCAGCCACAACTGGGCACTCATTTTGGGAGACACCCTAAACCCAGAGGCTGGGATATAGAACAGAGCCCCTGTTACAAACAGAGGTTACAGGGAGTAGAGTGACTTGCCTACAGTCTCATTCAGCAACAAAGCAAAAATCTTGGTTTCTATTTGGTTTCCCCCTGAAGAGGGGGAACAAAGGGGAAGGTGCCGATCTCTCTTTGATGACCAGTAATAGAACCCGAGGGAACTGTATGAAGCTGTGACAGGGTAGGTTTAGGTTGGATATTAGGAAGAGGTTCTTTCCTGAGAGGGTGGTTGGGCACTGGAATAGGCTCCCCAGGGAAGGGGCACAGCACCAACCTTGGCTGAGTTCAGGAAGTGTCTGGATGATGTACTCGGTCACATGCTCTGACTCGGCTGGTCCTGTGTGGAGCCAGGAGTTGGACTTGATGATCCTTCCGGGTCCCTTCCAACTCAGGAGATTCTATGATTCTGTGGTTCTACTTTCCAGCCCCATACCCAGCCATGCCACAGACCTCTCACCTTTCATAAGGTTATGTCACTAATTTGCCGTTCATATGCTCGTAAAATAGTTTTTCTCAGGATCGTGTTACTATTCCAACTTTTTATTTTCTGACTCACTCACTGGTTTCAGTGTCATCCCCTCGCATGCACCCTGAACCTGCAGGCACCTCCCAAACACAGATCCCTTTATTTGGAGTTGCAGTGCTCTGCTCAGAGGCAAAGTCCGCCTGTGAAACATTCTTTCTGGGAAAAGGAATTCTGAAAACAGGAACATGGCTATATATATATAATCTGTGTTATGATTCATATGTTAGCACTGTGGAGAACAGCATACAGTAATATTCATCCCTGAAGACAGTCTGGAAGATCAGTGTGGGTAAGAATAGCAATGCAGTAACTAAAACACAGCAGAAAAGAGCAGGGAAAATGAATCAGTAAACATTTGGTTACTTATTTGTCAGATGTGGTTTACCTCTTATGACCTGATAGTAGTTACTATTCTAATGTGTAAGTATCCCAAACCATACTGCATCTACAAAAGATGAAGCCAACTGTTGCAAAAATAATCCAGACTTGTAATTTAAAGATTAAGTCCTAAGAAAAAGGTGGAAGTCACATTCATAGCATTCTTGGCAAAGGTTACACCTGTATTTTGGCCACATTTGATGTATTTAGCTAAAAGTTCTTTAATTCTCAGATACAGCAGTGCAGGATCATGACTTGACACTATAAACTGACCATGTTGGCATGGGCTTTGGCACAAGCTGAAATTAAATTGTAATAACTCAGCTTCATTCAACTCCTGAAAGTTGCTTTATGGACACACCATAGGGGAATGTGTTTTGTTTCAGTTCTATTTTGGAGGTGATGCAAATCCACCATTTTCTTGTGTGGCACAAGGAAGGTATTTGAGTTCAGGAATCACATATGACCTATGGCAGAAAGTGTTTTCTTCAAGCCCTTCTCAGTTTATAAAAAAATCAGTATTTCTAGTGTCAATTTTTTTTTTTCCAAATGAATTTTTAATGACAGCCTGAAGTCTTGCCTCTCCTGTGTATTTTGGGGCATGGATAACTAGATAAAACTAAAGCCCAGCAGAAAGCAATTTTAGTAATCTTATATTTAGCCTTAGCGAACAGTATTCCTCTGGAAACCACAAACAAGGTACAGTCCGTCAAAGAAAAGCTTTAACAAAGCCCGGCTGTATACTGAAATAATCTTTGAACTTACACCTCTGAAGATACGCAGCACAACTCCATAGGCAGCAGCAGTCTACTGAGCCTTGTCCGTGGGGTAATTCAGAGCCTGAGCTAACAGTACCACACATCATTTATCTTTCATATATTAGAACAATTGCATTTCTTTTAAATCTTACAGAAGTAAAACTTCCCTGCAAAAGAGAGAGCTCAATGCAGTGTGACAATGCCTTATTATAAAGTGTATGCTTACTGAAATGTCGCTGTGTACCCCACGCCTCCCACACACATTCGGACTCATACATACACGTCATTTGTATGTTTGTGTTTGTGCATACGTATTACAGGCACAGGTATAAAACAAGCCATGCTTTCATGGGTGTGTATGTGCGTGTGTATAGGTGTGCGTGCTAGAAGGGGGGGGAAAGAATTTATGGGAGGCTGGCCAGATTTAATTTGCCTGCTTGTATTTAGCACTTAAGGGCTTATATACTCAGTTTGCTCAAAAGAGTGAAGAAGTACTCCTTGCTTATGCCTCAAATCAGAAATGCATGAAGTGCAGCTGCAGAGATAATACATTCTCCCCAAAGGCTTTGGCTGAGCAAATTAGGTGTCAATGGGGTGCCTGCGCAGGCAGTACTCTCTCTAATTAGTCTCTTGAGCCTAGTTGGTGGCGGGTATAAGATGATCTAATCAATTGGTCTGTGTCTGATGGTACGTGTAAAAATCCTAGCAGGCAGAGCTGTCTCCCACAGGTCACTCACCTGCACAGCGGGAACGCTCATTTTCATTTTTCATCTCTTCCATCATACGACGCTGACAGTTGGTTTTAAGAAAATTGAATCCAAAAAATATCTAGTTCATAGGGCATGTAGGTCAAAATAAAGTTGCATTATGGGTATTGGTGATCCAATTAATTAATATTTATAGCAACGAGTTGCATGTAGATATTATCTGAGTGCAAACAGTATTGATAATGTTTGGTTGGCTTTTTAAATGCCTTCTCTTCACAAAGATAGGAATAAAAAGTGCAAAGAAAAATCACCTGATAAGAGTACACTTTTTTTAGCAAGGATGAGCAGCATCTTTGGTGTGTGGTGGAAGGAGAAGCAGAAAGAACAGATTGTTGCTAATACTAATACCCCATCACCCTGTTTCAGCTCATAGAAAATACAGCATCTCCAGTTGTCAACTCACTTTTTAAGTCTGGTGATGTAGAATGAGTCCTCTGACAATAACGCTAAATCAGCTGCAACATAAATAGACCTGCACTCTGAGTGTGCTCTGCGTGCTAAGGACTCTGCAGGAGCACAGCTCCGCCCTTTGTGATCATTTATGCAAAACTGGAAGCACCTTGAGAAGGATGCTGATGCTGCCAAAAGGAGCGTTTAGTGAACTGGTGATTTGCATTTTTACAGGAAAGAACATTCTTTTACTAATTAAAATAAAGAAAATTATTTGGGATTTAGTCACCCTCCTCTGCCTCTTGTCTTGAGAGCATGATTAATGCTCAAATTACAAGCTGTAGCAACCCTTTCTCCAACATCAGTAGCTACTGTATTCTGAAGTTGGCGTCTGCCATTTTTAAGGTGGGTGAACACCTTACTTTATCCTGTTTGGGTTTGGGGACAGGATGCAGGTTGCAGATGATTCATCTAGATAACCAACATACCACTGAGTTACCTGATTTAGGTCTCTTGATATTTCAAGCACATCCCTTAACTTGCCTGTAATCTTCTGTTAGGGTTCATAGAGGTGTCATGAAAACCAAAAGTACCTGGACTTGTTGAGAAAAAGTACAAGTTCATTTTTAAGGCAGTTTGTTACATTTCAGGTTTTGTTGTTGTGTGGTGGGTTATTTTATTTAAAGGAGATCTGAAAGAACCCTATTTTGCTCTTGGGAAATCACAAGTTGTAAATATTCCATTTAACAATTTACGCTTTTATAAGCAAAGCTGTGACCAGAGGCCATAAACACAATCTGCCAAGTCACCAGGCAAAACTTTGATTTGTGTGATGGGGAAAATGTATTCAATTCTAACCAAGGGTATTCCTAAAATATGTCTTTAAAAATGCAAACGTGGAATATGAAGCCATCTGGGAACTGAACAGCAGCACTGTGTGGAGGGCCCTGCCTCAGGTCTTGGTTGTGTGAACAACTGATGTTTCAGTTCAAGAGCGTTGCTGAAGAAACAACACTTTTAATAAAAAGATTGGTTCACACCAAACTACAATGTCATGTTTGTTTTACCATGGATTTTTTTGCCATGGACGAAGAGACACGCTCCTCCAGTTTAGGGGAGGTGTCTGTTTGATGTGTGTATCATCTTAAAACAAAAGCAAAGAGAAGGAGGTCTCCCATCCCACAGCTCAGGGATTACAGCACTCCTCTGAGAAGTGGCATATCCGTGTTTGGTTTCCTCCTCTGCCTCAGTACGGGTGGGTCTTTGTTCTCACTGCCGGGGAGGAGGCTGGCACTCTGTGAGGGCACTCCGAGGCCGAGAGAAGGGATTCCAACTGTTCATTTTGATTCAACGTGTCATCAGCTTTGCCTACAGAACCAAACCTGAAGCCAGAAAATGCAGTATTTTCACTGGGGAATTGTAGCACAACCTCGGTAGAAGTGTGATGCACACCTCCTTTAGAAAGGAGGTCCACTGATAAAAAGAAAAAGTTCTGTGTAATTAAGGCTGCGGGGGGACCTCATTGCAGCCTTCCAGTAGCTGAAGGGAGCTTTTAAGCAGGAGGGGATTCAACTTTTTAAAAGGATAGACAATGGCAGGACAAGGGCGAATGGATTAAAACTAAAGGAAGGAAGGGTTAGATTAGATATTAAGGGGAAGTTTTTTACAGAGAGAATGCTGAGGTGCTAGAACAGGCTGCCCAGAGATGTAGTGGATGCCCCGTCCCTGGAAGTGTTCAAGGTTAGGTTGGATGGGGCCCTGGGCCACCTTGTGTAGATCCAGGCCTGAGGTTGGTGGCCCTGCCTGTGGCAGGGGGGTTGGAGCTATATGATCCTTGGGGTCCCTTCCAACCCATGGCATTCTATGATCCTATGATTCTAATGTAATTGCAGCTGTTCTCAAATCTGAGCAGTCTATAATGCACTCCATCCAGAGGCTTTTCTATCCAGATCATTTTGTTACCTGTCCTGGATGTCCCCACTACTTATGCCAGTCTCTGGAACTCCAGCAGCTTGGGTTTAGCCTGAACTCAGGCCATCTGTTCTGGATCCGGGCAGATGTGGCTTCCAAACTGCAGGCATGCCTTCCACAGCTGTAGTGTGGGTGGGGGAAAATGTGCACTCGGCATTCTTAAGAGTTTTGGGAGTTTAGTTACTTCCTTGTAAAGAGGGGCTCCAAAAATGTCATCCCTAAAAAGTGCTTTTGAAGGAAAGGAAGTGTGGAATTAGGGAAATATTGTCAACAGCATTTCACCACGGAGCAGCTGTGAATCTCTGCACATTCCAAACACTGCTTTTTATTTTAAGCTTATGAAGGGTAAAATGAATGGATCAGGTGCAATGTATTTATTGAATCACAGAATGGTTAGGGCTGGAAGGGACTCTAAAGATGATCAAGTTCCAATCCCCGTGCCATGGGCAGGGACACCCTCCACTAGACCAGGTTGCCCAAAGCCCCATCCAACCTGGCCTTGAACACTGCTAGGGAAGGGCACCTAACGCTTGTCTGGGCAGCCTGTGCCAGTGCCTCACCACCCGCACAGGGAAGATTTTCTTCCTAATATCCCATCTAAATCTAACCCCTTCCAATTTAAAATCATTCCCCCTCGTCCTATCACTCCATGCCCTTCTAAAAAGTCCTTCCCCAGCTTTCCTGTAGGCCCCTTCAGGTACGGGAAGGGACTGGAAGGTCACTATAAGATCTTCCTGGAGCTTTCTCTTCTCCAGGCTGAACAACACCAATTCCCTCATGTTGTCTTCATAGGCGAGTTGCTCCAGCCCTCTAATCATCTTCATGGCCCTCCTCTGGACCTGTACCAACAGTTCCATGTCCTTCTTATGCTGGGGACTCCAGAACTGGACACAGGGCTCCAAGTACAGTCTCATGAGAACAGAGTAGAGGGGCAGAATCACCTCCCTCAACGTGCTGGCCACGCTCCTTTTGGTGCAGCCCAGGATACAGTTGGCCTTCTGGGCTGTGAGCACGCATTGTCAGCTCATGACAAGCTTCTCATCCTCCAGCACCCCCAAGTCCTTCTCTGCAGTACTGGTCTCTATCATACCATCTCCCAGCCTGTACTGATGATGAGGACTGCCAGCACCCAGGTGGAGGACTTTGCACTTGGCTCTGTTGAACCTCATGAGGTTCAAATGGGCCCACTTCTCCAGCTTGTCCAGGTTCCTCTTGTTTCCTTGAAACAAGATTTATTGGCATTTCAGCCAAGCTCCTAGACCCTGGGGAAGGTGAGACTTCATGTGGAATAGGCATTCCACACCAATTCCAGAAGCATCTAGGAAACAACCCAAGCAGGATTCAAGAGACAGTAGACCAAGGTCCAAGAGGGGCCAAGATGCTGCCACCCATCATTAAGAACAGGCTTTTGTTAATCCATTTCAGGTATTATGATGCTTAAAGGGCAGAAGAAAAACCACGACAGGAACCCTGGAAATTATGAAAGTTAGGTGTTGTGTAGAGATCAGGCTGCTTTGATGAAAGCCACAATTCAAATTTTGTGCTTGAAACTGCAGTTTAAAACTGATGCCTAGTTTTTCTCTTGCTTTTGAAATGAGGGCTAGGTGAGATTTGCTGGCACCTGCATCCAGGATGATTTAAATAGTTTTAGGACATGCTAATACAAACCAGTTCCATGCTCAATGAATATTTCAGCATTCTTTTTCTTAAGTGCTAAAATTCCTTCATACTTGACTGTCTTCCTGCAACTACATTTAAAAAGCTTAGCAGTCCTGTAGCTACAATCCTTGGTCTTGAAAAACCTGGTAAAACAAATATATTTCGAACTTTAAAAAAACTACCGAACTTCTCAGAAAGTCTCACTTTATTACTTGGCACAGAATTCTACTTGGACATGTATTAAGAGTTAAATACGTTAATTATAAAATCCTTCCAGTGGCTCCGGTCCATCTAGCTTTCATTCAGCCTTCCCCTGGCTTTTCTTGGATACTTTGTTCTAAAGTAATGTTTCCCACATTCTCAAGCTGCCTTCTCCTGTCTTTCGTAAATCTCAGAACCATCATGGTACCTTCCTGCAAGGCCAATCGCTGCTTTGAGCCTATACAAGCAGGAATCATAGCTGAGTAAAAAACCACTCAAGAGGAGCTATTGATAGAGTGTTTGTTTTTTGTAGATGAAAGGAGGGGGTTTATTTATCTGCCCGTTAACAGAAAAACATCGAAATAAAGGGGATTATGTTTAAAGGCAGCAGGCCAAGAAGCTCCATAACCTGTCTGTGTTTGCAGAAATGTTCATGATGCACCCCAAGATACCTCAAATAACTCTTGGGAAGCAAACCTATGGGGACCTTTCCATAGACGAGTGGCAAGCATTGCTGTGAAGGTGATCACTAGGGACACCACATGAATGGGGGCAAAAAGAGCTTGTCAACTCCTGGAGCTGTGCCAGCATTTAGCAACCCTCCTTTGCGCTCATGGGGTGTGACCACCTTTAGAAGAGCCAACTGTCTATTTATGGCTGTCTGCAATTTCCGTAGGGAATGCTAGTGCTGATGGCACCTCTGAAGATTAGCACTTGGGGCAGAAATACATGGATATAGATTAATAAATCTCACTTAGGCAACCACCCTGAAAACATTGGTGGTTTTAAGTTCATTTTCTTGAGGTACTGGCTCTGAAAGTGCTTTGGGAGTCTGTCCTTTGCGCTGAGCTAGTGTCTTCATAACTGGCTTTGGACTAACCTGTATTTTTACCAAGTTAAAAATAATTTCAAAATGCATTTTGTGAGGCTTATTATAATTTATATTGTTTCCTTACAGGATTAAATTTACCAGTTTGGAGGAGGGAAACAAAACCCTAATGAGGAGGCTGACACCAGGAAGGAACCACGGCCTGTTTCCTTTCTTTCTCTACGGTGGATTTCATTCAAAAGAAAAATTGAAGCTGGCAAGACCCTGGTTTTTCCCTGCAGTTTATTTAAAACCTTGCACGCATTTGGATACCTTGTGATTTCAGAGAACTATGTGAAGATTAAGCTTTTGCTTACTGATACATGGCATGTACTCTTTTCAGTCTTTTGTGTTTGATTTTGTTTGATTTTCCACTGCAGCGCTGCATCTTTGTAAGGATTTTTATGCTTTCACCAGCAATGTCTTAAATACGTTAAGACAACACATTTGGTGTTCACACTTCTTCGGTAACGACTGTACAAAAAAAAAAAGCCAATGGTGGCATAAAGGACTGTGTCTTTTCTTTGAGGGTTGTGCATATTTTGCAACCACTGGGAAGACTATTTCTACGAGAGCAAGCCCAACTAATCGGCTGGCAATTACGGCACCTTGCCACTGTTCCTGAAGTGTTGTTGGGTTCTTTCTTTTCTCATTATCTCTTCAGAGCGTTCATGCCCATTTTAAAAACATGGCAATAATTGCATGTTTACTTCGGTACTCTGAATTCGGTTACTCTGCTTAGGCTATGCAGCATGCCAGTTTTCAAAATAGGCCTGTGAGAAAGACAAAGCCAAAACAATGAGATGTACGCAGCTGACAGACATACAATGAGTTCTTTATGGTTTTCTTCCCTTTAAGAATATTTCTTTCTTTTATGGGTCTTGGCTAACATCTCTATGTTTTTCCTCACACTATTTACCTTTTGGGATGTTTTCTTGAAAACAGAGATGGTGAAACGGTTCTGTTTACTTCAAGGCAGGTACTAGGGTACAGAAAAACTTCTGTTGAACGAGCCATTCAATCTTGCTGTGTTACTTTGCCGCATACAAAGCAAAGTGGAGAATTTTCCTTATCCCAGACTGTTGGCTGTTCCACACCAAAGCACCTTCCGAGTTAGTTTCCGTAGGTATTCTGAGCTGATTGGGAGGCACCACCAGATGCTGTGTCTTTAGATAGCTTTTCTGAGAGAAGCATTCAAATGCAGGCTTTGCAAGAAACTCAGTCGTGTGACTTTTTTAGAAAAGGAAGCCCCCGCTACGTTTTGGTTGGGGAGAACACTGTGTTCAGGGGTGTGATAAAACTGCCCTGGCCGCATACAGTGCTTTGCATTCAGAGAGGGCAGGCTATGGTGCAAAAAACCCACTGTTGAGTTATAGTCCTGCTTGGACAGGACCGCTTGCTAGGCAATATTATTCTGCACATAAATTTTACATCCTTTGCTTGCTGGATGCATTGAATTACATTTTTGAGAAGCGTGGTAACACTTTGGTTAGCTTCCAGTGTTTAAAAGGAGGGGAAAAGGATTTGTGCTACTGCCATCTTATTAAACTCCAGCAGTGTTTAATAAGAAAAAAACCCACCCAATAAGGCAAATCCTTGAACAAGCAAGTAGCTAGGAAAGGCTTCTTAATGAACCAGGATATGAGTCTACACTTTTAAAGAGCTGAACTGTGGAAACATTCTCAGTATTTGCACAGCCATTAAAAGACAGTTTTCCCCAATGACATCTCTGTTTCAGGATCTGGTAAAAGCCATCTGAAAGCCACTTTCAGTCACAATCCTATTTAGAATTTACTACAGTTTTTCCCTCTGTGTTTATGAGGGGGGAAAAGTGACCACTGAACTTCTGAATTTATCACACACTGAAACTGCCTTAGACGTGGTTTGTTTGGGTTTCATGTTTCTTTTTTTTGTAAGAGAAAAGTCTTTTATACATTATCTTTGCTACTTAAATTGTGTGCAGTTTGATGATTAAAATTAGCTATTTTTAGAAAAAAATTGCTGCAAAAATCTGAAGAATTTTTGAAAACATAACAAAGATTTCAATTAGGAATATAACGATAGTTTCATAGAAGCATCTACTTGGCAGCTTAAATTGGGAGGCAAGCAATTATGCTGCTGAACTAAACATCTGAAGGTTTAATATAGAGAGTAATTCCCCAACTGTTCCCACAAGCCTAGCACATTACTATCCATACTGACTCATGTACAGTGCTTGCTTAAGGTATATGTGTGTGTGTGTACACACACGTGCACACGAGATGACCTTCTCTGCCCTGTTCCCACTGTTTAACAACCACTGAAATAAAGTTGGTCCAAAAATCTTCAAACTCAATTGCCCGAAGGAAAGTGCATAAATATCTAGGTTCCTAAATAGCAATTTGACCTTGAGCAGTAGTGAAGTTATCTCAGCTACCAAGCTGTTAAGGAGTGACTAGGATCTCTTACTGACTTGGGTTTGCTGCTCTCCTACGGAGGCTCTGGGCCCTGGGGATGTTCTCCTGGCACCGAGGGGAAGCGGGCTCAGTAAGCTGGTGCCGTTGGCTTGAGCACTGCAAATAATTCTTCTGGAACATCAAATCTGATGGGAAACGTCAAGGGGTTTTTTTGAGAAAGTAGTAGCTCCTTTGTCTGGGGAACTGATGGTACAGCTTTATTTCCTCCTTCTTCCTTCCAGCAGAACCCTTAGCTGCATGGTCAGCCCGACTGACGCCCATCAGTTAGGATCCCCTGACAGCTAGCCCAACTCTCCAGCATCTTGCAGAAGTGGGGTTTCCCCACAGCTCTTCTCAGTGTCACAGAATGGACTGTTTAGCCCCCATCAGTGCTCTTGAGACAGCTCCAGTGAAGATCAGTAGCGTTACTCTTTCTTTCTCCCATCCTTCCTAAATTGGTTCCCCACAGAATCTTCAGAGGGACAAGAAGTAGCCTGGCCTTCCAGAAGTGCTGCAGGTGCCGGGAATGTGGAGTTCCATGTAAACAGTCAGTAGTAAAAAGTGGGCTCCAGTGCCTCATAGTCCCTGGGGCACCACCCTTGAGAAACTGTGGGACTCGCTCAGAGTCGATAGCTGGCAGCAGTGTCACTTTCACTGTGTGTGTCCCCCTCCACTTGGCTGAGCCCTGGCAGCTCCTTCCTGATGGTACAGAGAGGATGTGGCTTTGCCGCGAGAGGGGAGAGTGGCCACAGGGCACCAGGTGTAGTCAGCAGATGAAAGTGGGAAGGCATGTTCCAACTCTGTATCAGATCTAACATTAAGTGCATGGGGAAGGGAAGATGGTGACAGAGGTGGTCTGCACGATACGGAGATCCTTACAAGTTCAGGTTCACAGAACCTAGCTTTACATGTAGTCAACCAGCTGGAGATGGCTTAGTCCTCTCCCCTGCTGGGTTCAGATCAGCTCTGATTCACACCCAGCAGGCACCACACCATTCAGGACACTCCAGTAGTGCCAACACTGTGTTTCTGTGTGGTGTCCCGGATGGGTTGGGTTGTTTTAATTCTCACTATTGTTTTTAATCAGAACCATGGTTTATGATGAATTGTCAGTACGTGCAACACTGAAAATTCTGTCTGCAGTAGACAGAGGCACTGGAGTTCTCTTCCTCCTTGGTGCACAGGGGTTCTGTGCTTCAGACTCCCGAGGGAAGAAGGTAGGATAATAAATTCCCTGTGGGCTGGTGGGTGATGTACACCCCTGTGTGCTCTGTGTCAGTGCACGCAATCGAATGTGTAGTCAATGCTCTGGTGTGCTCATACACAAACTATTCATCTGTGAATATTATTGAGTTTGTAATCTTTGTTATAGAAAACATTTAGGCTGTACAGACTGGGGAGCAAAATGCAGACACCCCACACAAACAGAATTATGTTGCATTACTGAGCGTAACAGTGCTCTCCCCTACCAGCATTTAGGTGGAGTGACCATATGTTACTGCCTTGCATTTTTCACATAAGCAAAAAAAAATCTAAAATTAAAGGATGCACTAATAATCCCCATCCCCCAAAATGCATTTTGATGGTGCTGCATACAGAATCCCTGCTTGCCAGCTTCCACGTGGATTTTTGTATGGTGCACTCAGAGGTGTTCTTTTTTTAACAAATCAAATGGGGAGGGCTGGTACATGAAAACAATGTTAATGTAATTAAATATATATATACTTCAGAAGAACAGCATAGTAAACAGTACAGTAAAATAAATGTCGCATTATTTGTTACACCTTGTAATTTGTCTCTATTATGAAAGATGTAATGGTTTGTCAGCTGTAACTGTTGTTTTCTTGTAACATCATATTGAATAAAGTGTAGCAGAATCTCTCTTCTCCTTCGTATATGTGATCTAGGCCTAACCCAGGGAATAAAGCCTTTCTTTTACTTTTTGTTCTAAAAAAAAAAAAGGACAAGAAAATGGTTGTAAACAACAGATTTTTGAAAAGTACTCAGAAGCAGGCAGGCAGTAGACAGTAATTAGTTGAAAAGATTAGGCACTGATTCAGTCCAACACATGAGCTTCCTCAAAAACTACAAGGCAGCACTAGCTACACAAGGCAGCGTTTTTTGCATTCCTGTCTGTACTAGTTAGGAAGTTAATTATTCGTTGTCTTTTTCCATTTTGTTCTCTGTGTGACAAGGGACCTATTTGCAGTATGCTGGGATTTAACTGATGTAGCCAAAGGGCTGGATTTCTGGGGAACAAAAAAAAATAAACCAGGTCTGATTTAAATATATCATTGTGTGGAGAATAAACTCTGACTTACTGCAACTTCTCTGGAAATAAAAACCTGATAATTCTGGGGTAGAAGCAAGGAAAACATACAATATGCATTTTTTGACAGCTTTGATATATGGGAGTGTGATTTACACCTGTTCATGCTTTGTTATTCACCTCACTGAGTATGTGCTGCTCGGATTCTTGACCTGCTCATTCATTTCTGCATTACAGCATTAGATGGGCAAGTGCTCTCTCACACGGAGTATCATCAATATGGGCCCTCGGCATTTTCTCCTCCTCTCCTCTCCATTGCTTCCAGCCTTTTTGGTGCCGGCATCTTGCTGGGACCTATTTTTAGACAATGAAAGTTAAATCAATACAGTTTGCACAGCCTTGGTTAGAATATTCGACTGAAACGTCAGAATATGCAGTTTCAGCAAATGCAGGAGTCTGTGGGAATCTGTTGGGTTTAACATTTCGGTTCAGGATGGGGGGTGGCTGGAGAGCAAGTGCTCATACTTTCTAGGCTGATGGGGAAGCCTCAAATACAGATAACGGAGGACCTAAATTCTGGTCTTGGCTCCATCTAATTTTAGGGGTAATTGAAGATAAAATGGCTTTACTTTGCGGTAGCACAATACCTGCTTGATTGTGGGTCTTCAGTGTCCTGTTTTTTATCTGATAGAATCATGTTCTGGTAATGCTCTTCAGGAGATGAATCCCCACTTTTAAATCTGACATCAGTGCACCTAAAGAGTGTTGCACAAAACGAAACCAAGGAAACCCCATGCATATTCATCTATTTCACCCCCAGTTCTCACTGGCTAGGGCAAATTTAGGAAGGTGTTGCCTTTTCATAGTCTAAGTGAATAGTTTGTGCTTTCAACTGAGTATCTAAACCTAGAAATCTCTCCAGTACAAGTGAGGACCAAGAATTACTACCTAAAAAGGTTTTGTACGTTTGCGCACCAGGGACAAGGAAGCATAATCAGAGTGAGCTTTTAATTATGCAGTATAATCCTTAAAGCCGCCTCCTGACCCCCTTGGCTGCTCTCCTGCCTGTTTAGCCCCAAGGTTTTCTTCCTAGACTATCCTGGCTGCTACAGCGAAGCCAGAGATGCACTTAACTGGAACAGCAACCACTCCTCCCCCGAGAAAAGAAAAACCAGAGGGAAGGTGCTGGAGCCACCTCCTGCCACCAGGTTAACATATGCCGTTTCTAAATAATGCCTCTCCTTGTAAACCTCTGCAAAGTAAACCCTACAGCAGCGGCAGGGCTTGCTGCTACCAGTGGGGGGTGGTGTTATGGACATTAGATTTGAGAAGCTTATATAGCACATGGGCGAGGATAAAGGGATACAAATCAGAGAAAAAAAAACCTGAAGAGATTAAAAAAAAAAAAAAACCAGGGCCAAGTATTTACTGTTCATTCCCCTTGCAAGTGGTGTTACATATTGTCTGCAGTGAGTCATGCTGAGAGTGAGCCAGGCACAATAATAGCCGAGTGCAGTCCTGCAGCCCCTTCGTTATTGCCTGTGCTGGCTGATACCCAGTTGGGTGAGAGAAAGTGATTCCAAAACCACTCTTCTTTTCTTTTTTTTTTTCCTCTTTTCTTTTTCTCCTGTTTCCCAAAGGGCCTGGTAGCGATTGTTAGGGCTGTACTGCCTTGAAAGAACCGCTAAACTAAAATCAAACTTTTTAAAATTAATTTTCTGAGGACCACTATGGTGATGCACAGAAAAGACCTATCAGCTTTAAGTGCTACACAACAAGATACTGCAGCGCTATAGATCCTAGTAAAGTCTTGAAGCCTAAGGAGTTTTATGATACCATAGAAACATTTCAACCTCACCTTTCCACTGGAATTAGGACTACAGGGTAGGTTTCAAAAAGGGTAGGTGTTCATCCTGCAATCCAGCTAATTATAATGACTTGCCCCCAGCTTCCACCCAAGGAGCTCTAAAAATATTCATGAATTAACGAGCTGTACACACAGCCCAGGGATACACCGTATAGATGTAAAAATCCATATTTTGTAGAAGGAAAAATAAAAAAAACAAACAACCCCTAAAAACAAGGCACAGATTTCAGTTTTCTATTTTCAAATCTTTGCATGGGCACAAGCACCCAAGAGAGTATGTCACTTGGTGTTTGGTGAAGACTGAGCATTCAAGTCAGTTTTTTAGAATAGTTTATCGTGACAAAGATGTGTAACTTCCATGTTCATAACAAGTCACGATTCACGTGACAGATCAAAAGATACCAATATATTACATGACAAAGTGTTGTGGCGTAATAGTACCACAAAGAGTTGTTTGCTGACCAGATGGCCAGCACCATGTCAGTGTGGAGCAGGAGAAACTGCATGTACCATTATGTCAACTTCACTGGAAATACTGTAAACATGAACTGCCATTTAGCTGCATCAGGAGCCACAGACATAACTGTCAAACTCTTCACAGACCCTCACAGATGCTTTTCTATATTTCTTTTTTATTTTCTTCACAACACACAATACAGACAGCAAAGCAGATGTGATTTTCTGCTTGGGAGGCACTGCTCATAGGAATTGCCCCTTTCACATAGGTGGTTAACATTTTATAGATGCTTCTCTCCCAGCATGCTGTTTTGGCCTATTACATGTAATTAATGTAAACCACGACAGCCCTAACGTGCCCTTTTTGTATACATTGCTGGCTGCTACAAGTGCTTGTCTATCTGCTGAGCACTCAGAAAACATCCCAGGGCAGGGTATTCTGGAACACAACTGCCTCTTTGGTGGGGATGTGAATCATGGAAGAGCTGCACTTCTGGTCTCTCACATCCAGTGGGTGCCTGCCAGAAATGCCTGTTTGCATGTGGGCAACATCCGTATTTTCACTGCCGGCTGTTTAGCTTGTGCTAGTGCATGTGGAGTGACTAATCTGGAATAGCAGGAATTTTGGGAGCAGCTCCATTAGTGGTGAGAGGTACCCTGCTCCAGAGACGGACGGCACAGTGAGGCTTTGCTGCTCCAGCCGCTCTTCCAAGCTCTGCTCCAACACACCACCTGCAAGTGCAGCAGGACTAGAGGTGGAGGGAGCAGGAGAGGGTAGGAGACAGAGATGTTTGTACATTCTGGGGGCAAGGCCATGAACCTGGCAGTGATTAGGAAATTATCATGGACAAGTTCTCCTGATTCAGAGACCTCTTGAATGTTCACCCTACCACCAGCTGGGCCCTTCTTTTATAACCCCCACATGAAAAAAGGGACATTTGGATATCCTCCAAAACCCTTTCCCCAAGAAATTATTGTTTAGATGTAGGACAAATGATTGACTGAAACAAAAGTGGAGTCTCAGGGTGTTTCAGACGAGCCCTTTCAAGTCCCTAAACACAAGGAAGTGTGCTATGCACATGGGATTTCCTATACCAGTGCTGCTTAAGTGAATAGACAATTTTGGGGAGCAGATGCTTATGACAAACCCCACTTTGGCAGCAGCTCCACGTGGGCTGGAGGAGACCAAACCTAAGCAGGGAAAGAAAGGATATGGGGCCTGGAAATGACACTGGCTCTTACCTGAGACCTGATAAACCGGAGTGAAAGCAGCTTTGCCCTCTGACATCATGACCCTGGGCTGCTGCTTCTGAGTGCCCTGTCAGTCCCTGTGGATAAACAAAACATATCCGTGGTTCCGTGGGTATTTTCTCATCCCCTCTGACAGGGCCGTCCCAGGTATATGGCAACTTTCTGGTGCCCTTCAAAACACTGAGCCCAATGAATTCCCACACCTGCAGCTGGGGCTGCTGAGTTCGCTCCATACCAAAATATTTTGACTGCGGCAATCTGTCTGGTAGGAGAACGTGCCAGGAGCGAACAAGGAGCACATTTACATCTGCGGAGCGCCACTTCAGATGCCCCATTTTGCACAACTGCACATTTCTCAGCGGCTGCACTGGCACAGGCGTCGCCAACACAGTGGTTCCACAACATATGAGGGGGAGCCGAAGGGGAGGAAGGGACCTTGTACTGAAGGGCTGTGCCACAGAACAACGGAAGGTTACCAGTACCACCGAGGCCCCGCAACCTCTCTCCCGACAGGCCCGTCCCACCCCGCGAGGCCTGCAGGCGGGGCGGCGGCGGCGCTCGCCAGGGGGCGCCATGGGCCGGGGCCGCCCGCGGAAGGTCCGATACCCGGGGCGCGGCCGCCGGGGGCGGGAAAGCGCCCGGCCCGTCCTCGCCGTGAAATGAGAACTCCGGCGCCAACGCGAGGGAAGAGCAGCGCTGGGGCGTCTGGTGCGGGGCGGGGGAAGCGCTTGGGATGAAGGGCTCGCCAGGGTGTGGCCTGCCGCGGGGCTCGCCCTCGCGGTGCAGCTCGGGGGCCCGGGGAAGCTCCGGCGTGCCGCGGGAGTTTTTGGAATGCTCTGCGCAGCGCCGCAGTGACGGGGTGTCTCCTCCCTCAGCCGCGGCGCCGCGCCGGTAGCGGGGCTGGGCAGAGTGGATGCTGCGTACCCCCCGCGCAGCACCCTCTTCCCCCACAGCGCGTCTTCTGACCAGGCCCGCAGCCGCGAGCTGCACCCCGCCGTGCCGCTGCCGGCTCCGGGGGACCCCCAGCCCTTTTCCACCTGTCGCCCAGCTCAGCGCGCCTGAAGCCGCTCCGCTGCGTCCCAGCGGTCCACGTGCGGTACCGTCCGCGCCCCTGGCTGCGCTGCCCCCGGTCCGCGCCCTGCCCCCGCCGTAACGGGGCTGTGCCCGTCTGCCGGCACCCAAAGGCGGAATTGGACTTCGTGCCGTCGGTAGAACAGCATCAAGCTCCCGCCTGCCCAGACCCTGATCTTTTATTAATCTCTTCTACACAGAGAACAAAAAAAAACGCAGCCAAGTTCTTCAAAGATCCCTCCGGAGCCCGAGGTAGAGATGGCCTTAGGTGGAGTTCTTTTTTAACTTGGGACATTTACTACACAGAGAGAGAAAAGGCGCTGCTTAATCTCTCCTCTCACGCGATCCTCAGCCTCTACCTGGTTTATTTTCTCCACAGACGATCTCCTTTGTTCCCTGGTAGTTGTCACCTAAACAAGCGATTAACAGAGGAGGGATCAGGCTGCGACACTCCCAGCTGCGGGATGCAACCCAGGGAAAGAATGAAGAAATCCCCACTGGTTATTTTTCTGACTGACCTCCCATCGTCCCAACAGAGGAATCGCTTTTGTAGCAGCACACGCGCTCCTTTTCTTTTGAGTGTGTTGAGTCGCAATGTCCCTCAGCACTTCCCTAAATCTCCCAGACTTCCTTGCACCTTCTTTCAATTAAATCGGGGGTTTTTGCTTAATTTAGACTGTTTAATGAGACCTAGTTGGAAGGGTTTTCCCAACAAAGCAAAGTTATTCAGCAGCTTTGAAACCTGCTGATTTATCAGCAGAGAAAGACTTATCTTTCAATTAACCTCCTTCACCTGTGGGTTGCCAGGGGCTCAGGTTTCTCAGCTCAGTAACAGGCTTTCATTTGAATGATCGTGGTGATGGAGACTTCCAGGACACTTTCTTGGCTACAGAACCGGTAGCCAACACGATCTTCCAGTGTTGTTGCAGTGCTGTGGGACTGTGCAGATGCCAGAAACTGGTATGACTTCTTTGGTTTCAAGAGACCACGAGCGTATGTCATGAAACCAGCCAAACTCTTATCCCCGGATGTTTCAGTATTTCTCAGCTTTGACGCGGTATTTCATCTTCGTGGACATGTTCGTGGTTTTAGTTTGGAATGAAGCATTTCTAGAAAGCATTTCTCCGTGAAAGAAGGAATAGCCGATGATTGTTAGCAATGAAACCTTTCAAAAGGGGATAACAAGCTTCACCAGCTGGAGAAGATAATAGATAAAATTCAGACTGCAGATAAGATGTAATCTTTCTGAAGAGAGTAATGACTTAATAGATCATATTGCCACTCATTCAGGAGAGTTCTGCTTTTAATCCAGTTCGAAATCAATTGGAATCCCAGCAATCCTGAAGTAAATGAATATTTTTGCCTTGATTTCAGTAGCAGCAAGTTAAGGTTTTATCTGGGATAACTTGCTAATAGACACGTCAGTTTAAACACAAGCTGGAGCTTGAGGCTAGATTCCTCCTTTGTGAACGTAGATGGCTTATGCAAGCAGGAAGTCAACCTTGATAGCCATATGATTTGTTAATTATTTAAGAGGTTGCAACAGCTACCTGGTTTAACAGCGGAGAAATTCAGGCTTTTGTCCTGCTTTAACATGTTTGCAAATGTACCATTGGCTTCACAGTTCACTTTTTTTTAGCTTTATGTGATGACCAGTTTTGTTTTGTCTTGTTTTTCTACTAGATATATGTATTTCTAAGAAAAATGTGGCTAAGTGATGTAGTTCAGAGAAAAAGGAACGCAGCCTCTTTCCTGTGCCCAGTATTACATAATTTGAAACAGCACACTATCTCAGCATCTTGTAAGGACAGAAACTGCATCATAGTGGAAAGAGTGAAATCTTAATTTCCAGTAGCATACAGGTCCCATTTGTAGTTGTGGAAAAAATCAGCTGGTTTTAGGCTTAAAGCCTATTCCCGTTCCAGGAGTAAATGCTATCTATTGTAGCCTCGGTGAGCAAGGGAAAAGGGCCGTCTGCAGAAGGACATTATTGAATAAAAAATATATCTATTACTGTAATTGTTCCTCTAATAAAGCTTTAATTGAAAAGATTGAAACAGGATGTAGCTGACTGGATAGAGGCTAAAACGAGGCAATCCACATTTCATTTTGTTTGGGCTCAAGATTGCTTGCAACCTTTGCTTTTTGCTGGGATTTGTCTCTAATCAGCATTCCCACTGTTCTAAAAAATTGATTTGAATTCTAAGTTGATACAGGAGATGCATATAAACAGATCTCACCTCCCCTCCTGTGAGGGCAATTTATGCGAAATAAGTTTAGGGGCTCTGGGATTTAAAGTACCGACTTTTGTCTGTGGGAACCAGAGTGCCACTTTGCACATCATGAACATTGTCTGTGAATTACCTGCCTTCGGGGGGATTGTTAGCACATGAATCAAAAGTGGCTGACTAATGTAGAACATCTCAAACAAAAGGATTAGACAATAGCTCAGATGCACCAAGATGCATTTTAAATCAGCTGAAGTGAAATTAGATGCTTTTTAGTCTAAACTGTTCTTAAGTGTAATGTTGAACAATGACTCTGAAAACAGGGAGATCTGGGTACCCTCATTTTGCTGCAGAGAAGATGCCATCTATTTTCTCTTTAGAAGCAGACTGCTTCCTTTACCCGTGGTGATGGTGCTTGCTCAGCCTTACCTGCTTCATTCATGAAGGAGGAGCACTGTATTCCTCCATGCCACAAAGTCCATAGTGATTCTCCTTTGATTATGTGGGCAACGCGATGATTATGCACACATATTTTTCTACTCAAAAAGAAGGCGTTCAGCCCCTCACCCTGCCCCAGTTGCTCCACAGTTACTTTCTGCTCTCACCGAGGACTCTGCAGCTGCAGCCTCGATGTATTGTTCGTCCTTGAGAATCCCGCCACAAAAAGACACCCATACCTGAGCTCAGGCTCTGGTCATCTGGTTCGTGGGATCTTGTAAATACTGCACCACATCACTTCAGGGCATCAGTTAGCATCAGTGAGCTAAACTGTTCAGCTTGGTGATGAAGGGAGAAAAGGAAAAATCCTGGCAGATCTGCGGGGTGCCTCCTGCTGTGGCCTCACCTGGCACACTGATCTGCTGGCTTTACACCCTTTGGGTGTAAAGATGATGTGTGGCTTAGTATGTTCTCTCTTTCAATCTCCAAGCCAGGCACCATGGGAGTCTGAAGCAAAATTCATTGGTCTTGGCTGATTCTGATCCTGCTGAAATGGGAGCTTAATTCAGCAGGATCAGAATTTGGCCCTTAGGTAGTAAAGGTGCAGTGCTTACTGCAAAGAGGGTTTCTTCGATAGCTCTCTAAAGAGCATAGAGAAAGCAAACTACTGCTAAACAGTAAGTACAGCCAGTTATGGCCAGTTACTCTGGGCAACAGCTTTTGGAACCACAGAGTTGAGCGACCAGGCCCATATAACTCATGAACACTCACTGTGTAGGAAAACAGGTGATGACTGTGGTATGACCTGGTGTCTAGGACACTGATACAGATTTTACAGTCTCTTCTGCCAAGCATCTTCAAAGGGAAAAAAATTAAGTTGTCCTACCTAGAAACTGTATCCCTGTGAAAGAGGTAGGAAGCCTATGATCTTAACACCTAGCTTTAAAGCAAGTAGAAAAGGGATTGGATATTTGCCTCCAAGTCTCACAAAATTTATTTGGTGTGGTGTTCAGTTCTTTCCCCCTATGCTGTTGTTTCAGAAATGGTTTTCCCCTCCACATTTTTATTTCAGGTGAAACTGTTGACTAAATTTGACTTGACATTACAAGTGTTTGCATTTTTCTGTGACTAAGTGATTCCTTACACACTCTGTGCTCAGCTCTAACTTGAGCTCTGCTGTTATTTCACCCTCCTTGTATTCTGCTTTGGGACCATCCAAGATAACTGCTGGGTCCCTGAGCCTCAGCTACCTCTGCAGGGACAGACAGACGGAAGTGCTAGCTTTGTGGTTGCATCAGCCTTCCCAGCAAACTGTTTTCTGTGGTAAAATACCCGAGGCACTGAGGAACTGCTGCTTCAGTTCTCCCCTTCCAAAATCCTCATCAAACAGCTGTTGACCATATATATTCTGCCCTGGTAGACGCTTAATTTGCTCTATAATCTGTGGAAAACATAAGAATTGATCTCTCAGCAGTGTTCCTAAAAGCCACTGTGCTTTGTTTTCACTTGGAGTGTAAATGTCTATTTGGAAGATGCTGTTTCTGGGCAGCTCCTGGCTGAAAACACTATCCTCAGCATTGCCTTCCCTTATAGCCTATTGTTGCACGCAAGCCATCCCCCGATCAACCGGCAGCCCACAGCTATCAATATCTGTTATTGGACTTCTTAGTTGGTGTGCACTGCTCTTCAGCATACTGAAAGTAGATAGGGGCCAGAGGCAGATCTTCATCTTCAAAACATAGGGCTCGTGGGTACAGACCTTGGAGACATTCTGCACCATAAAGCAATAAAGCTGTCCTACTTGCACCCCAGTGCTCTTCACCCCCACTAAGATGTCACCTCTTGCTGGACCATTTTTATGTGTAAATGTGGGCTGCCCTGTGCCTCCCCCTCCTCTCCTGTCAACCTGGCTTCTTAAAGCTCCTGCTCCAAGTGTGAACTCAGCTGGAGGGGTTTCTGTCTCCTTTTCCAACTTGCAGTAGACTGCACATCTCAAAGCACAACAGAGGTGGGTGATTTGGCCGCAGCCCTCTTCAAACAGCTGCAGGGAACCACGGGAGGTGTTTCTAGCTATGCTGCCTACACTCCTCATCTGACAAATGTGAAGGTTTGCAGTCTCACTCCCAAAGCTGCCTTTTTGTCTGAACCACCACACACGGGCCCTCCTTTTGGCATGGTCTGTTGTTAGCTGTTCCTCTGTGACTGTATGTTCCCCTGAAAGCAAAGTGGCAGCTCAGCTCCCTTCTGTGGGGTAACTTTGCCACATAGAGACCTCCAGCAAGACAGCTCTGCTCCTGTGAGTGCTTCCAAAGAACTCAGCTCCACTCACTCCATAGGGTGGTCTCTGGAGATCCAACTGTGTCTATGCAGTGAGTCTTGGGAACACTCAACATTTTGCAGGACTTAGTGTGTGCCATTGCTGTATCCTGACTCATCAAAATGGCCTTAATTCTTGGCACAGAAGTTCTCCAGACCAGTCCCCAGTCCTCCAGTCCTCCAACACCTGAGGAAGGGGTGTGAACAAAGAAAACCCGTAACAGAATCTCTTCTAAGTAATCCGCTAGCTCTCAAAAGTGTCCAGCTAAAGGACATCCTGAGCTGGACTTGGGGGCCTGTCAGGGAATGGTGATATGCCATTTTACTGCCCCATGAGATAGCAGTGTGGGTGAAAAGGCCAGAAGGAGCTATGGCAAACTGATGAAAGCATGCCTGTCTCTCAGTGCCAAGGCCATGCCTAACCCTGCTGAAGACACTGCTTGGCTGGAACACTATCTCCTTGTCCTTTACATCCAGGTATCTGAAGGGTAGAATATGCTTCTTGCACAAGGTAGTGCTGTGATGTTGAAAGAGACCTATTTTATTAGATCATCTTAAATTTGTGATATCAGTGAGGGTTTCTGTTGTGTTCTTCAGTTGCCTTCCTCCAACAGCTTCTATCAGTGTGGGGACCCCAGTTCCCCACTTTTCCAGGCCATAGCACGTATGCGCCTCTCTACTTAGTGCATCCGCAAATATACTTAATGAGCAGATTCTTTGCTGTTGGCTTGTGCTGAATATTGCTAATTGCCCATGTCTTTTCTTAGTGGCCTTTAATTGTCTTTTTTATACGGTCACACTGTAGATTAGACAAGCCCCTATCACTGTGGACTGGGGATCAGGCTGGAGATCGTGCAAAGACACAAACACTGAGAGAACAATGAGCTGTTGCCCTTGCGTATTTGCACTCTGATTCTGTATCTTGATATGCCTGTTCTGTGTTGCAGCTCTTCATGGCAGGAATATTTCTAAATCCCACAGGCCTGCTCCTCTGGTTTGCTCTGCCCATTGTAAAGCAAGAATATGTTTGCTATAGTTAGCCCCAAGCTATATAAATGAAACTGGGAAAATAGAAGCAAGCCCTATGTTTTTAAATATTCACACATATCTCTGTCATAATAATGACCTTTGTCAAGTCAAAAGGATCTTCGTCTTTATCCAGCTGCTCTGTTAGCTTTTATCTCAATTTATAGGTAGAGTTCTGCATTACTTTGTTGGCGAGTCCACTGCTTCAGCAAGGCCCAAATAGTTGTCAGTCATCTGGGGTTTGTTCTCACAGGTTTATACTAGAAGAAGGTATTTTCTCTTCCTTCTCTGCTACTTCCCCCGCCGTCCTCTTTCATTTCTTTCAAAATAGATGCACCACTATCCTTCTCATGGTATTGCCTGTAACTCTGCCTCACCCTTCCATGTACGTTGTTTTCTGAAAAGTCAGGCTAAAAAAGTCCTCTAGCAGCAAGTGAACTTCGAAATACTCAGCTATGCTGCACACAGGATCTCCCCAGTGCAATTCATTCTGCTCTAAAATGAGAGCAAACTTGCTGTAATGGCTGGTTCTAGCTGGGCTTGGGGTTACTGAGATCTTCAACAATGATAAGTGCCTGCCCTCGACCTCTGGTGAATGAACAAACCTGCTCTGCGCCTGGGGTGCAGTGAGGAGAGCAGTAACACTGAGCTGGTTTTGCAATAAGGCTAGCACTGGAACTGATGGCCCGCGGCAGAAAGTGCTCAGGGAAGGTGTGTGTAACCCTCTTTGGGCTTTACCACTCAGCTGAGATTTTCAGCAAGATGGAGAAGAGGCAAAATCAAGTTATCAGTTGTGGGTTTTCTCCTGAGGATGAGATGTGTTGCATCCCCATCACCAGAGAGATGAAGGAATTGGTGAGCATCTGTGTATAAACTAGATACACAACAACCTCCTTAGCACAGCAGATTTCTTGAGAGCTGTTCCAGCCCCATTTTCTGTGATTGAATCTAGGAAAGCAGCCACTTGTTTAACCCATGCAAAGATGCTTCCAAACGACTGTTTAGTAAAACACGTCACGCACTTTTGTGGCTGAACTCAGAAATAAGCTGCATCTTAAAATAAATCAACCTGTCCCATCACAGAGGACCATGCAGTGTCTGTTTTTAGAGAAGAGTCCCAACACCGCAATCTGGTTTTCAAAGCAAAGCCTCACCTCTACCCATTTTTCACTTGGATGAAGAAACTGCTAATGAAATTTGAGTTAGGATCAGCAGCCAAAAAATGTAGGTGTTTGGGCTTAGGATTTTAATGCTAGACTATCAGTACTGCTTCTTTTTACAGACATTGCATTAATGTTAAGGAAAAGCAGACTATAGTGCATGCAAAAAGTGACTCCACTTCCAAACACAAACGCTCTTGTTGTGAAAGCATATTATGGGAAGATACTTCTGCTTTGGGTTGATTTACCAAAATGAGATTTTCATTTTAAGCGCCACGGACACTTGTAGTGTATTATGTGCTGGTTTGGGTTTGTTTTCCCGGTTGCCATTCATTTCATGACACTGCCTGGGACTTGGAGACGAAGCCAGACAGATCTGCTGAACACATGAATACTAAGGAAGTGGTTTCCCTAGTAACAATAACCATGTAACAGCTCGCACAAGTTCCTGCCCTTTCTTATGGGATTTGTTTGTTTGTGTGTTTCGCGCTGGGTCACATAGAGGAGACACCAAAATTGGAGCTGGCAAAAAGGAATCCAGCAGGATCAGTTTACTGGAAGTGGGGATAGTATTAAAAATGACTGCTGTATTTGCAAGTGGTATCATTACAGTGTTTGGCTTTGTTTTGGTTTATGTGAGTAATCCGGGGGCATGCTCATAGCTGCCTCTGAGCTTGGACTGAACAGATCTAGTACAGCTCTGATTCTTCTTTCAGAACTCCTTTCTTTACAGATGTTTGGTTGTTTGTGGTTTTTTTACACATGAAACTATTGTCATAATAGATTAAGTGCAGCTTTGAGACAGCAATCCATTAATGGAAAGCAGAGTGGAGAACGAATACATACATTAAGTATGAGATCTCAATGCATGACTTACTGCTAGCACTTTAGAGAAGGTGAATTAAGCAGCATTTGGGAGCAGGGATAGATGTGTTTCTGGGTTTGGGCTGCTAGTAGGGGGTTGTCTGTCTGGCATGCTCTTGCTGTCGAAGAAGAGGGGAGATTCATTCTCTAATACATTGCAAAGTATTCCTCAAAGTAGCTATACTGCTGTTCAGGTAGGGGATCCCAGTAGGCATGTTATGTATGATCATTAAATTGGGTTATCTTTTTAGTCTTCTAATCAACCAGTCTATTTACAGCTCACTTGAAGCCAGGTGAAGCAATTTGCAGTACTAATCCCAGGTATTAAATCTGCTTCTTGAGGCACTGAAAAGCTGAATTCCTGGATTTCATTAGCCTTTGCTCATATATGTATATTAAAGGTTGTGACCACTTTTGTGGGGGGGGGTTTATATTAAAAAGGCACTTTTGCTGAAAAATAAAGGTTAGTATTACCTGTCAGCTCTCTGTAAAGCTGTGTCTTACTTAAGATGGGTCTGCTCCTGAGCAAGCTGAAATGATTTTATCTGTTGCTAGAAGGAAAAATTGATAAGGGCCAAACTGCAATCAGCTGTGACCTTATTGTTAAGATAATAACATGAACAGACACTGCAGAGATCACCCATGCTTTTGCTTTTTCTAGATCTTTGACCACAATGAAATCATGACATTATCTCAAAGCCAACACATGTAACTCTAGTCATACAGATATTTACAGCTAAAAATGATAAGCTTGATTCTGAGAGACGCTGGATACACCCATCCTTTCTGCTTTTAACAGCAGTTCTGGGTGTTCAGGGCCTTTGGATCAGGCTTAGATCATCTCGACAAATCACAGTGAGGGAGGCAGAGAGGAAATGGCTATCAGAAAACCAAAGACTGGGCTGAGATTTTATCCTTATCGGACTGAGATGAGGTGGCTCAGAGCAATACACCAATTCTTTTTCCAGGCTGTATCAAGACTGGCCAATGCACGTTAGTGCAGGACAAACACAGAAATAAGCGTGATCCCATTTGTAATTCGCACTTAAGCTCTCCCAGCATGTGTAACCCACTATCACAACATTAGCTTCCCATTACAGGTAGCGTAATTTAAGCAGTTATATTAGGGTCTTCTCCTGTAAACCAGCTGTCTTGGAAGCCTTAACCAAAACCAGTGTCAGACCTGTGCACAATATGATCTTGGCAGGGAACAACACTCTTTTGGGCTCTTGAGATCGTTGACAGTAATGAAATTATGTTGTCTTCCAAGCTGAACATACGTTAAGTCCAGTCACGTGAGAGAACATTACCTTCTTAGATTAGTAAGAAAGCAAGTGAGTAAAATCTACCTTTTGATTTTATAATTCCTCTGAAGGTAAAGAGTCCCCCAAATTATTGTACATTTTAGAGAGTTTATTTCTTTGTTTCTGTTTGCAAAATATACTTCACTATTAATAGTGAACAGTGAAACAAATCCAGTGGATTTACATGTCTGACGACACGTGCACATCAGCAACAATCCCATAAATGTATAAGCAGATGTGTGAATTCATATGAGGATGAGAACATGGCTGTATTCAATTCTGAAAATAATAATCCAGCTCCTAATTATGTAAATGGTTGGCTATGCTGATTTAGGACAGTAAATTTATTCTCTGTCTTCTAACTGTACAACAATGGACCTAAAGACTGTAAGTTGCCAAAGTTGAATCAGATGTGTAATAAAAAATATAAAACATTTACCATTTTGTTCAATATCAAAGCATTCTTGTTTTCTCAGTGGTATAATGTGGGTCTAACAGTGTGACACGAAATGTGAATCATTTGAAAATGTGTGATATCTTCTGTATATCACACATAATAAGGATATCACACTGAATAAGGAACTTTTCACCATAGGAGGACTTGTACATGACTCCTGCTTGTTTGCCAGTCTATTTTTAGGCTAAATTTACTGTAAAGAGAGAGGTTTTGCATCTGCCTATGTCAGTTCTCCAGTGTATTGAGGTCAGCTTCCATTCTCCTTGGCTCTGATGCCCGCCTGTATAAATACAAATTCCATTTCCATCCCATTATTTTTCTAATCAAGGGTTTGTCATGCAAAAGAAGATCTGAGGTGGCTGTGTTTGCCATTATGCAAAACATTCCATTATGATAATATCTTCAGGACAGTCTTATAAAGGTGCCCTGCCCAAAGAAATCACAAATGAGACCAGTGAAATAGTAGACAAATCCTGCATAATTTGCCCTCTCATTTAACATTCAGGCCACAGAGTTCACCCTAATTTGCCATACACATTTCCTCTGACATTCTCAATCTGTACATATGGTAAAAATAAGAATTGGCAGCTTTCAGTGAATAGACTTCTGTTAAGTGCTTATCAAAAGAAGAAGAAAGGAGTTGTAGAAAGCAGTCATATTTAGTACATCCTTCAGTTTCTTTTGCTTTCTCCACTAAACTCACACTTAGTAAAATCTACAGTCAATGAAATTTACCTTTTGAGCTCAAGTTGTTTCCATTCAGAACAAAGTGAAAAATACACCAGCAAAGAAACCCTGGTATTTCTTAGAAATTCTCTTTTCTTTCTTATGCCAAATCCCAAGGGGCAGGGCTCCACAGAAAGGGAGTTTATTTTCTAAATCCTTTGAACACAAAGCTCTTACATTTTCTAGGACAAGATGTTTTCCTAGACAATCTCAATATTGTACCTTTGTATTAATACTTCTGTCATAAAGGTGAATACACGCATGTATTTTATTGTATATGTTTAATTTTCACTAGATGCCGTTTCAATTATTCAAATATGAATTGGCTTACAAGCAGACTCCTGTGAAGACTTGTGCCTGAGTCTTGGCAAGCACATCCCATTTCCGCAGTTACTGTGTATTTGATTTGTCTAGTCTCTTTTCCCGCTGTGCAAGTCCGTGTGTCGTATGTGTATGTGCGGTAAATACATAGGACAATGAATCCACACTGACTTCTTTGTTTGGCAAAATTACCAAATCCATGGGGTTTCTACAAGTTTTTAATGGTGATAGTTGTTTTGGTCTATTCCCTTAGCCAGCTGAGTAAATTTTAGGGCTGTAGAAAACTTCTGCAATTTAATTATCATCTTTTGTGCTGTTCCATAGTTAGAAGAATCACAGAATCACAGAACTGCATTGGAAAAGACCTTTAAGATCATCAAGTCCAACCATACCTGTTCTCTACTAAACCGTATCTCCACCAGGGACGGTGACTCAGCCACCTCCCTGGGCAGCCTGTTACACATCCCAGAAACTCAGTGAAGAACTTTTTCCTAACATCTAATCTGAACCTGCCCTGGTGCAGCTTAATGCCATTTCCCCTTGTCCTATCACCTGTCGCCTGGCTGAAGCAGCCATCGCCCACCTCTCTACAATCTCCTTTCACATAATAGGTAAACAGTTTTATTCTTCTCTGGCTGTTCTAGGGTGTCCTTCCAGATTTGGGGAACAGTATGCCATTGCTGGTCATTTATATTCAGGGATTATTCCAGTATTAAACAGAGCTTAATTTAATGCAATGTCCAGTCATGAACATGACATCAGCTTTTAGGCCTTGACTGCATTTCTTTATGTGTATGTGTGTGTGATGTATTGGTGTGGTCTGGTGTATCATCATCATTAGAATCTTTTTCATTACAGTGAATCTCTTGCCTTGATTTCCTGACTCAGTCTCTGATCTTTTAAAATGTTTTCCATTTCTATCTGCAATCCTTGAAGAGCTCAACTGTCTCCAATCTTCTGCAATTTTATCTCATTTAATGGACCTGTTTTCAGTCCATGAAGTAATAATAAATTTGACACCCCCTCCCCTACATAGATGCGTTATCCTTATTGGTCCATAATCTCATAAACTACTGTGCAGCATTTGTGATTAAAGTACACAACTGTTCTAATTCATCTTTACTGAACAACTGATGCAGAGCTGACTGGTGGATATAACTGCACCCAGGACTAGTATCCTCTGTAACTTCACTTATGTTGCATGTCAGTAGCGTATGTCCAAGATACAGTCACTTCATCTTCTTGGAACTAGTTTTATGTTCAAGTCCACAAAACCAGTTTTTCCAAGGTGGCAAATAATGCTTTCATTAAATCAGGTATATTTGCCTGTGGTGCCATATCATTTAAAATTACTGAAAAGCTTTGCTGTAGATCTTTCAAAATTACTCCCTCCAAGCCATCTAACAGCAAAGTTCAGCATCACGTTGAAAAGCAATTCCATGTTCCCGGCTCCTAAATCAAACTCCGACTTACCCAACTGCTTGTTTTTCTACTGTTTCTTCCCACACTACAGGAGTCTCAATATGCATCTTTTATAATTACAGTTATCTGAAAGTCCCCGTGATATCCACACCCTCTGTGTTGTATCCACTCAAACCAAGTCAGTTGTTTTCCTCCAAAACCTTTAATCCACTTCTATTACTCCCCTCCCATCAGCTGTCAAGAGTGATTATTTGATCAATACAGTTTGTGTCTGCTGTGAAGTCACACCGTTTCTGGCCCTCTGCTTCTTCTGAAACTAGCCTTAATCTGTGGTAATTATGTTCAGGATGATTTTTTCCACCAGTGACTAAGGTAACACTTCTGTAATTATCTGGATCAGCAGGATCTTCCTTCCTTTAAAGCAGGTACAAGTGTTGCCTTTAGCTGCTTACCTACTACCTCCTGTACATCCATGTGTCTGGCTTTCGTCTGCTTTGCTGGTGCTCACACTGGCAGCCTTCAACAGCTCAGCCATTACAGATGACTTCACTACTCTTCTTGGTTTTCTTCATCTGAAAACATAAGTAGAATCAATATATCAAACATAATAGATACTAGGACATTTTAAGTTAGTGATGTCAATATATTTTGTATTTTATTAAAAAATATAATCATGAGGAGTATGATGAGGTGAGGCCCAGCTTACCACATCTGTATGCATTGCTAATATATTCATATTTATGCTGTTTTTATAAAGTCTGATTTCTTCAAAATGGTCCACAAAACAAGTTTCCATCTCTATGGGACATGAGGATACAGCTTCTGAAAACCATCCCATATGCCTTAACATGCATTGTTATGTAGCCAGATTTAAAATTCCTGACTGCATAGGGCAGTTGTACAAAGCCTGAAGGCCAACATAGGCCATCAAGTCTGCTCTGTGGATCTCCATGGTTTAGCAGGAACTGTTTGGGTGAGAGCTTGCTGCACCTGTTGCCTCTCCTGCCATCATTGCTGCCATAGCTGCTGCTTGTCTCCTTCCACTGGCATTGTAAAAAGTGAGCCAACATGGTGTTGGATGTACATGGCTTGCAAAACGCTCACAGTACTATCTGCTCTCTCTTCTCCCCAGTGGTTCTGACTTTAATTTAATTTAGATGGAGAAACTGTGTGCCCAGACCAGCTACCAGAGCATAATAGGTTACTGTGCAGCTGTGGTAACTCCTCATTCTCAGCTTGTAGAAAAGGCAAAGAAAACAGGAATATGAAACTAAAAACCTGTGCATCCCTGCAGCCTGCGACTCCATAGTCATGCTGTGATCTCACACACGGAAACCGAAGCACATCTGTCTGCAGTCCTAGGTGCCCAACACCAGGCAGATATTCACTGCAAGAGCTTTTCAGATATAATAATATTTTTACTAATTCTTCTTGTCTTCTTTTACTCATCGCCCTGACACACTGTCCGAAGCCAGTAAACCAGCCAGGCTTCTGAGCCAAACTTCTGAGTGAAGTCCTGGCAAGCTCAGTCTCATGGTACCGCAGCCAGAACTGGGCACCTTCTGCCCAGGTTGGTTCACACACCGCCTATTCCCCATGCAGGACCACAGTGAAACTGCAAGGTGAAGCATAAATGAGATGACATATTCACCCTGGAAGAATCTGCAAGAATATGCATATTCTACCTGCTCGGTGGCGAGGGGATCGAGTACCCCAGTGTATTCCCTGGAGGAAGTGGTTACAGTTTCTTTGCTATGAGCATGTGGACAGAACTGTGCTTTCTGTTTCACTATCAAGACAATTATCTATAAGACCATACATTCTTTTAATTAAACAGCAGAAAATGTGTTTGTTTAATTCTTCTTTCTATTGCAAAAACACAATAGTGGAAATGATGGATTCTGGTGTCTGCCAGCTCCCTGACACCCTTATGTGTTTTAGAATCTAGGCAATTAGAGTATTCATGTGTAAATTCCCCTTTATACTTTTCACATTAATATGATTTTTTTTCTGAATTGTTTAGTCAAATTAACTGCATTGAGCCTTATTTTGGATATACTGAGCATCCTTCTAAAGAGAGTTATTAAACTACCAATTTTTATCTCACTTAAGAATTGCCTTAATAACAAAATTCAGGAAAGATGGTTCATGATCTGATATGGTGATAGCTCCACTTTTTAGGTGTTGTGTTGTCAGGAGGCAGTTGTGAGATAATAGAAAAGATCTTCTCTTAGCTAGGGAGAGGATGAGATGTGAAGTTTTCTCTGCTGGAGCGCATATGCCTTCAGACATCAAAGCTTTTAAAATTTTCCGTAGAGCAGAATGGAAACGGGACATTTTATCACCTGGGGTGCTGCCTGCTCCCTACTGCTTTGCCTGCCCACCAGCTCCCCAGGGCAGGAGCAAAAGCAGTTCAGATCAGAGACTAGAAGTGGGGGCATACTCCTGGCTGTGGCTGTGGGCACCTACCAATAGTATCTAGATGCTAAGAAAAAAAAAAATATATATGTTTTCCTGAGAACTTTATAATGACAACAAACATCACTAAAGCTCTATCCTGGACAATTACAAGCCAAGCACTTGCAGAAGATATTTTCTATCTATTTAAAGGATCTAACCTTCAACTTCAGATCTTTCTTCTCCTCCAGCATGGCATGGAAATAAACTGTAAACATATAGTACTGCCAGTCTATATTATCAAGACTCTCTTGTTGTAAGATAGGAGAGACATCTTGTTACAGAATGTGAATGTCCTAAAATACACACCCAGTTTCTTTGTCATTAGTCTACAGCAACATGAGAAAGCTATGCATGATGACCTCAGAGGCCGATGCTACATAGGCTGCACAGAACTTATCTGGGAGCAGCAGTGAGAGAGACACGGCTGTCCCTGTGAACGTGAAAGGGGTCTCTGAACAATGTCAGATATGAACAATATCAGATATTAATTTGGAAGGGTGAAATTTTTATTTATTTTTATTGGGTGATTATCCACTTCTGAGAAATACAGGGCAAGACTTGGGTCTGGGAAAACTAATTATGTCTGGAATTTATCTTGATAAAATAGAAAGGCAGATTATGTTCCTTGGGTCAAAAGCTGTTAGCGTAAGTATGAGATTATGAGTTCCTTGGTTCTTTACTGCTTTAAGAAAAGAGAATTTTTTTTTAAAAACAGGAGTAGTGAAATAATGACTTTGTGCATGCAGAGAGAATTTGTTGATAAGAGTGGTAGGTACAAATACAAAACAGAATTTTTGATGATTTGAGGTGTCACATCCATTATTTCAGCCAAAAGGATCTTATCACAAGTTCTGTAGGAACCCTCCCCATAGAATCACAGAATGGCATGGGTTGGAAGGAACCCTAAGGATCATAGAGCTTCAACCCCCCTGCCACAGGCAGGGCCACGAACCTCAGGCCTGGATCTACACAAGGTGGCCCAGGGCCCCATCCAACCTGGCCTTGAACACTTTCAGGGACGGGGCATCCACTACTTCTCTGGGCAGCCTGTTCCAGCACCTCACCACTCTCTCTGTAAAAAACTTCCCCTTAATATCTAATCCAAACCTTCCTTCCTTTAGCTTTAATCCATTCCCCCTTGTCCTGCCATTGTCTATCCTTTTAAAAATTTGAATCCCCTCCTACTTAAAAGCTCCCTTCAGCTACTGGAAGGCTGCAATGAGGTCCCCCCACAGCCTTCTCTTCTCCAGGCTGAACAACCCAGCTCCCTCAGCCTCTCTTTGTAGGGCAGGTGCTCCAGCCCTCTAATCATCTTCTTGGCCCTCCTCTGAACCCTCTCCAACACTTCCACATCTTTCTTGTATTGGGAGCCCCAGATCTGGACACTGTACTCCAGGTGGGGCCTCACGAGGGCAGAGTAGAGAGGGACAATCACCTCCCTGTCTCTGCTGGCCACCCCTCTTCTGATGGAGCCCAGGATACCATCAGCCTTGCGAGCTGCAAGAGCACACTGCTGGCTCATGTTAAGTTTCTCATCCACCAGAATCCCCAAGTCCTTCTCAGCAGGGCTACTCTCAAGAAGCTCTTCTCCCAGTCTGTATCTATGTCTGGGATTCTTCCGGCCCAAGTGCAACACCTGACACTTGGCAGTGTTGAACCTCATTAGGTTCACCCGGGCCCATCTTTCCAGCCTGTCAAGATCCCTCTGGATGGCTTCCCTTCCTTCTAGGGTGTCGACCACACCACTCAGCTTGGTGTCATCCACAAACTTGCTGAGGGTGCACTCAATCCCATCATCGATGTAATTGATAAAGATGTTAAAGAGAACCGGTCCCAAGACAGACCCCTGGGGGACACCGCTTGTCACCGGCCTCCACCTGGACATAGACCCATTGACCACCACCCTTTGGCTATGGTCTGTTAACCAGTTTCTCATCCACTGGATGGTCTACCCATCAAATCCACATCTCTCCAGTTTAGAGATAAGGATGTGGTGGGGGACTGTGTCAAAGGCCTTGCACAAGTCCAGGTAGATGACATCGGTCACCTTCCCTTTATCTACTGATGCTGTCACTCCATCATAGAAAGTCACCAGATTGGTGAGGCACGACTTTCCCTTGGTGAAGCCGTGCTGGCTGTCCCAGATCACATGCTCTTCCCTCATGTGCTCCAACATGTCATCCAGGAGGCTCTGTTCCATGATCTTCCCAGGCACAGAGGTGAGGCTCACCAGCCTGTAATTCCCTGGGTCTTCCTTGCTCCCTTTCTTATAAATGGGAGTGATGTGACCTTTTTTCCAGTCCCCAGGGATCTCTCCTGACAGCCACAACTTTTCAAATATGATGGAGAGCGGCTCAGCAACCACATCAGCCAGCTCCTTCAGGACCCTGGGATGCATGTCCTCCAGTCCCATAGACTTGTAGACATTCAGTCTCATGAGGTGGTCTCGGACTTGCTCTGCTCTTACAGTGGGGGGGATTTGCTCCCCCAGTTCCCACCTAGAGTTCTAGGGATGCAAGGTTCTGGGATTTGAGAATTTGAGAATCCTGGCTGCCAGAGAAGACTGAGGCAAAGAACTCACTGAGTACCTCAGCCTTCTCATCAGTTGCAGCCAATTCTCCTTTCTCATTTACCAAGGGGGGTAAATGAGCCAGCTGATCTGGCTTGTAAATGAAGTCCATGTGCCCAGCCCAGTTTCTCAGCAGCGGGCAGCTACCTCCTCACAGCAACGGGGCAGTATGGCCCCTTCAGAAACCGTGGTCTGCAACCCAGGTTGGTAGAGGTGGCAAGTCTGCCATGAACTACTGTCCTTGGGGTTTCCCTTCCTATTTGTTAACTTGTGTGCCACTTTCCTGGTCTGATGTGTACACAATAGCATGCTGAGGGATGCATTTGTTGGTTAGAGGGTGAAAGGGAGGTAGCGAGAGGAAACTGGTGAGCAAGCAAATAAGTAAGTAAATAAATATAAACATGCTTAGTCAGAACATTCATCTGTCATATTGGTTGCTGTTGAGATAAGAGAAGAGATATTAAGGAATTGTATGCTTCTATGAGAGAATACAGTTTAAGGGAATAGCTTGGCCACAGAGTAATACTGTGACTTTAAATCCATTGTAAAGAGTCCTGCTATACATAGCATGGGAGAGGTGATAAATGATGCCCCTCTTTTCAGAGCATTAAATTTACATCAAGGTCACTCAAGCCCTTTTCTACTTCCAGGTCCTTCAGCCTGGTGCATCCCTTTGCACTACTGGAAGGAATCAAAGAAGAGGGACTTCTGCCCATATTTGTCACCTCGGTGGTTAGGCCAGGTGTGTCTAAATTCATTATTTCAGGTCAGAATAACTAAAGATTAAATTGGCTTTGTGAAAGTGCAGTCAGAGCGGCAGCTTCATGATTGCCTAACACCCTGGCAGGAGCCATCCCCTCCTCTCACATCTTCTGGCTCTTGCCTTTCCTCTCCCCTCTGGCACTAACACCCCTGCAGCCATGCCAGGACATGGAGAAGGGAACTGGAAGCGTAGTGGTTTCTGCTGGGGCGGCCCACTGCTCCACTTTTCCACTCTGCTGCTGCACCCTGCAGGGGCGGGAGAAATGGCCGGGAGTGGGAGGAAGTGTGGGACCATCTCCCTCAGGGGGCTTAACACAATTGTGATTCATAGCCCAAAGCTTTCTAGGGAGGAAAAATAGGCCTCGAGAAAAAGAAACGTGTGTGCCAGCTTTAGGTTAAATTCCCTTTCCTATCACAGACTTCCTACCTGACTTTGAACAGGTCATTTTAATCTTTCTGCCTTAGATTTCCCTCTCCAAAACGAAGACAGAGAAGTACTTTTATCTTTCAGAACAAACACATTAGAGATTTTGAGGTGCTGAGGTGCCAGGGTACTCTGGGAATAGGGGCACAGAAAGACTTTTGATAGGTCTGCAAATATTTTTAAAGCCCTTCTGCCTCAAGCTTCCCTTTTTAATTGCCTTAATTGTAGACAGCATTTGTACTGCACAGCTAAGTTCTTTGTAGCTTAACATTTTGTAAGTATCCGCGCTTTGGGCAAATCATCAGTGTAACTGAATTCTGGATAACAGGATTCAAGGTATAAAGATGATATACACGGCAAAGGGTGGAAGGAGTTTTCAGGTTTTAAAAACGTTTTCACTGTGTTTCAAGTTTCAGTAACTTTCAGTGGCATCGCTCAACAACAGAGCAAGCAAGCACTCCGTGGTGAAAACACCAGCTGGGGTCTATTTTACATGCAGTTACCTTTCAGTCATTCGTACCATAGCATTATTCACTCCATCCAAACTTCAGCCTGATCTGAGATCAACACAAGCTCGTCAGACCTGACACTGTCATCTTTTTTCCAACAGAGCTAGCGTATGGTTTTGTTTCTGACTAGACGCACCACTTAAAGGGCTTCAGACTAATAAACTTGCTTTAACAGAGCAGACAGAATGATTGTTTGGACCACAACCTTTTTTCCAGAAATGGATGATAGTACTTCATCAATATCATCATTGTGGTCCTCTTCCTAGTCTAAAAAGCTCTGCTCATAGACTAATATCTGAAATGTTTATCCCTAGAAAAAAAACACAGTTGGTGTAGCCATAACAAGTGGTAGAATATCCGTTTTGCCTCAGAATCTGAGATTAGAATGTCTATATTTATAACTAAAGGAGGATACCGCTAGAAATAAATATTTACTATAATGGTGATATTATTACAAAAGGCAGATCTTCATTCAAGAAGGAAAAAGTCAGTCTCGTATTTACAAAAGTCCAATGGGACATAACAGACAGTTATTCTGGGGTACATGTGTTCAACTCTGCCTACCTGACTTTGAAGGCCCTATGAGGGCCCTAAAAGATGCTCAGACCAGGGGTATTCAAAGTCATTGGTCTCTTTCTCAAACCATATTTCTACATTTTCTCGCCAGCTCTGTTTTTGACCTTGGAAACACACTTTATTTCTCCACATTTAAGTTCCTGCATTTAGAAATTGGGGACCAAAAACATAGATGCAAAGGTGCCTTAAGTTTATTGATATTTGCAGCTTTCAGAGCTCTAATGGATAGCACCATAGAAAGGGAAAGAGTTCTTTACATTTTACTGAAGTGATTCATTCTTCAGCTGGCCACAATGTCGTGCTGCAAATCTTCAATGAGCGTGGACTTGCCAATTTGAAGAAAGAACTGATTTAACTAAATGGTTTTCCAAAGACCCATAGAGAAATTGGTGCACCACATCATGGAGATAAATTTATATCAGACTGAGTGCCTCATATTGATTAAGCTTATGTCAGCAAGGAATCAACTTGCTGTTTCCATTAAAGGCACTTTTAAACTAACATAAGAGTGTCTACACAGGGGGGTAGTTTAATACTGGCAGCTTTTTCCCCAAACAAGCCTTTGCACCCCATATCTCTAGTGCTGTGCATTTCAAAAGCAGCAGAGGTGGGAAGTAGGAGAAATGGTATAGTAGGCATAGCAAAACCAGTTAGGTTTAAGATATACCATGTCCTTGTCACTTTGAGTGCTACATCAGCTCAGAATTAGCCTTGCTATGATTTGAAGTATCTTTACATATGCTGCTATTTAAGACATTATGTGGGAACACCGTATTATAATAGTTAAATTTTTAACAGCTCAAGCCATGCTGCCATATCCCAGAAATGTGGGCTCAAGGATCTTGTTTCATGGCAGCCTAACTTCTACTGCAGATCAATTCCAATTACGCAATCTCTGTATCATGCAACCCGGATGCCACAGATAGATCATTTGTAAGAAAAGAGGGAAAAATGCTTCCCAAAGCAGTTTGGTAAACACTTTTGCTTCTGTGACTGACAGTTGGGTAAACAAAGTTTAGGATGGGCTAGCCCTTCTCTGCCAAAAGGAGGACCCAGACCTCCAACTCCTAACTGCCATCACATATATACTTGGAAGGATGTATGTGTAGGCACAGTGCACCGTACTGTAGACTTTAAGCAGATATTTAATCGGATCCTGCATTTTTAAAAAGTCATGATGTAATAAAAAATGAAGGTATAAATTGTAAAGAAGTATAGAAATACAAATACAAAAATTCAAAGGCTTTTCAGAAATACAAACTTTATCAAAGTATAATAAACAGCAGAGCAACAGACAATGTCCAAAAGAAGAGCTAGAAGGTAGATAACCCTTCTTTTCCCTTCCCATCCCTTTCTATTGCATTCTGTTCAGTGTTCATGGTTTTATGCATATCCTTCCTTATGCATTGAAACGCCTCCAGAATTGAAGAGTAAACAAGACGTCCTCACCTCCTTCACTTTCCTGGCCAAGTACATAAGGATGTAATTTCTCTCTCTTTCCAAGGGTGTGACTGGACCTCGCTACCAATGGTATGACTACCACTGAGAGCTGAAGTGGGAAAAAGAGGTGTTTTCTTCTGAAAATAGAGATACATAAGCCTGCCAGAATCTTCTGGATATTACAGATTTTGATGGCCAGCCGCTGCATGAGCTGTGTCTCTTGCACACAGGCTGATGCGTGCCCAGCAGACTCGGGGCTGAGACCAGCCATCCCTGACATGACTTGGATGAGTCCAGTGTGAGACTCAGGCGAGGAAGAAAACCTCAACATACTCTGTATTCAGCATGCATCCAGCTAAGGGAACAGAACACCTAGGACATGGAGGTGACGTGGCTTGTCCCACTGGTCTTCAATGCTGGGAAGTATGCGATAGTTTTCTTAATATCAGCAATACCATATGAAAGCACAGAGAACTACTAACCACCCCAGCAGATGGTAAATGTGTGGCTTTCCATAGATAAGCCCAAATCCAGTAAAAGTTACACAATCTTTCAGTCACTATGGAAAACAGAGATGTCATGAAATCTAGAAGTAAAGTCCAGATGCACGCTGACATGCAATAGCTTAGTGTTCTGACCAGGCTACCAGGGCAGGAGAGGCTTGAACATTTTGCAGCTGGGGTACGTGCTGTGATTGTCTACGTGGGCAATACAGAATGACCCCCTGGGAAAACAGGGAATGCAACTGCATCATCCTTAGGGTAACATTCACTGTCATGAGGGTTCAGGTTTTTCTGAAGTGCTGATGTTTCTCCTCCTTGAAGACTGTGGGATCAGGCTAAGGATGGTTTATCTGGGGCTCATGTGAGAGATCTGGTGTGCTCCTAGAGCTGCTTCAGTGTCGAGCAGTCACTGTGCATCTGGGCTCAGAGAGCAGGGGCCATGCTAACCAGAAAAGTCAGCTGCAGAATTGGGGGATGGTCTAGAAAACTAATCAGGTCTATCCTTATGACAACTCCTTTCACACAACCAGCCCAAGGTTTCTGCAGAGAATTTACTTCAAAATACAGCTGTCCCCTCCTATACAAAGAAGAAGATGGTATGTAAGGGAGAAGGAATGCTTACAGGCAGGTCCTAGTGGCATGTTCCTTTCAGTCCTGCTGGGCAGTTTGCCTCTGTTTACACAGGGTAAATATTTAAAACTGTATTTCCAAAGTAAGGCAAAAGCCCAAAAGATTTTTTTCTAAAGTAAAGGTTGAGATTGTCCTTTATCAAGCCACATTCCATAGAGAAAGGGAGATGGAGGTTGCAAATTACTCCCTGCTCTGATCTCATCCTGCTCACTCTCTCAGTAACACTCATGGAAAATACATGCACACCTAAACGACATAGAAAAGCAACTTTCCTCCACTTGATCCCCCCCCCAGCTCTCACACATACCTTTTCAATTTGCGTATCTTGAAATACTAATGTAGAAAATATGATCTGAATCTCATTTACATCAGTGGAAAAGGGGAGTAGTTTCTTTAAAAGGAATGTACTTAAGGCACGGCAAAAGCAGTGTGAGACCAGAAGTAAAAGCTCATCATGTAATTTCTCCTTGCATCATAGCCTTGTGAAGCTGTACTCGCTTCCCTTGCATCCGTGAAATCAGCAGGTCTACTCCTGGGAGTAAGGATTGCTGGCTTAGGCCCTTAAATCAGCCTCTCTGTGTTTGAAGAACAAGAGAGTCTGTGTTTTCAGGCACTGTGTGTAACTGTAGAAGAACTCACTCAAGAAAGGGAAATAAAGAGAGTAAAAATGTTCGCATTCTCTCTGAACAAAATGAGCTGTGATCTGCAATTGCCCTTTTAAGAGTTGTGACTTTTTCTTGTTCTCCGGAAAAGTTCTGGCAGCAGCAGGCAGGCTGCAGCCCCTGCGCCTCTCACCCCGGTGCAGAACATGTCAGGGAAGGTAGGCAACATACGGCTTTCATTTGCAAGGGATCATCTACATTTCTTCTGAACAGAAAGGAAAACCAAATTAAATCTCCACATACTCAATATATCTTGAATAAACAGCATTAAGGGAGAAATGCTCTGGGTATTGGGAGGAAGGGACTCTTGTAGTCCACTTTGACTGCGCTCCTGCCTCTTTAAAGTGCATACAATGTACCCCCATTACTGTAATGTCTGTCTTTCATGACTGCTCGTCAAAGATCGTGCTTTATCCTAGCCCATGCTACACGATAGGAGTTTGGGTTACAATAGGTGTCACACAGCAGAGGCAAATTGCCACTGACTTTAGTGGCTAGAGCTGCATTTTCATTCTATTCCTCTTACTCCCACAACACCCAAATACAAATAAAAATACAATTTTAACCTAAATTGACAATACAGACAATTAATAAAAGGCACCTCAAAAGGCATCAGGGATAAATTTGAGGGTAAGATGACCTGGGCCACCTGATGAGAAGAGAATTACTTGGTATCTTGTCAAACTCCTGTTAATAACAATTGCCTCCATACCGAGATGTCTTTCTGAGCACTTACTTGGCTGTACAGCCTTGAGACCCTTCGCTGCAGTAAGTATTCTGGCTGCTGACGGCACCATTGCCTAGGGTTCATGTTCAGCTCCTACCGATTTTCTTTGCCAATCGCTGCATGTGTTTGTTATTTTTGTCAGCACAGGCATGCTGCCAAGAGTCTTCTAGACGTTCCAAGAAATAGTCAATGTCCAAGGTAGGCTTTTGAATTTTACACATCTTGTTCTCCTGGCAAGGCTAAATCCGTGAGATACTGCAGCGCACAGCCCTGGGGCAGAGGGATGTGTCGTTGGCATGCTGCAAAGTGAACAGTATCTCACCATGCAACTGTAAAAAGCTGCTTGAGAGTCTTGTCCAGATACTTTCTCTCCAGAATTTTGTTCTGTAGATCTGTGTGTCAGCTTCTAGGGCCAAACAGCTTAGTTTATATTACCTGGATGAAGGATTTTGTCACCAGAAATATATGGTAGCTTTAATGAGGCAGTGTAAAGGGGTGCCCTATTTCATCTTACAATTTCAGCTTTGCAACACTGTAGTCACCTCTCCTTCCTTTAGTTTCCACTCTGTACTGGTCCTTCAGCAAGCCACCTTGCTGTGCATCATGAGGACTCGATCCGATGTACACTGCCAGCACCGAAGAGACAGATGCCGAAACAAGATCCACCTGAACTGTGGACATGTACCGTCTCATCTGGAACCTCCCAGGTCACTCTGAGAGGAGTCAGGAATGCGACAGACACATTGCTGACCGTCACAGATTACATATTTGAATCCTCCTCTCTGCCAAACTATCAAAAATCTTTTCTTTCCCTACAGAACCAAAGCCTTCACCCCTCAAAAACCATTAAGTGTTCTTATCAGCCAAGATTCTTGCTCAACATATCACACAAATCATTCAGCTTTTAACTTGCCACACTGTATTAAGATGATCATAATTTTACCCCCTTATTTTACTTTTAAAGAATGAAATCTCAACTCAGCTAAAAAGCTAATTAGCTGAGCGTAATTTTTGCTTTCATTTGGCAGGCAGACAAATCTGTGTTTATATTTTACTCATTTGGGTGGTCACTAGCCTTCCTACAAAGACAGTTTGTGCTTATATTGCATTCTGTGTATGTAATGTAGACTTGTGAGATAAAGCTGAATAATTTCCTTGAGTTTTCCTTAAACGAGTTTTCCTTAAAAAGGAAAGGAAGCATTTACTCTATCCTATTTCTGCCAGACACTTGGAGGAAAAAAACCAACCAAACACCGCAAGTACTTTTTGCTTTGTTTCTTTCAAAAAATTAAAATTTAGATAGCTTCTTTTTTTTTTTTTCTCAAAGATTTCTGTCGTCCCTACCCCCTGTAAAAAACAGTACAAGCCAGCACCCCCAGGACAGCAGCACAGAGAGGATGCTACTGAAATATAAGCAATAGAAGAGGACAAAACTCGATACTCTTCCCACATGCCAGAGTCCTAATTGCTCCTACTGAGTGCTGTAATGAGTAATAACAGAGCATTGCTTTGAAGGAAAAGTTGAAATTACTATTAAGGTGTGATTTTAGTGCCCATATTCTGGTGTCCCTTTGAATTGAAGACTGTGTTTCCATGGGAAGGGGAAGGAAGAGTGCCTGTGCTTTAAGGAAAACACCGTATCTCTGTGTGAGAACACGATCACTGTTGTACTGACCCAAGCAAAGGTGCCACCAGTCCAGTCATTGCTCTCCAACGGTGACCCGTGGCGGATACTTGTGGAATCATTACACGAACAAGGCAGACACACACAGAGGATATGCCATGCAGCACTAGGGTTGGATGAAGAAGTAGTATCTTTTATTAGACCGAGAATTATAGGTGGAAAAATTAGACAAATTTCGGCCATATTGGCTTTTCTCCAGGTTAGAAACACCGGCTGCAGCTCTCAGTGACAAACAATTGCTTTACTAAGATGTTTATTAATTAAGCCAGCTCTGAAAGGAAGAAGATGGTAGCAGTAGAATAGAGAAGTTGTTAATGATATTGATGATGCAGGGGATATTAAGGATGGGAGGAAAAGTGGCATTTATTAGGTAAGCAAAAAGAAGAGACAATTACCTCACGGTCTGTTGATTTGGCGAGAGGTAAGCACGGGGATGGAAGCAGAGGGAAATTATAATCTACTATCAGACCACCATTTCTGTTGAGTCCTTAGTTTTGGGTGCTGGGCACGGTTAGGAAACCGAGTCCCCATGCTCACTTCTGTGAGACAAGTTCTGTAGTTCTCCTTAAGGATCAGGACTCAAAGATCAGAGCGAGAATGTCCTGCTTTGTGAGAAACCCTCCCTCACTGATAGCACAGTGTTTTGGTCTGTAGCAGCCAACTCCAGGAATTCATTCTGGTGCCCAGTGGTCTTTTTCAGCAGCAGAACTTCCAGGAAAGCAGCTGTGCATGGGATGAAGTTAATTACAGTCCCGAAACTGCACATGTAAGATAGGAGGATGGTGATGGTTTGATGGCAGGGGGTGTTCATTGCCATAGTAGCAAATGGGCATCAACACATCTTAGCTTTTTTGCTCAGGCACGGTTTAAAGTGATGTGGTGCTTTGGATCACAGAGAATTATGCTTCTAATGATGAGTTTTGTGGTTTGGGGTGCTTGAAATGTAGGACAAGTGCTTCTGGGAAGATTCTTTCCACACAGGATTTTCCTCTGTTATGTGAAAAATCATTGAACAGTTAAAACCAGCAAGTCCTAGGAACTTTCCTGAACTTAACAGCTCTCAGCCCTTGTTCTTCCCCTCACAACACCCCCTACATTTCTGTTTCCACTTTTTGAGCTGGTCTGACTGATACATCCTCATCTAAGCTCTAAGCAGTTGTTCTCAAGTTGCATTTAGCTTTGGTGGCTAGCGCTTCAGGAATAGAAAAATGGTTTGTTAACCCGGAAATTTGTCTACTTTAACTTCTATACCAGTTGGACTGAAAAAAGCTCTTACCTACATGTACAAACCTTGTCCTATATACACCAGTCCTTCTCCTGGAACAATTTCTGCCTTGTTGCACACAGCAAATTAGAACAGTGACTTTTCAGGTTTTTAGTTCAAGAGGTGTTTCCTAAATATTTCAAATGCAGAGTCCCTAGATAGAATTTCCACCAACTGATGATTAATTACCGTTTCTGGATTCTGTGATGCATCCACAGGTCTGAAGTCCCCAGGCAGAAAGCCACAGAGGCTTCCGGAGACTACTTAGAAATTCACACTCTTCCTATGAGAAAGAGCATGTATAATACTTGTTCCTATCTAAAGATCCAGTGTTCAATTGTTTCAGGATGAACAGAAAAACAGTACTGCGGTTTAGGGGTGAATACAAATTAGGTTCTGTTCTAGGAAGGGCATAGTAATTTTAATTGCTGCTATAGATCTGAAGAAGAAAATCTGTATCTTAAAACTGTAAGTATAATATACACGGAATCAAACTTTTTCCAGTACAAGATGGAAAAAAATACTGTTTGTGCACATCAGTTTTGAACTGTGATCCTCTGAGAAGGGAGATCTTCTTGGTAGTACCCAAGGATCTTTGGTGCGGGAGGACATCAGCAATCAACATATTTAAGGTTGTGCAATTTCTAAACAGGATCTCGGCTCCCACAGTCATTACACAGCGTAGATCTTGCTAGCAATTAGTTTGAATGTGGGACAGCACTGCTGGGAGAAAGAAAGTGGCCTAAATAGCGTGGTCCAAATTTTATCTGTAACTATCCAAGAAATACGGATGTCTTTTATTAACCCTTGCCACTTGTGGCAGCTAAAAATAAATGTTGGACTTGTCTTCTTCCTAATGGATTTTTGCAGCTCATTAGTGTATAAAGTGAAAGGGTGAAAGCATGCTGCAGAGAAAGAAGACAGCTGGCCAGAGAAGTTTCAAACCTGGTTCAGCTCTGAATGGCAGCATCAACCATCAGACAAATACGAGGACGTTCATGTCCAGGATGCAGAGGCTCGGTTACTGAAAGCTTGGAGAACGTGGTAGGATTCTCCTCCTCCTCTCCAGGAGCATGGTTTATTATTCTTACTGAATTCCAACGAGTACAGTAAATCCCTCGTTCAGCCTCCATCATTTTTCCAGACTACGCATTTCGGAAGAGCCAACAGGACCCCCATTCTGCACGAGCAACAAGGCTCTCAGCATGCAGGAAGAAACGGGCACTGCTGGTGGCCACTGTACAACTATTCACCCCCTCCTCTTAATATACCGAGTATGTCAAATACCTGACGGGATTTGCATTTGCAAGTCACGCAGCAGCGTTCATCGAGCTCTAAGCCGGAATAGCTGCCTACCGGGCAGAGGGAGGAAGGGGAATGGGGAAGCCCCGTTGTGATTATTTTCGTATCTCAGGCTGCTGCTGGAGACATTATAGGAGGAAGACGCACATAAAACGCTGGCAATAACTCGGTAGCAAGATACTTAAAGCGTCTCTGGAGGGAGGCGAGTTTTGGCAACTCGCACATCACCGGGCTGCGTGTGCGAGAGGCGAACATCGCGGTCTGCCGCCCAACTGCCGCCGCTCCGGCCCGCGCCCCGAGCTGGGTGAATAAACCCTTCTTCGAGACGTTAGTCCCGTGAACATGTTCCCCGATTGCTCACTGCCCCCAGCAGCAGACCCCTGACAATACCACTGCCCACCCCCCTCGCCGCTATTTGGCAAATATCGCTCCCCCCTGCTCCCCCAGCCCCTGCCGCGCTGTGAACGGTGCCGAACGAGCACAGATGCCATTCCGTCGGGGGAGATGCCGAGTTTAATGGACCCTGCACCCCGCCCCGGTGCGCAGTTCGAAGGCCTGAACTACAGTCACCACCGGGGATCCAAAAACACCCCCGGGACAGCCGCGACCGGCACCCCAGCGGCTCCTCCGTGCAGCCGCAGCCGTGCGGCCGAGCCGTCCCGACGGGCCCGACCTCCCCCTTCCCCTCCGCGCTGCCGACCGAAAAGGTACGGCCCCCCGCCCCCCGATCATCCCCCCGCTCCGGCCCCGCAAGGGGCGGCGGCCCCCCCGCTTCCTCCGCGCCTCCCCCGCCGCCGCCTTTGTGCGCGGCGCGGGGCTGCCCCACGCCCGCCTGCGCCCGCCCCCGGGTGAGGCGTTGGGAGACGGTCCCTTACGCAGGAAAGTTCGGCGTCGGTTTCAAGGCTCCTCCCTCCCGGTGAAAGGCAGACTGCGGGGCGCCTGGAAACCGGTCGGAGGGAGCGCGGCGCGGCGAGGCGAGGGGCGCGGGCTCGAGGGGCCGGCACAAATGGTCAGGCGGCGGCGGCGGCGGAGGAGGCGGCGGCGGTAGTCGGAGGCGCGGCGGGCGCTGCCGCCGGTGCGGGCAGAGCTGCGCGCCGCGGCCGCGCGAGTGGCGGCCGGGGCTGCCCCGTCCCTGCCCGCCGCTCCCTTCATGAGTCGCAAGTTCGGGCCGGGAGGAGCAGCGGCGGCGGAGGCGACGGGGCGGCGGGAACGCGGCTGGACAGGCGGCACCGACTGAGCATGGCCGAGCGGCGCGGGCCGGCGGCGAGTGGCGGCGGGGAAGTTGGCGGCGGGCGGCGGACGGGCGGCGGACGGTGCCTGCGGCTGCCGCCGCCGCTGCTGCTGCTACTGCTGTGGGCGGCGGCGGCGGTGCCGGCCGGGGGCCAGCCGCCGGCGCCGCAGTACAACGGCGAGCGGGGCATCTCCATCCCGGACCACGGCTACTGCCAGCCCATCTCCATCCCGCTCTGCACCGACATCGCCTACAACCAGACCATCATGCCCAACCTGCTGGGCCACACCAACCAGGAGGACGCGGGGCTGGAGGTGCACCAGTTCTACCCGCTGGTGAAGGTGCAGTGCTCGGCCGAGCTCAAGTTCTTCCTCTGCTCCATGTACGCGCCGGTGTGCACCGTGCTGGAGCAGGCCCTGCCGCCCTGCCGCTCCCTCTGCGAGCGGGCCCGCCAGGGCTGCGAGGCCCTCATGAACAAGTTCGGCTTCCAGTGGCCCGACACGCTGCGCTGCGAGAAGTTCCCGGTGCACGGGGCCGGCGAGCTCTGCGTGGGGCAAAACGCCTCCGAGCGCGGCACCCCCACGCCCGCCCTGCGCCCCGAGAGCTGGACCAGCAACCCCCACCGCGGGGGCGCCGGCGGCGGCCCCGGGGGCTCGGGGCCGGGCGAGTCCCGCGGGCGCTTCTCCTGCCCGCGGGCGCTGAAGGTGCCCTCCTACCTGAACTACCGCTTCCTGGGGGAGAAGGACTGCGGGGCACCTTGCGAGCCCGGCCGCCTCTACGGCCTCATGTACTTCGGGCCCGAGGAGCTGCGCTTCTCCCGCACATGGATCGGCATCTGGTCCGTGCTCTGCTGCGCCTCCACCCTCTTCACCGTCCTCACCTACCTGGTGGACATGAAGCGGTTCAGCTACCCTGAGCGCCCTATCATCTTCCTCTCGGGCTGCTACACGGCGGTGGCCGTGGCCTACATCGCCGGCTTCCTCCTGGAGGAGAGGGTGGTCTGCAACGAGCGCTTTGCTGAGGACGGCTCCCGCACTGTGGCGCAGGGCACGAAGCGGGAGGGCTGCACCATCCTCTTCATGATGCTCTACTTCTTCGGCATGGCCAGCTCCATCTGGTGGGTCATCCTCTCCCTCACCTGGTTCCTGGCTGCAGGCATGAAGTGGGGCCATGAGGCCATCGAGGCCAACTCCCAGTACTTCCACCTGGCTGCCTGGGCTGTGCCAGCCATCAAGACCATCACCATCCTGGCACTGGGGCAGGTGGATGGGGACGTCCTCAGCGGTGTCTGCTTTGTGGGCATCAACAACGTGGATGCCCTTCGGGGCTTCGTGCTTGCCCCCTTGTTCGTCTACCTGTTCATCGGAACCTCCTTCCTGCTGGCCGGTTTTGTGTCCCTCTTCAGGATCCGGACCATCATGAAGCACGACGGCACCAAGACGGAAAAGCTGGAGAAGCTTATGGTGAGGATAGGCATCTTCAGCGTCCTCTACACAGTGCCGGCCACCATCGTCATTGCCTGCTATTTTTACGAGCAAGCTTTTAGGGAACAGTGGGAGAGGAGCTGGGTCACGCAGAGCTGTAAGAGCTACGCCATCCCCTGCCCCAACAACCACAGCAGCCACCACCCACCCATGAGCCCCGACTTCACCGTCTTCATGATCAAGTATCTCATGACCTTAATTGTGGGCATCACCTCAGGCTTCTGGATCTGGTCTGGGAAAACCCTGAACTCCTGGAGGAAGTTTTACACCAGGCTCACCAACAGCAAGCAGGGCGAGACTACCGTCTGAGACCCCCGCCCGCCGGGCCAGGGGGACGGCGGGCAGACGGAGGACCAGGGCTCTGCTTTGGGAAGCAGCTCCTTATCCAGCCTGGGCAAACTTTGGGGACCGAAAGTCGCTTCTGCAGGCGGTGGGGGAGCGGAGGCTGAGCCGGGAGAGGACCCTGTGCCTGGGGCCGCCCGGCTCTGCCCTCCCCGTACCTCTCCTGTAGGAACTGAACGTACTGTCCGGTTGGGGGAGAGGGATGTAAATAGCCTCTGTAAGATTTTGTAAGTATATTTGTATTTAAATTACAAAAATCTCACTTTTTTAATTATTTTGAACACTTTTAAAACCCGTTTGTGGATTTTGATTCCTCGCCCATTTTTATTTTGTTCTTAATTTAAAAAGAAAGGCGCTGGGGTTTAATTTCGCAGGGCAGGATGGGAAAAACTGCCGGTAAAAGAAACCAAAACAAACCCCTTTCTTCTCCCCCCGCGAGGTTTTGTAATGGCTTTGCTTGGAGTTTCAGTCGCATGAGCAGCAGGGCCCGGGGTGAGGCGGCTGCCACGGCCAGGGCGCCTCCTGACGCGGACTGGGCTCCGGGCCGGGCCTGCCAGAGGTACGTGGCGGCGGGGTTGGGGAGGAGCGCCGCTTCCCGCCCCGGCCCGTGTCGGGGGGACGGCCCCCCCGCCTGGCTTCATGCGGGCTTCTCGCCTCAAGCCGGCCGCAGCGGAGCTGGGGCCCGCTGACCCCGGAGGGACGCGGCAGATCCTTTTTTAGAGGGGGGTTGTGCCAGAAACAATGCTCAGCAGTGCCCGGAGGTGTTCCCTCGCCCCCCCCCTCCCCCCCCGCCCCCAACCTTGTTGGGCGGGAGACCCTCTCGGCAGTGCCGGGGAGTAGGGGTGTTGGATGCCGGCTGTCCTCTTTCGATTTTCCAAAACTCACTTCAGTGCACCACACAGTTTAGGAGGGGGTTGGCCTGTTTCCTTGTCGGAGTTGAGGTTTAAACACCGTCCGCACCTGTAGCACGTCTGATGGCTGGGGACATGGGGACATAGATACACCGAACTTCTCTCTGGTGGTTTTTTTGTGGTTCTTTTGGGTTGTCTTTTTAAGCCCCCTTGTCGGGGGTGAGGGTGGCGGCGGAGCGGGGCCGCTGCCGGCGCTGCCCGGGGCGCCCTGCGGGTGCTCCCGCCGCCTCCTGCCCCGGCCGCCCCCTCGCTGCCGGGCTGCTGCTGCCTGGGCTTGGCAGGATCAGGAAATACGGGCTCCGTGAAGAGCCTCATCGGAATGAAACGCAGCGTTCCGATTTCTCTCCCCCTCCCTTAATTATATCCATAAGCTGGCTCTTCGGTTGGGAAACATTGGAGCCGTTGCCATTCCCCTGAATTTTAATTCACTGACATATAATTCACTGCACATTATGAGGGTGTGATGATTTTTGCCAGTAGTAAAAACAAAGGAAAACAGAAAACCAGAATGTTTAAGCACTCTTGCGGGGTGTGAGACCAGAAAGAGCCTCTGCTGTCTTTTCCCCCGCCCCCCTCCCCTTTTTATCGGTACCGTACTGCATACTACAAAGATAAGAGACCATGTGTGCAGTATATCTACTGCCTTGTATGCTCCTGGGTGTGTGGGATTGTGCTTCTTAATAAAAAATAAAGGTTAAAAATAAAATTGTAGCTTCCAACAGATACATTTGAATATTTAGATCTATGTATGAAAAACAGCAGAATGCTTCTCTCCTGATTGTATTGTTTTAAACTTTTTTATATTACAAATGCCTGTATTTAGGTTCATAAACATTATCTATGGCTACCATACCCTGAAATGCAAAATTATTTGAATTTGGTATGCATTTATTTCTGTTCATTATCACAAGATCATCTATATTTATAGAGGAATAGAAATTTATATATATTAAATACCATATTTTTAATTTCTCTGAAATAAATTGAGGTTTTGTACAAAACTATCTTGTCCCTTTACGTATTCCTCTAACTCACATGCTGTGTGAAAGCTGTATATATGCTACAAGATGTGTGGGATTCCTTTTTTCTTTTCTTATGTTGAGTTCACAGTAACAAGCTGGAATTCAGTGTAGGAATTCATTGTGCATTTTGGTTTTTATCTCTGGGCCTGTCTAGATTAATCCTTCAAAAGAAGTAATGTAAACTTCAAGATCCCTGACAGGGTATGGTTGGTGGTGTGAAATCCAAGAAGAGATCTGCTATATGGCAGGAGAAGAAAGAAGCTCACTAGTTCTTTTTTTTTTTTTTCTTTTTTTTTTTTTTTGGTTAAAGAAAAGGGTTCTCTCAACTTAGCCTTTCTTCTCCCTTTCCTATTTAAAAAAAAAAAAGAATTTCTCATTGCTCTGAATGACACTCAGACTATGTTGCAATCTTGTTAGAATATTTTAATGGGTAAAATAGTTTTGTTTTCCTGAATTTGGAATGTTTGGTTAATCCAGAGTTAAACGATATGTTTATGGAAGCATTTCAGCTTTATGGAAAGTACACACATTCTTAAACCTTTCAACACAACACATACTTCCCCCCCCCCAATTCAAAGTGCCATTTCTTCAGAAAGACCAGCTAATTGAGACTTGATTTCTGATTTCCAGTGTTCTAAGCTAGTACAGCTAGTACATTCTGTAGATCTGTAGGGAGATGTACATGGTTTTTGGCTCATTTACTTTCTCCTAATCGCGATGCATTAACAGCCGTAGAAAAGTAAGGGAAGCTTAAAAAATCCTCTAATGAGGGTGAGACAAGAGGGCAGGTTTTTTTTTCTTTTTAAAATTTTTGTTTTACATAAACCTAGCTCCTGCTTTTTCAGATACTTTGCTTCCTTTTTTTTTTTTTTTTTCTCTTAAGAGGGCGACATTTTAGTATTTAAAGTACTGATCAGCGCTCAGCTAATGACCTGAAGTGCAAGCCACTCAATTTCAGTTGCAATGGAATTCTTTTTGGTCAGTGTACAATTACCTTTGAGCCGTTTTGACTGCTCTGTTTCCTTGCAGCTGAATATGTGTGATTCATTTATGCACGTGAGAGCACATTTATTTGTAATAGAGACTTTGTATTTATGGTAGGTATGGGGGACCAATTTTTAAAAAAATACTTTTCAAAGATGAGTAATGGAAGTAAAATGTTAATATTTGCTGTTCGTGATTTGCAGCAGATACGGATCCCCTTCATTTCTCTGGGAGTTTTTTAATAGGTTGCGGGGCTGAAGCTCCATGTTCAATCTGGATAATTTTAATTAATATACTAGAGAGCACAATATAATTTAAAATCATTTTAAAAAACAACCCCCTGCTTTTTTGGTTGCTAATTCTTGTGAACATTCACAGTGCAGTAATTTCCAGAGGTCACAGTCATTACTGAGTGCTGTGGTGCTTTATGACTCACCTACCTTTCTATACATATTTCTCAACACACAGTGGTATTTGAGACCCTTTATTAATATGATACAAAGGTGTCTTGTGCACAAGCATACTGCAATCATCACTAAGTTTTAATTCATTGTCAAAAACAAATCTACCCATTGCTCTGGGGAATTTATATAGGATTTTTTTACAGCACAGTCTGTATAATTGATGTGCCGTATTTACTAGAGAAGATACTGCTGCATACAACTACTCAGTGTTGCCCAGTTCTCTTGTCCCTGACAAGAAGGATAATGCAAGAATGAAACTGTGGTATAACAAAGTTTGCTGGGCTAGGAGTACTTGTTAAGGCATTCCTTTGTCAACAGCTTTGCTCTCTCTCCTGGGATACATTTATAGCCTGAAATGGAGGGACACTGGAATCAGCATTCCCCTGAAGAGGACTGTAGCCCAGAGAGCCGGGGGTGCCGATTCACAGCTCATCCTTCAGTAACAGTAATGCTTTTTAATGTAGTGGCAAATTTCTGGTATTGGAACAAAATTATATGCTGTTTCCATAACAAATCCTATTGGGAAGGGGAAGGATTTCTGGTTTGTTCGTGTAGTAACGCTCCAAATTTCTGGTATGTGCATATACTTTTAGAAGTGTTTTGGTTCTTTATTTGAGTGGCAAGGCAGCGTTCTGGTGGGCCTGAATTCTGCCCTCTGGATGATGCCCACCCTTCTGCTGCCGTCTCAGTGCTTGTTGTCAGGAACCAGTACACTTAGAGGTGGTGCTGAGGGTTCCATTCATTTAAATGGGCAGCATTTGTATTTTTGTACTATTCAAAGGGATGATAACTAGGCACGAGAAGAGGCTGCTGTGTAAGTACAGGAGTATTATTTTTCAGAATGGACTGCAGGCCATCATGGACCAAAGGCCTCACCAGTCTTCTGCTGCTCCCAGTTATAAGAGACAGCTTCCAGACCAACACTGATCCTTTTGAAAAGGTGTGCACCCTGCAGCTGGCCAGAGAAAGCAATCGTGGGTTTGGTGTGATACACGTAGTTGAAGTAATAATTTAAAAAGTTTGCATTTGTATGACGTAACTCCTCCATCCCTATGCTGGGTGGCCTTAGAAAGAGCATCAGCTAGCAAGACTCATGACAGCTGAAGAGCTGACAGGTAAGAGGTTAAATGCTTACCTGTAGAAATAAGGAAACTGAGGTAAGGTTCTATTTTCATCACAAATTGACCCTCTAGTGCTTAAACACTGGAATTGCTTTATATTCGATAGATGTTTCCAATAACAGCACTACAGTAGTAGCAATACCGTGCAAAATCAGCTCTGAATATCACTCCCCTCCACCCCTTTCCATTCTGTTAGACTTGTATTGGCTGCTGTACGCACTTCTTGAATCCAGAGCATCATTGCTTTCTATGTCAGCAAACAGAAGAGTGAAGGTGTCAGAGGGATTCTGAATTCAAATGTTGATATAAAAATGCAAGTCCTTAAGCTGCTTGGTTCCATTAGAAGTGAGGGTTGCTCTCAGGTCCCTAGCTGAGGGCAGGGGGGAGAATGTTCTCATGCTTGTAGATCTCTTGCCTTTATTGTTCATCATGGAGCAAAGGAACTTTGTTTTTCTTACTTTGGACTGAACCCCTTGCTGCCTGCGTGTTTACAGCACAGAAGTATCACTGGAGAAGTACTTTGCTCTGAAGCTCCTGATGGGGTTTGACATAGTGGTACCATAATTTTAAAAAAATAGATTAGTGGGTTTAGGAGCCCAGACTCAGTGACTTAAAACTGAGGCTTTGCTTTTCACAGTTTTAGTTTTTAGAAGTCTCCAAACACTTTAAGATGTGAAATAGATGCTTAAGGACAAACTAAGCACCCCAGAGTTAGGTCCTGGACACATCACAAGCATTATGAGCCCCATATTCATTTGAGAGTAGCCCAGTGTCAGTGTTAAAGCAGCCTGGATAACACTGTGCCCTGTGAGAAAAAACGAAGGGCATAACTGCACTTATTTGCCAGCAGAAATTCACTCTGTACCTTTACTTAGTCATTGGAGGTCACCAAATGGAAAAGCAAATACTGTTTCTGTCATATGGGAGAGATTTCAGTGAATTAGCAAAATAGACCTTAATAAGCAATATATAATTGCAAGTGCATCATTTTCCAGATAAAAGCAGTACCGTTTTGATAGTTAAGCCATAGACGGTGCTTTTAAAAAATGTAAACGCTTTAAGAAAACATTCTGATTTTTTAGACCATGACAACTGTGTTTCGAATCTCAACTTGTGTTTAGTCTAAACTTCCAGTGTAACCACATCAGAGAGTCTTCCAGGCATCAGGTCATGCCCTTGTTTGCATTCAAATCAGCAGCATTAAGTTGCTTATCTTGAGGTTGAATAAATAAACTCTAGTCTTCTACTCAGACAACACAATGAAGATGCACATTCAGCCATGGACCTTGTGTGAAATGCTGTTGGATTGAGACTCCACAAGCCTTGCCCAAGCATCCCAAGGCTTTGTTGCAATACATGAAAGTATTGGATGTGCTGGAACTGCACTACAGTGCAACCTTTGCAATAACCAGTAAACACTGATATAAGCACACTGCCTTGGGAGGCTTGTGGCAGCCACCATAATAGACTATCTACAAAATAACTTCAGAAATATTGAAGTGATAGACTACTTGCCATTAGCTGTCTTTTGGATAATTGCATTACTAATGGTCTGCAATGGTTAATAAGGCGTTATCTGAGTTTAATGTATAAGACTACCTACCCTCTGTCAGTAGTGCAGTGTGGTAGGTGGAATTTGCCCATGTGGTATCACCAGGATTCCTTTGGATGAGGGAAAACAGTGGTTTTGTTTAGTTCTAGTACAACTTGGCTAATATTAATTACTTGCTACAGCACAAATTTAAAAATCAGTTATCATGGGGTAGTTTGATGACAAAGATCATAAGAAAAATGAAAGTGGCCTGTATTCCTCAGGTGGGATATCTTGGTGCTGTTTTCTTGCAAAGTTGTTTGTGTAAGTCAGATCTTTTATAACTGTTTTACATTATGTGACTCGGTGTCAGTCTCGTTGCTCTGTTTAAATCAGTCTGACAGTACGACTCACTGATGCTGTGTGACTTGTCATGTTGTCTTATTCATGTTAATTACTACTGCTTTGTTACTGGTAACTTGTTTGACCTCCACTACCATACTACTGAAGTTAAGGACAGAACCTGGTAGCCACAGGAGTGTGCAATCTGTTTACCAAGACAAGAGTTTGTCCATCCCCTCTGGCAGCTTGCCTACCACTGGTTCAGCACCTGCTGCTGCACCTTGGGTGCCAGACTGTCACCCTCCATCAGAGGTAGTGTGTGCTTTCTTCTGCAAACTCCACGGATGCCCTGCTGGCAGAGGCTGTGCTGAATTGGCTGATTTTCCTGGCTGGCTGAGCAATGTGCTGGATCCTTGTGTTTTTCCTCCACCTACCTAGGGTGGAGACTATCCTGGCTGTTCTTCATCCCTATGTTTTCATGGAGGAAGTTACGGGCAGTATTGTGCCATTACAACATCTCCAGATGACCTTCTGTGGCTTGCATTCTGCTGCTTGCTTGCCTGTGCCCTCTCTGATAACCTCACTGGAAGTTGCCTTGCTCTAACCATTGCCAGAATATAACTCAAGCAGATCCCAGTTTATTCTTGAGGACTCGCAGTGCTGTGTTCATCACACAATCCTTGCTGTCCAAATAGAGAAGTGACTTACTCTCAAGTTGTTTGACAGCTTCTTTATTCGTGACATTTTACTGTTAAATACAAGCATAAAGAGCATCCCCAAGGAGCTGATCTTCAGCTAGTACTGAGAGTGTAGTGTGCACAAATAAGGATTTTCCACTTCTTCAAATTCACTTATTACTGTGCATTATGATAAATTGGCTCAATGTAAAAGTGAGGAGAAAAGGGTGCAATCACACCTTCATGATTGCCTTCAGGAAAACAAGTGTTTCATTTGTGGCCTTCTCATGTACAAATGTGTCTAAAGAGGAAATAAAATGTTAAGAAAAGCCAACACAAAACCCCAATTAAAACTTCTCAAAATATTTATATAAATGAAAAGAATTGCAGGAGCAACAGCTCATCATGAAGTCAGATCTTGCTATGACTCTTGTTAACTTTTCAGTACTTCTTTGTCTGTAACGGTGAAAGCTTCACCTAATTTCTGTGAACAGGGAGGGGAATTAGTCACTTCTTAGCATGAAGCCCTCTGTTAAAAGATTACAAGTAGTTTATTTATTTACTTCTTAATTTTAAAAAAAAAAGTTCTAATTCTGAGGAAAAGGAAAGACAGTTTTGCAAGCATGCTCCGGGGGTTAGTATTTTGTAGGACTGGGCACTTCACTGCTGCTGCTATTAACAGAAGCAAATGGTACTTGTCTCCAAAGACTGGAAAATGGGATCTAGCCATTTCCAGTTCGGAGCTGCAACTGGGATGGCTATGACATGGTGTCTGACTGTAGTGTCTGTTTCCTGACACAAAGACAAAGGTTTGCAGTTTCTGAGTGGTGGAGTGTACCAGCTCTAAGCCCGAATGTGACAGCAGATGGAGACCACCATGACAGCTACTGCTAGTCCTGTCACTCTTGGTGTTGTACAGGAGCTGCTGTCCCCTGGTGCTGAGAACATTGCAGGGAGAGAGAAGAACGCCAGGGCCTGGGTAGGCAGGGGCCTGCAGTGTATGGGCAAGGAGGGATCAGAGAGGCAGAAGGAGATGGTTGTCTGCATGGGTCAGGTGAACTGGGAGCTATGGCTGTGCAAGCTTGGTACCTCTTCTGCCAAGGGTAGCTGAAGGGCACTGTAACTCAGCCATGGTAAGGCTGTGGCTCTCCAGAGTGTGCAGAAACTATGGGGTAGTCCTCCAGCATGTGTCCCAGAGCCACAGAAGATGGAGGCAGGGAAATGGCTTTTGCCTGTGTGCTTCTGAATGGCAGCAAGATAAAATCCTGTTCCATGCTTTGCACCAGCAGACCTGGAAGAGTGGGCTGCAAAACTGGGGCTGGGGGGTGGTGGGCTGGGGAGCGGAGCAGGGTGAGGAGCTCAACCTGAGCCAGCCGTCTCTAGATGGCAACCACACGGGTTTCCGCCAGGTATTCAGGTTTTCCTGGATCCTGTTTTCCACTCCAAGATTAAAAATCTTCCCTCAGGGGAGAATGAAAAAGGAAATTGTGTGGTAGGCTTTGCTATGTTTCCAGCTGACTTTTTCCATAGAAGTGGGCAGTTGGGCCCAGTGTTTTTTAAGATGTCTTTACAGTATGAGTAAAATCCTGGTTCTGCTGAAAGCAATTGTGAGGCTTCCGTTGGCCTCAGGAGGGCTGTAATTTCATCTTGGCTTCAAAATGTGTTAGGAAGTGTGGAGATCCTGGAAACAGAAAGAGGGAATGTATAAAATAGATTTATCTTCTGAAAGCTATTCATATTATCAGGCTTCAGAATATTTTCAGTGTTTTGTGATCCTGTTTATTAAGAGTACATGGGTACTGTTCAGGGGCAGACATTATCTAAAGATTTGTGACTTCAACACCTCACTCCTCAGTTCAGTCAAAAAATCAGAGATCAAGATTAGTTTTCAAAAATGAACAGTTAAATGCTTGTTTTGATTTTAGGGTCCTTTTCTTTTTAAACAGAAGTTGTCTTCTCTGAAATGGGGCTACATTTACTTCTGCACGTGCTGGCAATCGGAATGTCTAGCAGGTATTTCTACCATCATTTGTTTTTTCTGATTCTTTGTAAAAGTCCAATTTTATACTTGCTCAGAAGTGTTTTCTTCTCACAGCAGTTCTGGAAATAGCATTTCTTTGCAGCCAGTGAGAGGATGTGTACCATCCATGAAGGCAGCCTGGAGAGCAGGCACAGGCAAACTGCAAAACAGCATAACTTGTGGAATTAACACTTCACGTAGACACCCATTAAAAATATTCGGAGATTGACTCAGCCTGCCCTTGTTGCACAAATAACATGCTTGGCTCGGAATGATTCCAGATCTTATCTGCTCTCAGCGCAAGTTCAGTGTGGAGGGCCTGATCCTGTTCTCATTAACCTCCAAAGGAGTTTTGCTGCTCACTTCAAAGAGAATTACATCAGCAGCGTTTGCAGGGAAGCACACACAGTTCCCATATCTTTTCCCTTTTCTCTCTCTCTCTCTCTCTCTCTCTCTCTCTCTCTTTTTATATTCCAAACTACAGCAAAACAAAGAAAGGCTAGGAAGGAGTCGAAATAAATCTGCTTTCTGTTGAGCAATGTTGCTGCATGAGAGCTCTGTTTGTTTGGAGTTCTTAAGTGCAAATTGAGAGTAGAATCTATCAAGAGCTAAGATTATCAAGCGTTTGGTTATATTTGTTGCTGAGCACCCTCAATTTCCATCACCCCATGATGGGAGCCTCACACTGTTTCATGGTGTTTCTTTGCACTTTGCACAACTATTTGCAAACGGCTGGAGCTGAGCGGCTGCATTCAGCCACTGGTGATGTACCCGTGTCAACAGTGGTGCATGTGGTGGTCACTGCAGAGGGCTGCATTAAGCCCCCAGGAAGGTAACCCTGTTCTTCCTTTGTTTTCCCTGTGCATAGCTTTTGAAAAGGAGGAAGCACGTCTGGAGGAGGGATGGGATGGAGCAACCACTGGGGATTTTGTTTGTTTTCCCGTTTCTTCCAGGCTGTCAGATGAAATAGCAGAATGAATTCACCCATATTTTGCCTTTTTAGTTTTGGTGTTTTGTAGAAGAAAAGCCTTGTGACTCTGCAAATACGCTGCTTCCTATGGGGGAGGGACCATGCATGTCATTCAGCCATTCAACATACCACAAGTGTTTTTAAAAAACTCTCTTTGTGCTGGAAGAGCATGGCACCACAAATCCATCACCTTCCATGGTGTACATGAACAGAGTCTGCCCCTGGTTCCAGAAGAACTCTTCCTGCCCTTGGAGACCCAGAAGGACTCCTTGCCTTTACTATCCCCTTTTCTCCATCTCCAGGCACCTGCCTTGGCTCAGATGCTTTTCTCTGCCACATGCATGTTTGTCCCAGAGGAAGCCAGACAGGATCATCTGCTGCTACCCAATGGTAATGAGGTCGTGACAAGCTGAGATAGCTACTCCCATTGTCTGCCAAACTCAAACTTTTTCACTTCCATTTAAAGTGTCTTGTATTCCCATTTCCTGTCCTCTGAAGGTCGATTACCTGGTTTCTAATATTTGAAATCATCCATTGTGGGGGATGCTCTTGCTGTCCCGAGGGAGTGAACATGAACCAGCTCGCTTCTAGTCTTTGAGGTTTTTCCCCCCTGCCCTACTGTTGCTCTGTTTGATTGTCAGTCAGCCTTGCCAACTCTTTGCCATGCCAGAAGAGAGCTTCCTTATCCCCATGCTGGAAACACCCTCTTCCCTCCTGGCTGTGGACAGGCATCCCTCCAAGCTGTTTCCTTCTCACTTTGGCAAGTCGTCTTAAGACAAGAATCAGGGCAAATGACACGTGGGGACATGAACCTCTATGTTTTTCTCCACCATAACTGCCTCAGCCACTGGAAACTTTGCTGTGTCCAGTGGGTGTCTATGAGTGTCACCATCTCGGCCTGTATCATTCTCCTCAAGTAGTCTTTGAAATGCAATGGGAGTCTGAGTTCAGAGCTCAGCGTCTGGGTCCACATGTCTGCTGCAAGGCAAGGACAGTGAGAATAGAACTCAGATTTTCCATATCACCCTTGTGTTTCCTGACAAATAGGTTCTTCTGAGCATGTGTCCTCTCTTTTTTCCACAAAGGAATTACTAAACATCTTAGGTTTCTCATAATGCAAGATAGGAAGAAGCCTGAAATTTTAAAGTTTCAGGAGACAGGTAGGCGACCTGTTTCCAGAGGTGATTGTCCTGCTCTACACTGTGCTGGTGCAGTCTCACCTCAAGTATTGTGTACTGCGCCACAGTACAAGAGGGACATAAAAATATTGAAAAGTGTCCAGAGGAGGGCAATGAGGATGGGGAAGGGTCTGGAGGGGAAGTGTTGTGAGGAGAGGCTGAAGTCCTTTGGTTTGTACAGCTTGGAAAAGAGGAGACTGAGGGAAGACCTCGTTGCGGCCTATGGCTTCTTGACAAGGGGGAGAGAAGGGGCATGCTCTGATCTCCTCTCTTTGGTGGCCAGCAGTAGAACCAAGGGAACAGTATGAAGCTGTTACAGAGCAGCTTTAGGCTGGATATTAGGAAGAAGTTCTTTACTGAGAGAGTGGTTGGGCACTGGAACAGATTCCCCAGGGAAGTGGTCACAGCACCAACCTTGGCTGAGTTCAAGAAGTGTTTTCACATGCTCTGACTTGGTTGATCCAGTGTGTAGCCAGGAGTTGGACTTGATGATCCTTATCGGTCCCTTTCAACTCAGATTATTCTATGATTTTCTGATTGCCCAAGCATCATGATAAGTGCCTAGTGCTTAGGTCTTGAGTTCGACCCTCACACTCAACACTGTCTTCTTTCTGGTGTCAGAAGAACCCAAAAAATCTTTCTGAAGTCCACTGGTGAATTTTCACGTGGTTAATATGGAAACAAGCATACACTTTTAACAGTAAAATTGCTGAATGAGAGAAACATCCAAAGGTTCTTGGTGGAAGTCCTGTTACTTGAAGCTTTTAAATCCAGATGACCTATCTTCCCGATAGGATAGCCAATGTCACACCAGTCTTTAAAAAAGGCAAGAAGGAGGATCCCAGTAACTATAGGCCAGTCAGCCTCACTTCTGTCCCTGGAAAGGTGATGGAACAGCTTGTTTTGGATGCCATCTCCAAACAACTGGAAGAGAAGAAGGTCATGAGGAATAGTCAGCATGGATTCACCAAGGAGAGATCGTGCTCGACCAATCTCATAGCCTTCTATGATGTTATTACCAACTGGGTGGATGGAGGGAGAGCAGTGGATGTCATCTACCTCGACTTTAGCAAAGCTTTCGATACTGTCTCCCACAACATCCTGATAGAGAAGCTGAGGAAACAAGGGATAGACGAGTGGACAGTGAGGTGGGTTGAGAACTGGCTGTCAGACCGGGCTCAGAGGGTCGTGATCAGTGGAGTAGAATCTGAATGGAGGCCTGTGACTAGCGGTGTTCCCCAGGGCTCGGTGTTGGGTCCAGTCCTGTTTAATATCTTCATTGACGACCTTGATGAGGGAATAGCATCCACCCTCAGCAAGTATGCCGATGATACAAAGCTGGGAGGAGTGGCTGACACGCAGGAACACTGCGCTGCCATTCAGCGAGATCTGGACAGGCTGGAGAGCTGGGCAGGGAGAAATCTAATGAAATTCAACAAAAGCAAGTGCAAAGTCTTGCACCTGGGGAGGAATAACCGACTGTATCAGTACAGGCTGGGGGATGACCTGTTGGAGAAGAGCTCTATGGAGAAGGACCTAGGGGTCCTGGTGGATGACAGGTTGGCTATGAGCCAGCAGTGTGCCCTGGTGGCCAAGAGAGCCAATGGGATCCTGGGATGCATCAGGAAGAGTGATCCTCCCCCTCTACTCTGCGTTGGTCAGGCCCCACCTGGAATACTGTGTCCAGTTCTGGGCTCCCTGGTATAGAAAAGACAGGGACCTTCTGGAGAGAGTCCAGAGAAGGGCGACAAAGATGATTAGGGGTCTGGAACATCTCCCCTATGAGGAAAGGCTGAGTGAGCTGGGTCTGTTCAGCTTGGAAAAAAGAAGACTTAGGGGGGACCTAATTAGTGTTTACAAGTATCTTAGACATGGGTGGCAGGGGGAATTGGCCAGCCCCTTTTCAGTGGTCAGTGGGGACAGGACAAGGGGCAATGGCTGTAAGCTGGAGCACAGGAAGTTCCACACCAACATGCGGAAGAACTTTTTCACAGTGAGGGTGACAGAGCAGTGGAATAGGCTGCCCAGGGAGGTGGTGGAGTCTCCTTCTCTGGAGATATTCAAGTCTCGTCTGGATGCCTATCTATGTAATATGAGATAGGAAGCCTGTTTTGGCAGGGGGGTTGGACCCGAAGATCTCTTGAGGTCCCTTCCAACCCCTAAGATTCTGTAAGATTCTGTGATTCTGTGAAAGATGAGCTTTTGTGCACCATCAAATGCATTTGATGGAACTATAACTGATACAAATTCTGTGGGTTTTTTGAGGCAAAAGGCTTAGTTATATAATTGTAAATGTACCTTCTGGACTTAAACTCTGTCAATAGCAGTAGGAGGAGTTCACCTGAGCCTTCTCCTTCACTGACTACATTGTCTGCCATTCAGAAATTGTTTGGATAGTTCTCCAAGTTCCTCTGGTGGACATTATCAGGGAGGATCATGAGATGTACCAGAAAGTGCTCTAATAACTGGTGTGAGGACTGGCGGGGGCAGCATGACTGCCAGGTGCCATGCAGCTCGGCAGGTAGGTGGAAATGATGCAAAGGTAAGCAAAGACATGAGCCCTCTCCTGCTGCCACTGCGCCCCTGCGGAGTGCAAGGGGTGGACGATGTAAAGGACAGCGCACAAACGTGACAATAGCTCGCTAAGAAAGCCTTGATGTTCTTCTGCCGTGGTCCCCCTGTGAAAGAATTATTTTAGATAATCACAAAAACATGTCCTGCGGCAGAACCCAATCCCTACCACCTCTGAGTCTGTTTAGAAGATGACATGCTTTTGGCAAGTGCTTCAATAGCCACTGAAATGCCCAATGCATGTTAACGATCTAACCAATAAGTTATAGGTTCCTATATTTTTTTTAATTCATTGAAGAACATTGACAAAACTGCAAACACATGTTTCTGCTGCTAAAGCTTAGCCTTATCACAGTTTGAAAATGTGGAAAATCAATTACATGCTTTGAATTACTCCCTTTATTGCTATAAAAGAATTTCTTCATTCTTTCAGGGTAGTGTACACTTGGTAACATCTACCACTAACAGGCTGTTAGGACTTTCTGCTAAATTAATACACTACAAGTAAACTAAACAGAAGGCCAGTGGAATGCTAAACATCCACTTTCTCCTCTGTTGTGGCTGTGCCGCAGCTTGGGAACCCTTAGCCTTGTTGCTACAACATCTGGACAACATTTGGGGCTGTCTCTCAAGTGCATGGGTGTGCACCTCCGGTGAATTTTAACTTTCAACATCTCTCTGCCTCTAATCTATATTTAATGTTTCATGACTAGTAGTCAAAGATACTTCAGCTAAATATCAGGTTGGAATGAAAATGATCCTTGGGAAAACACTAATTTTCAGCATTCGCCGGCAAAGTATCTGTGACAGAGATATTCCCTGGAGATTTGTAGCCCATTCTCTCACAGTAATAATAATTAAGACTCATGATTACTATGCCCACATAATCAAAGATCGCTTCATAAAATGTACTCCCTAAAGGGACGAATTCCCTGCTCCTAACTGGATGTCAGTCAGAGGGATCAGCACCCCCAGGGATCTGGAGTCTTTGCTTGCCCTTTTCATTACCGTGTTGTTAGCATTGTGTTACTTCATATTCTTCTCAATGCAAATGAGTAGGTAATCATGTGTAAATCGTGCCCTCCAGAAGGCACATGTGGTGAGTTTTTTTCCCCAAATCTACCACAGGGATTTCTCACATGGAACATAATTACATCTCTGCCATATGGGCTCATTTATATTCTATTACAGGTTAAGCTAATACGACTCAGAAATATGCTAAAAATACCTCAAAGTATTTTGAGCACTGTCAAAACACTTGTCATTTCTTGCTTGCCTGTTTGATTGTGAATGACTTTATATTTATTTAGAGATCTGCAGTGCCAAGTAACTTCAGAAAAACAAAATCGGGCCAGTTCTTTGCTGCCCACTCTCCAAAAAGATATTTTAAATTCTCTCCCATGACATTTTCTTTCAGCAATGGCAGATAGATCAGTGAGCAATGAAACTGAAAAGCCTCTAAGACGGATTTACCTGAAGCAACACCTCTGTGGGTTTTTGATTTCCCAGGAGGAAAGGAGTGTGCGTTTCAGTTGTATAGCTTTGTCATAATTAGGCTAGACCAGGTCTGTGTTTGATGTAATTACTTTGTCCTGACAGAGCTATACTCACATTTTAACCATAATAGAAGCAGAGAGCTCTCTAACCATGGAGGAAGGGCTATTGTGGAAATAACAGTAGCCCAAAAAACGTCAAGATAAGAATAGGTCAGTGGTGAGTACCATACATAAGTACTTAAAATAGGAAGGAACTAAAAGTTATGTATCATTGTTGTCTGAATTGTGCTACTACATAATGATACGTTATTTTCCAACTTCAGTGGACATGTTTAATATAATGGCAAGATTTTATTTGTCAAATTATTATTATTATTGTTGTTGTTGTTGTTTTTATTGTTATTACTACTCCTACTACTCCTACTCCTACTTCACTGATTTATAAGACTAATACCACTAGCATATCTGGACAAAATCTGGGTCCACCGCAATCAATCTTCATTTTATTCTTTTTATTCATAAATTCAGTATTTCACCCTTTGAAATTTGATCAGGTTTCCTTTATTCCGCTAGCTGAGGAGGAAGCGTAACATAGGTAGGAGGATTAGGCCAGAGAATGGGAGAGGACTGTACTGGACCTGCACATGGTAAGTGTTGCAAAAGGAGTGTTCCAAGGAGACGCCTGTGAGGAATCAGACCACATTTTTGAACAGCAGCTGCATGTTTCCTATAACCAGGAGATAAAATTCAGTCGTGGTCTAATCAGTTCTGATACCTTTATAGAATTGATTAATATTTTTCAGACTGGTGCTAGGAAGTGTTTGCTGTTTTCTGTTTTTATTGTACCACAGAATAGTAAACATTTTAGATTATTCAGCATTTGTACACCAAGCCCAACTGTTCCTGAATGTTTTTTATGTGTTTCCAGTGAACAGTAATTATTGCTAACCCCTTGTGCTTAGATGCTTGTGTATGTAAGCAACTAACATTAAGTGTATAAGAAGTCTCCTTGAAGTCAGACACTTAAGTATTTTTCTGAATCAAAGCCTAGAAGCTACGATGTCTGTATTTGTGCAATAGAATTGAACTCACAGGAGAGTGCTCCTTTGGAGTTTGCCTTGTTCTTGAAAAACATCTTTCAAAATCAGCTGAAACAACAGTGTTTTGGTCAGAACTGTGCACGGATCATTGCTGAATAGGGAGAGCAGTCTGTTCGACTGTGTGTTCAGCATAGAAGGGAAAAAAAATTCAGGCCAGCTATGAGTTTATTACCTGAGAAAAGTATTTTTCCAGCCTTCGTTATTCCTGAAGCAGTGTTAGGGACACTGCAGTGATTTCATACATCAGGGAGACCTAAAAAACAGAGTGGTCTCCTGGGCTGCAGAACAAAGGGAAACAAACTTCAAATCTCAGGGCTAACTCCATTAAATAATGTTTTAATTCAGCTCTCACAGACATTTGATTAAAGAATCTGCTATACCATTTCTTTTGCAGTTTCCATAGCCCCGGTTGTGTAAAAGCATCCCATGCCCTTAGAAAAACAGCCTCCCCCTTTCACACACAAAAGGGACTCTTTTACTCGACATCTTCACAGCTTGCTTCCTTTTTCTTCAGGCAAGGTTTTTCATTTTCATCCCGTAATTTTGTTTAATATAAAAGTATGGTCACTGCGGATGAAAGATGGCTGTGTGCCTGTCCTGGTTTTGTACACTTCCCCGGGGCATCCAGCATTGCCTGCCGCTGCAGTCAGGTCCAAGCGGTGGTGTGAACTGATGGTTGTCCTCGTGTCGCACCAGAGCACAGGCAGAGGCAGTGGAAAGGGGACAGGCTGAACAGGTAACTGTATTCTTACATATTCTGGATAACAACCTTTCCAGTTGAGAGGATGACGGTAAATGTGCCCTCCTAGAGATCTCCTTTATTAATTGCATGCTGGAGGTGGCAATTTGGTGATATTTGCAATGCATATTAATCAGCCATATGTCAGTATGTCAATATTTTCCTTTAGATAGTGGGCAGACGTGGGTTTTAAGAAGAAATATCCAGCTGGCATTACATGTGTATGTTCAGTTGTGTGTTCTGGATAAGGTGTCTGTGCCTGGATGGAAAGTCCTGGTCTGTGCTGGGAATCAGCGTGTTTCAGCATGCATACTGTCTGCAGGAATAGCTCAATCAAGTGACTTCATATGAAAATTCAATTCTTGACATCCACACTGGCATTTTAAGTCAATCACTCCTGCAAATACAAATCATCTCATGATCTGGACCTTCTTTGTCATTTAATGGATAAATGTGAAATTCTTTTGCTGTCTAACATGATCAACTCCCTGCCAATACTCAGCTCTCTGATACTCTTTGTAAATAATTATAGTTTGCATCATCCATTTGGCTAATACACAGTGCCTGCTTTCCAAAGATGCGTAGATGAGAATCTGTTTTAATACCTGTACAAATAAACTAAATTTATTTTGCATACTGTTCACTGTAGCCCTTAGCAGGGGAATCAGACTTCGCGTAAACGTGGATTAGATAAGCCTTTCAATGTGAGTGGGGGAGGAGGTGAAATTTCGCCTTTAATTCCCTCATCTACGGAGAGAGAAAAAAATGGCTTCCAGAAACAAAAATATAGGGCAGGATTGCAGAGCCCTTACTCATGTTGCTGAGTAGTTTCTCATTGGATTTATCCCACTGAAGCTTAATAATAACACCTCCAGGGTGGCTAAAAGGATACAGAGTTTCTTGCCAGTCCCTTTGATGCTTTGTCTACTGCAGAATGTATACATCATATCTTCAAACCTCCTTGTGGGGCTGGACTTCTCTTTGCAGTTTCTGATCACCATTGCTGCAGCATAGGTTAGGAGCCTGTAAATCTCCAAACTGCCTGGTGGGTAACACCAATGGGTGTTCTGATGCAGCTGGTGGGTTGTGTAAGAGGGGTAGGCTTGATCTTCACCCTGCATGTATAACTCAGCTTTCAAGCTTTTATCTTAGACTGCATGAATTTTGTCATTTGCAGAATGAAGCCTTCTTCAAGCAAAATTTATCTAGGTAACCTCCATTTTCCCCCTCACACCTATCCTCCTGTAGATAATGTGTAGTTGCACTGGGCAAATTTAAAGCTGGCTGTGACTGAAGTGCTTTTTACTCCTGACTAAAATCCATGATTAAGCAGCGATACAGACGGATTTAAGATTGAATTGCTAAACACATTTAAAAATATGGGGGTAGAAGGCTGAAAATCTGTGCCAAGGAAACCCTTGTAAGGCTAAGTATATATCAAGTAAGTGCTGCTAACATTTTGCAGCATAAAACTCTGTATAGAGGAGATCGTTATCAGACGGAGATGGATTGATTTGCCCTGATATTACAATAGCATCCCTGATTGCAGGTACCATGGCCAGAGTGGTTTCAGAGCAGCAGTACATCCTTTGTTCACTTGGTTTCTCACTGATGAAAAAAATATATTTTTCATTTTCGTATGTGGAATTCTTGTTAAAATACTCCGTGCTATAAAATTGCTTGGGGAGGATAAACTACCAAGCAAAAAAAAAAAAAAAAAGTATTTTAAGATCCATCCTCTCAAAAGGGAGAAGCCTGTACCCTTTTGGTTCTTTTGGAGAAGAATTTTCTGGGTGATGCATAAGGAGGGCAGGCAGGTCATCCTGCTGCTGTGCTGGCTGTGGCTACCAATTCCTGCCATGACCTTGCTTTGGGTCTGTGATCTGTGAAGTGAGGCAATGAGGATGCCAGTGCAAACACCAGAGGAATGATGCTGAAGAAGTACAGAGTGGCATGGTGTTAGTGCAGTGAAAGTATTTAATGTACCCAGTAAAGAGCAAAGACTGCAGTAGAAAGGAATAAGGTTGCAGACTATGTGTTGCTGGTGGTGGCACTTGGGCAGGACTGTCCCTGATCCCAAGTGGCTGGTGGGTCAGAGCTTTGCACTGGGAGGAGCAGGAGAAATGCCAACCTGCCTGTTGTCTCACCCGGAGTGGGGGTGTGGCTGAACCCGCTTGCATCTCCTGCGGGGGAAGGAAGTGTGGAGCACCATGTTTTCCAGGGTGGAATTCACACTCACTTTATTTAAACTCGGCAAGGTGATCACTTAGGGCCTGAGTGTGTGGATCCTCTACTGACTCATTCACACAGGCAGGAGGATCCTGCTGGCACAGGTAGGTTCCCAGTACAAGTATGTTTTATTTACAGCGTGAAGTGCAGAGCCTTTCTTTTTAAAGAATATCGTGCTCTCACCTTCTGGGCTACAACTCAGTTGCAAAATGTGTATTTTTTGACAAGGGATGTCATTGAATGGGATTTCTGATAAATTGTAAAAGCTCATCCAATTGTTTTACCGTTGCATGTGTGAAGGCATGTGCAGAGGCAAACGCAAGTTTACCTGGTTTTGAAAAACTCAGTTACCTTTTTTCCTCTTTATGGTTGTGAATATTTTACTCTCCACCAACAGCCTGACTGCTGCTGGCTTAAATTCAGTGCTGTAAAAATATCATAAAAAAAGGGAATGCACATCTTTATTCAGTAAATTTCTGCAAGGATTTTTGTAGCTGAAAATGTGGTATTGATTTTTTTTAAAACATGGTGGGAACCCAATCACATTTTGGGGATTCTTAGGGAATCGCCTTATGTTTTGTCATGTTTAAAATGAGAAAGTCTGAAGGACTGTCTACCCCCCTGAAACTATAATCATGAATACTGTTAGTCACTTGAGTTTTTATATTTGTTTCTCCTTCCCTAAGTGTTTTGCATATTTTTAGAGTCACTGTAAGAACACTTCAGAGCTTTTAAATTAGATGTACCAGAATTCTTCTGATTCACTGAGAACTTGTATTACAGACATGGACTGATCTTCTGCTGGTTTGTATCCTGCATGGCTGTTTGCACCAGGGAAAAGCTGTTAAATGTTACAAAATCAAATACATTTTTACTGCACCCTTGTTTAGCAATGATGCTGCATAAGTGGCATAGTGTTCAAGATGTACATGCATTTGCAAGGAATTTACCAAATATTAATGCTATTGGAATTTGACTGAACAAAGGGTTACAGAAACAATGTCCTTCCTTCATTTCTTGGAAGGGAACAACAGCTCTGATGTTGTAGTTCATGACTTCATATTGGTCACCAACCACTGAGATGGCTGTGACTTCCATCATCTTTATGTGAGCTGGATTTGACCTGGTGTCCGAGAGGTTGAGAGGCTACGAATTCCCTTGTATTTTATATGCCATTTGGTAACAGCTATTATTTTTTATTCTATTCAAGCTCTTATATGCTACCCACCACTGTAGCTGAAGGCTTTCATTTGAATGCATTCTGAGGGCACAGAAAGAAACATGACTCGCAAGTCACTCCCAGTTTTGCTTCCTGTTCATGTACATCGACATGTCTGGAAGGTTAGACACTATATGGGATTTTTTTCTTCTTTTTTCTTTTATTTTTTGCCCTTTTTCTCTTTTTATTAATGGAAGTAGATTAAGGACCTTGTCAAATACAAGGGGCAGTTCAAATGATTTCTGCAGCGTTGGTTTTGCTTCCTGGAAGGCTGTCTCACACAAAAGACATTATTTCTTCTTACAGAGGGATCCTTCATGCCAGAGTAATTCAGTAGTCCAGTACGTTCCCTGTCTCCACAAATTTTTTAAGACATTTAATGGGAGCATGATCCAAAGAGATGTTCTATATGAGGCCAGTGTAGCAAGTGATCAGACAGTAATTTCAAAACAATTTGTGTTGCTGCTGGGGAGGAAGAGGGCTGCAAGTTACCGTTTCCTTAGGCCATCATTTTCTTTATGGATAGGCTTGCACCACTGTAAGTTTTCATATGTGTAATTAATTCCTGCATTGTCACAAGCACAATCTACATGGCCTTTCTCTTTCTCATCCATGAGTCAAAAGTAGTGCCCAGGTCTTTGCATTCAGCTGCACCAAGATGGAAAAATTGAACTCAAGTTAGAACTCAGCCCTGTCAGTTTTGTGCTGCCTCCATCAATATGAGGTTAATGGATGAAAGTGTGCACTGTGGCTTTTATTGCATATTTAGAAAAATAACCAAACAACTGAATGAGTTTTAGCTTCTGGATAAGTTCACAGTGGAGTGAGAATAACCCTTAGAATCTTCTATGGCAAGTGCCACTTAAGGGGTTTTATGGTAGTTAAAGGCCAGCGGTACAGTGACCCCATTTCCCTGTAACTATTTACACAAAGGGCAGAGACTCTGAGAGAGAAGTGGGGCACATACATGCACAGGCATTGCAGCACACCCTGTGTAGGCACAAATATGGGGAACACAAAGCAAAGGCTGAGACCGTGACCCCACTGATTCGTGGCTCATCCTGACTGTGCTTCAGGGCACAGAGAGCTGAGCTGACTGCTAATGGCACATTCTGATTCTAGGGATTTTGAAGTTGGGTGTGTATGTTATACTGCTGCATGGGTGTCCATGTGTCCTGCGGTCCTGTCTTCCTGGAGGTTAAAACAACTGCAGTGCTACCCATGGCAACAGGCATGGCCCTAACTGCTTGGCAGTAGGCACGCAGCACCGCCACATCGTCAGCAATTCCCACAAGGCCGAATTTTCCCTTTTGACAGAATAAATTGCTTGTATCTTCCAGACTAGATTGCTTGTGTTTCTTGCACAAGGGAAACATTAAAAAAAAATTTTAAAAAAAGAAAAGAAAAAAGTTGCTGGTCAGTGAAAGAGAAGGAATCCATCTTGCTCTGGTACTTTTGTGCATCTGCACTGAAACAGGACAGCAGCTGCCTCAGAGCTGCCCCCACAGCAGGGAAAGAGATTCATCGACATTTAAAGATTCAGCACACAGAAAACAGAATGACGACATCTTCTCTCATTTTCATGCCCAGCAACATGCACTCCGAACAGACAGCTATGCTTCTTCTACAATACCTCTTTATTTTCCTTTAGCTCTGCTTTTCTACCCCTTCCTTCCCAAAGCACTTCTTTGAGTTTTGTTTTTTCTTGTGTTTCATTCGGAACTTATGTTCTTCAGTGACCAAATCCTTCTCCCTTTGTCTCTCATCAGAGCCTTCGTTGCTTTGCATCCACTGGGAAGAACTGATACAGTTATCTCCCAAATTACACTTCAAGAGCCTGAAAGCCTTACTTCACAGATAAACTGGAGAGCACCCCAACTGATATAAATATGGGACATAGCCTTTTCTGCTCTGTTCAGCAGTAGATGATGATTACCCAATTTTGCTACAACATCAGTTGCTACCAGCGGGAACAGTATGCTCTGCCGTCATTCCCAATATTCAATCATTATGTGGTGATTCTTACTGTCTATTATTTTATATTAGGGTAGCAATTAGCGTTCTCAGAGCTCGATGTCTTCTGTCCAACCAGAGAAGATTGTTTCACTCCCAGATTTCTCACAGACTAAACATAAGACAAGAGAGAACAGATAAATCCAGCAGGCAGCTCAGCTAACCGGGGAAATGTCTGTTGGTGCAGTAATGTCACATCAGTGTCTTCTTATAATTTCTCCACCTTTTTGGCTGCAGAAGGCACAAACCCCTCTTGTTTGATTCTAATTTTTTTGGAGCGTAATGTGCTCCCTGCTCCCTCTCGGTCAGACCTATGCTCTCCTTGAATTTCAGCGTCTGACTCAAGGTTGGTGAATGGATCCATGTATATCTCCCTGGAAGGGAGATATGTTTTCCTTATAAAGCAAAGCCAGTATTTTTCAGCATAACAGCAACTGTCTTAATTCACACTCAGTACAAGTATTAGGGGAAGTGTAAAGCAGCCTTGTCCCTGGACAGGGTTGTTCTCCACTCAGCTGAAGTAACAATTCTTCAACAGTTTCATATGTCTCCAGATTACTATTTTGAGTTAAAAAATCATGAGTTTTGTAGACTTGGACAACACTGCTAGCACCCTAAGTCCTGCAGAGGTAATTAGGGATAAGCTGCCAAAGAATATCCTGCCACATTAATGTAATGGTGTGTGCATTTGCTTGACTTGATCTCATATAATCCATCAAATTCTTCAAGAGTAGAAAAGACTGAATCAGCCTTTCTGATAGAAATTATATTCCTGCTGCTTGTGTCCCTGATAAGTTGACCACTTCACTGCTGAGGGGGTTGTATTCCTTTGTTTCACAAGGCACTTGGTAAAATGGCTCTTCCTGGGACAGCAGAAATTTAAAACTGGTAGTTAGAAAGAGAGATCACCAGTGCTTGGTGTTTGCATTTGTTTTGCTGTTTATTTCCTACCTCCTGCTTTATTGCAGGAGGTAAAAAAAACCTGGGGGAACAGTAAAGTTCATTATGCATTAAACACACCTTGGTGGGAAGGAGATTATTTGTCTTCAGCTTTTCAAAGGAAAAGCTAAAACTCAGGAGTGCAATTTTCAAAGGTGGGTCGAAGCTCAAAGCCAGATTTGGACACTCTGGAGCTGCCAGACACTGAAGTGACTCTTTCTCCCCACCATGACTGGTAACTGCAGGCACAAGGTTGCAGAGGCTGACTGCAGGATCTCTGTAACCCAGGCTGCTGAGGACTGCTCAAACATCTGCCAGGAGAGATTTAGCATTGGCAGCCTTGCTTTGGAGCCGGGAGCTGGAGCAGATCACCTGTCCCCATCCTTTCTGTGTTTGTGAGGTAGCAAGACTCCAGGGATCACATCTCTGCTTGAAATTAGGATCATTCGATCAATATTGCCCCCCCTGTAAATTCCCATGGCCACTTCCGTAGTCCTCACTTCATCCCTAGCCTTAGAATCCCTGCTGTAATTAACTGGCTGCCATTGGCATATTTCATGCTAGAAAAGGCACTCTTGGTAGTGAAAAAAGGGGCTCCTGCCAACAATGAATTTTTACCCTAAATTAATGAAATACATTCTGCAAACAAACCCACAGTTGCAGCATTTTTATGTGTGAGATGAGGAGGGTTCCGAGAGCCTCCTGGACAATGCGAAGGTTAGCACTTGGGCACTGCCTGGCCCCTGCCAGCATCAGCAGCCCGGGGGGTAGCACATTCCAGCTTGCCCCAGAGATGGGAATAGTTGTTTGAGAAGAAAATGGTACCTGAAGTCAAATGCTCATTACTGACACCCCCTCACACACACATCTGGGAAGTATTTGCATCCTGCTAGCTTAGGCAGAGGCACAGCCCAGAAGTCAGGTACAGTGACTTAGGGATGAAATACTCTTTCCTCTTCTGGGTTTGTAGAGGCTCTCATGCAGCTTCAGGTCAGAGTGGTTTATCTTGTCCTTGATGGATTGCCCCATGGGATGCTCAGCATCTCTGTGCACTCTTGTGCCCGAATGCTGTCCCACCAGGAGGTCCCTGCACAGTTTCAGTGCTGGGGAGTCTCAGTAGGTCCTTTGGGGTGGGTCCCTGTGCCACCAGCCCAGAGAGCCCTGCCTTTCTAAAGTCAAGGTTTTCAAGCCCTTTTACATTTCTCCATGTCTTTTATCCAGCAGAAGACTGAAGGAGGGGTACAAACTGCACCTGGGTGGTATCCCCAGCTGTGCCATTGACCTGCTAGGTGACAGAAGAGGATCAATGGGAGGGCTCAGCCTTGGCCCATCTGTCATTTACACAGAAATTATGCAGATTGTTTCCAAACCATGACTGTGCAACAATATTAATCTCCAGCTATCAGACGAGTCTATTCAGTCCCCTTTGCCTTCCTCACCACCAGTGCTTCCCATCTCTGCTTGTTTACAACAAGCCCCATCCCCTGCCCTGAGCCAAGCACAGCAGGATGCCTGTCTCATGTGGGCCCCAAGGAGCTACTGTAACATAAATCATATTTTTCATCCTCTCTCCCTCTTCCCTTGTGTTAACTGAGAGGGTGATGGTACAAGGACCATCCTGACTGGAAATAAAGCAGCTGCGTAGAGTTGCTCACAACAGAAGAGAAATTTTTCCATACAGAAACATTTACAAAAGTAGGGTGCAAGTTGAAAGAGAAGGAAAACAGAAAACTTGGAGTGGTGGAGTTTAATTTGTGGTCAAAAACTGAACTTGTGTCTCCCTGCAGCTTCTGCTCCAGCTTGAGCTCCACACCTGATTGCACGGTATGGTGTTGGAAGGACCGCATGGTTTCTGGGAAGCCAGCTTATTAACAGCATGCTCTTCATGGCTGAAATCCACTCTTTCCTGCCTTTCTTATTGCTACCTCCTGTTTCCATCTACTTGCCTAGCCTTCATTTTTTCGCCTGGTCTTCCCCAGGAACAATCCAAGGAAAAAGAGCAGGATTTTTGTGCCTTTTGGTGTGTTTTAGCCAAAATACTCATCACAACTGAACAAAAGGTGGTCTTTTTGGACAAGAGTGATTTTTCATTTTGTAATACCTTTGTAATAAACTGCAATTGTGTTTGTCTGTAAAATTTTAAGGCTGTTTAGGGTGGCTTTGCTGCTTGCTTTTCAGAAAAAAAGCTATTTGGGTGTTGAAAGGGAGAGTTATATTTCCTGATCTGGTATTTTTCAGTCCTCATCACAAACTGCAGTTTTTCTACCTCAAAATTCTAAAGAATTTTACTATTAGGCTGGTGTTTAGTATAACCTATGGGCAACTGGTATAATGACATGAGATCAGCATAACAAACAAAATGATCAGAAATTTAATCAGCTCTCAGTTTTGTGACATATCTCCCAGCCACACCTAAAAAGATGCTTCCACCTTTTCAGAATAAATGAATGAAATGAGCTCTGTACCTTCTATATTATTCACATTTTACTAGCCTGATTTATTGATATTAAAGTTTAAATTCCTTGGATGAAATAACTTGGGTTAAGTTACTACTCAGTAAAACTTTGGGATAGTGACTGTTTCTTTGTTTGGGGTTTACACAGAGTAATGAGGTCCTGACCATATCCTGTGGTCTTTGAAGCCCACAGCTATCGCTAGTAAATGGTAGTGTCATGGCTCTGATTTTCCACCCCTAGGTGAGCTACATCTTCTGTGGCTTTCTCATTCTGTTTTTTTTCCCTTAACTTATCAGAGATAAGGTGTGAATATCCCGCTGTGTCATGACCTCCATGGTAGAAGATATACCACTGCATGTCCTTGTTTGTGTGGATGGCAGCAAGATCTGGGCAGTGGCCAATGATTCCTCTGATACCTGTCTGCCTTTCTTCTCATCACTAATTTCCAAAGAAGCCATCACCTGCTGCTGAGCACAGCCCTTGCCCTGCTGCATCCTGATCATTTAAAAACAAGTCTTCCCGTGGGGAAGAAGATTCATGTGAGTATTTCTCTGGAGAGGGAATCAGGATAGCCCGTCAGCCAGACCCTCACATCTAGTTCTAGGCTACCACACCGGGCTGAATACTTCAAAGCACACTCAACCCTTTCCCCGTACTCCCTGCCATGTCTTATTTTTGACCTTTCCCCTGAGAGATAGGTCCACTAGTGAAGAGAAGATAATTCAGCTCATTTGGCCTCTTGAGACTCCCACTAAGGGGAAGAATAACAATTCAGCAGCAGCTTTACTGATCTGCATAGAAAATTCAGGCTTCTTTTTTGCTGACCCTACTGACTTGCCACATACAGCTGTAAAACTTGATGCTCGTAATCCAGAAAGGCAGCTGGAATTTTCAGCCATAGGCTGTCAAATGTCATGTTCATACTGCAATGGATTAAATGATAATAGCAGAATAATTCTTTTAATAAGACATTTAAGACATGCTGAAATAGAAGCTTTTGTGGAACAAATGTGTAGAATTTTTACAGCATGAGGGCAAAAACAGACACTGAATTTTGCAGCTGTGTTTGTCTTTTTTTTTAGTAAAGATTGTTACTGGTAATTCAGCAGGTCTGTCCTGGTAGTATTACACGCATGCTTGTGACCTCAGCTCCTAGTGAAAGACCACCAGCCCACTGATCTGGAGACTGTGCTGAAAATCTTCCATTTCATGATGCTCTTACCATGAGGGATCGCTTACTTTTTTCTCTTTTCCATAGCTGCCCAGCCTATGCTAAAAGTAAAATTATTATATGAACATGGACTGCAAAGGACCGTTTAGTTCTCTGAGCTCAGCCGCCCCATTACTGTATTTGACCATGCAATAGATCTTCAGCTACAAAGGAGCCACAAAAAGCTTGCCAGCTCCCTGTGACAACTTGCAGACCCATAGCAAAGACCCAAACACACTGGTATATATCAGAGACAGCTGGTGGGGATCAAGGTTTTCACCAATGATTTCAGTTTTTCATTAACAGTTATGGGGGTTGGACCCGATGATCTCTTGAGGTCACTTCCAACCCCTACAATTCTATGATTCTATGCTGTTAGATAATTATCAAATGATCAACTATAACACACTGTCCTACAGAGAAAGGTAGATTACATTCAATCATCTTCACCAATCTGAGCTTAGAAAAAGTTGCTTTGCAACACTAGATCTGGCAGGTAACGTATAACCTTCTGGCTATACCTCATGGACACTCGAGAGATTTCTCTTTCAATAGAAGCACTAATGTAGCCTGTCCTGTCTCTAGATAGAGACCTATCCCTGATGCTTCAGATGGGAGGAAAAAAATAAATAAATCATAGGAGTCCGTTTTGTGGGAAGAAAGGAAATGAAAGGTCTCTATAAAGGCCAAGAAAAATCTAAGGCATGAGATTATACAGCTGTGGTGCAAATGAACACAATGAACAAATGCCTCCTTTCAGAGACAAAGGTCAGAAGGATTCATCACAAGATTAAACTTCTCATATCGGGATCTCCTCCTTAGTCTACCACACAGCCCCATGCAAAAGGCTGTAAGGCTCTGTTTTACAGCTGATGAGAATCTTTGGGTCTCCTGGCCAGTTGTGAGTTCAGCTTGTCTCTGCTCATCATTTGAAAATGTGCTCTATAGCCTATGAGTTTGTTTTGCAAGCTATTACTTACAATCTTAAGCAGAAAGAATCCTTTTTCACTCATTATATAAGACAGACACTGTATAATTTTCATGCCTTTAGCAGAACTTTCCTTCCTTCTTAATTTTTCTTTCCAAAACATTATGTTCCCAATAGGTAGCATATACCTGCCTGGTTAAATTGCATGGAAATAGACTGTCACCTGTTTTATTTAGTGAACTGCTTCTACAGATGCAGATACATTCAGGCGGGAGGACCTCAGAAACGGCTTAGCTGGTAAGAAGTAGCCTGTGCCAATAAGGATGCATGTTAAGCAATGTCCAGCTGTTACCATTCGCACACACAATGAACTCAGTGGGATGTGATGCTCAGGAGCTCCTCTCTCCCCATCTCTGAATCAGAACAAGCTGTTCACTGGCCTTGGCACGGGTGACCTTTGGTCCCTAATCAGGAGAATTATCTTTCCTGCACACACATACAAGTTGAGAAATTCTCACATTCATTGGCCATAAGCATAATGATTTAATTTCAAATGTTTTGATTTGATTGCAAGTAAGAGCTATGCATATGTAGAGAGAGGCAAATATTTCCTCCTTTTGGATGTCCTTGTCAGATTTAGAAAAAAAAAAGGTTTTCAATAAATTGAAGCCCAACTTAATTAGCTTGGATTTTTGTAGCATACTGAGTCTTCAGAAATGCTGTAACAATCTACACAGGAATATTTGTTGAGTAAATTTTCATAAGGCTGTGCATAAGACAAAACTAAATTTGATCAGTTTCCTCAGTGAACTGTTAATAAAGGATGGAAGATCCCAGTGTTTACATAATAACTTACAGCTGTTGAGAAGCTATTTTAGTCAGTGCATAGACCAAGCGTACAGTTACTGTCTCCAAATACCTGTGGTCTAGCCACTTACTTCAGTCTGATGATATTTAGCTGAAATAATCCACCCATAGCTCCTCCTTTGGCTCCCGCCACCCAGACAAGAACTGAATGCAAAGTCGTTTGAAGAAACCCAAACCCAGCTTCTGGAAACCTTCATGACCCCCAGCTGGAGTCTCCCTATCCATCACTTTGCCCCAGGGATAAAGCTTTCCTGGCTGTGGTGAGGGTGGCTGTCACAGTCTGGTCAAATCCACAGGCGCTGGGGTTAGGAGCGATGTCACTGGCAAAGTGGGTCCCCAGTGCTTGGCTGGGTGATCTTGCTCTGAGCCCAGTGTCTTATGTCTGGAGCTCACCTGCGCAGCTCAGGTGGGAGGAGAAGGTGTAATGGAAAGGGGTAACAGATCTTTTTTCTTTCTTTTTTTTTTAAACATAGTTTAATAGTGAGCTACACATAATTATTTCTTTTTTTTCCCTCCTGCTGAATAAGGGGAAATTGCATATACTGATATGAATGCAACCTGGCACTTGATGTTTGATTATTTATGATGATTTTTTTGGTAAACACTCCTTTTCCTTCAATTTGATCATTACCTTTAAAATTGCTTTATGTTTTTAGTATCTAAGTCCAGCTCCTGAGACAAACGTATCTTTCTCTCTCCCACATACTAATTTAAGTGCCTATTTCTTCCAATTATTACTATTATTTCTGATTATTTTTGGAGGAGGTTCATTGTTCACTCAGTGTAGGATTTCACTAAGGTGTTTTTTGATCCAGTTCTTTTAATGAGCATTGGAACCACTCTAGGAAACCACGATAGAAGGTAAATCCCTTTTAAACAAAAAAATAATACAGCTGAGTTATCTGCTGCCTCTGCTGGGGTTAGTAGGGTTGGTATGCTTTTGTATATGAATTGCTTGGGGATAATAGTGTTTTCTACTTGCTTATACATTTTTCATCAGACAAATCAGGCAAAAAGGTTGTATCATACAGATCTGTAAGCGTAGCTACTTCTCTGTCCTGTAGCTGCGAGGGAAAGATGAGATGCATTCTTGTACTTGGAGAAAAAGGGTCAGAGCTAGAGGGGGAAAATGGTACAGAAGTGCAAAGCCTGGGATATAAGTAGCTAGCCCCTAAAGCAGGCGCTAACAAGACCTTCTTGACAACCACTGAGTTTTCTATGCAGCAGAGGAAAAGTTACAGCTGAAAGAAAAGAATCAGGCAAGGAATAGCATTGTACTGTACCTGACTGGGATTATAGCAGCTGAATGAGTCATTGTTATAAAATATGGGCAGCGGAGTGTCCTTTCATGTCTCTCAACGCAGATTGAATGCAGTCCTGACCAAGATGACAAAATTCATTTTGATTGAATAGTTGTCCATATTTTTAAATGAAATGCATGTGGGGCTATTAGCTCAGCTCCCTGTCGAAGGCGGCTGCGCCACGGCCCTGCCATATGTTTGGCAGTGTTTGAAGCACCTGGCGTCCTCCAGAACAGACAGTCGCATTTGAATGGCGATAAATATTAAACCATCTCACAGCTTTCTTTTCCAACTCCAGGGTAGGCATTTTTTACTTTAGAAAAAGTACATAACAATATAAAAGGTTAAGCAAAAATTTATGTACATAAAGTGTTTTATAGAGACAGAAAGGGAGAGGAGGACAGGACTGGCAGGGATCCCGGGCTCCTCCTATGTCTGAGGAGGACAGGATGGGCAGGGACGCAGACTTCTTTGTCTGAAGGAGACACTAGACTTCAGGGGCCAAAAAATGCAAATAATAAGTTGTGCTTTTATTATGGATTTATCACATTATTAAAGCTAAGATGCAATTTTTTCAGCCTGGAGCAATCGTTCCCATAAGTCCTACCCCTATCAAGTTTTCCTCTCTTTTATATCATTAAGAAACTGAAGTGCTTAGCTGCATGCTGAGAGGGTCAGCCATATTCTTTGGCTGAAAAATGAGCAAGTTGCTTTTCCATTGAATAAAGTTTGACTCTTTAGTGACCCATGAGTCTCAATTTCAACCAAATAGCTATACTGCATGTCCGTCTGCTTCTCCTGGGTAATTTTTTTAAAGTGTTACTTGGATTTATGGTATATTTTGTGGTTAAAGAGCTATTGATACAATTACACAGGATGCTGTTGTTTTGATTACCTCCTCCACTGCAAGGTGAATTCAGACGGGAGTAAGTGAAAGCAAAGACTGGGACAACCACAGAATGGAGAACCCATCACATGACAGAAAAGAAAGTCTTAGAGAAGACACCATTTATGCCTCAGAGCATGTCTCCGATCATGTCTCCAGGACAAAAAGGACCTTTCTTCCAAAGGCCAATGTGGCACAAAGATGTAAAACAGATGTTAGTAGAATGAAAGGAGTGAGAATCTCAGCTGGACTTCTAGGCAATTACTGGGGTTTATACCCACAGTTTGAAGCTAATTTTTGGTTGCGATAGCCATAAAGTGTGATGACAAGTTGTCTACAATAGGTGGTAAGTGACACTGATGAGAAAAGTGCCTTTTCTAATAATTTTATCAATGTTCCTCATACCAAAAATATCTTCCACAATGGATTGATGGGGAGTACTGAGGACTTTACAACATACTTTCTAGCTGGAAATAGTGCAGCATTACTTCTTTTCTTTTTGATACATTGTAAAGGTGGAAATTAGTTGAGTGCTCCTGTTGTTTCACTCGTTCTGAGGATCATATTCAAATCCCACTTCTATCATTCTTCTGCCTATAGCTGCTTCTATGAAAGTCTTGGTTAGTGGACTCCATCTAAAAAGTCCTTGCCTTTCTTCCAGGAACTGCCTCCCATTCCAGCTCTCCACTTTTAAAAGAAATTCTGAGTAGCACACAGCATAGCATATAGCAATAATGATACAGAAAAAACACTGTTCCTGGAACATATTATTTTCTGTCAGTGTTTCATTAGCTAAAGTAGATGACCAGCTCTGTAAAACGATGGTTGCTCTTTACTTTTCTAGATTGCTATTACGACCATGCTGATTTTTAGATAACTGTCCTATACAGTGTAGAAGTGCAAATAAAAAAAAAGAAAAAAAAAGGAAAAAAAAAAAGAAAAAGAAAAAGCCACTTCTCCTGCTGTATGTTAACGTCAAAATATGAAAAGTGCAATACACTGAAAATATGATAAGATGAAGTTCCAAATCATTACAACTGTACTGCAATCCCAAGCACAACTACAGGCTGGGTGGAGAATGGATTGAGAACAGGTCTGAGGAGGACTTGGGGTTGTTGGTTGATGACAAGCTCAACATGACCTAGCAATGTGCACATGCAACCCAGAAAGCTACTGTATCAAATAAGCATGGCCAGCATGGCCAGCATGTCAAGGGAGGTGATTCTGCCCCATCTACTTCGCTCTCATGAGACCCCACCTGGAGTACTGCATCCAGCACAAGAAAGACATGGAGCTGTTGGAGAGGGTCCACAGGAGGAACACCAGGATTATCAGAGGGCTGAAGCCCCTCTCTTACAAAGACAGTTTGAGAGAGTTAGGGTTGTTCAACCTGGAGAAGAGAAGGCTCCCGAGAGATCTTAGAGAAGCCTTCTAGTACCTGAAGGGGCCTGCAGGAAATCTGGAGAGGGATTGTTTACAAGAGCATGGAGTGACAGGACAAGGGGTAATGGCTTCAAACTGACAGATTTAGATTAGATATTAGGAAGAATTTCTTTATTGTGTGGGTAGGAACAGGTTGCCTAGGGAAGTTATGGATGCTCCCTACCTGGTAGCATTCAAGGCCAGGTTGGTTGAGGCCTGGTATAGTAGAGGGTGTCCCTGTCTGTGGTAGGGTGGGGTTGGAACTAGATGATCTTTGAGGTCCCTTCCAACCTATGCATTCTATGATTCTACTGACCGTTTTTGGTCCAGTTGTGCACTGATCTGTATTACCATGGGAAAATGAGCTTTGCCCAACTTGTTCACCGTGCCTTTCAATGGAGATACTGCAGGAAAACTGAAAGAGCAGGACCAGAAAAGCATAGGGGTAACTGCACCCTCACTTACTAGTACCAAACACTACTAGAATTCCATAAAGTGAAAACAAGGATATGGTTATGTAATATATCTACAGCTCTGCATATCAGTATGTTTCGTTCGGAAGAGGAGCTTTAACATCCATGCAATGGCACTGCTCATACAATAAAAAAGCTGTTCTACTGGCAGAGGCCAAGCAAGGTCATTATCTACATTACTTAACAATTTCCACAAAGATCTGTAGCATATATGACAACGTACAAGTTTCTGAGTGTTTAAAAAATAAAATTAAATAGCTTTTTGAACAGTATATATTGTTTTGCTTGTTTTATTATTTTGTTTTAGAAATTGTAATAACAGCAGCCTCAGGCTGTTATTTTATTGTCCTTATGGTACCAAAGAGGAAATCTATCATTTGAAAACAAACCAAAATAAAAACAGCATGAAGGAGGAATTGCTGAGCCCGGTAGCCTGTAATTAGAGCAACCATCTGTGTTGAGGTTCCAGGAAAACAAATGCATGGCATGGTGTTGCATCGCCTCTGCTTAGGCTCCAAGCTTTAGCTGTACAGGCTCTGAATAGCCTGTATACTCCATATCTCACCTAGATGGGCCAACCACCATATCATATAGTATCGTATGCATACATCAGATCATGCTGTCAACTCCATAGCTGTTCTACATGCTTAATAATGCATCTTAATACAGATATTGTTTCATAGCACAATAAATTAGTATTGCTTTAAACTGAAAATTTCCACCATCTTTTTTTGAATCGGTAGTTAAAGGAATTCAGAGGTTTAGAAATATATTAACTTTCTTGATATAGTTTATGGGTTTCTTTGTTTCTTCTTACATTCCTTTGAAGGTCTGGGGAGAGAAGTGTTTCATTGTTTTGACTTTTTTGGTTTACAATGCAAAATGCTGATAAAGCCTGTGAACTGCTCCAGTAATTGTATTGTAAGGTCTCAGATACTATCACTGACTCAAGCATTTGTGATTCCTCCTTCCTGGCTCAGCTTGCTGCTTCTCCCTGGCCGCAGTGCCACTTTAGCCTTGTTTTACTATAGTTAAATTACTCTCCGAGTATGTTTGTATTATTACATGGGCATGGTGACCTTTGGTAGTAAATCATTTTGTCTGGACCAGATTGGATTGAATTGCAAGGAGCAAATAAATGCATGTTTGTTTTCCATTTCAGAGACACAGAAAGTTAGAGCTATTGTAAGTTTGGTTGCAGGAAAACTTTCTGAACTGTGTGTTTATATTTCATCCACCCAACGTTGATAGATCTAGCGTGTGGAATTTGTTTGGCATATATATAAATATAAATGTATCATTTATATGTATGTATATAGTGATAGACATGCATAAATAGATGTGCATTATGTACACAGTAATAAAATATCTTAATCATTACGAAAGCATGGAGACTAGGATTCATCTCACTCATATTTGCCCATCATAACATTGACACCTCTTGTAAATCAGTCATGTAGGTGCCTCTGAAGTCTATGGAGTGCAACAGCCAGTTCCAGTGTGACCTATACTCATCTGTTCAGAGCGGGAGATACCTGTCTCTTGCCATTGATCTCAGAGGAAGCCTACATGACTAATTCAGAGCAAACATAACTTTCAGAACACTTAAGTTAGGTACAGGAAACCCAAACCAACTGTATTCTCAAAAGAGCCCTCTTTAGTGGAGCTTACTGATCTAGATTAATGCACCAGTTCTCATTCCTACTCTTGTTTTTTTGTGGTGGTGGTAATAGTGGTAGTGCATACCACCAAGTTAGGAAAGATATTTTCCACTTCAAATCAGAAACATTTCTTTTTTTATTTATTTTATTAATGGTTATGGTAATGATTAAAGTGAAAAGGAAATTGTTCATGTTGCCAATTCATCTTTTATTTTGTTTTTTAATTTTCTCCTTAAAAATGTCTTTGAAGCAGATAATTGTATAAATGTGACTTGATCACTGAAATCACTGGGTGGACTTTGAAATCATAAGGGAAGAAGGAAAAGGGAGGAGAAGAATTCATGAGATCTACAGTAAAGAGAATTATTAATCTGCAGAAATATGTGCCTCTGTTACTACTGGCTCTGCAGAAAACTGATTTCACATGTTATAATGTGCCTTCTAAAACTGAAAAAATAGGAATGGGTGTGGAAACCTACATTTGTACAGCGTATGAACACTTTGATCTCTTAAGAAGGCAGATGTAGAATAAAATGTAAATTAGATTTGGAAAAAATGCAAACCCATGAGAGAAACAAAATTAAAGACCAAAAATCATGTCTCCTGGTTTAATGGTGAGACTTGGCAACAACATTACTGGTCGCTTCTAAAAGGAAAACTCAGATGCTTGGCTCAATGTGCAGCACAGAAATTGCCTTGAATATAAATTTTGTATCTACTTCCCAGTACATTTTGGGAGCCAAATTCCAGCACTGTCTGAGAGAATGTTAAAATTTCTCCACAGTGATGTGTTGAATCAATAGTTCATCCCATAAGCAAGGAAAATCATTGTGATGAAGTTCTTTGCTTAAGTAAAACAAGTATAAGTGGAGACCATGCTGTGCCTAATACAGGCTGACTCCTGAGCTACTATATAATAGCATGCAGCGCTTTGCAAAGTTTGGAGGACATGCTAAGTTCACTAAATGGAGTGATAGCTACTCCATGATGCACGACAGCTCTTTTGGAGATAATAATAAACTGGCAAAAACTTGCTAACCAAGTTAGTAGCATTTTTCTGCTAAGGCAAGAGGGTTCAGGACCATAGTAATTTGCAAAGCTATTCTAGTTCAGTGATCCACAGGCTGTGACCTTTGACAGCCCTCCTGGTGCTCGGAAGAATAGAGCATCTGGATGTCAGGAAGATAAGAAGGTTGTGGAGGCAGCTGGCTCTGCAAGGAAAAGCAACCAAACCCCGTCCTGTGAGGTTAGTAAATATGCCTTTTGTTTAGGTAGATGACGGATAAATTGGACATATTAACATCTGATTTTCAAAAGTTGCTGCTGAATTAAATATGCTTCAGTTTCACAGAGACCAATTTAAGAAATTCAGCGCCAGTTTTCGTAGCTTCAAAGTGCTATTGGTTTCTAAATTAGATAAACAGAGCATCCAAAAATTATGTCAACTATGTGTCAAGTTGGCATAAAGAAAAAGAAACACCCGATGTCAGTGCCATTTAAATAAACAAGTTTGCAGCTAGTCATAAAAGCCGTGAAGGGAGTAATTTAGAAGAATGTGAGTTCCTGACTCCAGAATTCCAGTTCTCTGACCCAAACAACCGCACTCCCACACACTGGGGAATGTACATGTGAAATAAGTATGGGAGTGCCAAAGCTGGAAAACTGTATCAAAAAAGACACAGGAAACTTTAGATTTTAATCTAGATCTGAAATTTACTACTTTGGTTGGTCTCTTTCTAAAATTAAGTGCAACTCCCTTGAGTTTTGGGGAGAGCTCAGCAGGGAAGTCTACAAGGCGGGGTGGAAATAAAATGGCAAGACTCCCAGGATGGCAAGAGGTGGGGAGTCCTGGATTTAAGAAGATGCTGCTAAAGACAGGGATTATTTTGAAGGGAACTAGACGCAAAGGAGATCTTGGAGAGAGTTGGAAGGGAATGAATAAACTTAAGGAATTTATGTCTCATGATGGCTCTCATATGCCACCAAAACTTAGGTCATCTTAAATGATTAAGGCAGGTTTGGTGCAGAACTGCTGCAAGTAAAAATATGGAAAACAAATCCTACTTTTAATTTTGTAGAAACAAGTCCCAGGGAGCATTCAAATGCCAGTCTCCTTTTCTTAACCAAGCCCCTCTATTCTAAAAGTGCAGACACCACTGATTCTCCCTGGGGCGATAAGTTTCCTCTTTTAGTTTGATTTAAATCTCAGGAAAAAAACCCCACAAAACAGAGAGGTATGAACTGCAAGTTGTTTAAGTGAACAACCTCACATCCAAGCCTTTCGAGCTTTATCCATCACTGGTTCTGTACAGTATTAAAACAAAACGCTCAATGGGAAACAATGATTGACGTCTCTCCTCTAGTATACTAATTTCACTGAGCTAATAATAATGATGACAATGATTAATTTTAAAAGATTTATGGAGCCCAAATACTTGCTTCCTTTTTTTTGTAAACCACTTTAATGTGTCTCTGATATTTTTGGAAGCCATCATTCCTCTGAAATTCTTCATTAAAGGGTTTGATGACTCCAGTAATGATCCTGGGATGAATAAAATTAATAAGACAGAAAAAATCTTTAAGTTATAATAAGGTTGGCATAACTGAGGAATATTTGAAAAACAGCAAGCCTTCCCCGTGCCATTACTAAGTATGTCTAACGTGGCAGCATGAAAGATGCATCTCACTGTAAGAGAAACCTTCACAAGAATAATCCTGATTGCAGCTGTGGTTGCAATAGGGAATGGCATACCCTCCAAAGACAGGAAAAAAAAACCCAACCAAAAAACCCCAATAAAAAACTGACTATCCCAAATTCTTTTAAAGGTCAGATGTGGATTCAGGTTTGCAGCTGGAAGCCAAACCCAGAAGGACATCAGCAGGGACTTTGGGAATTTTCCATTTGGGAGCTACATTTTACCACAGATCCCTTTCTCTATAAAGCAGCTACAAAAAATCTTGACCTGAATACCAAAGAGATGGGAACATCCAGATCTGAAGTTTGCTTCATTTCTGATCTCCTGATAGAGGGACAACCCTTGCAAGCGCAGTTGACCACGTGATCTGAAGCCAGTGCTATGCCTTCTTGTTCCATTTTCTTTCCCATTTTATTTTCCTTCCATCCAAAACTGGCTTCAAAGACATAAGATACTTGCTGTGAAAAGAGACAATCCTATCAGACTTAACAAATTTTCTTCTGGGATTTAAGGTCACAGAATTAGAAAAATTTAAGAAAAAAACATCCTCCTTAGTCCTTCCTTCAGTCCCCTTGGAAGGCTTGGATAGGAAAACTAGAACCTTGAGAAAATGGGAAGAAAATGTAGAGGAAATTTTTTGCGTTAGAAGGAAAATACAGAATAATGTCTAAAAAGATGTTATTACTGATTTACTTTAATGCTCCATTTACTGTTTCATTTCAGTGATTTAAACCACTTGCAACAATGAATAGCGTTCCCAGTGAAATTATTGGGTATCTCCAGTACATTTATTCTGTAACTAAATGTTATAATGTTATGGCAACTCTAGTTCAAATATGTTGTGGGCCAAATTTACTGTTAGCAATTATTACTTCATTGCATGTATTACATTACCATGAATGCATGTATGGAGATGCCATGTACATTTTTAAGATTTTAATGTAGAAATACTAATTTCTAACAACTGTTTCAGACCTGTGTGGATAAAATTTCTTTTGATTTACAAGACAAAACAGTTGATGCTTTCCAATTTCATTTTTTGTTTTCCATGTCATAGAAAAGCTGTCAGGGAAAATTACTTTTTCTTCTGTGGGTAGCAAACCTCTCTCTATGGCAGTATCCTATTTCTCATTTTATTTTTAAAAATATAATTAAACATTTTCTACATACATGTAAGAGTAACCAGTGTATTCCTCATTATTAAGCCTAAACAGTAAGTGCTACACGTATTTCAATTATTCCTCAAATTTTCTACTTTCAATGAACAATGGGGATTTTTTTAGGTTACATAGTGCATAAGAAACTTAAATAAAGAACTGAAAGAAACATCACACAGAGAAATTACTGTACAATTTGTTGACAGAATGACCAGGTCTTGTGGCAGTAGAGTTGCTGTTGAGTAGAAATGAGGCAACAAAAAATTTTTCAAAGTATTGAAAACTTACAACCAAGCAGGATGGTCTTCACAGAAGTCAAATGGCAAACACAGTCCGCACAACTAAGGTGTAGTTTGAATATTCCAAAAATCCTTTATTCCTATTGAACTAGTATATTTTGATTGAGAGAGAAAGTGAAAGGTGTTATTGCAGAGCAAGAAGTCAATCAAAATTGCACTGCTTGTTCCATGGGATAGTATTTTTCTCCTCCCCCTGCCAACCCCCCCCCAAAAAATTCTAGATCTTGCTTCTGCTATATAAAGGTCAAGCAGTTTTGCTGAGGATTCCCAGAATCAGAATAGCCCCAAATATATGCAACAGGTTTGCTCTCTGTCAGTATGGTATTTGATGTGAAAGATTTATCTATCTGTCTAGGTTTTTATCCTGAACTGACAGTTGTATATAACAGATCAAGCAACTGATACCAGTCATTTGTATTGTGTCATGAAGCATCCACTTGACAGCTCACAATTTAGTCAAGTTGCTCTGTCATGTAAGTGGGGAAGAAAATGCTTTGCAATTTTCAAAATCCTAAATTGAAGCAAGCTTATATAGTGACAGCATTTTAAAATATCTACCCTGCTCACATGCCATTCATTCTTTTTCAGTTTATTCCTGAGAGGTCCTGCATTAAATATACACAAAGCTTGAGCTATTTAACCTTTTCCAAGACCAGTTTTCACATCCCTGTCTGGATGTTTTCTGTGTGGGTAGCAAGTCTTTGGATTCACAAGTAATTGGCAACCTTTCATGCCAATATTCATGATTGCTAGATGAAACTCTCAACTGTTTGTCACAATACACATTTGTCATTTAGATTATTCTCGTCAAATTCTGCAGATGGAAGCTGCAGGGTGTTTGCACATATTCCATGGAATAAAAGGAAGAATTTTTATTGGGTTTATAAGGTTTCTCCTCTTAGTGCTTCAGTCCATTATGTGTTTTGCTTAATGGTAAAGTGACAGTTGCAGAACCAGGTTTTTAAAATGCATGTCTATCTGTCAGTTCCAATGCGTCTCACAGCAGCATGCATTAACTTATCATGCTTGAAAGTACAAAAAGATTATGCTGCGGTGAAATGTTAACAAGGTCATATCATATACACACTAGCTCGTTGCACTTTTCTTCCTTTCATTGCTCCTGTTAGGCATTATTCCATGTCATGCATAAATAATGTTGCTCAAGAGAGAAAGCCAGTGTACTTTATATTGCTGGTGCTGCTATGGTATTGAGACAGGCTGAACTTCTGGAGTGAATGTCAGAACATGTCACTTGCTAAATTATTGGTGCCTAGTCATCAAAGACAAGTATAGCAGATGAATGCAGGTATTCATGTATAGAAGCCTACTTTCTGCTTTGGATCGCCACAGCCATAACCATATTGAGATAGCTTTCATATCAATGAGGTATGGCAGATTATTGTCTAGCATCACACATCTGATTTTACCTGGCTTCCATCAAGTCTGTCAGACTGCACTGGGTGAAACATGTGAAAGCTCAGAAGAGCAGCACAAGGGCGCGATTTGTACACCGAGGAAATATTTCATAAGCAGAAAGTATCAGCTACTGAAAACCCTGACAGAGAGCCAGACATAAATTATTTTCCCTTGTTATGATTCTGCAGTGCTATGGTGAGTGTGGCTGTACATCTGCTGAAAGACCTCCCTACACTCTTCTGCTCCCAAACATCACAAGCAGCAGGCTCGGACCTCCACGGAGTCCTAGCTCCAGGATTTTCAGCCAAAGTGATTTGGTCTTTCTGAACCCAAGATCTGTCTGTGTGGGCGGTCTAGGCCTGCTGCCTGCTTCCCACCCCTTTTTATTCCCTCCAGATGGAAAACTGTGATTTTTTTAGGCTAGATATTCCTGGCAGGTGTTGTGGTAGGAGGACTGCTTCAGTCTTTGTCCCCCAAGATAAATTACCACCCACATACTAATTTCAGATTTAATTTTAAGTAAATCTAATATGATCCATGAGCATTTGCTCAAAGTTCTGTCAAAGAATGTCTTTGCTGGCACCTTCTTTAACATCTTCATATATTTTGCAACAAGCCACATTTTGCCCAAGCTTAGGTCAACCATCACAGTTTGGTGATGTACACTTGTACAGTGTTTGGTGGTCTTTCTAATGAGCTTTCACTCTATGCTTGTAACAACATGAGGCTTTAATAAATTTATGAGACAATTAACATAGACATGAATAGGATGTAGGGAAAGAGCAATCTGATGTAACTCTTTCTGTTAGTCTGCAACAGCTGAATTTATAAGTCTCGCTTCAAAGAAGAAAATCTTGGTTTCTGGCTCTTGGAAGTGGGAAAGTTTTAGGTTAGAAAAGTGTGGGATAGGTAGCAACTTCTCTGAATAACGTTTCCTCCCATAGGATTTGATTTCTTCCCTGAGACTGTGAGGTAAATCTGTTTTAAACTCAGGATTTCTATTTCATTGCAAATCCTGCATTTCAGATGAGACTTTGCTCCACTATAGCAAGAAAAGTAGAAAATTTTGATGCAAAGATTATTTTGAAAGATGCCTTGTTTTGGGGAAAAGTGAGTAGCTCTTTGTTTTTCTAAAATAAAACTGAGAAGGAACTGCTCAGATCTCTGATGGAGCCCTTTGGGAGCAGGGGTAAGCCAGAGTGCGAGCAATGCAGCAGGTATTTCAGCAATCAAAGACCCACAGCTCAGGTCAAACCAACAGTCATGATGCTGATTTGAAGGCTCAGAGCAGGAGCATCCACACTTTTCCTTCTTGCCCTTATTGATTCAAAGCAGAGTCACTATGGGCTTGATCAGGATCTGTGGTTTTTGGGGATTTCTTGTGTTTCGTGATCAGCTTTATGGTAGTACTATGGTAGAAGTAAAGCCCTTTTGAAAGCCCAGGAGCACCTGAGATGAGGGATTTTGCGTGATGAAGCTGTTAAGCCACACGTTTGTCCTTCAAGCAAACCAACTTGACAAGAAGCCAGGCAAATTTCTGGTGCTCCCTGAACTTTATTTTACTGGAAATTCTTCTCAGCTGACTACTTTCCACAAAACCCTTCAGCTTAGCTGAAACTCTTATTTTCAGATCAAAAAAGTTTCATCAGAAAATTCCAGACCAGCTCTACCACTGAGTCTGTTTGGATTGTGTTACTCGGGGGCTGTCTCAATAAAAGCAGACGATTAAATTTCACTTTAGTTTATAGCTTCTAACATGACTGTTTGGAAAATGAAACTTCTGTCCACAGTGCAATTCATTTCAACTTCTCTTTCATCGTGGAATGGGATATTTTAAAATATGACCAAACTGGTTTAATTTTGTTTGCATTTATGTCATCAGGTTATCAGAAACGGACTTTAACTTGCCTATGAAATTGTTCAGATTTTGACAGAATCTCTTCTGGAAAAATGTCATAGGCTATTTTTTCTTGATTCTAATTTAGTTGGTTTCAGGCCCTCTAAGACTGCCAAAATTAATCCATACTTTCAAATCAGGACAGGTTATTCCTCCAATGAATTATCTATGAATAATGGAAGTCAAATACTTTTGAATTTGTGGCCTATATCTTCTACACATCCTTTCTGCTGAGCTCTTCAAACTCTCAGTTTAACTTCCCTCATGAAGCAATGCTGGTGCTATTACTTTTTTTGAATGGGCAAGAGCACAACTTCACAAGACGTTAAATGGGAGGAGGAGACATACGTACCTGCAATTTCCCAGGACTCATGCATCCTTCATAGTGAATCAGTGGCCAGCTTTAGAGTTTCCACTGGGAAAACACCATGTGGCAACCGGACTCATCAAGAATGATCTTGGCAGGTGCAGACATGTACTGCTACCAAAATGTGGCAATCAGGAATAGAAATCTGCTGTTTTCATTGTCACTTTTTACTCAGTCTTTCTGGCTTCATTAAGTTTTTGCTGGTATGAAACTTGCCACTCCATGCCAGATCTAAACCACAGGCCATTACTCCCTTGTATTGTAGACTCTCATTTTACTGAAAAATTAAACTGAAGGCAAATAATGCTTGCCATTTCTATATTACAGCTAATGCCTTTGAACTTGGATTTCCAGATAACCTCAGCCAATGTATACGGATTTCTGTAGTCTCTACAGTGAAGAGGGTTATTAGCAGAAAGCAAAAAATCAGCTCTTTTACAGGGAGGAATTCAACACATAGTCTGATATATTTATGACTTCAAGAAAGCAACAAAACTGAGGAAGGTTTATTTTTCATGGTGAAGGTGATGTTTGATTGCTGTTGAATACTTTTCATGTATTTTTAATAGTTAAAATTCAATATTCACTGAAGGATCAAAGCACAACAGGCCAAATATTACTCTCAGATGTATATGTTTGGCTCGTGCTTATCTGGGATCATCTGAAATTCGAGGCACAGCCTTTTGCATTGGGAGCATTACAACCCGTTGAAAGGGAGGAGCTGCTGCTCCACTTGGCAGCAATGCCCCTGTGGCTGCTTGCTCAGCACACAACCCTGTGCCAGAGGTGCTGCTGGGCTCACGTGCAGCTCCCAAAGAGGCAGGAGGCAGGCAGGAGAGAGGAATGGGTCTTAAACGTGCCTTTCTTGGATATTTAGCTGCTCAGTGCTGTCCCAGGTCCACAGCCCCTCATGCTTGCTCCTCTCAGCTTCTGCAGAAGCGTGTCCCCCTCATTCTCACGCTTTCCACTCCCTCTTATCTTTCTGACAACTTCACATTTACCCATAAAACACCTCAGTATAATCCTGCTGTGACCAGTCATTGGGGTGTCTTAACCTCCACCAAGCTCTGTCAGGGGCAGCAAGCAAGCTCACCCCATGCTACCCTTGCCCCACATATGACCTGGGCCATGGCAGACACTCATGCACCTAGCATCCTGGTGACCTTTCTGTACACTGCACATCTACCCGGTGGGGGCTGCAGGGCTCTCCATTGGCAGGACTAGGGGACACTTTGGTGAAGCCTGTTTGCCTACAAAGCCCTGCATTTGCCACGAGGGCTGCACAGACACAGCTGCCATTTGTAAGTCCATCTGAGGTGTTGCTGTATTAACACAGGGATACTCAACTGTTAGAGGGAGCAAAGCCTGACTTTGAAGTCTGTCAACTGGGGCATTCCTCTGGGACAAAAAAGACAGGAATTTCAGTTCTCTCTCTCCCCAGTGCATATTTTAATGCATTTTAACTCCATTACATATTTTTGCAACATGGCTGACTCCAGATTTACTGGTGGCACTGCTATAGAGTCATTGTGAGAGTCAGTTCCTCTTTGGGTCAAAATACTTTTGAATTTCTCCATGTTCAGTGGAGCAGCAAGAGCAATTTTCAACACATTTATCCTAGGCTATTGTGGTGGCCAAGTCACTTGCTTGTGCATATCTTGATTCACATCCCTTTAGGCAGAAAAGAAAATTGAACGTGATTTCCCACATTCTAGGTCAGCGTGCTAAACCTATGGTTGTGAACTCATAACACCTATCCACGCCTTGTTTAGGGAAAGATTAAATCATATGCCCAGAAATTGGAGAGGGTAGAACTGAAAGGACACAGGTTTTGCCTCTCTGGTTTCCCTTTGGACCTTGAGTGTCTCCTTGATATCTTGCCTATTATTAATTGCACAGTGCGATGCCCATCCGTGTCCTCAGGTCATAGAGACAGTGAATACACTCAGTTCAGGGCTGCAAGTCCAGTACCAGGGAGGTACTAACATTACACCCCAAAGTCTAGTAGCATCCACGTCCCCTCTGCGATGCTCTTCATAAGTTGGATTGGGGGGATCCAGTACGGAGTCTGTTTTTCACCTGCAAATTTTGATCTACATAAAACCATGGGCTGAGATGGCCAAAGCTCCGGCTTGAAGCGGGCAGCCGGTGGCCGGTGGCAGGCTGCTCTCTGCCGGCAGCAGCGGCAAGGTGGGAGCTTGTGTCCTCCGACGGTAGCCCCGAGGCAGACCTCGTAAACAGAGCCGAGAGTGATGTGTAAATAACGGAGCGTGGAAAGGAAACTAGTGCAAATGCCGAGCGAACATCTGGCATGGGCGCTTTCAAACCATCATCTGTACTTCATTCTGCTTGCCAGCACACATCATTAACTTTTAATGTAAAGAGCAAACAAATGTGTTTGTCAGCAGCACGATTATCCTCCAAACATTTTTTTTCCATCTCTGAATGTGCTAATTATGGTTTCCCCTAACATACTTCATTAACATTAGGATTCTTAGAAAATATTTCTGTAACTTAGAGAAGCTCATGAGGACAGTTTGATTTTTTCCCCTGAGCTTTCAAAGGTTTTGTGTTTGTTACACAGAAATGTTTGTGTGTGCCCCAGTGCATTGGCACCATCCCCAAATGTTCCCAAGGTGTTACTGTTCACTACCCCCCTTCCCCAATTTCAAAATAAGCCTACCATTCTGGATCCCTCTGCAAAGCAGCTGGCAGAATCTATCTCCCAGCTGAGGACAGCATTTATTGTATTTGGAATAAAAATCGTTGAGGAGCCAGGAGAACATGCAGAAAATTACAGTAATTTGGGGCCTGATTCAAATGGGTTTATTTCATCACCAATGCAATAAATGGATTTTCCCAACCTCTGGTCTCACCATCACAACATGAGTGTACAAAGATACTTCCAGGAGATACCAAACCTCAGCTATTATAAGCTGAGATCAGAAGCAGCTGACTGAATTAGAGAGTTAATTTTGCCTAGGGAATCACATGCACAAGCCTTTTCTAGAAAGTGAACAAAATGTGCTCTTAAGCACTGGAAAAAATGGAATGATAATGAAATAATCAACTATGTGGTTTTTGCGTCTGGAGCTAATGTCACCCTGAATATACCTCACAGGAGCTAAGTGGGCTGTAGTTCTTCTCCAAGACCATTAGCACTGTTCAGCCAATATCCATACCAAAGCTTTTATTTCTAATATTGACTAGTCTGGCAGTCTGCAATAGTGGAATGTTTTATAAGTAAATGTTATTTTAAAAGCCATCATTATAAAGTACTAAGCTAGAATTCCACTACAAAATAAAATATTTTCTCCAACATAGAAAGTCACACTGAAAAGATTAACATAGGTCTGTCTATCCAGAACTGAAAAAAGAGAAAGTCGCTTTTCAGTCCTTCATAGGCTCTGAATGAATCAAGTAATGCTTAATAAACTCCTGCAATACAGAGCATTTTTAAACACATTCAAGGGTTAACAAAAAACTTTTCAGTCAGGGTGGGCCTCTAACATACAAAAGAAATTCTTCTTGTACTTGGACTTCAACAAGCCATGAAATATTTAAACACAAAAAGCTATTTCCCCAGTTACATGGCAACATTGCAGCTTTAAATATTAAAAACAATAGCGCTCTAGTATTCTAAGCAAGTATGAGAGTTCATTGGCACCAGATATCCCTCATCTTCTCTTGCTGAAGTGGTAGAAAAGGTACTTTATTATAAAAACAAGGAGAGAATACTGAGGAATGCACACTCCCCAGATTCCTTCCTATCAGAGTACGGAGAAAAAAATCTTGCTGATTTATCTATCTAGGTATTTATATAGGAGTGTTCTCAAGAGTATCTGGATTTGTTGAGTAAGTAATTCACGCATTTGTTTGTTATGGGAATAAGGTACATAACGTGAGATAGACAGGAAAGATCCCCTGTGAGTGTGTATCACCATAGCTCAAATAAATAGCAAGCATAATTTTCCAAAACATAGTGAAAAGGCAGAAAATACATACTGAAAGCTCTTTGTTCTCAGGTCAACAAATAACACAAAAACATGCAGAAAGCTGGGAGTAATAGCTGGAGAGAAATTAATCCATACAACTATGATGATGTGTCCTGTTTCTAAAGTTAATCTCTCTATCCCCAGTCAGGTGGGGCAGATATTGTGGTAAATCAATTTGGAGGCCAAAGGCCAGAGTTAAATGTCTTTGGCTATGCCTGTTACTGACTTCAAGTGGAGAGCCTTCAGAGGCAAGCACAGCAGCACAGCTCTTAATTCACGGCTCCTGGCTTTCCATTTCATTGGAAGCCTAACTCAAATTCTAGTTTTTGAACACCTTGTCGGGTTTCAATCTTCTGCCCACCAGTTCTCATCTTTCATTTTTTCCTTTTCCATGTCTCTTCTTCCCTCACAGCCCTGACTTTAGCAGCTTCTCCTAATAGCTTTCTCATCTACTTCCCTTCAGTCTCCCCTCCCAACATGCCCCAGAAGAGGCAAACCAATGACAAACATGAAGTAAAGCGCCATAAAGCACAGGTCTGCCCTGCAATAGTACTGTACAAAAACTGCAGCTTTGCTCAGCACACCTGATCCCTGGGTGTCCTTGCTGCCATGTTGATGACTTAGCTTAGTTTTCCCATTCTTTGCTCATGTTAGGTGTTAGCTCTTCAGAGCAGAGAAGATTTAACTCCTCCGCATTGCCAGTGGACTCGTTTCATGTACTGCTGTGTGCACAGGTTCTGGGACGGGGTAGGGACTGGGCTAGCCGAGGGGCCATGCTCTCAATGTACCAACCTGGGGACTGGCCCACAGGGTGGTGGTTAATATGAAAAGGAAATAATATAATTTGAAAGACCAAATGCAAGTGCCATCATAACACTGAGGCCTGGCATTCCTTTGCTTACATCTTGTTACCATGACTGATCTGAAAGAGAATAAAGTACCTTTTATTAGGTACCCTTGATCTGTCTCCATGGGTGCGTTGCAGGTAGATGCAAGCTACACTGCTTGTGGCCTAGAAGAAAAACTGGTTCCAAATTCATATAGTCAGATAAGTCCAGTGCTGTGCCCTGGTAAAACGTGTGTTTGTACAGTTTCTGAGCCAAAGCAAGTCCAGCTTTGCTTAGGAGGTGGCCGTGCACATCTGCCTGCCCTGGTGCATCCCAAGAGTTTAAATGCCTGTCATGGAGAAGGGGTAACCAGGGCATGGGAAGATCCTGCCATGCTCACTTCACCCATGTGAAACCACAGGCTCTCCCGGCACTGGTGCAGAGCTCTTCCTAGAGCTGCGGATCATCCCCATGTGTCAAGTTACAGCAGCTCCCAACACTGGCCCCCTGTAACATGGTCTGGGAATACCTATTAGTGCTCAAGGATGCTTAAGGCTTTTCATTATAATACTTAAGATAAAAGGTGCTATCTACTGTAAATGCAAAGCCTAACCTGTGAAATCAGCAGAAAGTTTCTAGTGCTGAAGAAAAAAATGAATCAGAAGAGGAACTTTTTCCTTCCAGCTTTGCCTAGAATAGGTCTCGTTTGTCAATGAACGGTACATAATCACCTAACTGCAGCTTCCAGACTTTCCAGGTACAGGAATAAAAGTACAGCATGCACCTATCTATAATACTGCAAGCTATGAGAACACAGCCAGTTTGGGAATATTGTTAGCTAGGCCTTATTAATAAAATAAGGCTAATGATTTATTCATATCCAGGACAATAAGAGGACAATGTAGAGCAGTTACTTTAATGGTAAGTAGGTGCTTTGGGGGAAAAACGTGAACACTAATGGAAATTGGTCCTGTCTGTCTCAGTGTTTTGTATAAAACAGCGTGGGTGACTCTTCTGACCAAATCAGTGCATTTGGGACACAGAATTCCCTATCCTACATATTAAGATAGGAACTAGGAAAATATTCAGATTAATGTAAAACTATATTATCACTTCAGTGCTGGAGTAGCTCTCCCAATCTCATTTCCTCACATGCAATCTTTTATTCTATCTTTTCACTCTCATTTTCCAGAAGCCTTGAACTCGCTACTGTAATTATGAATGCAGACATTATTACTGTGAAAATAACACTCTAAAGCGGGTCTGCAAAGACACTATTTGAAATGGTTACTATTTAAAGCTGACTTAGCTGTACTTCTGCTGTGCAACATTATATAACGCTTGCCCTTCCAGAACAGTGCTGTAACTCTTTTAAACTAGAGGCTTTTATTTTCCAGTAATGTGGATTTTCTGCTCGGAAATCAGAATATGTGAGCTGTGTTCTTCTCCTCCTAGAATTCTCGTGCCAATCATCAAGTAAAGTCATTGAGTTTCTTTAGTCACCTTCATGGTTATTTGGTGTCTAAATAGTGGCTATATTTGGTTTGGGTTACTGCTGGTGGGTCTCAGCAGTATCACAGTCCTAACCTGGGGTAAAGTCATGTCAGTTCAGAGCAAATGTCATGCTCCCAGTGTCCCTGTTCACAGCTTGCCCAGTACCACCTGAGCCACAAGCCCCGATTTTTGCTTTGTTTTGCTATACCAGCTGTGTTGCAAACAGCTGACCTACATAGTCTCTCTGGGGCAAATTTTGTAACAACAGAGAGAGATGAAAGCCATCAAGATCCCATGAGATCCCACAAGCAAGTCCTGGTGACCTGACGGGTGGCAGATGACCATGCATTCCCTTGCCACTTCGGTGGTTTGAGATGAAACACGTTGTTACTGATCTGCAGCACAACTACAAACATGGCTAGTTGGTGCATATCAGCTGATGAGCACTATCTTGTTACGTAATTTTGAATTTGCATTTATGTTTAAATGAAAAAGAAGAAAATGCAAAGAGTGACTGCCAGTGACAGTGTTATGTTATGTGACCTAGACACTCCTATAGTAATCCCACTGACAAAAAAATAGTGATTTTTTTCCTCCTTTCCTCCATCAGAAGGGTTGTCAAGGACTGGAACTGGCTTCCCAGAGATATGGTTGAGTCACCACCCCTGGAGCTATTTAAAATACATGTAGATGTGGTGCTTTGGAAGTGCTATGTTAATGGTTGGGCTTGGTGATCTTAAACTTTTCCAACCAAAACGTTTCTATGATTCTGTGATTTTGATATTTTGACTACATCTGTGTGAGTGAATGAAATAGAAGAGTGCAAACAGCTGGGTTTGAGACTTGGTGACTTAGTGCTGCTTGTGTCTACATAGTGGAACTCTGTTTTCCCTCAAACAGGAGGGCCTCTTTCATCGCGCTTGTTGGAATAGCCCTTGGCCCCTCTTACAGCCCTAAACTGTGGCTAGGCATTTTCTGCAGAGGGATATTTGGCAAGAAAGGTGCAAGTAATTAGGCAGTACAGAGGCATGACTCTAGTGCAGCCCTTGTCATGCTTAGTTAACCAGCATCCACACAGTCCTTAATGTTAGCAGCCTCTCTTCTGCTGTTGGACGAGGTTTCAAGGCAACTATGAACTTCAGACTAAACTTTCACTGCCCTGCTTCCCAGGAATTTTCAGGCCCTAACTCCTGCAGGCAAACAGTCTCTGTCAGGTTGATCAAGCTGTACCCCCAGAGGAACCAACTAAGGTTTCCCTGGGTTACGGCAGCAGACATGTTAAACATACTTCTAGGGTGAAATCCAGGAAGGAAATGTATTGCTGCAGTGTTCATCTTCACAGCAGGTCATGTAACCCTCCTGTTGCAAGTTGAACACCTTGTCCCCATGGCAGGGCACAGGCAAGGTGAGAGCCATGAAGACCAGGAAGTGAGAAACACCAAGGTAGGATAAGCTGTGCAGGGATTAACCTACCTGGATGGTAGGTTATGCAGCCTAACATCATTTGGCCTGGCTTCTCCAGGCAATTCTGATTTTTCCCCTCCATGCTTTTTGTCTCTATATTATTTCTAACAACATGTCATTCAGAACTGGGTGCTGTCTGGGTTTACTGCTTTAATAAAACTCCACAACTTTTCCAAAGCAGTTACAGTTCTTTTCTCTGCCACATATCTGAAACCATGTTGCAAAAATTGCTGAGTGGTAGGCAGTCTAGTGAAAAAAAGGAGGAAAAAGCAGTACACTCGCATAGCTGTCAATCAGAAAAATCAGATGGGGTGGGGTGGGAGGGAGAAGGGAAGAATAGGGATTGTTCATCTTCAAAAGAAGATACTTTACTGAAGGTCAAATCACATTCTTTGACCAGTTCCAGTGCTTCATACTGGGATAGAAGAACTGTCAAAGTAGCTTAAACCACTGTTGTCTTTTCTTTTAAGACTATTATTTCTTCACTAGGTTTGATAATGTTGCCCCCAAAATTTAGATCCAAAGTCTATATTTCATAATATCATTGTGCTCTGTACATCAGGTTTGGGGTTAAACCCATTAATAATTACTGCTATTGCTCAAGCTATAGAAAAAGACTTTTCTTTTGTACAAAGGTTCTGCCTCTGACCTCATTCTTGATTTATATACACATAAATCAGTGATGGATTGAGCCTCAGTTGAACTGGAGAAGTGGGAGATCTGCATGCAATGGCAGTCAGGGAGCAGAGGGAAAAGAAAAGATGTTAAATTGCTCTTGTGGCTGTCCTGTAAATCTGTCCTGTAAATTATTGCATCAAAGTCCCAGGAAGCTGCAGTGGTCAGAATCTAGTCTTTGAGTCTGTGGCAAGGTCTAGCAAATCATCCTGTAATGCCTGGGATGAGTGAATGCTCTACAGGCTTTTGAATTGCCTATAACTCACCTCCTGGACAGGTTAATCCTGCTTCTTTTTCAAACCTAGACAGAGCCACAGGCAAAAGATCTGTCTTCTACCCTGTGTGATCTTCTCTCTGTCTCAAGGCACAGGAACCGTTTGCACTGCTCTCCCTTCTGGCAGCTCTTCCCAAAGGGATCCCATTTTCTCACTTGTGGTCTTGCTATCAAACACATCTAATTTTGATTGAATGTCTCGGGAGATCTGCTGCTCCAAAGCTTCCCCCATGCAGCCGGACTGCAATGGATTGAGAACCCGGTCTCATGCAGGTGCTGTGCATACTTGTATGTCCTAGGCTGGGGAATTCATTACTGGTGGATACCTTTGTAGTTTTGATGCCATCTCCTGCAGGATTCTGCTCACTGTTATGCCCAGAGAGATAAATGGATCATGATTCTCAATATTTTTACAGTCTCTGATGACATTGTTGTTTTAAAGTGATTCAAAAGTGCCGCGAGACCTGCTGAAAAACATGCTTTTTTTCTCCTTTGTCTGTCTTTTCCTGTAGATTTCTGGAAAACATCAGGGAGTAACTTAATGTCACCAGGCAAGTCTAGGTCTTCCCAGCACTTGACCTTCTAGCCATTAGGGTTTATGTTGCTTATGTAGTTTTCCCTTATATGTTTACTTCATAGCTTATTTTCCACAGCCAGAAATGGGTACAGAAACCAGAAATGTGTTACCCTTAACAGATAATCACTGATTTCTACTTATAAATCAAACAGAGCTCCACACTAAAATGGCAGAAATTTTGTACTAGGGCAGAAAAATGAGGCCAAGAATTTTACTTTAGTTTTTATAATGCTACAGAACTTTAAAAGAACTTGAGAGAACTGTCATCAGCTGTCATTCAAGGGTGGCTACACTTCAGTGCAAATTTATGGGCTTTGTCTTAAACTGGCTACAGTTTTTAAGATGGCTGCAGCCAGTTTTGGATGTGCAGAAGTTCGTTATAAATAGTAGCACTGAGAAAAAGAGTCAGTGCCTTGAACACAGCAATTAAATACCCATGTTGTGTAGAACACACCCGTATCCATAATTATTTTCAAACCACAAAACTGTTTCTGCAATGTCCTTGGAAACCCTTCCCCTGATATTTCATTTCACAACTGGCACATTAATATTACTTTTTGATGACTTTAATGAACTAACTTAATGATCCTTATTAAGAGTTCTCTTCATCACACTTTAAAAATAAATATATGTCCATAGTGCATTATATAAGGCAAATTTAGTAATAAAGGCACATCAGTGTTTGAATATATGTACAAAGCAAATTATGCAAGATTATTGCAGAGGAAAGCAGAAAGGTGGTGATGTAAAAAACCTGAATATAAAAGCATCAAATTCAGATAAACCGACCATTTGAAAGTGGTCAAAGTTGTACTGTACGCAAGTGCACAGGAGGGATGTATTTCTTTCTCTCTGCTCCTGCCCCACTGTTACTTCAAGACATGGGTACCCAGGAAAGCCAGCACTGAAGCTGCTTTTTTTTCAGTGGTTATGTGGTGCCTTAGTGCGGGGGGATCAGTCCTCCCCATCAGCTACTTATCTGCACTTACAAATAAATAAGAGGCATTTCTATATGGTGGGCTAGGGAAAAGACAAATTACCCTTTACTGTCTTGGGCATATTATGTCACTGGTGGGTCCCTTCATCCCAGAGAGGACCATGGGGGAGGGATAGAGTGTCTGTCTGTCTCACTGTGCATTAGAATCACCTCCTCGCTCCTCTGTGCTAGAGAGTGGTGCCAGAATTGTGCCCCAACACCACAGACTTTCTGCCAGCACTGCATTCTTCACATGGTATCTGGATAAACTGATGTTAATACAAAAGCCCATCCCTCGGTATAAATAGAACTGCCACAGAAGATCAGTTTTATTTACAGCAAATTAAACAAAATTCTGCTTTTTTGGCTGAGAGTTAATGACTTTCAGCCAAGAGCAAATTCTTACCTCTGAGTTATATAAACCCCCTAAGTAGGCCGTTTATAATACAAATACTGACTGACATGTGGCTCCTATGCAGCAGTGCTTCCAGGTAATGCTAGCAGAAAGATCGGCTAAATATCACAGGAATGACAAAATGATACTCGATGGTGGATATGAGCCCCTTACAAAGCCCTGTGAGGACATACCAGACAGAAGGCTGAAGCTAGGAGACATTTATTTTTAGGCTCTTGGTTTTTAAGGAGAGCAAAGGAACCGAGAGGGGAAAACAGTGTCAACAGTTCATACAGACTTGCTTTTCATGTTTGGGAGAAGTCAAGCTAGACTGAAACTATAACTATGATGGGATTTAAGACTAGACACAATAAAGGCAGCCACAATCTATACCTGTAACAAGGAAGGTCACTTCTAGGAGGTTTTGATGTAGTGAAACTTGAAAAATATATTCATTTTTGCCCAAAGGCAGAGGCTGGCATGGCAGCTTGGGGACCACAACGGTAATTGTTCCTAAGAGGAAAAAGAAAATGTTCCATAAAGTTCCAATTGCCTTTAAAAGAAAGAAACATTTGAAGGACTCTTCGGTGCTGTTCCAGGTTCAGCAGAAGGAAACCTCTCACATAGGGCTGCTTTCATCTGTAGGTGTTGCCGCAGTCAACACAAATTGCTGGAGAGGGTAATAGGTCAGGGGTTGAGAGAGGTGTTACAATGACAACAAGATGAAACTGGGATAAACAGAGCTTAAAACCCCAAAAGTCCAAGTTTTCTGTAGAACCCTGAGTAGTTTTAAATCCAAAACGGGGTAAAAAGGGGGAGAAGTGGCAAAGATATTGGGAGGATTTTTTTTCCAGGAGGTTGGTCTCTACCAGTTATTTGGTAGCATTGTTGATTAATGTAATTGAAGTATATATAACTGAAACAGAAAAGGAAATAAGACTTCTTCAGGGACCCATTAATTTCTTAAGGATAAAGTGTTTGAAGGTTCAAAGGCTTTGTTAAAGCTTATTTTAAATTTAAAATTTCCATTGCCAAGGGATTGATTACCATTCTTGCTTTAGCTTTGTCAAACAATAAGTTGATCCTAACCCTTTCACAGTTTTATGGTGATGTACATATGATATTAAGTTAATTGTAAAAAAAGAGGGGACTCTCTCCTGTACTCAAGGACAGTTATTTCAAACAACGTCTGCAAATGTTCTTTAAAACGTTTGAAATCTTGGAAACCACAGTACTTGTACCTGCTATTACAAGTCACGGTATTCTGAGGTACCATAATTACTTTTTGAATATTTCTTCTAATTGGGAAAATTACATAACATCATACACATCAATATTTTGGGGTATGCAAGGTACCGGATTATAATGTAATTTCAAGCTATTTAATAGAAATTACATCATCCTGAAAAAAAGCTCTCATGGCAGGCAAGCAGTCCTGCTTTCCTGCTAAACTCTGTTTTTTTAATGTGACCTCATCACCCTGACTCATTTCTCTCTCCTCTAACTGACATCTAGGGCTGTATGTGTCCTGGAGCAGGAACAAACTCTTCTCTTACAGTGACTATTCCAGTGAGACTCTCATTTTCAATTGCAGTTCTGCAGCATTCTCATCATAGCATTAAATAAAGGAGTTGTTTATTTTCAGAGTAAATTGGCAAACAGTATCAATTCATGTATATGTTCACACATACAGAAATACTTAAAAGACTTTTTTGCATTAAAAAAATTTAGTCAATTCCATAATTTTTTTTGGTTTACAGAATTTTGATCTTTCAAAGAAAACTCAAATACTTGCTTTCAAATATATATATTTTTTGAAATTTCAGGTTAAAGTTAATCTCTCATTGAAACAATAACCTTTCATTAAAACAAAACAAACCAAGGCAAACTTGTCAAAGAAAAGGTTATTTGCTATTTCTATTATGGTAGCAACTAAAGACCTCAACTGTATTTTTGAGACAAATCAAAATGATTTATTCCTTTTCTGAAACCTCAGTTGGTATGACTACAGTTCACTCTACTGTGGAGTCATTTCTAAAGCTTTTGTGTATATTGTATTAAAGGAGGTTCTTCCAAAAGTACACTTGAAGCCCTGCATGCATTTTTTAATCAGAAGAAAATACACCTTTTTTTTTTTTTACTCTTAATTTTCTACTCTCCAATGTTCTAAAATGGAGCTGTTATTAAAGATAGTGAGACAAGATTGGCTTGAGCTGCAAAATGTGTTTCTGCACTCTGATTTGGATAGATATTATGTGCTCTGGCTCTCTTATTTGATATGGATGAATTGGGTTTTTGAGGCAGGAGGAGATGAGGACAGCAAGGGAGCCAATAACATAAAATGTTGGCAATTCTTGAGATTTTATTATGAGTCTTAAAATGTTTGGTATTTTTCCTACAGCCTCATCTGTGGAAAGAAGCTATTAATGACAGCCTGACATCCCATTTTAGGTAAAAACCTTGTAGGCTTCATGATTGCAATCACTGGCATGAGTCGGGAAGCTCAAACTCAGAAGGCACATAAAAAGCATCAAAATATGCCATTCTGACACCACAAGACCTTAAGGCTTTCTCCTGAATTTAGACAGTCGGTTCACAATATCTTTGGTGCCAGTGATAGTAGCATCTGACAAAGCAGCACTGTACACATGGGTTGGAGATGGAGAGAGCAGCAGGGATGGGTACAGCAGTGCCTGCTTGGGGAGCTGGTGACAGGGCCCTGAGTCATCTAACACCGGCAGCTCCTCTCACTACCTCCATGCACCAGTAACACTTCTAAGATTTGATATTTTGGCTTTTTCTTTCCAGACAGACAGGCCAAAAGCTGTTATTTAAGCCACCGCAAGCTCAGAGCCTGAGGAAGGCAACATCCCTGCATGTATTCCCTGGGAAGCCTCCCCCTCATCTGGAGGTGGAGGGAGGCAGGGTAAGTCTTTTAAGATGTGTTTAAATAGGCAAAGTCACTGTTTACAGTCAAAAGCTGCTTTTTAAGATTTCATGAGTTCTTTATCTAAAGACAAGCAAACAAATTCAGGTCACCTCTTTATCCCGCTTAATTTAGGAAGGCAACTCTTCAAGTAGATTTTCCTCCTGCATTTTCCCTGCTGGAATCACTACCATTTTGTGCACTGAATTAGAAAAAATGAGAAAGTGGGAAAGGCTGAACTTGGTTCATATGTTGTTTTAGATCAACCTGCCATAGCAGGGTATCCTTCCGGGCTTTCCAATTCCCCAGCCCCGTTGCAAGAGACATTTCACCTGAAAGCTCTCCCAAAAAACTGCCTAGCAGGCTGAAGGGAGAAATTATTCTTTTCACTTACAGAAAAAAATTTAAAATCCCATCACAGGCTGCGTGTTGTGCTCAAGTTTTCTCATTTTTCCTCAACAATAGCCATGTATCATCAAGTTTGCTGGGATAAATCATAGCTGATCTCCCAAGTTCAGCCTCCACCTCGCTGGGGACTCAATGATTGCCCTGATGATTTACTCATCTACCCTGTTAGCTTTCTGTAACAAAGATCATTTGCGTGGGTTGCTATGTCTGTAGTGACAAAACTACATTATAGAGGAGTACAAATACAGCCTCCTTGCCATAGGCAGCTCATGGCGTAAACTAAGTGAATACACACAACGCCTGCATAGCAACAGGCTGGGAAGAAATTTGAGAGAAGGGAACAGAAGGAAATACTGTTCCTGGAAAGTATGTTGCACAAAAAGAGCAAACAACGTATTTCTTTAATTCCTCATGAATCTTCCCGGTTAACTCTGACACTAGTGAGGCTGCTGCTGAAGTGACATAACAAGAACACAGGAAAAATGTGGTTTTTATTTAGAATTTCAAGGAAACAAAGCCAGTGGACTTTTGGCCAGGTATAATTTACAGTTTAAACACCTCTGCTTCCTTTCACAGCAAAATTGTGCTGATGTGCACTCATACTGGCATTAGCTGAATGAATCCCTATGGTTTGAGGAGCACGAGCTCATTGCTGTTCTGCCTTAAACCTCCAAGATAATGTTCATAATTTTAATACTGATAGAGTGAGCTCAGATGTCTCCTTTCGGGTAGGAAGAGGTAAGGGAGGGTCTGCAAGAGCAGAGTGGAGGGAGGAAGAGAGATGTGCATGGACGGCAGAGAGAAGCCAGCAGGGCGCAGCTGTAATGTATACACATACATATGCATAGCAGTGCAGCTGCAGCTACACATGAGCTTATGCTGGTGCTTTTCTTTCTTCACTAAGCAGAATGCAAGCCTTGTGCCTGTAATTAACAGCTAGAGCTGTACGATCTCTGGGTATCTGTACCCGCAGGTCAATATTTGCTCTGAGTTTGGCTATGCCCAGACACAGGGCAGCCAGGGAGGGGAGGGATGGGGAGACACCTCCGGTCCTTACATCCTCTCATGCATGCTACGGAGCTGAGTGTGTCTGGAAACAAGGGCTGTATTTGCAACGCAGTGCTTGGAGGAAGTGACTCTGTGAAAGTGGGCCCTTGGGAAGGAGTTAGAGATGAGAGAAGACAGAGGCCTGCGGGGTCGATGGGGAAGCATCAACTCCTCTCTTGCGGCAAAGCACATGGATGCACAGTTAACTTAAAGCACAAGCTGGGAGTCACTGATGCAAATTATCTTACATAGTACAACTTCTTTCTGGAGTTACACAGCTTTGTGCTGCCTGTCGCAATACAAAGTTCCAAACAGTCCTTTTTTACACAATACCTTTTCTTGTGTAAATGATGAAGTACGGTGATAGCAGAAATGAAATATTTATTGTCTCTCCCTGAATAGAAAAGAAAAACCTTTCAGAGGGGTCCTAACCCCGCAAATGAGTGCCCGTGCTTGCTTCAGTTAACAGTTGTTTTCCAGAACCTGATGTCCCTACCTTCAAGGCAGTCCACATGCTTTTCAGGTAGCTGGAGCTGATGGATGCTGCTTGTGACATCATGTGGTGAATGAAAATACATGAACGCCCTCATATATTCTAGCTCTGAGTCTGCTTTCATAGCTGGACTCTCCTCATTTGGCACTGAAGAGGAAAAGCAATAACTCAGAGTTATGTTCTACTGGCTCAGTGGTAACTGAAATAGTCTCAGTGATGCAGTGGTAAGGTGATGAAGTCTTCAGCAACCCCTTCTGCACCTGGAATAGATTGTCTATCTGCTCTTCTTTCCTACAGCTCAGCGTGCTTAGCCAGATCACAGAAAAACAGGATGGAGCATCTTTTTGGAGCAGATGTAAACCCACATAGTCAGAGATAACCCACTCTTTTGGTGGGGGCCTTCCTTACTTCTAAAAATTGCATGTTTGCTTGGTAAAAGAGAGAGAAGAATATTAACCCTAGTCTCAGTGTGTCTCTCCTAAGTGTGTTATTTGTGTTAGATATCCATCAAAGTGGAGCTGGAATCCAAGTCTCCCACATCCAATATCTGCATGCGGAGCTCGACAGGCTTTCTCAGGTTTGTGATTGTATTCAGGCCTAAGGAAAAATTTTCCCTCCTCATAGATTACCAGAAGGACAAAAGGACAAGGCAACTTTGGTGCCATAGGTGTTAGGGTTCAAATAACTCTGAAACAGGAGAACCCAGAACTTTGGTCTTCTGAGTCCCCGCTAACCCCTGAGTTGGGTGGGTTAGGTGCCCAGCAAAGTAACTAGTCACACTGCAAGCACCCACTGTGGGCATAGTCCTTTACTTTAAGGTAGTTCTTACATGTTGGCTTTTTATAAGTTGGCTAAAACAGCACCAGCTGTGATCTATACTAGTCTAAGCATTTTAATGACTTTTGGCTAAACCTTCATAGCTAATAGTTAAATTGCCAAATGCTCCATAAAACAAATATGCAAACAATTTGCTAGTTAATCATCTATCATAAGCGGACGTACGCAGCTGCTGAGATATATAATTGCTGTTTCATCAGGGTTGGTACTTTATTTACATAATTCCCTAACTGATTTTAACATAGATTTTTTTTTTTTCAGAGAAACACAGAGAGCGAGAAATGCTAACATAATGTCTCATTAAATGCAGCATGTTAAAGAGACAGTTCTGGTCACAGCTGGTGGATAACAATAGTGATTTTCTTTGATGTATTTTTAAAAATAATTGAAATTTGTATATCTGCATATTTATATGCATGCATATATGTGCATGCATTGTTATATACTTACACAAAATATTTGTATGTAGAATAGGCATACAAATGTTTGTGTTAACATATTCAAATGAAGATCTGTTATAAGTGCAGAAAATAGGTCTTTTATGCAAGTGAGAAAGATAAAACATGAGCAATAAAATATAAATCAGCATTTTTTCTTTGATTCTGTTCAGTATTTTTGATTAAAGAGAATATCAGCTGCAGATAGAGTCCAAGCCATACAAATTAACATTTTTTTTGGAAAAGCATATTAAGTGGTTTAGTGGGGTTGATTCTGGTTTTGGTTTTTAGTTTGTTTGCTTGGGTTTTTTTAAAATCCCTATTAAAAATGGAATAACATACCTTACTAGTATTTTCTAGTGCAAGTGTTGGAAAAAAGTGATTGATAGCTTTCTGATTTTATGTCTCCTTTTCTTTGCCAGTCTCTAGAGAGCTGATGAAAATGCTCTAAGCCTAGAAAACTTTAATGTTAAAATGATAGCTTCTATAACTGTAGGAAATAACACTAGCGAGGAGAATACCTGCAATAGCCAGGGCTGCTTCTCATTTATTTATATATTTATGTTCTTTTATTTGAATGGAAACCCACACATACTGATTGGATACTAACAGTATTTGTATCAGAGAAGCAAGGGACAGAGTAAGAAAATACAGCATGTGGTTTGTAAATTTGGGGGTTCTAATGGGTTTTTGTTTGGTTATTTTTAAAATTTTGTGTTCATTTGGTCTCTTTTCTATGCTCTGTACTTTAGGTCCAGGTATGAAAGCAGGGAACAGCTTCCAGAAGAAGACGCCGCTCCTTTGGGTGTTACATTCATGCCTTTGGGAAATGGTTTAAGCACTCCCCTTTGTAAGCTGTGCAATGAGGCAGCTGCAAAAGTCTGGACTCTGGATTTAGCAGAACGCTTGATTGACTAAGTTCCAGCTTTTGCGTAGGTCTAGATTTTGGGGATATTTACAAGGAAGATGTTTACATTCACATATTTTGCCTCTTCACTGATTCTTGAACTCCCTCTGCAATAGCAAAATATTACAATGCTGGATTTAAAAAAGCATTGGAAAACGTGGCTTGTTTTACCAAATAATAGAGCCAATAGCTATGGGTTTTGTTTGGGTTTTTTTTTCCCTTACCATAGCTTTTTTATTTTAATCAGAAAGAGCTGTCTCTCCAACAGTAAGTGGAAGCACACTGTTGTTCCAAACTGGCCTTTGCCTCTTAAGTAGTGTCATGGTTTTGCCCCAGTGGAGGTCCAAGCACCATGCAGCCTCTCTAAGAGAGTGTAGGGGGGAAAATTGGGGTGAGGGGGAAGGGAGGGAAAAGAAAACAGAAAGCCCAAAACCTCTCAGGTTATGATAAGGACAGTTTACTGGGACAGTAGAGAGAGAGGTAATAATAACAGGGCTTTATAGCAATGCTATCACAAAACTGGTGATACATAGTGCAGCTTCTCACCAAACTGCACAACTCAGGTCATACAGCTCAGAGCTGTCCCAAAACTGGACTGTCCCCAAAACTGCATGTCCTTGACCTGAGCACTCCTCCCCCCCCGCCCCAGCCTCCCTTTATGCTGAGCATGACGTAATTGGCATGGAATACCTTCTTTGGCTAGTTTGGATCACCTGTCCTGGCTATGTTCCCTCCCAGCTTCCTGGGTGCCCCCACCTTCCCATTAGCAGGGCAGTACAAACAACTGAGAAGTCCTTGACTGCTCAGCAACAACTAAAACATCAGGGTGTTATCAGCACTGCTCTCTCTCATCCTAACTCCCAAACATGGCATTACAGCAGCTGCTAGAAAGAAAATTAACTCTATCCTACCCAAAACCAGGACAGGTAGAAAACAATTTCGGCTGTAGCTGGTTTCTGTCCATCTACCCAAAAACTCGATGGAGATTGTCAACATTTCACTGGCTTTCTGTCATTATAACCTGAGCTGAATTCAAAAAAGAAATTGAACATTGGATAAAGGGTTCTGTATCCTACTCTGGTATGTCCACATACCTAACTTAAGTGTGCTGATCTCTAAATTATGTGCCTGTAAGGCCAAACCTTTGTCACTGCAAAACAACACCAGAGTTTGCTTGGTTTGACTTTAATCCAACCTCTTTGAAAACCCTCCTCAGGACAACTTCAACAGTATGATTGTTCTGTTTGTTTCCGTCCCATTGAGTCTATAACCATGCCTACTTTCTGCTGCTCCTGTTCTGGGCTGCAGGTATTTGCTTTCATGAAAATTTGGGAGGTTATTTTGCTACCTCTTTTCTTTGGTCTCATGAAAACATCACCTCTCCCTACAAAAAAATGGTGGACTGTTTTGTATGATCATTAACATTATGACAGAATTTGAAATTAGCCAACATAGAAGTGATTTCTTTTGCGATGGAAAGCATTTGTGATTCACAACCTGAAAAATGAGAACTGAAACCATCCTGCAGCACGTTGTGTGACCCAGGAGAGATTTTTCATGTTGGGATGAAGCAATCCTTCACAACTCCTCATCCACTGACCACTTTTCATGCTCTGAGCAACGCCTATCCTCTGCTCTGAATGAGTCAGTGTGCCCGCTGGAAAACCGCCTGCAGTCAGCTCTTCTGTGTTATTACATGAGCACAAGGAAACCAAAGGCAGGTGCATTGTGCATCCTACACCTGGCATTTCCTCTCTTTCCAGTGCTTGACTTTGCAATCTCAGTGGCCTTTTAACAGCAGTCTAGCTTCTTAGTCTAATTTCTCCCCTTAGTTTAATTTCTTCCCTTTCTAAAAAATGCAAAGCTGAAAATGTCTGGGTCATTGTCCTCACTGTATCCATTTCTCTGGTGGTGTGTGACTTGAAGCAAGTGATGCAATAGCGTGCTGTTTGAGCCATCTCCTGGTAGGACTGCCATGCTGGTTTCATCAGCGGTTTCACAGATACTTGCTGATAGCAGACTGTTGAGGCTCAGGTCTTGGGTCCTGTGCTGGGGAAAGTGTCTTACAGACACAGTGCTCCCCTTTCATCCTTCCCCCCCCATTTATCTGTGGCACCTTTGCCGCTGTCTCCTGATACTCGTCTTCTTCCTCTTCTGCTTCTGCCTCTCATTAGTCAGAAGTGAGACAGACGGCAGCTGGAGTTGTGGGAAGGACTTCTTTATCCAGTGCGCTCTCGCATGCTGGGGCTTTAAAGCTGCCGAGCTGGCAGTCAGAGTAGTTTGCATTGCTGAGCCTCCCAGTTCCCATCTGCACTAGTCCTTCCTGGGCCCACATGAACAAAACAATGGGGTTTTTTTCACCCCCTAACCTCATTCTTGGAGCCAGATGAATTACTTTTGCTGAAAGTTTCTCCTAGAAAATCATCCAGAGCCAGCCAGCCAGAGTGATTTTCTTCAGTGCTTAAAGATGGTTAAGTGGAAGTTCTAAGCAGCTGCAAATAAGATCATCTCCCATCTCTAACACAAAGTTTGAGAGATTGAGGGCACCTCTCTCTTGACCTGTCCAAGCTATCAGGTACTGAGGGAATGATTGACTACCAGACTATTATAAAGCAAGTCCTCAATATAAGGCAGGCACTTATGGATGTGGATTTATAGGTCTTGCAGATAAAGTGTCCTAATTTTTATTTTTACTTTTAAGGCAATGATTTAGTTCCTTTCAGTTTGTCAAGCAGCAATACAGACTTGAACCTTCTCCCATCTCTTCTATTTTTTTCTTAAGCCAGTGGGTCAAACCATCCTTTAATGCATCCACCAAGTCCCACTAGTGTCAGCTTTCCTACAGAGGATGAAATAATATGATTTAGTCCCAGAAAGCAGACCTCAGAGGCTTTTATAAGCATGCTTCTTAGACCAAAGGCTTTAGCATGTGGATTCTAAGGATTTTATTATGAGGAGCTTGAGATGGAGTGGAAGCTCTGAGCCATGAGGACATGCCCTTTCTCTAGGCCAGGTTGCCATCAGATGTGGCAAATGCTGAGCTGCAGGTCCACTGCCTTTGTTCTGGCTGATATTGATGGCGATTCACCTGCTACCAAGTAGGGTATGAAAGAGAAGCCTTTCAATAAATATCTTTTACAGTAAATATTTTTCTGTCTAGAATTAAAAGGTGGGTGAGGTATGTAATACTAAGAAACATGTATTCAAGATAAAACAAATTTAAATGCCTCTAGGGTATTTAAGTGTTATATAAGATAATGAGGGAACTGACTATAATCAAAGCCACACACTCTGTTGCATTCTCACACACTAGACTGTTACCTCAATGAAGAAAAAAAAATGTACTGGTGTACTACGTATTTGTAGACTCATGCAGATGTCTGGATTTCCTCCACCCGAAGGAGAAAAGGAGGCTTCAAGGTGCCTCATGAAGGAATAAAGATGTACACAAAGCCATGGCTACCACAGCTGCTGAGAAAGGTAATGTTGCATTGCCAGGTACCTGCACAGGTTTGTGTCCACCAAACCACATTTGTCATCAAGGGTCCTGAAGGATGACAAACCTTATTGTTCACCTTTTTTTTTTTGTATCCTGGTCTGAAGGGGACCACCATCCCTTCTGTGGTGCCCTCCTTCAAAAGCTCAATTTTTTCACAATTCTGATGTTAGAGTGCTCAGAATAACAGTAAAACCAGCTCTAGAGCGCTGTAAATACACCATAGACTCCTTGTTCATTTGCCTCCCTGTGCAACCAGTGCTTTACCTAAGGTTACAGGTTGAGAACATGTTAGGAGGTATATTACTTACCGTTGTCCAAGAGGCCTGGGAGAATATACCCCATTCTCTTTCATCATAGTGTTGCTCTGTGACAGGTATTTCACACCCCAGCATTTTATTAGACACAGCACAGATTTTCAGCAATGAACTCTTCCCAAAGAACATGTCTTAGTACAAGACTGAGCATGAGTAAAAAAGCTATAGGTAGGAAATCACCAACAGGGCAATAGCAATGGGACAATACCAACACTCACAACCCCCAGCAATACTTGAAAACCACAATTAATATTATGAAAGGCATTATATCTAGGTACTGATAGAAATCACAGTTTAAGGCATGGGCAGCCATGCATTCTATTTCTAGCATCAGAATATATAACTGGCTTGCATTTTGCTCTGATGTACAAAGTTATACTCTTCGTGTCTCTTGTGAGCTTGCAGTTGTATGCTATAAGCTGCAGGTCTGTGTGCATGTGCATGTCTTCAGAACGCAGGCACTCCTCAAGAGCTGACCTGCTTCCAGATTCCACTTTTTAACTATTGTTTACATTCTTGTGCAGATAATATTTAGATGAATGCAGGAATAAAAGAACCCACCACTACTGGCAATGTTAAAATCACAGAGCTACAGGGTGAGAAGTGAACTAAAGAAATACTCCGGCTACCTTTCCATCCTCTCCATCCCCCAAAGCCTGCTAAACTGCATGCGTCATCCTCACTGCTGGAGACTTTATGATTCATTCTCTGCAAATTTGGTGTTTCATTGTTATTAATATAACACGTTTTCCATCACTAGGGGTAATGGAAACCTCTGTGCCAGCTTTTTCATTCCTGCACCCAAGTTGACTTGTGTTCAGCAGCACAGCCCTTGATGCTCCACCTGCCAGTTATTCTGTGAGCCCCAAAAGGATGCTGCCATTAGAAAAGCAGCTCAGGAGTTATCATTCATAAGCAGCTTGTTGGTGCCCTCCTCCCACTCTTCCCTGTTGCTGCAGTGGCTGCAACTTTCCACGAAGCACCTCCAATCACAGCCGTGGTATTGGTCTTGTGGGGCAGCCCTGGTCCCCCGCACGGCAGTACTGCCTGCGCTGGCTTGTGTGACCAGCAAATGTGAGGCAGATCATGGGATCTTATGGGGATTTCTGAGTCAAAGTACCAACAGGCCAAAGGGAAAGAAAAGGGAAGAATAGACTGGTACCCTAGTATCAGTTCAATCAGCCCCTGTTGCAGTGTTAAAAACCTGCTGCATTTACAAGCGGGACAGCAAAACAAGCCCTTCACAGTATCCACACTGTCCCTCTTTCTTCTCTTGCGTATGAATCTGTGCTTAGTAAGGCAAACCTGCTTGGTCCCTCCAGAGCCACACTCGGTTTATTGCTGGTCAGCAGTGTCAGAGATGGTGTTGCAGATACTTTAATGGGCTTAAAAACACCTTCTCCCCGCTCCTCTCCCAGTTCCTTCTATAATTCCTGGTTACAGATTGGATCGGAAGTAGCGACGTCCTTCCCAAGATGTTTCCAGTAATACATTGACGCCTTTCCAAGACTTCACCACCAGTAAAAGTCAGATGAAGTTTGGGCCAATATCAATGTTTACAGATTCTCGAGTGAGCTGAACTGAATTTGTCAACCTGAGCTTTCTTATGTTCTCTGCAACACCTGTCTTTGCAAAGTAACTTTTAGCTCTCTTGCACTTGTGACATTCTTATATCCTGTCAGTCATTACTGCACACCTCTCACGTTGGAAGGACTGACGGAAAAATTGGCTTTGATCATGTGAGCGAGTCACTTCTTTTTGTGGGAATTTAAGGAAACAAAAGGTACTGGGTGTGACTCACTTGCTTAGATGCAAATATCTAAAATAGGTCAAAGCTAAATCTCTGCTAATCACCCTGGGCTCCCTTGTTAGTCTAGGGTGCGATCTGCCTCACCCTGAAGCAGCAGGCATCAGAAACGTGCCAGCTCATCTGGTCCAGCAGTGTCCCTTTCTCTCTGATGGCCACCAAGGCAGGGCAGGGTAGCTACCTCAGAGTTGCAGCGGAGATTTACACAGCTAGATGAGATGGGTCCTAAAAAAATGGAACTGTTGATAGCTGTCTTCTGTGAAAGAATATGGTGAATCAGTGCACTGAGAAGCAATTAATAGTGATTCTTTGGGGATTTATTTTCTCTTCCACCCCCTTTCTTTTTTTCTGTCCTCAGCTATACAGCTATAAATAGAGACGAGTAGTGGAGTGCCTGAAGCAGTTGCTTATCAGTGTCATCTCACTGAAGTGTACAATTAATTTCTGTTTCAAAAATGCCAGTTGATCGTAATTTTCTCATGGTGGCTGAACAACTGCAAAACATTTATTAATTCTTGCACTGGCATACACAGGCACCCAGCAGTTGTGCATACTTGCCGCATTAATCTTCCAGTTAGCAGCAGAGCGAGAGAAATCTTCCTCTAAGGATCAGTCTGAGATGCTACTTTCATTTCAGCTCACACATCACGGATTATGTCTTTGCTCTCTTCTTTTCCCATTTGCAAACTTCATTATTTCCCCAAGGGAATTAATTCCTTGTTGATTCCCTGATTAGGACCCTGGTGATGCTGTAGGGCTGGGTCAGGGCATCCTGTGCCTCCTGCTTACCTCAGCAGCATAGGAGCGATCCAGGGCTGGAAGGATGCTGTATGGACAAAGCAAGCTCTGCTGAGCAGGGGCCAGCACTACCTGTAGCTCCTCTGGAAGTTTCCTGAGTTGTCTTCACTTAGGAAGAAAGGTCTGAATGTGCATGAGGGTGGAAGTTAGTGTGGATGTCCAACAGGTACGGTAAAACAATATTGCAGTTAAACAACGATTGTCTGTTACAACCTTTCCTTCCTCATGTAACTCATTGTGGCCATGCAAATACACACTGATCTTTACCTGTACACTACAAATCAAGATTTGGAAGCTCTGTTGAGTACTAAACCATCTAATATTTGCATCCCATCTCATCGCACTTTTTCTTAATCCATTTTCCTGGGATAACAGGTCAGAAACAACACAAAATGTAATCAGCTGGATCACTGAACTTAAATTCTTCAGTTCTGAAATCTGAGAGTAAAGAATATAGTAAGTGCAGTAGATAAAAACAGCAATGATAAAGGTGTAATGTTTTCCAAAGGAGCAAAGATTCCATTTTTTGCCTGGCATTTGCTGCTCCCACTGAAGGCTGCATAAAGTGCAAAACACGTTTACTGAAGGAGGATCAAGCTGAAATAACATGATTTCCTTCCTCAACAAGGTAATAGGTTTCTTTTAAACAAACAAACAAACAGATTTTTAACAAAGGAATCATTATTTATCTGGTTTTCAAAATGCAGTTGACATTATGTCACACAGAAAACAATTAGTTAAGATGAAGAACATGGAGATAGCAGATGAATTCTGGAACAGATAGTGAGCCGGCTCAAAGGGTGATGACAGAGGATCCTGCTGCAAGGAAAAGTACCAATGATTAGCTGCCACATGTGTCTCTCAAAGCTTAGTCTCACAACAGATCTTACTTTATATTTTCATTAATCATTTTGGCACAGAAAATAGAATGGGTTATAAATGATACCAAATGAGAAAAGCTCAGGTCTGAGAAGCAGGAAACAAAAGCTGTCAGGCAGACAGACCTGAATAAATTCAATTGTTCAAATGCAGGGTTGTGCCTGATATAACACAGACTCCTGCTACAGGCTGGCAGAGGAGAAGAGACTTTAGTTGATCATGCAATAATGCAAGACATCAGGAAAACAGAAAATGCATTCTTAGGAACATATCAGTTCCCGTATTTCTGATAGAGGTAGGTACTAGTGCCATATCCCAGCCACTGTTAGCACCCTATATAGAAAATTGTGAAATATTGTAGCAATCTTATAGGCAAATTCAAGTATGTATGGTCAGAGGAGGACTACTAAAATGAGCAAGGAAATCAGGTCCTTGTAACAGAAAAAGAAAATGAAATATCTGGAATCACTGAGCTTAGCACTGCCCCTGCCAGGATAGCTGGACAACTCTCTGGAATTCTCTTTTAGAGGTAATGTCTGCATTTCAGTGCCCCTTTTGTATTGTAGCATGTAGGCACCTCTTTCCCCCTATGTTTTATTTGTGTCCAGCCGATCAACTGCAGTAGGTGTCATCTGGACAGCATGGATGGTGGGCAGCATGGCCTGGCGGTATGTGTACCAACAGGAGGAATATCATTACATTGAGGTGAGACAACATAGGGAAGCATAACTTCCAAAAGCCTGTACCAAAGGCCTCCTACTCCCCATTCCATTAAATATTTCATAACACGTACCAGTGTATGCCAGACTAGTTCTTTATCTGGTAAGGTGGCAACATTCCAGGTTCATTTTGGAGTTTGCCATCACTTTTGACACCACTCAGAAGACACCTCCTCCAGTCTTCATGCTGGAGCTCATCCTTGAGGGCCTTTCACATTTTTTGGAAGTGGAGTCATACAAATTGAGAAAGACAGACAACTACAGGGCTGAAGCAAGCAATCACATAGCTCAATGTTAAGTTTCTAGAAGCATTCTGAAATTAGTTAGTAATTACATTCTAGAAAATTCATGCAAATATAGAGGAATATGTAAATTGTGATTTACTGGCACTCCATTTCTGCATAGGAGTAAAAGCTGATAGAATGTACTTAGTAAATAAACTCCTCTACAAAATGTAATCTTAAGACATTAGAAGAAAATTTAATAATATTAGCAAACAGGAAGATTTCAGAGGGTCTTCAGGAATAAAAGCCAGCGCTATTTTACAGTTCTGTTTTTTAAGGCAAGTGGAAGAACTGCCGAGAAGTATTTTTTAATCACTCTTTCTTTTGTCATGGATTTTTACAGCTTCCATGTTATCTTTGGGTTCATAATCTAAACAATTCTAAGTTATTTGTGTAACTGTAAAATATAGAATTTGTCTAATTTAAACAAACCGGACAGCAATCACAGCCTTGTATATACATTTTACATTCTCCTGTCTGTTTTTTATGGTGGTATCTAAAATAAAAAGATAATAAGCACATTTTCAAAAAAGTAGCTTCAGAGGTCTATGAGCTAGTAAAAAGTTGAATTCTTGCTTTCTTAATAAACATGAAATGGAAAATGTTTAGGCATTACAGGAATTCTATAAGAAAATACCTTTTGCAGTTCATTAAAGGCAGGAAAAAAGCCAGACCCTGGCTAATTGCACTCTCTCAGCTGGTCTGGTCTTCTCCAGCAGCTCACAAGGAACAAGTAATTCCCGTAATGGCTTTAGGTGGCCAGCTGGGACCAGACAGTGGGGAAAATACCTGTGGAAAAGCTCTTCCAAGCAGAGGGCTCAGCCCTCTAAATGTCATTGCTCCTGGCCCTGGATGGAGAGCTGTGAGCATTTGTTCAGCTGGAAGACCCTGAAAGGTCTTCCAAGATGTGTAGTGTTTTGTCTGGCTGTCCAAACTGGCTGCCCCCATAGAATTATTCACTCAAAATTTCAAAACACTTTCCAGTGTTATGGATAATTCCCTTCTCCCGCCTTCATTTTTGCACAGAAAAAGCCTTAAACAGAAACAAAAACAAAAATCGAGATCCAGAATTTGAATTACTTCAGCCTGAGTGCTGAAGGCAATCGTGTTCTCCTGAGTATTAGTCCTCTGTAGTCTATTTCCTGGTGCTAATCCCATTCCAGTCATGAAGTATGATGCTAATGTTGGACAACAGCTATAACAGGGATTCTATGCTATTGGTGCTAAGCTCAGTTCAAATTTTAAGCATTGAAATCACAGAAGGAATCATTTGTCTTTTCACCCTTTCAGTCTGAAACCATAGAATCATGGAATCCTTTAGGTTGGAAAAGATGTTTAAGATCAAGTCCAACCATTCACTTATCACTGACAAGTCCACCACTAAACCATGTCCCTCAGTACCACATCTACACATCTTTTAAATACATCCAGAGATGGTGACTCATCCACTTCCCTGGGCAGCCTGTTTCAGTGCTTGATAACACTTTTAGTGAAGAAATATCCAATCTAAACCTCCCCTGGTGCAACTGGAGGTTGTTTCCTCTTGTCCAATCGCTTGTTACTTGGGAAGAGAGAACAACACTCACTTAGTTCCAATCTCCTTTCAGGGTTGGGCAGGGAAAAAAATTGATTAAATACAACAAGGGCGTGTGTAGAGTCTTGCATCCGGGTTGAAGAATAACCCCATGTGCCAGTATATGTGGGGACTGACCTGCTGCACAGCAGCATAGGTGAGAGGGACCTGGGGGTCCTGGTGGACAGCAGGAAGACCATGAGCCAGCAATGTGCCCTCATGGCCAAGAAGGCCAATGGCATCCTGGGGTACATTAGAAGGGGTGTGGTTAATAATTCAAGAGGTTCTCCTCCCCCTCTACTCTGCCCTGGTGAGACCACACCTGGAATATTGTGCCCAGTTCTGGGCCACTCAGTTCAAGAAGGACATAGAACTCCTTGAAAGAGTCCAGTGCAAGGCCACTAAGATGATTAAGGGATCTTCCTTATGAGGAAAGGCTGAGGGACCTGGGTCTGTTTAGCCTGGAGAAGAGGAGACTGAGAAGTCGCCTCATTAATGTCTATAAATATGTAAAGGCTGAGTGTCAGGAAGATGGAGCCAGGCTCTTCTCAGTGATTTTCTATGATAGGACAAAGGTCAACAGGTGCAAGCTGGAGCATAAGACGTTCCAGGTAAACATAAGGACAAGCTTTTTCACAGTAAGGGTGACAGAGCACTGGCACAGACTGCCCTGAGAGGCTGTGGAGTCTCCTTCTCTGGAGACATTCAAAACCTGTCTGGATGTGTTCCTATGTGACCTACTCTAGGTGACCCTGCTCTGGCAGGGGGTTGGAATAGATGATCTCCAGAGGTCCCTTCCAACTCCTAATGGTCTGTGATTCTGTGATTTCTAGAGAGCAATGAGGTCTCCCCTCAGTGGTTTTTTCTCCAGGCTGAGCACCCCAGTTCCCTCAGCCACTCTTCATAAGATTTGTACCAAGTTTAAATGACTCAAATACACTGTTTTAATTTATTAAATATTTTACCTCATCCCCAAAAAAAAGCTCTAGGTGTGATGCACAAAAGCAATCAATAAATTATTCAACTCAATCCCATGACTTTGTGCATTAATACATGAAGCCTCTGACCTCCTCCAACATGAATGTTGTAGTGATTAAAGAGGCATCCTGGCATAAATAGGTCAAATGCAGAGCTCCAGAGCTTCCTTCACCATCTGAATCTGAGTTGGTACTCTTTCTCTCCTTAATTATAAAATCCTAGAAATTGAGGGAAATAGAGAAGCCTGAAATCCTATAAATAACACATTGCAATGCTTGGCTTCTTTGGGGTTTCTCAGGTGTTGTCATGTTCTGAACTGTGCAGCCAGCATTCTTCATACATTAATAATCAAGAGAAGAGACATTAAAGAAGAGGAAATATGTGAATAATACAAGAGACAAGGGAAAAATAATGAAAGCAAATGTCCTTCACCTGACATTGGGCATGATCATTCTGTCCCTGTGCAAATAAATTTCTGGCTTCAGGTTTGGTAATGAGGCAGTAAGTTGCTTAGAAGTGCTACTGAAGACAGATAAAGACAGCTGTACGTCCAGATAGCTGAGTTCTGTTTTAGAGAGTAGTGCAGAATTAAGCCCTTTAAGATAACAGGCAAAAATTAGAAAGGCTTCTTAGCTTCACTGCATTACACAGGGTCCCTGGCATTCCCTGGCACTTGGAAAAGCTGCAGTAAAAGCAGCACAAGAAAAATGAAGCTGCAACCTCCCTACACAGCTCGCACAGTCCCATCTCTGTTGGGAAGGCTGAATCCCCGCTAGTAACCATGGATCGCAGCTGTCAACAGCCACAGAGAAAAGGTGCTTTAATCAGTTTGTTATACCCTGGTCGTTCAGCATCTTTCTCTAACCCAGAACCAACATCCTTTTTTATTTGTTCTTACTCCCTTGCCATCATATTTCCCCGCAGTGAGAATTCCCCAAGCTCTTGTTGCTGGCACTGGCTGCTTCCCAGAGGTAGACAGGCAGGATGTTAAATTCATCAGCCCTTGCATGCCTACAGCTCATTCGCATGTTTTACCTGCAACTGAGGCCAAGTGGGGACCCAAAGATCTTTTTCTCTTCCCTTCCTTGTCCCCACTTCGTCTCTGACTCTGCTTGCCTCAAATGCAGAGGTACCAAGGCTAATGATTATCTCAGCACGTGGGATCAGTACCTCCGGGTAAATTTTGCACTTCAGTAGCTTTATTTACATTTTAATATTGTATAATTTGTCAGAGAAAATGATTGAGGAAGAAATCAGGTAAAGAATACAGCTTCCCCATGCCAAATCTGCCCACTGGAAAATTGTGGTTCAAAATCACAGCTACTTTTTCTGTGATGTAATGACAACTCTTCTAACACAGAGCCCTAACTCTGAACTATCCAACTCAATTTTTAAATTTAAATGCTTTTGTGTGATGATAAACTTAATCTAATCTGACTTGAGATGTCTAATACTTATCCTCATTAAAAAAAAAATCACTATAATCAACCTAGTGTAATGTGCACCTGCAGAAGTTCATTCATCCCAAGGTTCCTTGGAAGAGGGGTGATTCAGATGGAACACAGGAAGTTCTATCTGAACATGAGGAAAAACTTCTTCACTCTGAAGGTGACAGAGCACTGGAACAGGCTGCCCAGAGAAGTGGAGTCTCCTCCTCTGGAGATATTGCAAACCTGTCTGGACACAATTATGTGCAACCTGCTCTGGGTGATCCTGCAGGGTTGGACTAGATGATCTCCAGAAGTTCCTTCCAATCCCTACCATTTTGTGACTCTGTGATTTTGTAACTACTCTCTTTCGTGTCCCCTTCACTGCCTTTAGAGGTAGAGGTGATCCCTAGCTCAGATTTATATGGCTGTTAGACCTTCAAGGTCTGATGAGATAAATTGCATCCCACAGTGGCCAGCTGGGAACTGTGGGGGATCAAATCTCAGACTATATACTGTTTAACGTTCCTGAAAATCCCCTGCATACTGACGACTCAACATCTTATATGTGCTGAACATTTAAATTGTGTTTAAAAACTATAGGCAACACTTACCCAGAAAGTACAATGTCAACAGCAGAACAGTAATCACTGATATATTTTTGACAGGGGAAAACAGATTCCTCTTGTCTTTTCTCTAAATGAAACTTAAAGAAGCGCATATACCATGCTAGATCAGTGTACAAAAGTTGTCCCAGTTGGTTGAGCTTGGCACATCCTGTTGAATCATGCTTACTCCTGCACATGTTCATTAGAAGTAGTGATTAAATCTTAGAAAAAGCATAAATCTCTTTAATTATGAGAAATCGGTCCAGGAGGAGAATATATATGCTGAGAGAGAGAAAAAGGTAGAAATGCTGAATTAGAAAATAAGTATTCCCTTGATCCCAACACAACCACAGTCTTTAATGGGAATGACCTTCTTGGAAAACTGTGACACTTTTATACAGAAATAGGCTTCAGCTACAGAAATGAATGCAGATTTTTAGGCACTACTGGTTGGCACAATGCATGTCAGGCGTTTGGTCTGACCAACCATAGAAATTAAGTCCAGTGAAAAGTATCTATTTGCATGCTAAATATGGATCTGTACAAATAAATGACGGATTATGTATAAGCCCTCATTCATACTGTTCTGTCAAAAACCGGTTCAGGCCATATTTTGTAGGCGTGTTTTTGAAGTCCAGCTGAAAATATTTTCCTTTTCCCATCTAACCTTAAATAATATGCAAACAAAATAAATTACTTTCTCTCTATTTGAGTGAAGAAATACATCTTGGTCATATTAGAAACTGTGACTGTATTTTTGGGTGACATACATGGGCTCCGTTCTGGCAGAGGATGGGAAGGCATCAGGAGTGCCAAGTGGAGACCATAAAAGGTTCAATGTAACATTTGTGGCTGACCCATCTAAAATCTCATGTGGATTCTCAAGCACAGAGCTCCTTGGATTTTGTAATTTGTTACTTCCTACTCAGCTCAAGCAGAAACTCCAGGGGTCTCCAAAGTTAAATTTGGATTTACAGGACAATAGTGTCTGTCTTGGGGGTTTTATTGACAATTGTAGCTTGTGGATAAGCTATCTTTTCGGCACTACAAAAGGGTCTGTGTAATACCTATTCTGTATATGCTTAAGAGACTTACTATTCTAGCATTTTGCTTTCTTCTCTAGCTTCATGTCATGCCTTGAAAAATGTTTATATCCTCCTTTTGTGAGTCATATACCTCAATATTGAAAGAAAAAAATATGACAGTTGGTAAGCTCTCATATGAGTAATCCATTAATAAAATAGTTGTGAATTTCCACCCACTGTATTGTCCATTAGCTAGTTCTGCTTTACAGTGTAGAGATACAGACATTTCCAGCACAACCAACCAATATCTCTGCATTGTGTGCAGGGTGAACGGACAAAGGTAAAAACTGTTTAATTTTCTGTAACAGAAGTTCAGGGTATCACCCTGTATTTAAAAGTGTTCGACTGCTCTTTAGTGACAACTGAAAATAGATTCCACACAAAGCGTTGAACTTGGTGACGTTGAGCATTTCTGATTACACGTCTTTGCTTTCATGCTCAGTGCAGTATATCAGTTCTCATTTGTGAGTGCACCAACTTCTCAAACCTTGGGCTACCTTCACCAGAATGGAATTATTTCCTCCCTTTTTTCCATGGTGAATGTAGTTTGAGGCGTGTTCATTATGGTTTTTATTCTTCCTTGTAATAGGACTGTGCTGACACCAGTCATTGAATTAATGAGAACAGGTGTCTTTTTGTATTTTCTCCATTCTCTTCACCCCATTCTCCCACCCCCTCAATCCCTTTCTTTGAGTACAGATCCGCTACTTCTTTGTTCATGAATAATGTGCTGGTTTTCAACTCAATTAGGATGTAGCATCAAAAGAGGTTTGTCAGGCGTTGTTACCTGAAGCTCACCCTCTCACTGGAAACACTTATATATTGCTTCTTCGATATATCATGAAATGTAGTCAGTAGTTAAAATAAATATAATATCCCAAACTGGAGAGTGTATTATATTTTATAAATGAGGTATGAGGGTGTTTTCCAGCTAAATCTATGGGGCAAATGGTTGCAAAGGCATTTATGCTCCAATGGCCCAGAAAGGGACACAAGATGATGTGTTCATGGAAATATGGTAGCTTAGATTTCATTCTCTTTTCACTTAAACAGAGGAATTATCAGAGAGCTGCATAGACGTCTGTATTATAAAGCACAACACAGAAACCAAAGATCATTTGATTGCCTATTTGATTGCATTTTTAGAAGATCAAGGAGTGGTTAGGAAGAGAGGTAGCATTAGAATGGCCTGAAGAAATGTGCAAAATGAGATGGTGGAGATGACACAAAAGAGCCAGAGAGCATTCTGTGAACATACAACTTTTCCAGTGACTGTTCTGTGTTAGGACAGTGTGCTGTAAAGAATATGCTCCATAGGATCCAACAACATTCCCTAAGAGCATAAATGGTCTAACAGGAGACAGAAATAATTTGGAAGCAGGTAGGCAGAAGAAGAGTACTTTTGGACAGGTAATGACGTGGGTCACAAGAGTCAATACTAGCTGCAACTTACTGGGTTTATGTTTTGGCCAAATCTTTATTAGATTTCACTTGTTAATGCTTAGCATGTGGTTATTTCTGCAGGACAAGAATATTTTCCTCTACCTTGAACAGGATTCAAAAATAATTCAGAAATCATTATATTCATAAAGAATATGAGCTTTTCCTAATGATCTCTGCCATCTTGATAATCTAATGTTAAAAAAAGAATTTTTCCACACGTTTTTTCACCCTTAATTGTTATTTCTATCAAGCAATTTACATTTTTCAATTTCTTCTATTGAGAAATACTGTCTAACTAATATGGCTAATACAAGTTCTTTTTCAATTTTCATTAATATATTGCTGATTAGAAAAAACCCCAAAACCCCTGCTTAGTCACAAAATAATTGAGTTTTAATTTGTGGGGAGTTTGGGTAAAAGGAGCTTATGCATGGTTTGCAATTACAAGTTAGCTACTGGTTTTGAAATGAAGGGCAGCTCTAGACCAGAGCTGTTGCTGTGGCTGTGTAGAACAGTGGTGTTTGTCACTCCCTGTGAGCAGGGATGGTGCTTGGACCACACCACACCAGGTTCTGTTCTTCAGGTGGCTGCTCTTGCTTTTTACTGACTATGGAGAAACATGTGGTTCAAGGTTGCATGAAGGAAGCTGTCTCTTTCTTCTGACCTAACATGGAGCAAAGCATAAGGAAAGGGAATTGTAGAGCCTTGTGTACTCATGGCAAGGGTAAACAAGCACAGCCCAGGACTCAAGAATGTCACAAAGCTTGGTAAATTCACTCTTTCCATGGAATAGTCACTGTCATTTTCTAATGGCAGCTGCCTATTTTCTGGGAACTTCCCTGGACATGCTTTCTTCTGCAGAGAGACTGGTAAAACATGAACTGTGATGCCTCAGAATTTATCCCATTGACAATTTTACTGCCCCAAATCTTCAGCTATCAGAACACTTATTTTCTCTTACTATAAAAGGTTAGCTTTCAGATTCACAAGGGATTTTCAGACCCTACTTTTATAAAGTGACACAAAAAAGGAGAAATAAATGTTGCATGCATCAGATAGAAAATCCTTTCAGGTCATTTACACTGTAAATATTAATAGCTGTTATATAAATTACATTTACAGTCCAATTACACTGGAATAACTGCCTGGTCTGTAGCGGAGGACTGAACACATCATGCAGAGACTTAATTGGCACTGTTTAACTTTGACTAATCTTTGAAATTAGTCATGTTTTTCTGAACTTTTGCTCATTTTGTAAGCTATATAAGCAGAGGAAGATCCTTTCATTTGCTTTAGCTCATTGCTGATTTAAAAAAAGTATTGGAGCTTTGATTAATTGTCGTTGCTTTTAAAATCTTTGGTTTGGAAGATTTCACATATGGTTTTTGGAATTAAATTGTTTTAAACCAAAGTAAAGGCATTTTAGCTGAAATCTCAAGATAACCTGAGAATTTATACAAACATACTTTAAAACCTGTAGAAATTCCATAATTTAAGGCAATTGCCTACTGGTTCCAAGCAGGTACTGTTTAACCTAAGAGCGCTCCATATTTACTGACGTTAAACCGAGACACTCTGAGGATAAAAACTTTCAAGACTGATAGCATTTTATTAAATATTTTCCAGTGCTAATCTAAGTAACCACTCCTAACAATTATTTCTAAAATATGTAAACAATAGATGTCCCTCTCAGTTTCTGCTGAAATATGTATGAGAGGAAGGAATGAAATGGAATGGTAGAAGATCTGATTTATCATGCTTTTATACAGTAGTGGATGGTGTGACCGAGTTATATAAATAAATGACTCACTGCGGAAAGGTCTAAATTTTATAAACCAATACAACAAATTCCAACTGTTTTAACTAAAATGGATGGGTTTTTTTAGAATGCTATTTTATCATGTCTAGATGTATTACAGGCAAATCTTTTTATTGATGCCCTTAAACTCAGATATGGACGTACTGTCTTAATGTCTAATGCCCACAGACGAGTACTTGAAAATAATGGTCTTAACGTAGGATGTCATGGGTCATGTATAGTGTTTTCCAGATCATTAAAACCAGGCAGATCACAGATACCGTTTATTAGACAAGGCAGGTCACAGTGCTTCAGAGAAAGCTCATCCTCACTTTAAAGGATGTGAAAGCTACATCATCCGCTATAAATATACATGTGTATATTTAAACATGCAGTACAGTAGTATATGGAGTGCAGGAAGACACACCAACACAAAATAAGCCTGTGCTGACTGAAAGAAGAGAGACTGGGCAACAGAAAAGGATTACACTTTGTGCTTTCTCACCTGTATTTAATGTGGCTTATTTTTATTTTCCATGCTCTCTCTTCAGTGCAATTCTACAAAAATTATTTTCTTATTTTGCTTTACTATAACTGAATGAAAAATAAGATACATTTCTCCAGTGAATTAATAACTACCTACTACTGTGCAGAAATATATAATTAATATAAAAATAGACTTTATTAATTGTTTATTTATCACCCAAAAGAGGAAGAGAAGGAGTATGTAGTGGTTCATAAATAAGAATTGGTAATTTTCCGTAGCCTGTTTCACCCTCAAGGATTGACCTCATTCTTATTGACTAGATGTATAAGAAGGAGATGTAAGTACTTACAACATCCCACAGAAAGAACATAGCAAAAACAAAGAAAAAGCTTGAATGGACATCAGTTCTAATATCCCATGAGTTAAAGCTATTTTTAGAAAGGTCTCTGGATGTATGAAGGATGCATAAGGATCAAAGTTACTTCAAATAATGCCACATACCTCAGAGTATCCTCTGTAGCTCTTGGAGCTCAGTTGCTCCAGGTTAATTAGATGTTCGAGGACAAAAGTTTTGAAAAAAAATCTCGAAAGAAAATTTATGGTAACAGATTCACAAGCAGTTAAACTTGTAGATGGTAGTAAATGAAGACCCACAACTTCCTTTGGGCCTTAAAAATTAAACAAAACAATCATTTTTTTTTCCACAACTTAGTGCCTAACTCCTTGGTGCTACCTCTGCGCTGTAGAGGTGATACTAGATATTTGCATCTCCATTGAGATATGGTTGCACATGCAGTTCTGACTAATTTGGGTGCTGGAAAACAAACTGTGTTCATTGCATGTCCAGTTAAAGGGGTTTCAAAGGGAGTGATTTAAAAGATGCAGGGGGTCAATCATATTCTGTCATGAATTATACCAGTCCATGTTCAGTGATACACACCTGAGAAGCTGATCCAACAGAAGGAATAAGTGACAAAGAATGAATGCTCTGATTTGGCTGGAAGGGTCTCTGTCCACTGATAAGCCATTAGTAGAGAAATCACTCCTTACTGTATCTACTGAGCAACGGTTTCCTTCTGATAAAAAGTGCAAACTACACTATTTTTATCTGGGCACAGAGTTAGCGAAATGTGAAATATTTGCTGAAGATTAAGCTGACTCAACAAAACTCATTGAATCCAAAATACATTGCCATGTTGGTGTTTTTCTCCTGAAATATTAAGAGGTGAAAAGTTAGTGCTTTTATCCAGCATGCCATCCAGTCATCTGAGCAATTACTTGCTTAAAGCAAATGACATCCAGATACTGGGAAAAGATAAAGTTAAAAGTCAATTCATTAAAAATATTTTTCTCCTCGAGAAATGATTTGTTTTTTGAAGTAAATTGAACATAAGGAGTAGGAAGGAAGAAGGAAAATGTGAAATTTTATCATACCATTTTAAGTTTGATTATGTCACAGAGAAAGCAAATGGCAACAGAATATAAAGGAATCTAATCCATAAAGGAAGAGAAAAAGGTTAAAGAAGTCAACAGTAATTAAATGGTGATTGAAGCTGAAAGAAAATTGATCTGTGTTAGCTGAAGGCCATTCTTGCCTTTTGGGATGTTATGCATCGGTGAAGAGGGGAAAGAAAGGTTTTTCTTGTTTTGATATGGAAATATATGTCACATCTTCTTAGCCTATAGTGCTGTGACTCAAGACTGCAGCGAGTTTCTGGTACACTGATTCTAGTGTCCTATGCATGGTTGTGGGTATTGTGTAAAGATAAGATGCTCTAACAAAGCTTGGCAAGGTCAAAAGGCATGGGAGCTTCAGCAGTTTGCATGCTGTTTTGTCTTGGGGCAAAATAGAAAAGAACCCTAAAGCAAATGAATCTAAATAGGGGTAATGCTGACACATCCATGCAAAAGCTGCACAATATCCATGACCTGGGGATGTGGTGATCCACCTGCCACACATTCAAAGCCTGGCTCTTTGGCCTACCCTTCCAGGGGAGACTTGGATGTTCTGGCATGAGTTGATATGAAAGGAACATATGTTTGTATTGAACCACATAGAGAGGTTTTGAAAAAGGCAACAGCATGGCCAAGAACTTTAAGTATGGGCTAAGGGCTTGAGAACTGCATTGATTAGCTTTTTGTCAGGGTGTGAGGAAATTAAGGTAAATCTACATCTGTGCTCCAGATAAATACTATCAGTAAGGAAAACATCAGCTGATGCTACTGTAAACTGTAATTTCCAGGGTGGGAGAGAGAAGGCATTTTATAGAAGTCTATTCTTGCAAAGGTTGGTGCTGCTTTCAGGCACAGGATCCTAAAAAGTTGGGATATAGACCCTGTCATGAGATGCTGAAATCAGGCTGCAAGCAAGTCTCAGCATTGCACAGGACAAGACCTTGTGGGTGTTTGAGACAGAATTAAAACTGAACTATGGTGATGAGTTACAAAGCTAACAATATTTTGGCCATAGCTATGCAGATTTGTGAAATAAGTAGATTAAAATGAGAAAATCAAGTAATTTGCACTACTTAAAGAATAACAGACAGGTGCCAAATGTTCTGAGCTACAGTTTTTTTGAGCTTTTTGTCACTAGAGAGAGCTGTAGATACATACAATTAAGACAATTTATGTTAAAAAATACATTAATTCCTCCCTCGGTGAAGAAATAGGATAAATAACAAATAAAGCATAACTACTTTTTCTCTCATAAACCACTATTAGGAATCTTTCCCTTCTGCAGTGAATACGGCACTAGCTACCCCTATCATCTGAGCTTGTCAAGAATAGCAAAGATAAGAATAATTTGAAGAGGTCCCCTTCTAAAAGTAGCTGAGAAAGGAAAGTCAATTTATTATTCAAAGGCATTAGCAGTCTGTATTTCTCACAACTAGCTTCCAGCTGTAGGAGAATAGAGACAATTTTTAATACCAGGATGAATATCAGCGTTCAGGTTTCCCCCAGTTAAGAAGACAAGTTTTCAGAGAACTTGTGTCATTTCTGGGAGTGCTGCTACCTTCCTTGTAAATCCAGGCCATTCACCCAAGTGCAAAAATTTCTGTTAAACTATGGCTTTACAACTGGCATATCTTTGAGCCTCTTTTACTTAAAGTTAATTTTCCATGTTTTCCAATGATCATAGAAAAATTGTTTTATAAGTTTATAACTAAGAGTTATTAATATTTCTACCAGTCTTTAATGATAATATGTAAGTAAAGTATTGTGTCCTGTCTAACCAGATGCTTAGGTATGGCTTCATTATGCAGCTCTTTTTTTTGCGCTGCGGATCACTTTGAACACTGAAGGTATTCCTTCAGTAAGTTCTCCTCTGGAAACTTCAGTGTTGTAAAGGGCCCGAGTCCAACGTCTAACTCTGTTTGAAGGATCTACAGTCCATTTTGTCTTGATGCAGTTCAGACTGAAGTCAGAAGATGCTAGAACCTATTGTCTAAAGGATATTCTCCATATTTTTTCCCATGAGAAAGAAATAATAAACTACAAGCTATAAGGTCACATTAGGATTAATTCAACATTACATTCTTACACAGAGATTGAAGCCACAGGAACTTTTTATACTGAAATTTGCTACATTTAGCACCTGCAAATTTTGGTGCTTAAATTTCAGGCATCCTGAAACTTCAGGCATCCACTTCTGTTCAGGCTCTCCAAGTAACGCACTGAAACTGCTTAGTGTGTTGGCTCCTTTGGGGAAGATGTGAGCATGCCTATTGCCAGCAGCTCATACAGGCAATGATGAAGGCTCTTTGAAGTTCTAGCACAGGAGGGCCTTGGCCTTTTTGCGTGCACACCACATGGAGAAACTTCCTAATTCCCTGCATGTCAGCCATCATAACTGGTCATAGGCTTGCTCTTAGCTGGTAACAGTGTGCAATGTGATTTTTCTTTGAGGTTTAAAATAGCTAACATTTGCTATGCACAGGTGGTTTATGGCTGTACAAATGGTCCACACCAGAGTTTCATTTCATCATTCTAAATGCAATTGCCTACTGTGCCAGCAGGTACATCTGAGCTTGTCACCACAGGCTCTCTGTTCGGTCCATGGGATGTAAAGTGGGTCAGATGAATCATTCCACAGAAACTCCCTTTTCTCTCCACTGAGCACAAGAGGAACTGAGGATGACTAACTCACATGTAAATATCTACATTGCAAATGTTTAAGGTTAGGTGATATAAGTTAAAATGGTAAGCAGCAATTCAAGTGGGAGTTTTGAGAGTCTCAATAATATGTAAACATTGGATTTAGGTGCCTAAGTAGCAGTTAGTCATCTAAATCTCTTCATTGATTCAGCCCTTTGGCCCAAATTGAAAGACACCCACGTACTTTACATCAATTCTTTTAGCTACAAGGATAGCTAGCACGGCTCTGCAGCTTAACAGGCATTCACTGAGTAAGGGCAGCAGCTGAGTCCTGCCTCTGTGCTAAAAAGCTACTTCCAAGTGTCATCATCTGAGTGTCATCCACTGGTCACATAACATGAACCTGATAACGTTACAGGTGATGAGAGTTAACATGAGATTTCCTTTCTGAAACAAATGTTCTGCCACCAAGGCAGTATCTTTACACATGCTGTTAGAAAAGGGAGGAAAGGGGTATTATCCAAAAATAGTCTGTCTGCCTGCTGATTAGGACATGGATGTAGGACTGAATTGTCCTAGGAAAAGGAAGGAATGGAGATCAGGCCTCCCACACCAATTTTAACCACTTTGCAAAAATCAGAAAGGAAAGAAAAAGGACAACACTGTTTCTTTTAGCTGTTTTCTCTGCAAAACCAGTTTTTGTAAGAGACATCTGGGGCTTTTTTCAAATTCCAGTTGGCTGTATCAATTAACATAGCTGAAAAACACTGCTTTGCATAGCAAGAGGGCATCCTTCAGAAACCTGAAGTAATATCCAAACAAGGAAAATACAGTAATCAGTTCTGAAAGTTTGAATATGAAAATGCAGTAAGACAAGCAAAACTATTAAAAGTATTTTTTAAACAGCAGACCTTCCAGGGATTCTGCAGAGCTACTTGATGATCATAATACAGAAGGAAAAGATCACTTCAGAGAAGTTAAAGGAATTTTTGCATCAGTGTTCACTGTGGAAGAAACTAAGGACACTCCTACTCAGGCATGTTTTTTTGTTGGCTAATGAGTAGAGTATGTCTTTGAAATGGAAATGACTGCAGAAAAGGATAAGGAACAAATGGACAATTGAACAGTAAAAAAAAAAATTGCCAAGAGCAGATGTTATTGAGCCAGTTGTTCTAGGACAATGCAAGGATGCAAGAGCTGAATTATTAGTTGGGGGGTGTAATTTCTTGCCTGAAATTGCCTTAGAAGCAGGACTGAAGAATGCCAAATGGGATGACAGTTTTTAAAAATAATTCCAGGGAAGATGTGAGGAACTGCAGGCCTGTAAGACCGACAACTATACAGGGCACATCAGTAGCATGTTTAATAAGAATAGAAAAAACGCACATCTGGAACTACTCCATGTCTTTGTTCATGGAAGTATTGCTTTATAAATGTAGAATTCTTTGAAAAATAAAAACCCCATGTAGATAAGGGTGATCTGGTAGGTACAGTCTACTTGGATTTCCAAAAAGCTTCTTACAAAATCCTTCAGTAAAGATTTTAAGAAAAATAAACATCTGTGGCCTGAAGGGGAATTTTTGTTTAGATGAATATCTGAATGAAAGGCAGAAAACAAAGGGTAGGAGTAAATATTTAGTTTCACATTGAAGTAAAATCACTGGAAGAATTCTACAGGGGCTGTTCAATATATTTAGAATATCCTAGAAAAGGGATGAGTCAAGTTGGGGTCAGGTTTTCTAGGCATACTTAGTTACTCAGAACAGGACAAGGGCCAAATGTGGAAGACTGTAGGTTACTAAGCAACTGGGAAATAAATTGGTGAAGGAAACTCACTACTAATAAAGGTAAAGTGATGTGCAATGGAAAATCCTAACTTCACCTAGAAAACAGTGGGCTCTGAGGTGATCTCACCTCTCACAAGTGAGATACAGGTGCAAAGATGAATAACTCTATGAAAATGTCACCTAAATATTGAACAGTGGGCAAAAAAACCAAGTCAAAGTTTATTATTTTTTGAAAGGAACACAACAGAAAGCATCACTACAGCACTGCATAAAGCCAGGATCTTCTGATGTCCTCAGACTCCATAAAGTTGTGATCTCCTTGTCTCAAAATGGATGCAGTGGATCTATAACTGGGTCTAGACAATAAGGCCTGGAAATGAGTTTTAGATCTGTGAAACAGCCAGGGACATCAAAAGCTAGGTACAGATTGTTTCTTCACAGACTCTTCCAGTGCCAGAACTAGTAGATGTGTAATGTAGCCAAATGGAGCTGCAAACTGTTGAAAGCTGGATGTGAGGCATAGCACAAAGTATCATACAGACTCACCTTGTTCTTATTTCTCTGTGGGTACATGCTTATGTCCACTACTGGAGGCAGAAAGCACAGCTACATGGACATTTGTAAGGTCATGTTTATATTTAGCCTTTCTGTGCATTCTAAACCTCAGGGTTTGTAATCTAGGGTGCTTGAGGACTCTAAACCTCTTCATGTGGTAGGCAGCTGGTGGATGGCAGTTATGAGGATCACCACTTGTACAGTAACTCTAAAGTCAGTTGTCCTCTCCTCAGGTTTTACAGGGTACTGTTCACAGTTGCACACTGGAAAAGGTAAGGCCTGAAAGGACATGGAAAGAAACTGCTCTTCAGTGACAAAAAAGGACATCTGAAGGCCAAGATGAGCAAATTGGACAATCTGCAGTGCGCCTTGTTCCTCGGCTCTCTTTAGATTACTTATTTTGCATATAAATAGAATATTCAGCTATGCACCAGGCTTCTGCGGTGTCTGCTGCATGCAAGTCAAATATAAAAGAAAACCCAGAGTGGTGTGTTTTGCCTGTTGCAAAGATAAGTGTACACTTTTCCAGTCAATATGAGATATGATACTGGGTATATCTCATCTTCAGATGCCTCTATTGCTCTGTTAAGGTTCACTTTCCGTTTTAATAAAGTACTTCACATTCCCCAACCAGTCAGCCTCCCCAGTTCTGCTGAACCGAGCTTCCAGAAATATTTAACTGCCAGGACACAGAAGATACAGGGGAATTCTTGCTATTCCTTTAACATGATCCTATACCTGGCAACCTTGTCCTTTGCTTTTGTCTTGATATCTACTGATTGAAGGCATCACTACACGATGGTGTATTTAACATCAGAAATGTAAAAAGCCTAAGGTCTAAAACTGTACCCAATGAGTTTTTCATTTTTCCAAACTGTGATATAACAGAAGTTACAACTCCTGAGGTTCATATATAAAGAAATAATATGTATTAAACCATGAGCACAAGACTAATCCTGGTGACTGTGTTTGAGATAATGAAGTTCACCATTTCTGCCCAGAAGTTTTTGTGGCATGGGACCACAAATGCTTTGTATTTGCATTTCTTGCATTGCTCAGAAGCTGTACATTCTGGGTATGGTTCTGATATGTTTCCAGGTTCCTATAACCTTCCTATAACCTTATTCTTTTGGGCAGGTTTTGCTTTCAAATGAAATAAATTACTCATAGAGGAAGACCATGAATATTTGTTGGCTAAGGAGGATTTCTTAGTGATAAAGAGCATGTTTTCTTCTGTCATATTAAAAAATTTTAAGTAATAAATCCTAGACCACCTGAAAGAAAAAAAAATTGCAAATAATTTTTATTTCAAATGTTTTTGATAAAGAGATAATAAAACCTAGTCACTGATAAATTCACAAGAATTAATGGCAACAACAATAAAAAATAAGTTCCAAACAAGATATGAGCAAATTATCTTGCAATCCCATGATTCCAAATCCTTTAATTCCGTCAAGAAGTCAGTATATACACACACGCACCCACACCCATTATGACCTCAGAAGTTTTTAACAAAATGAAGTAGTTTCCACACAACATAGGCTTAAATTGTGAATGTTATTGCTGAAGTATGTTACAGAAGCCAAAACTACAAGCTTAAAAAATAATTGCACAAATTAATGGTAGAAAATGTCCACTAAGTGCTATTATACACGAAGCCCTGGATATAAGTTCCAAAGGCCATGATTCACTGATTGCCAGGAACCAGAAGGATGTACCACTGGGGTTTGGACGGGTTGGACTCGATCATCTCTTGAGATCCCTTCCAACCCCAATTCTGTGATTCTGTGAAAGCAGTGTGGGAGGATTGCCTCATGAGCATCTTGTCCTAGACAGTGTCAAAGCCAAAAAAAGTGAGGTTTATGTTCTCCTAATCACAAGCTAAAGGTTCTTCTAAGCAGTCTGAATGACCTTTCTTAGGTGGCCAACTACTTAAAAAAAAAAGGAAAAATTAAAAACTTTTAACAGTTTCATAAACGTTCTTTTAAAGACAGGAGTTGCAGTGCTTGAGGAAAGCAATCCAATATTTGCAGTTAATGCATTGATATTAACAAGAATAAAGGGGACTGAGTTCCTCTTGCTTCCCATATACTGGCTTGGTCTCCTACTGTAAGTATTTTTGGAAAGCAATTGTGATCTGAAGAAATGTTTAATTGTTGAATGAACTCTTTTTTATTCACAGTGGAACATGCTTGAATTTTATAGATCTCCACCAAAAAAAAGTTTTTTGTGAATAATTGGTGAACCAATCCACAAGAAAATGTGTACCTAATCCTATTAGCTGACTTAATTTAGAATTATTAAAAGCCTTGATACACAGGATTTAACACAATCTTTCTAGCAGGGTGTGATGTAATCTATTTTTGTTCCTCAGCTAGCAGATGGCTTACCTTTAAGTAATTTCCAATATGTTAGGAGATCAAAAGCCATCCTTACGCCATGGAGGCAGTAATCGTTCCTCTCTGCTGGGGGTTGCTTGGTACTTCGATGGGGATATGCAAAGGCTGCTGGCATTTCCAAACATAGAAGGCCGACATTTCTTCAGACTTTGAAGTTAATAATCCTTCAGAAGTTGAAAAACTGAGAGATTTTCAAAACCCTTTTAATGTTCTATATGCCATGTCCTAAAGTAAATATCTGTAAGTAATCACTGCAGAGTGGTGCAAGGAAGTGCCGCACATGCAAGCGAGGGGTGAGAGCCATCATAGGGCATGCAAGGCACGCTGCTCTCCTGACCAGTCCCCCTCCAGGGAGTGGAGGGTCCCACTTGGTGACATGTCTCACCCTCAGGACCCTGCTTATCAGCTCAGTGCACGCAGAAACACCCTGCTGCTGCCCAACCCAAAACGCCTCACAGCAGCCCTAGACGTGGCCTCAGAGCACCCCTTCTCTGTGCTCTCCCTTGCTGAGGCTCTGTTTGTGGCAACACGGGATGTCACATTTTCAGTCTGACCTCTACCTCTCCACAGAGAGGCAGTTTTCAAAGCAGACATATTAAATTTCCTGGCGTCTATCCCGACATCATCTTTCAAAAGTCGTTTCAGTATAGGTAGTTTTGATTTCCCTCCTTGGATCAATGACGTCCAACTGTTCGGCAATGCAAAGAGCACACTGCCTGGAAAAGGAGAGCACCATCTCAGCAAGGTGTAGTGAATCCAGATTTTTTGAAAAAAGTGAGCCAAGTTTTGAAAAAATTGCCTACTGGGCACGATCTTTCTGGCTTCTGATCACATCATAGTTATTTGGTAATGACAGATTTTGCTCTTCTTCCATTTAAAATAACAGTTAACATAATTGTTCCTCTCCCAATATGATTTAGCAGTTGGAAACCTCTAAACAACTTTTTCTGTTAACAAAGGGTGCAAAAATAGTACTCAGAAATAGTGATTAAAAGGTCTGCATTTAAGTGTTGCTAAAAGCGACTTAAGGAAATATTTCAATAATTTGAAATTAAGTTAAGCTATATGAAGTCCAAAGATTTTCTGAAATAATTTAAGGTCATTTCATGTTAAATTAAAAATAATACTTGAGGTAAGCGTATTTATTCTTGAAATTTTAAGAGTCCCACCATTCAGGAACAGGAAGCTGGTGACTGAACACCTGGAAAAATGTTTGCTTTTGCCAGCTGTAACTTCTCCACAGGTGCAGAGGAGGGTTTTTTCCCCTGTGTTTGGACTAATTCAAGTCATTCATTCAAGCTGAGAAGCTGATCAGGTACTGAAAAAACAAAAAGGTTGCTTTTTTCTTTCAATCTGTGAATAAAAATTGGGTGGCAGAGGCTTGGATGTATTTATTTAAAGCTCTTAAAAAGTAGAATGTTAAGAAAAACTCAAGGGCATTAAGGAAATGCAAAAAATACTATCAGAGTCAGTTTTAAAATATTTTGACAACAAAAATTGTAAGTTTCCAGAACATTCCAATTATCGAGAAACATTTTACAACAATTCCCTGCAAGTGCCCAGAAACAATTTATAGGCAACCCTTGAGCCAAACATTAATCATCCAGTTGGTAGGGAGTATCATATACTGTTTTACGAGCCTAAGAGAGTGCAAAACTAAAAAATCTGAAAGATGTACAGCATGCCATAAGATTACAAAAAATATGCATAAGGAGTGTCTGCTGCACAGCACAGCAGATATTGCACCAGTGGTTTGAGGTGCCCAAGGGTGACCACAACGTCTGGAAGCCAAGGCAGATGTCTGGAAGCCAAGGCAGATTTATGTCTGCCTGGGGAGGCAGCCAGATGCTGTCCCCTCTCCAGGATGCAGGCAGGAGTGTGCCGGCTGCATTGGACACAAGGGAGCCCCGAGCCACCCACCCCCACCAGACAGCATGGGATCAGGTGCTGGGTGCAGGGCAGTTTTAGGTCCCCCACAGTTCAGGCAGAGCTTCTGCTGCCATGTCCAAGTGGCACAGAGGATCAGGAGGGCTCATTAGCCCCTCTTTGCTGAATTCGAGCAAGTTCAGAAGCCTTTTTTCACTGTTTAAGTCCCCCAGCAGGAGAACTGACTCAAAGAAAGGTTAGGGCAGGACCACGTCGGGGTTCTGTAGAGTAAAGAAAGGAATTATACTGAAAGCGTGGCCAGCAGTATCGCCTTGGTCCAATTTACTTCTTCCAAGGTTGCAATGAATGCGGCAACAGTGGAATGTGTTTGCAGGCTCAGGAATCAGCTTCGTTTGTCCAGGCATGAATATGGAGGAATATCAGACATGCACACTCTGGGACAGGGCTCGGCAGTTGATTGCTAAGAATAGGAAATGCTGCCAAGGACACCCTTTAATTGCAATTGCAAAAACATCCCTTGTAAACAGGGGTAATTTGGGGCTTACTATAAATGTCTGTTTTACTTGGGGGAACTAGGGACAAAAAAAAAGAAGACAAAGCAATAGTTGCTGATAACCATTTTTATATTAATTGTTGTATTAAGACCAGCCTCCTGACAGCTCCCCATGCAACCCTAACAGCAGCCCTGTCCTTTGCTCAGGACCTTCCTCTTCCCTCCCTGGGGCAGTGGTGGGCTCAGCTGTAGAAAATTCCAGCTTTTTTCTTCCTGTCTTCTTTTTCTGATAGAGAATTTCTCCACACATGGAAATTTAGTGGTCTTCTTCAGGACTTCTGCGGCCAGACTGGCTGTGCACCACCTCCTCTTGCAAACCATTGTCACCTTTGTCACTGTGTGTGAGGATTCCTGACACCCTCTTTTTAGGTAACCTATGTGAATCCCCCCCCTCCCCAGCTGCTGTTTCTCTCTCTCTGTGGTCTCACCTGTTTGCTTCTCTTTTTATTCATACTTTCTAAATGTTCATAATTTTCATTCAGTGCTGTTCCCCTGTCAGTCTCCAGAACTGAAGAGCTATCTTTTATCCCTATTTTCAAGCTAAGGGACTGAGGCTCAGAGCAGGGATGTGATTTATTCAGTGTAACCCAGGATCCTGGTGCTTTAGTCAGTCACCTCAGCTTCTTCCCTAAGCTCTCCATTTTTAATAAAATGAGCCTTCGCTTTGCATTCAATATCTATTATTAATGAGAAACCTACACTCCGAGGAAGGCTGAAATTAACTTGTAGTCTGACTGGCCAATGCTCGTAAAAATGAAATTTCTTCAGTCAGATGGAAGCAAACAAGAGGTTCAAGCAACTAATAATGTACTGTGTGACCACAGAGGGAGAAACGATCAGCCATCCTGCATTAGGAAGATACCCTTGTATAATCGGGGGAAATCAAGTAAGATTTCCTTTGGTGGAACGTATCATGCAGAAATATCTTGGTACAATGCAATCTCAGGTATGGCAGCATGGGAAATCAAAAATCTAAGTTAGCAATTGTGTCTGAGGAGGAGTGGGAATCTTGTAACCCTTAAAATTGAAGAGAAAAATTTCTCTGATTTGCACTTGTATTTCTACTAGGTATCCTGAATTCCTTCCACTAGCTGAGCCTCACTGGATGTCCAAAGGAAACAGAATGAAGGAGTCCACAATAAGCTGTAAACAGGGACTATCTAGGGTTCATGCCAATTAAAAAAATAGGAACATGCCCTCAAGTTTGTAGCTCAGTGTCTCAGATTCAAGCCACTGTCTGGGCATATATTTGCAAAATACAGACATCTTAGCAATGCTTCCCAGGTACACTTTCTGCCTGGAATATGAACTGAGAAGGAACCTCAGGCTGGCATATTAGCAAAACCAGAAGACATCAGTTTCTTCCGAGCACAGCACAGGGAACAATTATACATAAAAATCTCTGATATATATTCCAGTGAAGGCCAATGGTACACAAGCCATCCCATCCCAAGGTGTCTGGACATAAAGGGCTTGTCAAAATGAATATGAGATGACTACTGCGTGTCTGTATATATAGAAAAAAGCATAGCACAGCAGTGACTGCACAGCACTTTCTGTATTCCTACTGTGTACCAGGCAAAGATTTTTCAGTTCATACATCATTTACAACTTGCTACAGGGATTCCACAAAGCCAGTACATATCCTTTACACAAAGGAAAGGGGGAAAAAAAAGAATAGATCCAGAAAAGAAAAGAAAAGATTCTGAAAGTATGTCTGCTGGATGAGCAGTCAGTGTCAGGGGCACTAACAATACACACATCTTAGCAAGAAACAAAATAAATAAGTAAACAGTGACATCGCCCCTGCCCTGTCCAAGCCACTATGCAGCAGAGTGCTAATTCTAATATCGTAGTGTATCTCCTTGCAGTAGAGAGGGAAAGCAACAGCCAGAGGGGTTTCCTCCTGTTCCCTCAAGAAGTATTTGCACCATTTGGCATACGAAGGGCAAAGGAAAAAAAGAGGAGAATAAGAAACTATGTGGAGGGGAATCGACTCACCTACCTTTAGCTATCTACAAAGTAAGTATCTCCTCTAGGATACTTATTTAAGATCTTTTATAGTGAGTAGGGTGAGAGAGACCCTGCCAAGAACCATATATTTCCCCTCTCTTCACAGGCTATGGTGCAAACCTGACAACAACTGAGGTGAACACAGGTGGATGGTGAGTAAACACTGTTGCATTTGCTCTTTAGAAGTGACACCTACCACCTTGGCCATGGATTGAACCCCAAACCTCTTTTGCTGAAAAATTCTCATCTTTTCTACAGAAGAGCATCTAGGACAAACAGGAACATCTACTCACCACTAGACCTGTATGGCTAGTGACACCAAATCAGAGAGTCATTAATGGTTAAAGCAATTCAGAAGGCAGATTTGCAACTAGAAATGTCAAAGACAAAGTAGATGAACATAGATCCAGATAATCTTTTCTCATTGGATCCTTTCTGGAGATAGGGAACAGCAAAAGGAAGGAATTATTTGGCAAAAATACTTGTGAAGCAGACACAGCTGCATGAAGAGAAGATACACCAGAAATTAAATACCCCTTTACCCTTACTCCCATAAAACTTCGTTAAGAAATCACAATAATAGCTAATATGAGTGATGGCTGCAGGTAATGCCTGCTGTTGCATTCGTTGATGTACCATCCTTAATTTTTAAGTAAAATGTTTAAGTAAACTATACTGAAAATAAAATTTTGAAGGGCTTCATATAGCATTTCTATCACCAGGGGGTCCATATCGTAAGCAGTGGTTAAGAAGTAGTTTATAGATACTATATTACACACAAGGCAGTGCTGCAGCATAGTGCCAAGCCCAGATCTAATCTAGAAATGTGTTTTAACTCTGAAATGAATATCATAATGCAGACTGACTGCTAGTTCAGTTTCAACCATATTTTATCTCCTGGGGTTCTGAGCTGATTGTAGCAGAAAAAGGTGCCAAGACAGTCCCTTGTATTAAAATATATGGGTTACATATGCACCAAGTTTTATACACAGTTTAAACTTAAATATCAGCAGCATAACGCATGTTGGGATGTAAACTGTTTTCAGATGTGTATATAGGCTTGAGTGGAAAGGAAAATATTAATGGTGCTCAAACTGATGGAAGTCAGGACACAGAAGGTGAGCTGCTGTGTTTCTCAAAAGCTGTAACCTTGACACTGAGGTTAGCACTATTTCTCCCTTACACAGCAACGTGTTGCATTATGGCTGTCTAAATATTCCTGGAAGCATTTCAGAGATTTTGTGACCCAGATGTGGATTATGTATAGCACTAACTATGTACATGCTGGAGATGATTACACTGGGAGCTTTCAGATTCCATTCTGCACGTGTAGCACTGAAAAGAAACTTGACTTGTACTTATGAAATTCCTTTTGACCATAAGAAAAACAGAAGGAAACCCCCTTTGGAGACTTCCATAATGGGAAACAGGAAACAGGGCTGTCAAGAGTGGAAAGTTTGCAGCACAGGAAAAACAATGGACTATATAAACATAAATGCCATTATCAGATACTCTGCAATGGCCTTGCAGTAGGTCTAAAGTTGAAAATGTGCAGTGGTTTGTGTTTTTATTCAGATCTTAAGATTGCTTTATGGGCTATTCTTGTTCCTGTTGAGATCAAGTGATATTTTCATATTGACAAATGGGCATAGGTTAAACCTCAGGGGTAGTGGTTTAAAAACGACACTCTTTATGAGAGTTTTCAGTATCTTGATTAATTTTTGCTCCTTGTTTTTTCATATTGTCACAGTCAAAGCAGTTGAATTGGTTGGCATAAAGCTTTTTTTTTTGGGTAGCAATACAATGAGCTTCAATGGTAGCATCTAAATATTAAAATCAAGTTCCTGGTGTTTCAAAGTTGCATCCATGACTTCAATTTCTCTACAGAACTGATAAAAAAGGCATATTTTTCATTGTCAAGCCAAACTATTCTAAGGAAAGTACCACTGCTTCTCGCCTAGACTTCAGTCATGGACAGCCTTCCAAGGCTTTTCTCAACAGAAGAAAACATGGAGTGATGCCGGAGACTGGCTGCCTCATACTTGAGGACTGCAGACAAAGAAGCTGATAATTGATTTGGTGTAATCCTACAGTGCTCTAAAGCTCACTGGTGGTAGAGGTACTGCTTGCATACTCATCTTTAAAAAGTTTAAAACATTTCAGGTGGCTCTAGGAAGCAGATAGCCTCTTTGTCTCCCAGCAAAAGACAAAACAAGCTCAAGACAGCTTATGCTAGCTTGCATTTTTACTTTAAGGTCTGTGTTGGAAGAAAATTCACTAGAACATGTGTTCCTGTAAAGGAACCTGTTTTGGCAGGGGGGTTGGACTCTTATGATCTCTGGAGGTCCCTTCCAACCCCTACAATTCTGTGAATCTGTGAACAAAATGTAACCAAGCCAGAAGCTGCCCTCTTTTAAACTCAAGGTTTGGGAGTTTTCCAGATAAATGTTATCACCCTTCATCCTACCAAGGTAGTTTTCTAACCCCTTTGCACTGATACCAAACAAGGCTCTAAGACATGTCTACAGGGTAAAAGTTGTATCCTTGTTCTACAAGCTCTGTGGTACTACAAGTGCCTCTGATTAAATATAGATGTTGACACTGAGGTCTTCATCAATGCCATTAATATCAGTGGAACCACTGCCTGCCTCATGTCACTCCAAAGCTTTAAAAACAGAATGTCTGTTTTTCTGCACTGGTCATCAGTTGAGACTAGCTTGGGCAAATGCATCCACACTGTAAATGTTAGTAGTTAGATCAGATTAATTCCACCCCTCCCTTGCATTTTCAAAGTACATCTAGGGGCCCAAGTATGTCACAGGTATGGTTCAGCAGTTACCCTGGAAAGGGCTGATTTCAGCTCACTCTTCTCTATGCCACTTTTGCAGTCATAACCAGACTGAGGATGGCACAGGACAGGACCAGCTCTCCTAGGAACTTGCTGCAACCACAGAAGACTTTAGAGAAAAAAATATCTTCTCCTCCAAGTGGGATGTACAGATCTCAGGCTTTCCGCTTCCTTCAGTAGCAGAGTGAAGCGGACATCTGCTGCATGCCACTTTCTAATTCTGTATGACTGTTATAGTGAGAGTCGGATATTGCTCCTGGAGTCTGTAGACTGACTTAGATGTGGTGAGAGAGATTGTGTTATTGATTTCATATACTGAATGTATCACTTATCTTTAGAGATACTGCACAGCTCTTTTGTTAGTCCTATGTTTAAAATCAGACAGTTGGGGAAGCATCAGTACCTTTTACTTTGCTAAAGCCACATCAAAAATTTCTAAAAGTCTCTTCTGCCTCAAGAATCAGATATTAAATATTTTTATGGTGTTTAGAAAATTATCTGTTTCATCTCAAGCAACTTCACTGACAGTGTTTAGATCTCATAATTGGATTACAATCATGTTGAAAGATACACCCCCAAGAGAATGAGTAATGTAATTTCTGTGTATCTACCTGAAGTGACACCATCCACTCTGGATGATCTCTACTATCTTAAAATAATATGATTCAATCAAAGCTGGATGGTTTAATAAAAACAAGGAAGAGTGCATTAGCTAAGTGGAATCAAATAATACTTATTCATCTTCCAAATATTAAGTTTGCTCTTTCACCCTACCCTACTCACAGCGTGCATCATCCATCCCTGGGAACTGACTCCCAGCATCCCTTGGGGATCCAAAGCCTTGGTGGCCTTGCACAGATGGGAGGTCTCTGCTGAAGGAGGCCCTCTTTCCCCTGGCTCAGCTAGTAGGGTTTCCACTCCCTGTGGCTGGGAAAAGGTCTTTCGTCTGAGATGCACATTCCCACTGTGCCTCAGCATTGATCAGAAGTCCTCTTCCTATTTTCAGTTTCTTTCTTTTTCAGAGTCTCTGAGAAAATGAGGAACTGAGCAGTTATGTAAAGAGAGCACAGAAGGGGGCATCTGCCTTTGTGGTCACCCCTAACTCCATGCCGTTCTGGATGGTTCTTCCGAAATGGTATTTAAAAAGAGGTGATTATGCCATGCCAAGAGGACAGCCAAAGGTTTCAATTTGTCAGAGCATTCTCTGAGTTCCCTAGTTCTACAGTTCCATGGAGGTTTTCCTAAATGAGCTATGGCTGAGGGAAGTACAAAAATTAACTGCCTCTCTTCAGGTTATAAGGTATAAAATTAAAGTGATCAGAAAGAAGAAACCATGCTTCTAACAGGCAAAGGCTCAACTTCTGTCAGCTCAGTGCTGAGCTCTCCCCACCATTGTCTGCCCTCGGAATTAGATTCCAGTTGCCGTTTTCTGAAGTACCTCATTGACTACAGCTTAAATTTTCCTTGTGTATGATTTGAAAAGCCTGGCTATACTTTCTGTTCACCCCAGCCACATCATTTTCAATGACTCCTTTATTCTGGAATTAATGACAGAGCATACTTTATGGTCCTGTTGTACAGATCCTAGGAACAAATGACTTCAGACTGCTGTAGTCATTGAGGAGAGATAGGACCTCCACAGGGCAATTCATCTTCCCTATCTTAAACACCTGTTTTAGGATGGAATAAATCACCCTCTGGAAGTGCCTGTCTCTCCCCGTTGACTATTAAGAGACCTTAATGACTGGCAGAGAATAAATGCCTAACTTCAAAGGTCTAAGATGAAGGCCAATGAATCCCATCATAAATAGGTATCTGAACATTTCACCTAGGCTACATTGCCTAACTAGAAAGGGAGTCCAGATGAATGCTAGCATCCCCAAACTTTGTGCCATCAGAGAAAAGCTGTTTTTATTTAAGGACTGAAGAAAAATGTTACTGATATGCTGCTTCATTGGTACCTTAGAAGGAAGGAGGGAAGGAGGAAGGGAGGGAGGAAGGGAGGGAAGAAGGGAGGGAGGGAATATCCTAAGGACAACACTAAATTCAAGCTGGTAGCTGCCAGCAGGAGGAACTATATGTATATGTCAGATATGAGGTTCCTTTATTATTCATGGTAGGATTAAGTTAGGAATAACTAAGATAATGCCTCGAAACCATTAATGAAATAAACACTAACATGAAAATTAAGCATATAAAAACTTTAATTCCAGAGCATAAAATATTAGGCACATAAAGCCATCTGTCATCCTCCACCCAGAAGGATGAGCTCATTGGACAAGATTCCGTTCATTTCCTAGAAGTGGCTGGGTGGTTTACACAACCTGGTACATTGTGAAGATGTGGTAAGAGAACCTCAAATGGAGCTGCTGCTCAGAAGCATAACTGCTTCTTCTTTATGCTGAAGTATAAGTTCCAAAGCATCATAAAAAATCTTTCCAAAATTCTTCCAGAAATGGACTTTTTATTTGCAGAAGAGGAATCTCTTCCAGACAAATTATTTTGTTTCCTTAGTCCATCTGATCAAAAAAAACCCAACAGTTTGTTCTGCAAAAAATTTACAAAAGGAAACACTAAATATTTAAGAAAAAGTTCTCAAGAAAATGGAAATTAGGACAAAAATCTCACAAAAAAAGGATTTTCTACCTCTGTATGTAAGGTCCTTTTATAGCAGTCGGTGTTACTCAAGAATATTTAAAATCTTGAACTTCTCTTCATAGAGAAAAGAATAGCAAAATAACAGAAACACAAGTTTGGAATGTGTTGTTGTTTTACAGGTTTGATTTCAGCCATAATTAATTGATTCTCTGGTTTTCTGGTTTTAAACTAACCATTATCCCAAGGATGTTGGTATAGATACTGCTCATTTTGCTCAGCCAGTTTGAGAAGTGGCAAAGTTGTGGGAAATGGTGATTCAGGGACCAGTGGGCAATGCTGTTCGGTGTTTTTTAGACATGTGACTTCTACTTTCTCTGGGACATGAAAGGTTGTACATGTACACAGGACCAAGCTGATGACTTGCAGGCAACAAATGTTGCAAAATAATTAATTTTGAGAAAACCCAGGTGAAGGAAATAACCTGGAAAGCTCACTAATTTAATGTCATACTTGGATTTTTAAAAGAAAATCTGTAATGAGTAATGAGAGATTAGTTTAGTCACTCTTTAAAAAAGAGAGATAAGTTTTCAGTGCTGAGGCTTCCATCCCTTACCATCCCTTATCCTTGAATAACTCCTTCGTTCCTGAATAACTGGAATGACTGGAGTCCCAGTTGTCTAGCAAAACATCATCAACTGAAGACCACCTATGAAAAATACTATTCAGCTCAACATCATGCAGACAGATGAATGCTTTAGTCTTCTTATTGCTATGCAAGTGCTTAGTGCTGCTACTTTTACATTGTTACTGCCTTCAAGGAGAGAACTAGGCAGCCTGCACTGCAAATGGATGCATGTATCTAACACCTACCTCATGTTCAAATTGCACAGACAGTCCTAAGCTCATGAAATATCATCAAGGAAGTGAAGAAGATAGCTACATAAATGAAGCATATTGGATTGTCCCATAAGATAATTAACATCTCTACTACCACTGGCCATCTTAGTATATTCAGTTGATTGAAACTGAACAACTTTCGTTGTACCATTACTTGCATGGGACCATGTTCCACAGCCCCATCCTCAATAAACAGTGACTATTGCCATAAATCAAGAAGAAATCCTTTAGTGTGTTCTGGCTGGAGTCACTGTTGCCCCACGGAGCATCACGAGAAGCAGCAGGGCCATGGCTGTGCTCAGAGCAACTCTCTGCTGCTGAGCTTCTCTTTGCAGTCTGATCTGGAGGAATCTGCTCATCTATCAGAGAGACATAAACAGTTAAAGTAACAGGTGTAGTATCAAAGATGACAAGCTTTTTCCACTTTCATCTCTGAGAAAAGCAGCAGCATAATGAAGATAAATAGGAATTTTACAGACAGGTAATCACATGATAATAGATCCCTGTTATTTAATGCCACCAGAGCTATTTCAAATAGTGTTAGGACTTGCCTGTGCCCACCAGTATCAAGTTCTGCTAATCAGTGATCTGTAAATGTGCATGGTTCATTAGGGCCCCGAGAACAGCTGTCTGTGTCCACTCAGGATTAGATTACAGGATATCATTAACTTGGATTCTATATAGGCTTCGAGGCTTTTGTTACAATGAACTCATAACTCTTTTTTTCTTTTTTTTTTTAGCTGTCCTGTAAAACAGGAGAGCTAAAGACTGAGGTTTCTGTTTTACCTGCTTCTGTTCAGTATCATTTTAATGTACATTCAAAAGAAAGTTGTAAATATAATGTTCATTGTAACTAGTGCAATAAAACACGGAATAGTTTCATGCCTCTTAGACATGCCTGTGCTCAAGGTTTATAGTTGAATTGTTTTAGTGGAACAACTTAAATCCACTCTAATCTCCTTACTGCCTATAAAATATGTAAAAATACATATATATAAAACCACAATTTATATTTCAGAACAAGCTTTTCAGTTCACTTTAGTGGGTCTTACCTGATAAAGTAATGTATTGGTTTGGCTATTACTGCATGGCTTAAATATAGCTGCTGAACATAAGGCTGAATATGCTCCTTCCCATGAACTGTACTCTAATTATGGTGTGGGTTATTTGATTTTAAATGCTCCCTACTGCAGTAAGAAATTTCTAGGGTATATGCAGAAAAAATAGTGATGTAATTTTTTCATTACTTTTTTGAGGCAATTTCCTTCTTTCTACTTTTTTCTGCATTAATTTTAAGAGAGATCAAGCTAATAAAAGAAAAAGATGGATTTACAATTGATGGAATTAGGAGCAGGAATAAAAATCAACCAATATATTATTAGCTGAATTTTATTCAATTATCTTGACTATTATTCTCCCAGGGTAATTAAACAATCACAAATTGTATTCATGAATACTTTATTCAAATAAAAATACCCAAATTCAGTTGTCAGCATGAATAATTATACCAGACAAAGGCAGAAAAGAACACTCTAACAGAGTCATTGCTGTCTATAGCAAATGTGGGCTTATAATATCCTGTTTTACTCATGTCAGCTATTATGCAATTACTGATTAGTAGATCTGTTATTAGATATTACGCCTGATCATTCAACACTGTTTTTATAAGCAGATTTCTTATATTCAATATGAGTATGACCAAAATCTACTTATTTCAGTACATGGAACAGGATTAGGTTCCTAGAACTGCTTACTAATGAGTAAGATTAATTAATTAAGATTAATTAGATTAGCAAACTATTAAGGCAAACTGCAGATATCTGGATATAATACGATGCTCAAACTAGGGCTGTAGGGTAGAAAGTGTTTCTGAAAGAAACTTCCAAGACATTGTTGCCAAAAATCTATCCCTCATAACAAGCCCTGCTGTATATCCAGATCCAGCATATGCCCAAATCTTGGGTAGTATTTTGAATAGGGTGGCTCTTAAGTGAGGCTGTCAATCTCTATCTAGATACCAAAGTGAATGGATTGTCTCCAGGAGATGTTAGTGAAACATCTGCATCAGGAGTTGGACTAGCTCCCTCATCAGTAAATATCACTCTTCCTCCAAGTCACTAAACTAATGAAGCACCACTTTGCAATTAAAAAAAGGTCCTACATTTATAAAACCACTTGATAAAACTAAACTGAATACATGAGCTATAGAAGCAAAGGCTGGCTGAGACAAAACAATACATCTGTGAAGATTTAAGGTGTTGTTTATGTAACCCAATTACATTTCAGGGACTTGATTGTCTCCTGTTCCTTCTGAACAGGCTTTTCTGTAAGGATAGCTTTAGATTGTGATAGATTGATATCGAAGTCCAAAAACACTGGCTATATCACTGAGCTTACTGTAGCCTGAATCCAAAAATGTTAATGCTTCTGATCTGGCATGAGTGCTTAATATTGTAAGCAAGCAGAATTACATACAGGTGTGTGTGCTGTGCCCTTGAACCTATGGCTGTGAAAATGTTTTGCTCAGTATAAATGATGTGCTACATACATTTTATTAGTGAAAGACAGGCAAAATAAGACTCAGTTTTTAAACAATTTCAGATGATCTTTTCTTAGGAGAAAAGTGTATTTGTCTTTAAAAATGAAAAGGGCTGAGGACTGCCTTTGACAGAAACCGCAGCACGGAAGTCTCAGATGCTAACGCGACGACTTGCAGCCCTTGGCTGTAGATGCGAAAAGCCCCATTTTTACACTCTCCTCTAAGTGTTCATGCCTTGCTGAATCATGTCTTAGGGGCTGTCAGCACCATCTGTTTCTGATAGGATAGCAGGCCATCCCCAAAACCACTAGAGAGCCCATGCAGACCTGGGATGGCAGGCTGCATGCAGTTGTCCAAGGCTGCCAGGATGGGGGACCCCCGCTGGACCCAGGGCATTGGAGGTGGAAAAGAGGTGAGGGGTAGGTGGGGGTAGGATCTTTCCAGTCGTTTGCCTGCTCTTGCAGATCTTGCTCGGTTCCCTGATGATATCCCAGCAGGAAATCTTCTTGGGCAGATTTCTGGAGTTCACAGTCTTCCAGCCCATGATGACAATTTAGATTGAGCAGAAAATTACTCTGAAATCAGTTTATCACTGGAATATTCTATTAAAGCAAAACAAAACAAAATTGTTGGTGGGCAAATTAGTTTGGTTACAATGGCTGCAGGTACTGCAGGGCTGGGAGGTTTGTGGCTTGAGTTGAGATGGATTTTTCTCAGCTGGAGATGTTGCCACAACAATGCAAAGCAGACTGTAGGTCATGTTCTGTAAAGTAAAACTTCCGTCCCTGTTAGAAGAGCTCATCACAGAGCACAGGCAACATGCAGGGCCAGAACAGCAGCCTGCCACACAGTGGTTTGGGAATTTCTACTGAGCCCTACGAAGGCACTTGAAAGCTGCATGTGTGGGACAACCAATAGTCATTTCCAAGCATTCATCCATACCACTGGAGAAAACCTATCACCTTTATCATTCTAGAGGGTACCTCCCTATAGCTAGAAGCTGCAAAGGAGGTACATGTCATTTGCAGGCTGGTCAGTAGTGTAAAAGATCCCATCACTATTAAAGCTGTAGTACCAAAACTCATTGGTAAAGCAGAGTCCTGGCTATAAAACTGGATTAACAATAAAAAATAAGACCCATGACCACTTTATTTATTCATGAATCATTGCCTATCACTAAAAATGCTTGCTAATGAAAAAAAAATAATAACAAGCCATCTGGTTTGTTGTTAAGGATCAAAGTATCAATAACCTACAAATTACTGCTATGGAACAAAATACAACGGATGAGATACTGATGCTTTTCCACAAAAGATTCATCATTTAGTTCTGTGCAATGACTGCTATTGAAATTCTGGCAAGATCTCAGTTCTCTGTTGCAACACTAGGGAAGGATTAATGTTGGAATCTGCTGGCAGGACAAATCACAGCAATGTGCTTGATGTATTTTTCAAAAGCATTCATTTTAATATAGGAATCTTTCTATCTGACATAGCTTAGTCAGTGAATGGTAATTAAAGGTAATCATTCAACTCATTTAGTGGGGTTTCTTTGGTGTATTTTCTCCCAGATGAATAGTAGGGTTGTTGTAAAAGAGAATGTTGCTACCCCAACTTTCTTTTGATAAAGCAATAATAGGAGACATAACAAAATGCTGTGATGAAAACAAAGTCACTGCTCAGAGCCTTTTCTTACAGCTTTTCTTGCAGCTGTGGCCCAAATTATAGTAGTTTTCCAGACACTTAACTCTGGCTCTAATTTACAGTAAGTAGGTTTACCATGGGCATCTGGAAATATGTGATTTTTCTTTCATCATATTGATTTATATGACTGTAATTATGACTATCATGGTGTTTGGGAAAAACACTAGTTCTCCTCTTACCTGCTTGGACTCGTTATGTTGTGCAAACTCCTGTAGGGCTTTTCCCAAAAAACAAAAGCACATCTGCAGGCTGGCTCCTTTATCCTTTTGTCCTATCTGCTCTGTCCTGGGCGTGTGGGAGCTGGAGAATAGAGGGACAAACAAATGTACCAGGCTGCCTGTGATGATGGCAGCAAAGATTAGACATGGGAAGTCTGGTCTGATGAGAGCTTTAGATATTTCTTTGTGAGAATGTAAACCCTTCCACCCCCTTGAAATCAGAATAGCATGGCTCTTCATACCATTGGGACCAAAACCCCAGACCCAAACATCCTGAGGGTCTCCAGCATTCAAATTCTAGATCCAGATCTGGACCTGTATTTTGCATTTTGTGCTCATTTCTGTATAAGTAGGAGCAGTGGTACCTCACTGATCCACCTTTCACAGCTATAGTCAAAGAGATCTTAAAACGCAGCAAAGACAACTCCCCAGCACGGTGAAATTCCCAAAGAAGGGACTCAAGCTGTTGCTTTGGAAGTGGCTGAGGAAGACTTTCAGAAGTCCCAGTCTTTTGCATTGGCTTTCCAGTCAGTCTTTTTCATCATTAAACTCAGCAAGGATCATTAACACAGTAACTGGTTCACCTTCACCTGTGTAAAAAATGTCCTATAAAAATCCCATTGAATTCTCTGAAGATTCAGAGCAGGAACAATCTCTTTTACTGTGAACCTGTGCTCTTTATTGTCTTCAAATCAAGAAAAACCATTATGAGGAAAGATTGCTCTGGGACTATTTGGGGAAACTGGTTCAGAAACTGGGGTATGTGTAGAACCCTCACTTCTTACAGGAAGCAAACCAGTCCACTGTGCTGGCAAGCTGTTAGGGTTGATTTGGTAGAATGGATGTATTTACATGGTTGTCATGAAAGGACATAAAGTGGGTTAATTTTTAGCACATCTTCCTGTGAAAATAAGATTCATGTGGCTTTATTATATATATATATATATAAATATATAGCAAGGGATGTTAAAAACAACAAGAAGGGATTTTACAGGTACATTGGCCAGAAGTGACAGGTCAAAGAGAACGTACCTCCCTTGGTAAATGAGAAAGGAGAACTGGCTGCAACTGATGAGGAGAAGGCTGAGGTACTCAATGAGTTCTTTGCCTCAGTCTTCTCTGGCAGCCAGGATTCTCATAATTCTCAAATCCCGGAACCTTGCATCCCTGGACCTCTAGGTGGGAACTGGGAGAGTAAATCCCCCCCCCCCCACTGTAAGAGCAGAGCAAGTCCGAGACTGCCTCATGAGACTGAATGTCTACAAGTCTATGGGGCCGGACGACGTGCATCCCAGGGTCCTGAAGGAGCTGGCTGATGTGGTTGCTGAGCCGCTCTCCATCATATTTGAAAAGTCATGGCTGTCAGGAGAGGTCCCTGGGGACTGGAAAAAAGGTCATGTCACTCCCATTTATAAGAAAGGGAGCAAGGAAGACTCAGGGAATTACAGGTCGGTGAGCCTCACCTCTGTGCCTGGGAAGATCATGGAACAGACCCTCCTGGATGACATGGTGGAGCACATGAGGGAAGAGCATGTGATCCGGGACAGCCAGCATGGCTTCACCAAGGGAAGGTCGTGCCTTACCAATCTGGTGACTTTCTATGATGGAGTGACAGCATCAGTAGATAAAGGGAAGGCGACCGATGTCATCTACCTGGACTTGTGCAAGGCCTTTGACACAGTCCCCCACCACATCCTTATCTCTAAACTGGAGAGATGTGGATTTGATGGGTGGACCATCCAGTGGATAAGAAACTAGTTAACAGACCGTAGCCAAAGGGTGGTGGTCAATGGGTCTATGTCCAGGTGGAGGCCGGTGACAAGCGGTGTCCCCCAGGGGTCTGTCTTGGGACCGGTTCTCTTTAACATCTTTATCAATGACATCGATGATGGAATTGAGTGCACCCCCAGCAAGTTTGTGGATGATACCAAGCTGAGTGGTGTGGTTGACACCCTAGAAGGAAAGGAGGCCATCCAGAGGGATCTTGACAGGCTGGAAAAATGGGCCCGGGTGAACCTAATGAGGTTCAACACTGCCAAGTGTCAGGTGTTGCACTTGGGCCAGAAGAATCCCAGACATAGATACAGACTGGGAGAAGAGCTTCATGAGAGTAGCCCTGCTGAGAAGGACCTGGGTGTCACAGTGGATGAGAAACTTAACATGAGCCAGCAGTGTGCTCTTGCAGCTTGCAAGGCCAATGGTATCCTGGGCTCCATCAGAAGAGGGGTGGCCAGCAGGGACAGGGAGGTGATTGTCCCTCTCTACTCTGCCCTCGTGAGGCCCTACCTGGAGTACTGTGTCCAGATCTGGGGCCTCCAATACAAGAAGGATGTAGAACTGTTAGAGAGAGTTCAGAGGAGGGCCACAAGGATGATTAGAGGGCTGGAGCACCTGCCCTTCAAGGAGAGGTTGAGGGAAATGGGCTTGTTCAGCCTGGAGAAGAGAAGGCTGTGGGGGGACCTCATTGCAGCCTTCCAGTACCTGAAGGGACCATACAAACAGGAGGGGAATCAACTTTTTAAAAGGGCAGATAATGGCAGGACAAGGGGGAATGGTTTAAAGCTGAAGGAGGGAAGGTTTAGATCGAATATTAGGGGGAAGTTTTTTACAGAAAGAGTGGTGAGGTCCTGGAACAGGCTGCCCAGAGAGGTGGTGGATGCCCCATCCCTGGAAGTGTTCAAGGCCAGGTTGGATGGGGCCCTGGGCAACCCTGTGTAGATCCAGGCCTGAGGTTGGTGGCCCTGCCTGTGGCAGGGGGGTTGGAGCTTTATGATCCTCAGGGTCCCTTCCAACCCTTGCCATTCTATGATTCTATGATAAATATATAGACTTTTGACATTCTGGGATTTGACTTTTATACATGAAGTTCCTATGAGCTGTATGAAAACAGCTAGCCACTTAGTGAGAAAGATAATATTGTTTCTCATATTGAGGGAAAATCATCAGTGAGTGTATTTTCCTTTATGAAACACAAGAAAATCTCAACATGGAACACTGAGCCTTGGGAAGGCAAGGTGGTGGCAAGATCCAGTGCTCACAGAGCAGCCTACTTTAGGCAATATTTAGTGCTATGTTAATAGAAGCTATTTGCAAGTCATTCAGGTTTTAAACCTCTGGAACTGGTAGATCCTGGAGACCTGTTCAGGAGATGGGCCAATTTTCTGGGCAATGTGTTTCCATGGGTAGGTTTTTATCAAGAGGGGAATAAGCAGGACATACCGCCACCTGTGGCTTCTATGCTCTGACATTTTTGTGTCAGTTGCACCATGACAGTTGTTGATATATAAAGCCAAGGTTCCTATAGAGATGCAGCTATGGGATCACTCTATTTGTCTGATCACTTGGGCACCCATAGACCCATGCCTCGCCAAAACAACTTTTCAAGATGTTACATATTTCAACCAAGTTCACAATGAGGTAAATTCTCAAAGATCATTAATTTCCTAAAGAACCATTAAATTGGGAAGCTGTCCAAAAAATAAAAATAAAAAAAAAATGCAAATGCCAGTGCCTAGACAAAAGTCCTCAGGCATGGAGTTCCCACTTTCCTAGATACCAAAGGCATGAATACTGTAGGACCTGTATATGCTGCTCCACCCTGCTTTCCTGTTCTCCACATGTGCGAAATACATAAACTAAGAGGAAAGTGGCTGTTTAAAGCGGCTAAGGGCATCCATTAGATTGTCAAATATATTTACAGCACATCTAAAAATTGTTGCTAGGTTCACTAAAATGTTTATTGGCAGAATATGAGGAGAGAATTTTATAAAATGTGTGCTTCTGGACAATAAAAAGGAGGAGAGGGTGATGATTGTACTTCTGAATGTCTGTTACCCAAAAGTTTGCTCAGTCCTGAATCCCAGCCCATTTATAATGATATATAAATGTCATGCTTTCCATGTCTGAGCAGAAGCCAAGCTAAGGACACATGACAGCTGCTCCAGATGAAAGTAATTCATGCTCATAATGTAATTCCATATATATAACAACTTCCTCAACTTCTTTTGCAGTTACCAAGGAATTATTGGGGGCATCTGGGGAGGATTGTCAGTGTAAGAGCATTGGTGTGTTAAGAGACTTTGGAATTCAAATTCCCCTTGTGAAGATGACGGGTAGTAACTCAGTAACTACTATCTTGTAAAGAATTATCCATTTGGTGCACACACAGGTGTATGAGAGATTATCTTCTGCTGAAGCGGATATTCCAGGCTTCATTTGCTTCCTGTGACATTCCTGAAAAATGTGACTTTGTTTATTTTTTTCTTGTGCAACAAATGCTACAGGCTTTATGTGGAGGCAGTACTGCAGTATTGCTCAGTCACAGAGCTTTTCACCAGCTTGGTGCTTTTCACCAGCTTGGTACTTTTCAACTACATGGAAATCCAGTCAACTGACACATGGCAGTTGATCACAGCTTCCCACCACTTTAAGGACACACCCCCTCCCAACATACAACCTCACTGGTATCAGCACCTGCATATTTAACACCTTTTAATGTTATTGCAGTTGTTAAACCCATTCCATCTTTCCTTTGGCACCCACAGCAGTTAATCTAGAGTCACGTACTCAAAAGGGCTCAATGCTCATCTAATAAAAAGTCAGTCTCTGCCCCAGTAGCATTTACTGCATCATCACTTTTCTTACAGGACATGAATTTTTCAACAGCTTGTGAAAAGTTGTGAACAGAGCCTTAATTAAAACCACATTCAACAGAAAGGTACCTTACATTATGAGTGACGGAAAGATCTGGGTAATATTAAGCAGCTGTTAAAATACACAATTAAGTCAAGCTAATTGTTATTGCTGGCAGCCCAAATGACAGATGAGCGGTGAAACGTTTGACTGAACAGGCCTTTGGTCAAACAACTGATGTTGCATAGCTATCCTGCAGTAGGCTCCTGACCCCCATTTAATATGGAGATATAAAACTGACAGTTAGATAAACAATGCAATTTGTATAAGTATCAAAAACATTGTACTTCCTCCTGTTTTTACTGAAAAATGTCGGCTTGCTGAATTCAGACTTGAGAAGCCCTAATGAGAATTCATAGATTTGAGGGACAGAAACCACAAAGGCAGGCTGATCTGACAGATTCACAACCTCTGCCAGTAATTCCCATTCAATAGCTCATGGCTGGACACAGCCCATTGAACAGACGTGCAGCCTTGATTTTACAGATCCCAGGAATGGACGTTCTACATTTTTTTCCAGAAGTCCTAACGTTTCTAGGTTTCAGGATACAGGTGACAAGGCCAGAGTAACAATTTTTTTGCTTTCCAACCCTCTGGTTGTAACCTCTCACCGCTTTGCTGCTGCTCCTTGTTCTGTACCAACGCATTGTGCATCTGTGCTGTAAAACAGATTGCTATAATGATATAGTAAAAATAAAATTTAAAAAAAGTGTGAATATCTCAATTTTACTTAATGACAGAAGAAACATATTGTTAATTGTCTCCTAGTAGGCTGAGGCTTTGCTGCAAACCTGATTTAGTCTTGTTCCACATGCTTTGTAGTTAGTTACATCCAGTGCATACAAAAACCTGCTACCTTTCCACTACTGAAAAGCTTTACAGTCACTACAGCTGCGCTGCTCTCACTGGGAGCAAGTTTCATTGTACTCTCAGTTAACAAAGTTACAAGATGGGTGAAAATCAAATGCAGGCATTTAGGTAGATAGATACATAAGAATGAGAGATCTCTGTTTTGTCAAAGAATGATGTTCATGCCAAACTTCAAGCAAATTAGAGCAGTCGAAATCTGTTTTCCCTTTAGTTTAGAAGTGGGAGTCTTTTCTGGTGTCTGTCCTTGGCAAGACTTTTCCGATTGCATTCCATGAGCCCTTTTGAGTTCCGAGGAAGCTAAGGAAGAGTTATTTCCTTAAAGGGTCTTCCACAAGATTGTTTCCAATCGTTTGAGCCTAGCTGGGAGACTGGGAAATGACATCTAGTTTCAAAAGACAACGAGACCTCCTTGTCTCCTCGGAGGTCTGTGCAACTTCTGCACTTGGAGGACTTTGTGGGAACAGCTCATCTGACAATCACACCTGACAGTAAAGGGTCCAAAGGAAGCACCTTTCCACTTAAACTTCCACTCTTTGGACAGCAAGATGATCAAGTACCTGCGCTACCTACATACAATCCTCCAGCTCCTCAGGAACAGCCCTGTTAATGTTGGAAACAGGTTGTCCTCAGCAGCTATTACACCAAGATGCAGGAATTTACTCTTGAAGTGACTTAGCTCCTTGCCAAATTTCATGCCTTTCAAATATGTACTCAATGTTTTCTTCTTTGTCCCCATGTCCCAGGAGGCAGCTCCTAACCCTTCAGCATTTACTGCATGCACACTCCACAGCCAAGGATATGAAAAGGGAACTTTTATGTGTCAGTGCTGGTTTTGCTCTGAAAGGAGCAGATATGCATGGTGATGGGCACGTTGGAGGAACCTGAATAGTACAGAATATTCTGCTAGCTCTGTTTGAAATCACTTTCTTCCCAGTGAGGTGATTCTGCTTGTGCCTTCATCCTGTGGAGAGACATTATCATTCATTTAATACAGCTTAAAGTGGAAAGATAAGAGTATTGTCTCTGTGTGGGGGACTCGTCTAAGGCTGCAGTTCGTTTCTGAGCTGGTGAGCAAACAGGAGCAGTTATAGGAGGAAATACAAGTGAACAATGTAGAACAAACCTGATGAGATCCACAGATGAATCATTCTCTAATCTCTTCCTTTAAAGAAAGAAGAGAGGAATAAAACTGGAAATAAAGCACCATATTTTTAACAGTGTGTGCAATTAACTATTGAAACGGCTTGCTGTGGATTCTCCTTCATTTGAAGGCTTTCAAACAAGGCAGAATGTCTTTCTCAAACAGATTCAAACAGAATCAGCCTTGATGGCAGGATTCCTGTGTTGTGCAGGGGCTCAGATGAGATTTTTTTAACAACCATCCTGGCCTTAGACTCCCAATAAGTTTTGCTTTAGTTGCTCTCCCTCTTTCCATGGTGGAAAGAGGGCATATTTGGGGGGTTTTTTGTTTGTTTGTTTCAATTAGATAGCAAAGCAATTATTTAAGTCTTGGTGATTTTATGTTTCATATGTTTATATATAGATTTAGTTGTAGTCTCACATTAAAAAATCTGTCTCTTCACTGTGTCTTTGCCTTTCACTACTTCTACTGATAATTTTTTTAAGTTTCAAGCCTCTGTGACTAAAGTCAGAACTAAGAACAGAAGGCAGGTCCTTGTTCTAAACCTACTATATATCAGTGCACAGCTGTATCAAAGATTTTGTTACATCTGCATGGATTATATGATGGGACTTTGCTGCTTATCATTATCTTCACAGTATGTTCTTAAATGCATAGCTTATTTTTAAAAAATCACTTGGTGTTTAAACTTGGGACACCTAAGGCTACCTAACAGCTGCATGGGCTAGTACGTATAACACAGAGCCACAGAGGAAACACATTTCCTTCCAGAGTGATAGGGGGATCACAGGCAGGACAGCGAGAAGCCCCTAAAGTCTCACCAGTACCTGTGCTTCAGCGTGGAGTCACTGAGACAGCAATTCACTTCCCTGCTGTATGATATATAAAACAAATCAGCTTTTTAAAATCAGTATTACTGTTTTAACTTTGATTCATAGAATCAGAGAGTGCTTTGGGTTCGAAAGGACCTCAAAGATCATCTAGTTCCAACCCCCCTGCCATGGGAGTGGGTTGATTAAAAGGTAAATACGTTTGAGATTAAGAATTCAGATGGCCTACACTGGCCTGTCTTCATTAATTTAAGATATGGTTATATTAAGTTATCTGAAAATTTATCCCATAACACTTAATTACTTGAATAGCATCTGTGCTAGGCAACTGATTTCAAGAGAATTATGATAAAGTCAGGGCTGTCAGTGAACCTTTCCACCGGTAATCTAAGCTACTGTTCCGGTCTCTTTTCAGTGTTATTTATGGCTGGCTAACTAGACTACCAGATAGAAAGTACACAAACCCAGCCATTAAAAGATCTATTCCAGATAACAGATTATGTTGGAGGTAACAGTGTTTGTGTTCAACATTTTGTCAAAATACCAAGTTGGTCCTGTGGGAGGTTGGAAAATATTTTCCTCCCCTTTGAGGTCTTGGTTCTGCTCAATGTGACCTGTACTGCAAATACTGTGAGAGGACAGCGTTTAGTTTGAGCTTACATTTTCAGCCTTACTGCAATTATAATAATTAGAAGAACCTGGCACTGGTCTCTGTTTTCTTTCTGAATATTAATTCTGTTCATCATCCCTTGTAAGCATTGACTGGCATTCTAAATAGGTTAATTAACTGCAATTTTATTTATAGTCATCCTGAAGAAGTGACATAAGCCTAAACCTATTCCCTGCATCCACTGTCCAAAATCCAAACTCAGATTCCTTCCAAAAGGTCCTTATTTTGACACATTAGACTTAAATCCCCAATGTGTTTGTGTCCTGGCCTTCAGGTATATGTGGAATCTACTTCTGAATAGCGTTTGGTGTTCAGTCTCTCTATTTAGGAAAAAAATAATATCCATCTCTAAAAACTCATGATATAACCACAGAACTCAGCCAATAAACCAGGCAGGTTGTCACTCTTTGGTCAGAAATTAAAAAAAATCTTCAAAAAACCTGAGATTTGAAAGTTGAAAATTAAATAAACCAAAGTGGAACAATAATAGAAAACAGTTTATAAAAGAGAGGCACGAATATTTATCTAGTTAGTAAATTCTTTAATGAATTTTCTTCTTTCACAAACTGTTTTAAAATTCCTTATTCTGTTGTCTTTCTGCAGTGTTCTTCTCAATAACATTTATACAAATTTTGTAGCTCATAGGATTGCCTATAGTATATAGTAAGGTGGTATTGGTCCTATTTTTGCTCCTTGATTAGAAAAATGTGTCTATGTACACTTGAAATTTTCTTTCTCTCAGGTAAATTGTCCAAGAAAACATCATGAATGCTTAGGTCTTTATTAACTGAGGGCAAAACCCCATAGTTCAATGCTTACACAATATCTCTCAGTGTTCATAGAATTTCCACAGCTGAGATATTTCAAACTTCCTTTCCTGAATTGCATCTCTTTAGGAAAAAGAAAGAAACTTTTCCTGCTATGGTATAGCACTCCTTTCCAGAGACAGAGAATCTCATATTGATGAGTTTTAGTGACATCCTTGAGTTAATAACCTATGTTAAAGGAAATTTTTAAATAAGTGTGAATGTCTCCATTTTCTGTTTTTGGGCTGTGCCCAGCAGATGTGCTTATGCTGGCTATGCATTAGTGCCAGCAGCATGTAAGAAAGATTGTCTGACCATGTTTATCAAACTGAAACTTGTTATATGCAACACCCCACCCACTGTCTCTGGACACTGGAGCACCAAGAAGACTTAAACACAAAGAAAAGGAGAAAATACATTATTTAGTACTGAATAAGCAATATGAAGAAATCTGATAGTAAGCATATAACTACCCAGGAGATCTCAGTACAAGAAATAAGAATCATGTGCCCTAACTACTTGAATGAGATCCAGGAACTTCAGCTGTATATTGGGTAGGTAGCTAATGTAAATTTTCATCAGAATTTCTTAATATGCAACTGAGAAAAACTATTTCACAGTACATATCACCCAATTTCAATATTGGTGTTTACAGTAGGTGAGACGAATAACACTCTAAAGATGCATATCTCCATATAGGCTCCATCCAGAGAGACTTAGATCATTTGCTTGGACTAGACACCTGAATTGCACATAACTAAAATTAGAGGAGTTGGATCTTGTCCTGGGTGCCTCGCTGAAGAGAGAATGTTTCTCAAGTTACTTACAGAGTGAATGCCACACTGCTTAAGAAGACTTTACTCACAGTCTTGTGTGTCATAAACTGCTGTTTTGTCCAGGACCTGCTGCAGAGAGTGCAAAGAGACTTTGCAGAAACTCTTGATATAACAGGGCATTAGGAAGGATTGTTAGGAAAAGAACAAAGCACCTGACAAGGTCTGGTGCTGACTTGGAGCTCACAAGCCCATCTGGACCCAAACTAACCCAAATATTGCTAAGGTGTGCTCCAGACTCAGCACCTTTGGGGAACAAAGACTTGTCATCAGTAACAGCAACAGACTTCCAGTTCATGGCACAAAGAAAACAAATTTTCCCAGAGCCCTAGAGAGGTATTCAGCAAAAACTCTTCCAAATTTCTGAGGGTCTTTTTACTGGAAACACAAGGCTAAATCAGCGCAAAACCATTCTGATTTGGGTGAGGTCTGCTGAGTGGGATTGCGACTCAACCTACAACCAAAATAAGCTTAGCAGTGGCAATGCTGAGTCAGTAGGACCACCTCAGTGTCTCAGCTTTCAGGCCATGGGTAATCCACAGTGCTGATAAATGACCCTCTGAGGATTAACTGTTAACTGCAGCTTTTGCTTTCCAAATTTGTCACTGAGACTCCTAAGTGCCCTAATGCTGAGAACCAAAACCAGTGTGCTACGTGAAACACACCTAAATCCCACTCCGCAGCCCTTTTTAATCTCTTTCCTCTCTGAAGGCATGTAATCTTTGTTTCTATTCAAAGGGACAACTCTTGCAGCCACGCCCACCACAGTAGTTTTTTTCGTGTTAAAACATGCAGAGCGATGAGGGGCTCACTCAGTAGTTCAGTTTAATTTGTTACTGATTCTCCTGCCAGGGGGGGCAGGAAAAAAGGAGGGACCTTCATTACAGCAGAGATACGGACTTTGATTTAGAGAAAGACAGGGAACTGTATTTTCTAAATGAAAGAATATTCTGATTAAGGCAGGGAGTTTCAAGGGAGACTAGAGGAAGATTTTCAGTTTATCAGGAGATAAGGAAGCTTGATAACATTACAAAAGCTAGAACTTTTCTCCTTTCCAGAGGAATTTTGGCTGTGTTAATGAAGTAATAGGATGATAATACCTTGGTAGCCTCTTAGCTTCCAGGAAGTCAAGACAAAGCCACAAAGATCTAGATTTCCTGGCTATATATGCTTTTCACCCCATTGGATCACATTCATACAAAGTATTCTTGCATATGTATTCCCAATTGTGTTTGCAAGGGATAACATACAATGTTATCTGGCCATGTGCAGCAGAGTCACTCTGTGCTGGCTCAAGCCCTGTGAAAAAACAGAAAAATTCAATGAAGACAAAAACCAAACAAACAAACAAAAAACCCCTTCAGTTTTATGTGAAAGATGTCCTAGAATAATATTATCCATTGAAGGACATAAGTAACCAATTCTGAGCTAAATTCTGATTAAATTTACTGAGTTGTAGGAGACTCTGTACTTACATATGCTGTTTTAAAACAGAAATTATTTTGTTGCATTTCTAACATAAGCTTTCAGTCTTTCTAGAGTTTATGAGCACCAGCTAACCTTGATGATATTTGTAACCTCTATAGTATTTGAAATACCTTGCCCAGTTGTGAAAGAAGCAGCTTAAACCAGGGCAGTTGTTGCCCATCTCAGGCTGTGTAAGGATGCAAAACTAGGAAGCAACCAGACAGACAGTGATGCTGCCCTTTTCACTTGAACGTGTGGTTACTGATTATAAGTTGAGTCCCTGAAGCCCAAGGAGTTTAAGAATTCATCTTTGGAAGATCACCTAGCAACAGTGTCTGGGAAACCACTGCTTTGAGGGATTTTTTTACTTTATTATGTTTTCAAATACAAGGCAGGAGTGTGCAAAGCCTCACATGAGATCAGAATCTAAGCAAATCAACATTCAGCATCCAGCTATCATGATAACAGGAGGCATAAAATTAGTCTGCCTCAGACTACTCAAATTATTTGGAGAAATTATATTCCCCAAATATTTGTGCAGACAAAGTCAGTCTCACTTTAAAGTTCACTGAATATCAATGCTGCAGGCAACATGAAATCAGATTTGATTTAAAATATGTATGGACAGGAAAAAATGCATCCAGACATCTTCCAGACCCATACTTGTATGGGATGCATTATACTACAGAAATAGAGGGTAACTGCAAATAAGCAAAACGCAGTTATTCAAACTGGAATTTGACCAGAACATCCATCTGAACTTTTACTGAAAAAAAAATTACTATTCTGAGACTTATTCCCAAATGTCCTGCAGAAAGTTTTGAGGATTCAGATGAGTTTTTTCACCCTTCACTTATCCAATAGCCATTAGAATATGTACATATATATGTGTATATATGCACATAAAAGGCTCATTTAGACTTCATTTAAAAACAAGATCAGAGCATTCCCAGACTAGGTCATGATCCTGTGGGCTGCCAGAGGAAGGAAAGTCTGTACCTATCACATCAGGATCTTCATTTAAGTGTGATAAGGGAATATGAAGCAAACATTTAGTGCATTTCTGAGTTCTCAAGACATTAATCTTGTGTCTGTGAGAAAAGTAGGCCACATACTGTGGATGTCTCACCATTATCCTGTGGGGACAATACGTATAACAGTGTGTTTTGACTTGTATGCCTGTAGGAGTTTTTGCATGCTCTCTCTCCTTTTTCTCTTTCACACACAGAGGGAATATTTGTTCTTCAAATAACCTAACGTACTAGAGGACTGTTAAAACTACCAAGAGCCAAAGAAGCTCTAACAAATTTGTATGGTATATATGGACTGGCATATGATCATAATGAATTATTCAATTGAATGTTGCAATGATAGCACACTGACATATGAAATGCTCAGGTGCATAAAGAGGTGCTTTGAAGTGCAGAGTATTGGGAGTAAGCTAAAAGAGAATAAACAATTTTTAAGTATGAGAGAGTGGCTGGATCTCCCGTCTCAGAAAAGTCCCCAGCCCAAACCCACTCTCTACTAAACTCCCAACACAGCCAGACATAAGGTGCTTGCTGCCCTGGGTCCAAGTGAAATCATGTGCTAGTCATAGTCTCCAGCTCACAAAGGAGAAGCTAATGGTCAGAAAACACATGGAAGTCTAAAGAATCAATCTTCAAAATGAGGGACAGATGGAGCGCAAAAATTTGTCCTTGTACAGGCAGGGTAGGGAGGCATCCCTTGGCACAGAATAAAGACAGTAATGTGATCTTCCTTTTGTGAGCTGTGCAATCAGTCGCCATTAGTGGTAATACCACAGTGGTGTCCAGAGGCTCTGCCAAATCATTGTCTTCTGCCAGAACATAGTCATGCCATATATCCTCTGCTACCCAAAATCAAACTTCAAGTGACAAGTAAACACAGGGAACCATGACAGGAAATGATAAGAAGTCTTCAAGCATGGGATTAATCTTATCCAGCTCAACTTGTTTGCGGCGTAGACAGCTGTACCTGAGTTCATGGTCCTGAGTTCCCACCACAATCAGTGGTGAAAATGCACACTTTTATAACATCTGTTCCTTAGACAACTACTTTCAGCTGAAATTAATTGTGTCTAAAAATGCTTATTTTCCAGTACTAATTATAAAAGACTAGGTAAGTGAGGTACAATTACATAAAAATAAAACCCAGGCATGTGGTCACATGTTGGGATTATTTTGGGTGTATTTAAAATACTTAATGTAATTTTTAGAGGTATCTGGAGCCCAGGTTATCTGAGGTACCTGCTGTTTTAGCCTCACTGAACATGTCTATGTATGTATCAGAGACCCTCATCTGATCCTGAGAGTTGAGGTCTGAATTCCCCGAATGCCCAGGTCTCCTCCTGAGGTCAGTGAGCAAGGTCACTACAGAAGGACTGCTGTTATGCCTAAAATTCTTTTTTTATCACCTTTTGTGACTCCTGCCTAGCTGGGAATCGTATGTCAAAAATACAGTTTCTAATCACGTACAATTTTCCACAATGGCCCTTGGCCTCTGCTTTCTTGGTCCAAAAATCACAAAGCCATGTTTATTTTAACATCTCCAGAATGTAAACCAATTTAAAAATATGAAGATAAAGACGGGGTACCTCCAGCTAAATAGCAGAGCAATAAATACCCAGTGACATTAGAAGGCTTTTTGCAGGATACCAAGGGGAGTTCAATCTCTTTGGGCCAGATTGCAAAACAGTAACTCCTTTAAGCCAAAAGAAAGAGAAATAAATTATCCTGGTGGTATTTATTTACTTGTAGCATTTCTCTCAGCTGCATCCCTCTCTTTCAGTACCTTACTTTGTCAGCTTCCCATATGGCGTGGTTGAACTCCAGCTGGCAGCTAAGCCCAATACAGCGACTCTCTCACTCCTCCAGCAGCAGGATGGGGGAGAGAATTAGAAAACAAAAGTGAGAAAACTCGTGGGTTGGGTTAAAGACAGGTTAACAGGTAAAGCAAAAGCTGTGCACAGAAGCAAAGCAAACAAAGGAATTAATTCAGCTATCCCCAGGAAAGCAGGGCTCCATTACGTGCAAAAGTGACTTTGGGAAGACAAACGCCATCACTCTGAATGTCCCCCCCTTCCTTCTTCTTTCTCCAGCTTTATATGCAGAGCATGATGGGTATGGGATAGGATATGGTCAATTGGGGTCAGCTGTCCTGGCTGTGTTCACTCTCAACTCCTTGTGCACCTCCAACCCACTTGCTGGTGGTGTGGCGTGAGAAGCAGAAAAGCCGTTGGCTCTGTGTAAGCACTGCTCACCAATAGCAAAAACATCTCTCTGTTATCAACAGCATTTCAGCACCAATCCAAAACAGAGCCTCATACTAGCTACTGCGAAGAAAACTAACTCTAACCCAGCCAAATAACACCCTATCAGTTACAGGAGGAGCAACCCTATCAGTTGCAGGAGGACCTCCTATCTCCTCTAGGAGCAACGATGGAATAGTGCCAATGGACTTCTTTATATCAAGTCTTCATTGACAAAAATGTAAAGGCAATATTAGTTGTCTAATATAAAAGTGAAGAAATATAAATGGTGAAGAAAAGACACTAATATCCTGAGGCTGAATCTTTCCTTTGCCATCAGAAATTATTGAGGAAAGGCTCTTAAGGTCATTGCAGGCAGTGCTGTTTGCTGGAAGGACTGTCTTGTGCTTCCATAACTCAGCCCTGTTAAGGGGATAAGTGCGTCATGTCGCTCAGAAACCAGCTTTTTTCTCTGGTTCTTACTCCAGAGCTTTCCTCCTGGGAAAGGCCTCAGGGAAGGACCATAATTTTACTGAGAGGTAATTTGAAGAAGACGACCACAAGCAGAGAAGTTACCTGCAATAAAGTAATTATTGTGTGCTAGTTACTTTGATACCAAAACAAATTACAGCAACAGAAAATCCCATGTTTCTGTTTCAGAGAAAGTCAAGCATTAGATAATTAGTTCTCCATTTTGTTCAGGCCCACTTCCCCACTTGTATAGGGGAATAGGTTCCACACCATGGATACTACCAAAATACAAATGATACACTGGACTCACATACAGCTGATTTTTTTACTGACCTCAGAGATGAATAAGGGTATTACCTTTGGGTGTGCATACAGAGGAGACAAAATGCACCCTCATCCCTCAGAGGTTCCAGCATGACTGCTCTCTGAGCAGCTCTTGATGGAGAGAAGGGAGGAAGATAACTATTATTCTTCCCCCTTGTTAGATGAGGAGATGGAGAATATATCCTTCAAGAATATTCCTATCGAGGTTTGCATGCTGAACACAACATTTTATACAGAGATGATCCTAAAGGCACAGCACATATCTGACAAAACATGTGCTCAGCCATTATCACCTGAACCTGTGTGATGATTATTCTTCTGGGACAGAAAGAATTAGAGGTGATAAAATTCTGCATTTCTGTAGTATCATTCTTGAAGGACCAAAAAGACATTAATTAAGCTTCTCAACAGACCTCTGTATAACTGAGCAAATTGCAGTAAAAAGAAACTAAAGGTCCTGTTTCAAACTTACTCCCCAAAATATGGTCAAGTAACTTTATGCATCCACATTTTAAAGCATTTTCCTCAGACAGTTTCTTGCCCATGTAATGAGGCTACAGCAGTCCCATAAAACACCTCAGCAATACTGCTTCTGGGCCATAACCACAAAAAATACTTCTTCCATCTTACAAAAGCTGTTCCAAGTCAGTGAGGAATGTATTGGTAACTGTAAATCTACCTCAGGAATACTCTGTTTTGAATTTACCTTTTGAAAATTTGTTTAAAGGTTCAGGGGAATGTGACAGTGCTTGTTTTAGGAGGACATTCTTCTTTCTGGCAAGAAGGGGTTTTTGTCTTGAGCAACACAGTCCTCAGGCAGGGGGTTATGGGGATGGTGAATCCTAACCAAAGGCACGTGCTCATCTGACTGGTGCAATCCTTTTTGCGGGAGCATTCCTTTGACCTTCTGTATAAAGCACCCAAGACCACACTGCAGGAAGACAGGGATTCCTGACCCACTGTGCACTTGTAGATGAGAGGAAAAACATAAACCAGAACAGATTATGGTTCACATGCAGCTTGGCCTGACAGGTCTCGCTAATTTTACGCACTTCTAAATCAAACTGACGAATATGAAACCCAACATTATAAGCCCATTCCTCATAGTGGGTTTTCCCCACACTTACAGTGATTTAATCCTGCAAAAGCTCAGTTAAATAGATTGCATAATGTTTGGCTCCTCATCTTGAAATATATAGTTATTATACTGGGTTTTATGTGATTTATTCCTGGTTCTTCACTAACTCTAAGTAAAGAAGAGGCTCGCTTTTCCCATTAGAAGTAATTGTTTTCCATTTAAGGATCTTCTTTATTTCATAATTAATATGTCCAATTACAAAAAGAGTTGCTACAGAATCTAAGGTTAAAAACCAATAGATACATTTTCACCTGTACCAATACAATGGAAAAAGAAAAGGGGAAAATAGGATGTAGCCTAGAAAAGTTGTTTCAGAATTCTTTTACTATATTTTCATATTACTGAAGACTAATGCTACTGTGTGAATGTGTCTCCTCTTTCTGTCTAGAAGTTCTGAGGATTTTCCTGTATTTGCTTCGAGTTTCTAGTTACCATGAACCTTTCAGATATTACTAAGCAGGTTGTATGTAAACCACTGACTTGTTCATGAATGATATCTATCTGACACCATGGGAAGTATCAGCAATTATGTGAACCTGGTCTACAGTCGATACATATATAGAGGGAGTTTTCCCACCCTTGAAAGCCTCAAACTCTATGCATGTACCACACAATACACAGAAACGTGCTACTGTCCCAGAAATACCATGTAGGGACATAGCTGCCCTAGTTATTGCTGAGGGAACTCAGTGGGGACACCTTTCATTGCATGGACTGGCTTTTAGTGGCATAAACATCTTCAGCTGTCTTTTGCTGCTGATTTGCACTGATAGCTTAGACAACATGGCAGTGCTGGCACTTCTGCAAGGGTCCACGGCAGCAGCACCAGCATCACACTGCACTTCCAGCACAGTCTGAACTGGAGTTCTGCTGCTCACACTGGTTATCTCCGTGTCCGACTCTGAAGCATCAGTGCCAGAGCTGCTGTCTGGGGTCTGCAAGGCATCCACCCATAAAGTCCAGAGAAAGGTAGAAAATCCTAAAAATCTGCTCTGACAGGATTTTCATTTAGATAAAGAAGACCTGCCCAAAAACATTTAAGTTGCAGTCGTATTAGGAAAATTGTGCTTTTACTAATACAGCTTGTTTCATTTGAAGGATAAAATAATTTCATTTTGCCAGAACAAAGCAATCCAACAGACTAAGTGTTCCTTCATTCCCCAAATCTACAGGAACTCCTAATCCCAGCCTAGGTTCAACCTGTGTTTCAGACACTCATCTCCAAAACAGCAAAGAATGCCTTTAAAAAGGGTATGGCAAGAATTCAGTAATCAATGATAGAGAAGTGCTTTCAGATCATCACAGAAAGTCCAATTCAATAAAGGATTACAATGTTATATAATCTCTTCCAAGGATTTATGGATTTTTAACAAGACTGAATAAAAAGTGGTTCTGTCTTGCAAACAAAATGTGACTGCTTTGACTACTTCAAAATAGTGCTTTACTAATTTGTAAAAATCAAATGTAAATCCATGTAATACCTTTCAGACACATATTTCTCAGTTTAAGAAGTTATAAAGAACATTCATAATTCCCCTCCTGATTTTACAGATTTTCTTGTCTCAGTGGACCAACTCTTCACATATTTCAAAGTTCCTTGTTATTTTATCTACATACGACAAGTACTAGCTCTTTATGAATGTGAAAATTCAGTAAGACCACATACATCTCTTTTTAAAAAAATAGACAAATAGGAACTAAAATACAATTTATTCATTTAAAGTTTACATCCAAATCAGCATTTTATTTTCCTGAGCGCAGGTGGTGTGGTTTAACCTCAGCCTGGAGATTGGGCCACCAAGGAAGCGACCCCTCAGCTTCATACTTCTTACACGCATCAGATGATCAAGAGAGCAACTGGGAGAAGAAGCAGACATCACTCCCGGTCCTGGACACTGGATGCCTGCAAGCTACACACTTCAAAATGCTCCTCTCAGCACTGGGTCACCTTGCTGACATGAAGGACATACATCTGGCCATGCAACCAGGTTTTCACTCCATGCAGTTTGTACCAGCAGGGTATAGTGATTAATCCCTTTGGCAAATGGAATATCTGTGGACTTGAGGGGGTTAAATGACCAATTGAAGTACTGGCTCAGCCTTCATTAGCCCAGGGCATTGGATCACAGTGGTTTTTAAACCCCTGCTCTTGTCTATATTGGCAGACACTTTCAATTTAAAGAGAGGTCTGTTGTCAGACACCCTAATCCATGCAATAAGAACAAACTCACCTGATTAAGTCCAACTACATAAACAGATTAGGCGGCTGTCATGCACCAACAGGCAGTGTATAATATGAGATGACATATGATAAACAGCATACATACTGTTTGGAAATTTCTATCTCTTCAGGTTGAGATTAAATATTTATGGATCACACAAAGACAGACATTTATTTGGCCATTGTCTTTTCTCCAGGACAAACTCTCATTCAGTAATTCTTCACACATGTTCTATTCACTCAAGCTTCATGCACACCTTGTACACTGTGGGTCAAATTCTCTTCTCAGCTGCTTTCTTTGCAAACCATTGGAAATCAATGGATGTGGAAATGATTCACAAGCAATGAAAACAATGAAGACAGACGTGCTTCTTTTTGTTTGTTTTGGTTTTTTACTGGGAAAAAGCTTTTGGGATTATAAGCATGAATTTGAGCAGAATTTGGCCTATGATACAATGACTTCAAGAGAATTTAAGAAAAATGGATCTACAGCCTCTTGCCATATGCTTTCTGCTATGAACATCTGGTTCCAGTGAGATCTCACTGTGGGATATTTTGTAATGCAAAAATGTGTTAAGTGACTTTTGCTCAGAGAAAGGTTTGGTTGCAGACCCTTTATCCTCGGTGTTATATGTACAGTAAGTCTCCAGTCTTTACATTATGCGTCTGGGGACAATTAAATAACTACAACCAACCAGGAGGCATTGATCTTAGCAGGAAGAAGTCAGTCTGCAGACAGACAGATTGGAGTTTGTTGTGAGATCTGGGTAAGATGGAGCGATATGGAAGAGAATCCATGGCACAGAAAATAGCATTATATATCATGTGCTAATGGTATCATTTTTTTGCTGACTTGTTAGCCAGTCATTCCTTCCCTTGAAACCATAGTCTGTGGCAATTAAAGCAAAGCAAAAATACAATTTTTCCTTAAGCAGTCACTGAAATTTAAACCTGTTCATTGATGAAATTTATTCATGACCTCTGGTAATTTCTGACATAATGGACTGAAACTTGAGGGTTTATATGCCTTCATTCAAAAATAAAATATATACATAATGACTATACATTATTGTAGCTCCAGTTTTTAGGTCTTGATTTCCCTAAATGGCTAATGATTCTGACTTTCAGGAATTAGATGTCAGGTACTTTTTGGAAAATAGTGGTCTTCTAAGGAAAATCAAGTTGGACACTCAGAATCTGAGATCCTCACAGCATAGGCTCTAGCACATTTTATGAGCTTTTGCCTCTGATGATACCATCTGGAAATTAACTCCTTGCATGATTTGTGTATATGAGTGTTGCAGGCTTGCTAAGCAGCTTCTACCCAACGAATAGAGATGATCCGTGGCTGGGCCTTATATTTCATAGTCACATTAAACTCCTATTGTCCAAAACCTCTATACTGTGCAAGTCATTTAGTATTTAAATCAAATAAGAGTGTCCTGCTGCCATTATTTCCAGTCTGAGACAGCTGAATGGGTGTTGTAAGTGGCCCCCAAAGTAATGAATACAGAGAGGAGATGGGAAGACTTCAGAAGCAACAGGGGTTGCTTCTAGTTTGGTAGAAGTTTCATGGAATGGCAGATGCTCTCTTTGGGGTGGGAAAATAAATGCTTTGCACTGGGGAGGACTGAAACTAGGCAAGTGGAAGAAATGCTTGCCCAAGTGGGGCATTATTCAGCTCAGGCAGAGAAGTAGCAACAAGAGGAGTTTTCTTATGCTCAGAGCCAGAGTGGACTGAGATGAAGGGGTACATCAGAGAGACTGTACTGGTGGAGCCACAGCCAGACAGCTTTGGGTTGCTCATGCTGGGAAGCCCTAGGAAGACATTCAGGCTTTTGGACATGCAGCAGACACAGGCAAGGAGGAAAAGCCTCAGGAGTGAGTACTACTGTACTGAGATGTAACAAGTTTGCTTTTCAAGAGTCATAGTACTTCCACTGTTGGTTGTTTTTGATCAGAGCCGTAAGACCTTCAGATTTTGAAAACCTAGTTCATCAAGTCTATTCATTCTTTCATACCACCAGAGGAGATCAGGGTGAAAATAGGGCTTCTGGTAGCACATCTTTTGTGAAACTCACAGAACTAAAAAATTTCCTCTGCAATGCTGTTCAACTGGATTCCTGTAACTTTCCAAAGACACTGCCAAGACCAACGCTCCTTCAGAATATTTGGCACAGTGGGGATGGTGGCCTGTGAGGTGAAGAAGTTAGGTTCTTTCAAATGGAAGTAAATTCTGAAACCCAATAATGCTAGATTAACTTTAGGCACAGAATTTTGAAGTCTGACTTCTTCCCAATCAAAACAGTAAAAAATTAGGAAAATCTGTGCAAACTGCAAGACCACCAGCTCACTGTGGTTTTGTAAAATAGGTGGAAGTGACCTACTGAAATAAGCTTGGAGAACTGAGCAGATTTGCCCTCTTCCTGTTACAAGCTAGAATAACTGCAAGGAACGATGTGGCATTAGAGGGGATTAGGGGTATTCAGATGCCTAAACACAGGTGATTTTTCAGATGATTTCTGGTTCTCAAAATAACCATGTGATGTGACAGGTATGTGGGAACATGGCCTTCTGCAACAAGGCGAGATATCATAGGACATCCAAATTGTGCTGGACATAGATATTCAGGTCCTTAAATCACTCCCTAGGTGTTTTCAAGTGGGACTAATGTGGCAGCTTGCCCTTCATCCTTTTAGAAATCCATCCCTGAATAGCTTCACTATATGCCCAAAGGTGATTAACAGGCCTGAGGTGAACTAACACAAGGGTTCAGCAGCAAAGCTACATGATTAAATTCCCAACCCCAGGTTCATTTGGTGTTTTCCTGCTAGCATGCACATTTCATACCCTGAATTGCTGTGGGAGTACACGCTAAGCCAAATCCTACTATTCCCCGCTGGGGCTTGGAGCTGAACCGAAGCTGTGGAAACATACCCTCTTCCCTGGGAGGGAGATACGACCCACTGTCACCCCATGCTTGTCCCTTACACCTTTGCTTTGGTTGCCCCTTCTCTCCCCGAGGTTTCTGCTGTCTCCTGTCTGTTGCTTTTATTTGTTGTTTTATTTGTTAACTCCAACTGCCTAAAACGCTCCAGCTTTACACTTCTATGTATACTAAGACGTAACACTTTTTAATGTCAGAAGAAGTCTAAGCTAAATTCCATGACTGCCTTGAAACAGATTCAAGAGCACTGGGGCAGGCAGCTCCTATCTGCTCCAGGGTGCTGGCAATGATGTGGGACATGCTCTTCTCTCCCAAACACATGGCCAAGATGCAGGGCTGAGCCTGGGGCAAGCTTCAGCACCCGTCAGCTGCCAGCTGTCTCCTCTGCCCTGGGAGCCAGCATCATTTTGGTTGCTCTCAATGTTAAAGCTCAGTACAGCACGAAAGCAACCTTGTCGGTCAGGGAGAGAAGAGTCATTCAGATCAAAGTCGGGATTTGTTTCCTGTTCTGAGTCACAGCTAGAATTACTACTCTATGTCTTATCTGTCATATTAAAGTTTTGAGTGATTTTAACTCAGTATAAAATACTTAAACTAGTGCAATTGATGTTTTTAAAACATTTCAGTCTTTTAAATTATCCTTGACAGTGGCATGAGAGTCATAAAATTAAAAAAAAAAAAGAAAAAAAGAGAGAGAGACTGACTCTAACTTTATTCCAAGCATTAAACCATGTATAAATTATAAGGATTCTGGACAAGGGGATTATAATGTGATCTCAAATTATTAAAAGGCTTTAACACACTAAGAGAGTTTGCAGCCTTTGGCGCTGCTAACATAGAATGTTTCAGTAATGCTTGAACAACTTTTGTGCAGATCCTCCTTTTTTATTTTCTTTGATCATATTTCTGTCTTCATAGCAGTAAATGGAAAAGTTACAAGCAGAACACCAGAATGCCTGGGCTGGACAGGCACTAAAACAAAGAACTCCGGCTTCAAATCATGTCACTTAATTGTCTCCCGATTGCCTCTCCGCTATCAAAGCTCTCAGCTATTGAAAGCTAAGACATGTTGTCCGACTCATACTGCTTTCTACAGCAATGGACACTGGAAAGGTAGAGAACCTTCCCAGCTAAAGAAACCAAAATAACCCCTAAACTTAAATGGCCTAAGTAGATGATAATTAAGAAAACCCATCACACCCACAGTATTGTTGAACAGACAAGCAAACAAGAGAAAGCAGAAAGCAAGAGACTTCATCCTCTGAAATTCTCCTGGGAAAGGGGGACTCTTCCTATGTACAGAGGACAGGCCATTACCTGTGATGCTGAGACAGAGGTTGAAGCCACAGTCGGGCTTCAAGGTGGAGGAGTGTCCTAGGAAGGCCAGGAGAGCTCCTGCCCAGCAGCAGAAAAGGGGCTAAAATGTCCAAGATGAGGTCAGCAGTAACTGGGCAGCATAAGTAAACTCATGCATTTTAGGGTAGGGCAGGCAAGTCAGATGGTAACTTCCACCACAGACAGCCCATGGAGAAGCTCTGGCAAAAAGACTTTGCAGGGCACAAATGCTACCATTGCTTTTGTTCAGGTTATCAAAACAGTGCAGGAACAGGAAACTCTGAGAAATTCACAGTCAAGGCAGGATATAGAGGAACAAACACTGATGCAAGGGCCAGAAGACCTCTAAAACCAGGAAGCCTCAATGAAGCTGCTGTATTGTTCACTGCAGTAGGACCACAGCACATGAAACATGGGACTCTTTTTGGAATATAGACAGCTCTTTTAGACATCAAAATCGAAGATGTGGACGTATAGCCATCTTTGCTGTCTTTATCCCACCAAACATTCTGCACAATGACCATAACAAGCAGCTGTAGTACCTTTCTACCTCTTTTCTCTAAGACATTCAAGCACAGGAGGATACCTGAAGCAGATCCTGTTGCCTATGTCCTTCATAAAAGAACTGTTGGGCCATCACAAAACAGTGTAGCTTATATACTGTGATCTTTCTATAGCTATCATTCATTAATGTGGCACCTTGCCTTCCTTTGATTCATGGATATACCTTTCAAAATGACACCAATGACAGTATGGACAATAACTGAACACACGGGTGTTCCATTGTATAATATGCGGAACAACAAGTACAGCTTTGTGTCATGAATCTTCTCTATGGTTCCAAAGCCTAAAGCAAATATTAATAAATTTAAGTCTGTTTCACTTCCTAGGGAGGCAGATTTCTCTCTGTTTTGTAGAGAGGTAAAGCTAGGCACAAAGGGCAAGATTTTCAAAGATACTGAAGTGCCTGAAGATGGAGAAATGCCTTTCGGGATTTGCAACAGTGCTTATGCAGAATAGGTACCTGCCTCCCACTGAGATCTGTGTTTCGTATCTGTTCAACAGATGCAAATCTGACAGCTGGCTCTGTTATAACAATATTTGCTGAGGGTAAACCAACTGCATACAACACAGAAAGGATACAGGACCCATGCTCCGCTTTCCTCCTGAGGTAGGACTGACATGACATTCACATGACGCAGAGATCTCATACATCTATCCACAAGTGTTTTCTATCCACCTTGCTAAGGTTGTTCCATGCTTGACTACTCTTTTGCTATAAACCCACCTTCTCCAGGATCTCCTACAAGTTCCCTATAGGAACTTTCAGCTACTTTTCCTAAAGCAACTGCCCTTAACAATCTTGTCTGCCATTTCCCGCAACAGTCATTCAGCATCCAGTCACGGATTAGCCTTCTGCTTGAAAATAAATTACTTTTAGTGCCTGAAGATTTAAATAATTCTGAATGTATGCATTTTAGGTATCCAACCTCTGGTGCCTTCAGAAAAAGGTATTCATAGGGTACTGGACTGGGCCTCTGGAAACTCGTGTTCAATCCCATCACCTACTAGTAAATTTAGCAGCTCACCTAGGAATACCAGCACCTTGTGTCAAGAAAGGTGATTCTCCCCCTCTACTCTGGTCTTGTGAGAACCTACCTGGAGTACTGTGTCCAGCTCTGGGATCCCCAGCACAAAAAACACATGGACCTGTTGGAGTGAGTCTAGAGGAGGGTCACCAAGATGATCAGAGCACCTCTTCTATGAAGACAGGCTGAGGCAGTTGGTCTTGTTCAGCCTGTAGAAGGCAAGCCTACAAGGAGACCTCAGAGCTGCCTTCCAGTACCTGAAGGGCTGGGAAAGCCCTTTCTCCTACAGAGAGGGCCTGTTTACAGGGGCATGGAGTGACAGGACAAGGTGAAATGGGTTTAAACTAAAATAAGGTAGATTTAGATTAGATAGAAGGAAAAAATATTCATTGTTGTTATGGCTTAGCCCCAGCCAGCAGCTGAGCACCACATAGCCACTCACCCCCACAGCGGGGAAAAGGGGACAAGAAAAAGAAGGGGAAGACAAAGGCCAACCTTGTGCATTGGGATAAGGATAGTTTATTGGGACAGCAAAGGGAGGGAGAAATAACAATAACAGAAATTTATAGCAAAATATACCTGGTCTAGTGGAGAGTGTCCCCACCCATGGCAGGGGGTTTGGAACCAAATGATCTTTGAGGTCCTTTCCAACCCAAACCATCCTATGATTCTATGATCCCAAGAAATAGTTCACAAAAAGATTAAGATATCTCATGTAAAATGTTACATACCAGCAAAATCACAGTTGTTCAAGCGGTGTGTGGACATGCCATGAACCACCTTTCTTTGCTACTGCCATGCAATTTGATGCCTGTATGACAGCTGTCTGCCATGAGGCATTGGGAGGAATCAAACCCACAGATGGGCTCAGGGCATAGTTACTGTGCATCTGCAAAATTGGAGTCCAGAGAGTATGGAGACACCAGCCCTTACTCAAAATAGCGCCTGAGCAACAGCTCCTGCCACAATCTGGTGGGCGATCAGATACAAGAGCGAACATCAATCTGGAGAAAAGCAGACAGTAAGGGGGACACCCAAATCCATGTCCCTGACATGCAGCCTGTCTATGTACCTTGACCTATGGTTATTTAATCCAGTGTCCAGCTTTATGTTAGCAATTTGCATTTTATGAACAATTTGAGGTAAAGATGTATCTTTACCTATGGTCCCAGCCAAATGAGAATTTTCTTATGGAAACAGTGAAGGTGTCTAGAAAGCTCCAGTGCTGTGTTTTTTTGTGTGCTGGTGACAGAATTTGTTGGCTCAAGGGCTTGTGTTACCGACACAGCTACGCCCGCTCCAACCCTCCCAGGCTGGAGCAGCGGTGCTGTAATCCTGAACAGGATGCTTACTACTGAAAAGCACGCTCTGAGAGTGAGGAGTGAAGACAACAATTGAAAACCAGCCTACAGCAAAATTCATTACCTGTGGATTCAGTGCTAATGTTCCAGAGTTATACATGCTGTTCAGTATTTTATCTGCAGCCACACCAGATGTATGAGCTCCCAAGAAAATGTCTCTCTTTGACATGAAATGTCTGATATTTCTGATTTAGACAAAAGAAAAGGCGAATAATTTTAGAAAAAACATAATATTCCTCAGTTAGTTCTTTTGTGGTAATTGAAACAAAACCCCAAGTATATTGAGAATGGATGCTCCTCAGCGATGCACATGGGCTGGCTCAGCATTGGGTTCAAAGGCGAGCGCATTGCTGGTGCACAGCATGGCGTGCATGAGAACGGGCCACTCGCTGGCAAGCCTGCTTCCTTTGTTCAGGCACTCTCTAGCTCAAAGGAAATGTGGAGGACTGAGAATGCAATTTTGAAAAATAAGCAAAGAACTTTAATTACATACTCAACGCTGTACTTTATAAATGTCAAAGAAATACTGTCAAATTCAAACCACATTTGAAAACACAATTTTACTATTGATATTCTTTGTTTTAAAAGCCAGAAAAAAATTAAGATGTATTTACTTTTCTCTGTCAATAGTGTTTATTCATTGTTAAGGATTTATCCACTTAATTCACTGTGAATAGCAAAACAAGTTGGTTCACCATTCCTCCTCTCTTTCTATTGTTTTCTGTTTACTGGAAGTAAACAACACAAAGCCTTTTCATTTATAAATTCTTTATGGTTATAATTTCTAAAATTTCTCTAAGGAACAAAAGTACCTGTTTATGTTGAGCTCTCTGCCTATACCTCTACACACAGAGACAAAGAAATACAGAAAATGCACAACTTGATGGCCACACCAACTTCCATGTTCCAGAAAACTCCGATCATCATCAGAGAGGAGATTCCACAGTAAAGCAAGAAGGAAAACCAAATTCCAGCATTAACTTCAATACTTTGCCTGGGCAGATGATAAGCAATTGAGGCAAAGTAGGTAATAAAATCTTTCTACAGTTATTAAAGCCTTGACTAACAAAAGCCACTCAAAGAAAAAATACTTTTCAACTTAAATTCAAGTGCTGGCACCTGATCTTATCCATGATACAGCACATGTGCTGATTAAACATCAGAAAAGCAGAGAGAAACCCTTCTTCATTCATGTTGCTTACAGATGATTATAGCAAAAAAATCTGGTCCCAATCTAGTCCCAGTCAAAATGATGGAACATTCTTTTGATTTGATGACACTAAGAGGCATTAAGTGATATAAATTGGGCAATTTCATCTTCCAAAGACAGAACCATCACAAGTTTGGCAGATCTATATAGGGATGGTTTAAAAAGTGGTCCCGAATAAATCATTCTCAGAACAGATTTTCTCCTAACCTCTCTCAGCTCCCTCCTCTCTGCCACCATCTCAGTGAAACTGTTTCTAAGCAGGGCAGTCTGTTCCTGGCTCCCCAGCCGTGAGGAGTGTCTGCATCAGGATGTTTCTTAACTCTGTTTATTAAAGATTCCACAAGCTTGCCCCAGGCGGGAGATTGTATAATTTTGCTGACGAATGCCACTGTTAAGGGCAGCGCTCCCTGCTATCTTCCATTGTTGGCTGCAAATCTGTCCCACCATCATCAGAGTCTTCAGGTGGACTTCATCAATTGTGGTCATCTTATCAGCTAGGCACAGCCTCTCCTAATGGATTGATAAATATTCTGGTATCCCAGTATCACTATCAAGAGATTCAAATCATGCCCAGTACTTACTGCTGCTATTACTACAGAGTTATTGCCAATGACTCTTTCACTTATCTCTCTAACCAGAGACACTGAATAGTTCTTTTTATGTCTCCACTCCTGGTCACTGAGAGCAGAATTCAACAGAACTGTCCTCTACCTAGATGGCAAAGCACATTGCCCACGTGAAATTTTATTAGTTTGTGTGAGAAATGTGTTCTCATAGTCCCATCCCAAGCTTGCTAGTCTCAGTACCTACTGCACCTGACTTTTTCATTTCTGACACAGGAACAAGTTTCTCACATGGCCACCCAGTGCTTGGCATGGACCTCAAAGCAGATATGGATGAAATATTTTGTCACTTTTATACTCTCTGCACCCCAAGTTAACAAATACAAATGATACATATTTTGGCTTCAGTTAGAGGAATATGATGGCTGCCCTAGTGATTTTCAATTTCTCTCATGCTAAGCTTTCATCTTTAATCCTTCTCCCAGTTAGCTGGGCTCTAGCTAAGATGTTCTTCTCCAAATAAAATGGTCATGATGCCTGTTTGAGATTGAATGCTGTAATACCAAATCAGGGAGAAGTATGAGGTAAGACTTTACAGCAGACTTTACTGCCATTTGGGGATATTCAAGTGAAATCCTTTAAGATTAAATCCTGGTACTACTGAGAAAAGAATAAAATTTGCCAGTACAGGGAGGGTTTAGATGTAACCTATCACACTGTCTATATTGCCCCCAGTTTTTCTGAGATAACCGGGGCAATTAGGGTGAAGATATGTAGCATTCAATTTCTTTTCTTACCTTTTCCAGAATGGCTCACATCCGGCATAGAAGGACTGAGAGGAGCACTGTTTAGTAAAGGAAAACAGTCTTTGTGGTCTGCCCTGATGTGGAAACAATGAGGACATGAGTTGGAAGGATGTGAGAAGGGTGGAGCAGAACTGCAGTGTGGTAGAGAAAAAGTGAGATGAATCAAGATAGCAAACTGAGGGAGAAAAAAACAGCCAGGGAAGAGAAAAAAAGAAGCTGGGTAAGATGAGGAGTCAAGAAAAGAAGGAACGTGTAAGATGTAGGCAAAATAAAAATACAAAATGTAGGTGAAGAAATAAGGCTTAAATTGGAGTCTTTTTCAACTTTATGTTATATTAGCACAATAAACCATGTACCTCAGCACATGACATCATGTGGCCACATGCCATGCAAAGATTACTGACAGGTTAATCAACTGACATCACGAGAAACAGACACATGGAAGAAAGTCATATTTAAGTTGACAGGATAATTACTTTCACTGTCCCTCATACAGACCCCCTCAGGCAGGAACCTGACTCCCAGACAGAAAGATAGGGAGAACTATCACAACATATAGAAGTATTTTTTCCCCTTGTTACATTCTGAGGCATTTCTTCCATTCTTTGAGTCAGAAAACCATGAGAACGGAATGTATTCTATGACCAACATGTATCCAGGATGAGTATTTCCAGCACCAGAGAATCATTTAATAACATCTGTAATCAAGATGTCTCGGGAGAAAGTTTTTTTTTTTCAGTCTGCACCCTCTGCAATCCTTGTGCTCAATAACAGAGAGCTGTTTATATTATGCTGGGGTTTCGCTTAAAGAATGGAAAGAGGTACTGGTATAACCAAATCTTCCCTTCCTTCCAAGGCTTCCTGTTGTGACAGGATGCAGTTGTGAGAGATGAGAAAAATTGCAACTACACTGTGGGAAGCACATCTAAGTTGCAACTACATGGTGCTTTTCAGATCTAGACCCAGTGTGAACACTGATAACCATCTTTTGATGATTTGAGGTGATAACAATCAATGTGCCAGGTTTAATTTGAGCTCTGGTAATGTCTTTAACTTTCACCAGAGTTATGACCTGCCTTCAATCATAACTACATTAGCTAGCAAGGGAAGTGATACATTATTATAAAGCTCATAAAAGGAGAAAATACTGTAGCTCATGTGTACAAATAAGCTATCTGCATTTTTTTCCAAATTACATTCGTGATGCAGAATGTGTATTTATCTTCAGAACAGTGAAGAACTGTCAGCTTAAATCAGCTTGTGTTCAAACTTCTGTCTTACTGTTCATTTTGCTTCATATGTTCAGACAGGTGACATCTTCCAACTGTAGAATATCCCACATGTATCTGATGTTTTTGCTTTGTCCAAGGTTTAAGTCAAAGTGACTGAGCAGAGGTATTATAGACACTGAGGCTGCCAGAGTGTTTCTACCTCAGCAGTTTCATGCACATTCTCCTATGCTTGCATGGCTAGCTAAGGACCACATGTATTTTCCCTCCTTTTCTATAAGAAAGAACAGGCCTCAAATTGGTCCCTCTGTCCCACCAATTGCTTCCTGTGCCTTGTGCAGATGGGGATACCTACCTCATTCCCTCCACCCTGCCAACTCCTCCCACACACTCCAGGTCTTCCATCTCTGCCTGCACTGCTTGAAGAGATTGTCGGCAGATTCTTCCAGCCCTGGACTGGTGCCACAGCAGCTTGACTTGAGATGCAGACAGAAAAGGAAGTCGTGTCTAGATAGAAAACATAACCACCACCACTAGAGCAAGTCTGGGATAGAGAAAATTCAGTTGCTTTTCCTCACTTTCCAGCTCTCTGCAGAAATTCCTTCTGAATAATGCAATAGAGAAAAACACCCTTGATATGAGACTGCTGCTCGTCCTATCAGACACTATGGAACTACAGAATAGTAGGCTCTTCTTTGATGCCCTCTCCCACCACCTGCATCGACATTTAGCCTTTATAATCACACAGATCAGCCTTTCAGAACAGAGGGAGAGGGGCTTGGAGGCAAATTACAAACCACAGCAGGATATTTTCTCCACATAAATGTTCTCAACCTCAGAGTGATCAGCCAAGCCTTCAGAGAGATGCATCACCAGTCAACATGTCATGGCAAAATCTGACAGTACAGAGTGTTCGGCTGTTTATTCAGAGAATATATTTGAATAATGAGTACGTTCAAGAAACCATGCTGCTGCTACACTCATGGAAGAAAGAGCAAAAGGCTAACTTTCCCAAATAAATTATGTGTTGCAAATTATTCTCTTTCCTTAGAGCTCTGTGTGTCTCAGGAGTAAAGAGCTAGCAGAGAAATTCTTTACACAGGCAAGTGGTAACTTGGTAAACAGAATTTCCAGCTCAGAATTCAAATGTGAGGACAAGCAGAAGTATCTTGTGTCCAAAGTGTAGAAATACAAGCAGTAGAGACTCTTTCAGGAAAAAAATGTATAGAAGACATACAGGACACTCAACACAGAACTTTCCTTTCATCAGAGAAGCTATTTTCAAAAATTATGAAACCTAATTTAGAATTGTATTCACATTTACTGGGATAGAGAGCACTTTCTCCACTTCTGCTGGCTTCAGGCCTCCGGGATCCAGATGTAACATTGCTGAAATTCCCTGGCCTTTGCTTGAAGGCCTGAAAGTTGCACTCTCCTCCATAAAAAAATCCCACAATGAGCTTTTTGTGGGGACTTACACTCTTTTCCTGTTCAAAACCTGGTTGGTATGTGAATTTCTTGTTTTTGACACCTCAGATTTCCTACATAGCACGTAAGTGGAATTTACCTACTTGTGGCCCAAGACATAGCAGCTATGATTGCTCCTAGAGATAGCCAAAGTCTTTTGAATGCAGCAATTAACTATTTCCCAAGGGAACTAATTCTTAGAGGGTTTTTTTTCACTAAACATCTTGTTCCCTCTGGACTTCTAGTCTTTTCCCTTAAATTTTCTTCATAAGTAAATTCCCTCTTTTGCACCAGTTCTAGATGACCGTTTTCCTTCTAGCTTCTATAAAGGCAAGGTCAAGAGTACCTGTACTCTCAGTGTCTTTCCCTATTACTTTGCTTTGTAGAATCATAGAACCACAGACTGGTTTGGGTTGGAAGGGACCTCAACAACCACCTGGTCTAATCCCCCTGCCATGGGCAGGGACATCCTTTACTAGACCAGGCTGCCCAAAACCCCATCCAACATGGCCTTGAACACTGCCAAGGCAGGGGCAGACACAGCTTCTCTGGTCAGCCTGTGCCAGTGCCTCGCTACCCTCACATGGAAGAATTTCTTCCTAATACCTAATCTAAATCTACCTTCTTTTATTTTAAACTCATTAACCCTTGTCCTGTCACTCCATGCCTTTGTAAACAGGCCCTTCCCAGCTTTCCTACAGGCCCCCTTCAGGTACTGGAAGGCTGCTCTAAAGTCTCCTCATAGCCTTCTCTTCTACAGGCTGAACAAATCCAACTGTCTCAGCCTGTGTTCATAGGAGAGGTGCTCCAGCCCTCTGGTCATCTTTGTGGTCCTCCTCTGGACACACTTCAACAGGTCCATGTGTTACTTGTGGTGGGAACCCCAGAGCCAGATGCAGTGCTTTAGATAGGGTCTCATGAGAGTGGAATAGAGGGAGAGAATCACCTTCCTCTACCTGCTGGACATGCTTCTTTTGATGCAGCCCAGGATATGGCCGGCTTTCTGGGCTGTAAGCATGCATTGTCAGCTTTCTGCTTTCCTTTCCTACCATTTCTCACCCAGACCAAATGCAGTGGGAGAAAGTCACTGAGAAAAATTACCATTTTGTTCCTTGCCTTGCACAGCTCTTTATAGCCTGGGGCCATGCCTGGAGCTGCTGGGAGATACCGCACAGCAGAGCATGTATGTGTAACCAAGGTAGTTCCCAGAGTGGTTGTGATGCCTCCAGCTCCAGTTTGACGGGATGCATACAGGTCTAGGTCACTCAGAGAGTCATGGCAAATGCAGCTTCCACTGCCTTTTCAGAGACAGATTATCACACTCTGCTCGTTTCCCTTCTGGCCTGTGAAGACACCTTTCACTATTTTAATGACCCCGACCAAATCTGTAAGCTCAAACACAGTGTACAACACCCTACTGTTCACCTTCTCCTCCTACTTCAAAGCTAAATATGGTAAAATAAGGTGCTTAAGATTTGACTCCAATGGGAGCTATCAGTCACTGCACCTGATGCCAATGGGAGCAATCAGTCACTTCACTTTTAAAGGTGACCCTTGCTTCATATGTGTCTGCTTGAAGACTGCTTCAAGATTTAAGGGTTTTTTTATGCCACTCCTGCAGAATGCATTTTATATATGCTGATGTCAACACATTTTTCCTGAATAAAGGCTTATAGAAATTTGATTGTTTCCTTATGCCAAAGGACACCCAGTATCCTCTAGTCCATTTCATTGTATTTCGCTACTCACATACAACTGTGGTTCTCATTTATATAATCTTCCTGTGTGGCCTCTCCTATGCTTCCTTACATGGCTGGTATCACACGCCTGCCAAATCAGGCTCTACTGGATGGCTGGTGCTAATGGAGTTAAGCACTTTCTCCTTCTGTCATCCAGTGGTACATTGCCTCCAAAAATGAGAATATGGATTGCTTAGGGAAAAAAGGATCGGATTGATTATTTTCAGTTTACTCTCTTGCTGCAATGGGTGAAGCAACTTGCAAAAGGCATGATCACTGCTGAGCAAGAACAATGAAGAAGTATTATTTGTGTGCAGACCTCCCCACAGACTCTATCTTTGACACCAGCTTAAAATGTTCCCAGTCATTGATGCATGGAAAATGTTCAGGATGCAGTAGACAGTTCTAAAAACACCAGACCTAATCACCTGGGAAACAAGAAAAACAGAAAGTCAAGTCAAAAAGTATTTCAGCTATTAAACAAGCACCACCCACCTGTAGGCGAATGGCTAGCAGCCTGAAGCAATATGTGTAAAGTCTTTTTAGGAGCTCCAATATTTCTTTTTTTTAATGTAAGGGAGAAAACCAGTTCCTCTCATATTCTCTGTACAATACTTAGAATATGCTGTGCAATGATAAAACTGCAACCCACATCCCAGGCAGTTCAATACCATTTTAAGCTGACATTCAAATGACTATGTGTTTGTATAATCAAGTTGAGTAGAAACAAGAACCAATCTAACTTGATAGAAAAACTCAAATCCTAAGCTCAAAATTGGGGACAAATGAGAGGTATGCATCTCAGTCTTCACCCTCAGTCCTTGGGGATCTGGAGCCCTGTTAAAATAATCAGTAACAGGTATTGCAGTTGTGGAAATCCAATCTCAGGATAACACTGGAGGACTAGGTCTGAGCTCTTTCAGATGGTACCTACAGAGTCAGTTACCTCTCTGTTGAGTTTGCTCTATACTTAGATTGGTTCAGGAAATAGTTTCCTTTAAAGTAATATTATAAATATGCATTATTTAAAATTAAAAGTTCAAATTCCACAGAGAACAGGTCCAGAGAGAGGGGTCTCCAGTGTGAATGCTTCAATCAGTCTGATGCAAAGCTTTATGCAGCATTAAATTATCTGGATGACATTGAGTACAAGTGGTCAGCTAAAAAGAAGAGACAGAACTGGTTGCCAAAGATATTTCTTGGGCACTGAAAAAAACTGATATTACTGCACTGCTCTTACCTCCAGGTGTTCTTCATACTGGCTGGGTAAAGGTGCTTGGGCACCTTTCCTTATGGGAAAGATAAGGAAATTCACTGCTGACTGTGGGAAGGAAAAGGACCGAAATGTTGTGCATTTCAGTCGTGGGGGTGGAAAGCATGTTTGGGGTGACTTCTTTATGTTTTTCTATTGCCACAGACAGAACAGAGCATAGTCTCACAGAATGATTTGTGTGCATCTGCATGTCCATGTATGGCCAAAGTTTCAAATCATTAGTTCCACTCCCGGGCGCCTCAGATTCTGGTATTTTGGGGGCAGTGAAGAGGTTATAAGTGCTCAGCCCATCTGATAATCAGGCCCCTGAGAAAGCTGTTCATTTTGAATTTCCCAGAATGGAGGCACCTAAAAATCATAGCACTTACGGAAAATGTGGTTTAAAATGTATAACGATTGTGTTTTGGTTAATTTCAAAATGTGCGTACAAACCACAATACAGAATTACCCCTTCATTGACACCAGTAAAAGTGATGATAATAATAACCCTTCAGTGCTGTTTCTGAAAGGGAATTGCACAAGGTTAAGAGAGGTAACCTTTGAACTGGTGTATGTTTTCAAACCAGAAAGATTAAAAGGTCAAAGTTGAAAAGTATATATTTCAAATAGCACCAGATGGCCATGGTGCAAACACAAGGCTGAATTCAAACTGCTGTGCTGTTAAAGCACATGCACTCGCCAGGACCCCACGGGTGAATTACAGCCTCTGTGTATTCTGGGGCTGTCCATTATCAGACATATACCTACGCCTGCTCAGTATTCAGCCAGGGATGACTTTTCTTTCTTAATGACTGTTGGATGAATAGGACCAATTCTTCAGCCACAAGAGCTATTCCCAGGGCCTGTGATGAGAACTGGGTGCATATCCAAGGACAGAGGTTAGCCCACAGCCCAGTGGCTTTCAACTTTTTTGATTTGTGGACCCCTTACTAATTCACTTGGAGAAGTGGAAACCCCAGTGAAAATTAACACATGTGGATTGCCACAGAATATTTATGAGCTTGGTTTCCACAGTCACCTTTTGCAAACAATTTCAAAGTTCTCTGCAGACCCCAGACTGAGACCATCACTGAAAAAAGCCTTTTTCACACTCCATCTAGTCCTCCTGTTGCAAAATCCAGTAGTTTACCTTAAAAACATCCTCTCCCAGTTTCACTACTTACCAAAATGAATGCAGCTGTACAGATTTGTTTTTACCTTGCACAGTCATTTGAAGGTTAACCTAATTTCTTTTGCTTTTTAGTTCTCACGTTTTTATGTCAGCAGATATTTGGTTTGCTTCCTCCCCCTCTCCCTAGTAATTTTTTCTCTCAGACAGCTGTGCAAAACTAGCTGTAAATTATTTGGTAATCACTCAGGATTTTTTCCCCCTGGGCTTATGGTGTGGCATTATCTGATCAGCTTGTTGTCTGATCTGAAAAAAAAATCTTTTTCCATGTGGGAAGCATTCCATATGTTGACCAACCGGATTTATTGCCTATTAAATTGACAGTCAACTTGGAATAATAATCACTATGAGGAATCCAGATTATGTACTATGTGGCCTCAATTCTTTCCAGATCAGTCTTAATTCTCCAATCTTTTATAGTCTTACCCTTGCTTAGGATGCCGAAGACATCTCTTCCCTCTGCTGAAGAGACCCCTTAAAATCTGAAGTCAGAACTGAGAGTGAAAAGCAGCCTTCTTACAAGCTCTGCAAGCTATTATCCTTTTTACAATATTCTTTCTTTAATTCTCCCTATTTATTTAATTTTTTTATTCTTTGATTGCAAGCACATTGAAAAGAGTCTATTTGTATCACTGTATTTGTATCTCACATACAACAAAGTCTTTCAGCACTACTGGAATATAAATATTAAAGAAGGAGAGGAATGATTCCCAGGATGAGAGGTTTTTTTCAATATCTGTGCCCTCCATCATTTCTCTGATATGATAGGGTTCACTAACAGGTGAATAATGCAATGTAAAGCCATAAAAGATGCAAAATTTTCATTTTATAAAAAGTAATTTTGTTGAGAGAAAAGCTTTGGCCTTATTCAGAAAACATCACAGTCAGAATGAATTATTATTCCCTGCAGAATGATTAAAATCTCTGAGTTTAGTAGTGGAAACTTTCTATCTCGAAACCCCACTTTATTTGTGAAATTAGAGTTATTTTCTAGTTATTTTGCACATCTCAGTTACTAGCACTATTTTATAACACATGCATCAGGGCTGCATGTTTAATAACTGTGTCAAACTGTATTGTACCAGCCTGTTTATTCATTTCACCAGTTCCTGTCTCTCAGGATTAGAATAAAGTGAGGAATTCTGTTTGCCATCCAGAATTGTTGGTAGCCCAAATTAGTCCTTATTTTTGTATTTACATAAAAGTAGGGTTTTTCTCACATGTCTAAACATTCCCATTTTAACTCTACTCCTTTTACCAAGAGTATAATAATTTTGGAAAATTTTTGCTTTCAGAGGTTCCAAGGCAAGAATCTTCACACTGTATAGTAAGGTCCATGAATTGAGCCACATGTGACTTCTTTCTGAGCAATTCTGGGTTTTGGTTTGGTTTGGTTTTAATTTTTCTGTTCTATTCACTCCTGTTAGAACATGTTGTAAATGCTGGTGTAATGACAAGGGTTTTCTATACACCTTTCAAACAAATTATATTTATTGATGGTAGGACATGTATTTAATAAATCCTGCAACTAGTTCTTGTTATTCTCTTAGAGAAGTTGTCACCAAAAAAACCCAAAACCCAACCCAAACAGCCAAATTATTAAAGTCACAAATACTATCAATAAATCCATATCTTCATTATGGATTGATATTGCATCTGTTTTCAATCTGGAGGTAAGCCTGGAGTAACTCCCCTGAAATGAATGACGTTTCATTCCCAAAATAAAACCACAGTAAGATCTTAATCTAACCCTGTATCTCAGAGTGCAGAGGTGAAGATATATATGATGCATGCTTGACATAATTTTATATAATAGAACATTTTAATGTAGATAAGTAAACAATTAATATATTGTGTTATTCACCTATTCCCTACAGAATTCAATAACTCTAAATTTGCCTTTTGGAGAAGGAAAAGGCCAATACCTTAAGAATAAAATAACTTGTGTAGAATTGTAATCAGAGAGATTAGCTAATGTTAGAATGCATCCTTCACATCATAAATGTGGTTTCAAGGTTATCCAGCAATTGAAGAGAGCTAGATTTCATTATCTGACCTTCTAAAGAAATCAGCTATGCTAAAAAGGATAGCAACATATATTTAAATTCTATTGTCAAGCTCTTTTTTTTCCCATAACTACATTGCTACAACATCTAAGACCGTTTTCAAACTCAATATAGCTGAAAAATTGTACCATTTAATTTTTTTCCTGACTTTATGAATGCAAATGAAGACAGACTTGCCAACGAGCTGTCATTTACTGGTAAGTGAATCCTAGATACCTGCTGTATGAACCTTGTGACATCACCATTAGCAAGCTGTTCCCCAAGGCTACATAAATGTGTTTGCTCTCTTTCTTTAAAAGAAAACTACTTGGTACAGTTGAAGAGATTTTATACAGCACCTTCAGAATTGTGACACTTTATTTAAATGCATTAATTATTTTAATGCATTATGACTGCATCAACATAGCTTTCTATTAGTGCAGAATAATATCTTTCCCAAGGCTTTTACAGCTTCAGATTTACGATAAGATTGTACTGGAGATCCTCCTTGCAAAACTGCACAGGATATGAGGGAAAACTAGGTTAAGAAGATAAGTAGCCATTGCACTTTAAATTCTCTGCCCAGAGCTTCTCTGATTATTTCATGGCTCCCACAAACCTGTACTGTGGAGAAATTCCAGTACCTCCATGTCAAGCTGTACTATGTCTCTGATGCTCTCTTCTTGCAACAGCAACAGAAGCTTCTGGAAGAAGCTTTATAGCTCCATGTTCCTCCCACCTAAACGTTCAGAACAACAGGGCTGTGATGTTTCAGATCCATGAGAACAAGTGGTGGCAAACAGAAGGGGACTTTTTCTACCTTGCGTGTTGTCCACTGTGCCTAATTCTCCAAAAGATGTATAGAAGACAAACATTTTGCATGTTACGAGGACATAAAGGCTGGCTATATTTGAAGTTCTCTTTACCATTGCTGATTGGGGAAACCCTGAAAAAGTCAGCTCAGACCAGCCTGTTCTGTTTCACTTGGAATCTGGTGGTACCAAAATTCATATTGATACCTTAATGGGATTTTTTGTGGATGTTTTACCTGTTAGATTAACCTGAATTTTCACTGGGAATCAGGGAAGTTTAAAGCCAAATCAATTAGTATTACAGTAGCAAAACACTTAAAACTATTGATCACATAATCTAAAAAGAAAATAATGACAAAAGCTCAATGACAGAATCAGAAAATCATTGAGTCTGGAAGGGATATCTGTAGATGACCTCTTTACACCACTCTACGCAGAGTATGGTCAGCTAGAGCAAGTTGGCCAGGATTATGTCCAGTTAGGATTTGGAAATGTTCAAGGATGGAGACTCCTCAACCTCTCTAGTGTGCCAGTGTTTGATCACCCTCACAATAAAAAAGTTTTTACTTACGCTCAAATGGAATTTCCTATGTTTAACTTTGTGCCCATTGCAGGAGAAGTTGTGGATGTCCTGTCCCTGGCAATGTTCAAGGCCAGGTTGGATGGGGCTTTGGGCAACTTGGTCTAGTAGAGGATGCCCCTGCCCATGGAGGGGTTTGGAACTAGATGTTCGCTAAGGTCCCCTCCAACACAAATCATTCTATGGTTCTATGAATCTATCAGTGAAGAGGTATTTGCCTCAGTGTGTGTGTGTGTGGGGGGGGGAGTAGTGGGGTGATGGAATGTGTGTGTGTAGGGGGGTGTGTGTGTATCCCTCCCCTTGGGTGTACTGCTACTGACTGGCTTCGGACTGGTCTTCATGCCAGCGTTCTGAGCCCAACAGTTCAGGCAGTTTTTAATCCATCTCACTGTCCTTTTATCTACCCTGTATGTCATCAATTAGTCTATTAGGTTGCTATGGGAGACAGTGTTGAAAGCTTCAATTGCTTTAAGTCAAGACAAATATCCACTGCTATCTCTCCCATCCACCAAGCCAGTAGATCATCATAGAAGGTTATCAGGCTAGCCAAGCATGATTTCCTGTTTGTAAATCCATGATGACTTTTCTCAAGCACCTTCTTGTCTTAAATGATTTTGGAAATGGTTTCCAGAATTATTTGCTGATTCAGTTTCCCAGTGTCGCACTTTTGCGAGGCTGGGTGCTGAAAAAGAACAGAGGGTGCAGAAAATGGCTGCTGTGAGGAGCTGCTGGAATTCTCTGGAGCTCCAAAATGTAAACAATCCAAGGCCAGATTCATTGTTGACCAGGGCCAAGCCAATGAGAGATAGTCATAGTGCCTCTGAGAATCACATATAGGAGAAAAGAACCCGTAAGCAGTTGCGTTTTGCCACCAGAGGAGGGAGTGAAAAGATGTAACAAGCTGTGCAGACACCAATGCCAGGGAGGGAGGAGGAGGAGGCGCCCCAGGTGCCAGAGAGGAAGATGCCCCTGAAGTCTGTGGAGAAACCCCATGGAAAAGGCCAAGAGCCCACCTGCAGCCCATGGAGGGGCTCCACGCTGGATGGAGGAGGTGGAGACATAGAGAAGACACTGTGACCCTTACGTTGAAGGAAGCAGCTGCCAGCACTTGCAGCCTACAGCGGTGAGTGAGAGAGACAATTGCGCTGGAACAGGTTTGCTGGGGGGAGGCTGGTGACCCCATGGAGGACTGGGACTGAGAGACATTGTAATTTATTGCTGCCTGCCATAGCAGAGATCCAGGCGAAGCAGCTGATGAGACTCACGTTGAAGAAAGTTCGTGGAGGACTGCCTCTTGTGGGACCCCATGGTGCAGCAGGGGGAGGGTGTGTGGAATGAATGCCCCCACCCTCACCCGAGAAGGAAGTCAACTTGCAAGGAGCTGACCGAAGCCCCCACCTCCCAGCCCCTGCCCCACCTGTGCTGTGAACGGGGGGAGGAACGGAGTGAAATCATGATTAGAGTGAAGTCTGCTAAGAAGGGAGTGTGGGGGGAGGTAGAGGCGTTTTAAGATCTGGAAAAGGAAAACAGCTCATGAAAAGGTAACCGAGAACCCCACTATTGTTCCTAGTCTCTGCCCCTCCCTGTACTGCGAGCCGGGGCGGGGATGAAGGGAGTAAAATCATGGCTAAAGGGAAGTCTGCTTAGAATGGAGGGGTGGGGGACAGGTGCTACCGAGAACCCCATTTTCCCTAGTCCCTGCCCCACCTGTACTGTGAACAGGAGGAAAGAAGGGAGCAAAATTCTGATTAAAGTCTGCTAAGAAGGGAGCGGTGGGGGGAGCGTGTTTAAGATCTGACTGCATTTATTTTAAGATTTGGTTGCGCTCCCGACTCTGTTTTTCTGTGTTCTTTTTAGTGTAGTGTAATAAATTAGAATAGTTCTTTCCTGCACTGTGTTGAGTCTGTTTTCGCCCATATCGTTGCTGATAAAATGATCTCTCCTTGTCCTTATCTTGACTCCTAAGCCTCTTAATATATATTTTTCTCCCCTGTCCAACTTAGAAGGGGAGTAATAGACTGGCTTTGATGGGCATCTGGCCTCCAGCCAGGGCTAAATCACCACACCCAGTGATCGAGAAAAAGCTGAATGATCTGTAGTTCTGTTTCTTCCTTCTTGCCTTTCTTAGACACAGTAGTAACATTTCTTTCTCCATGAACTCTCAAGAGTTATTAAGAATGGTCCTGCAAAGATATTGACTAGCTCTCTCAAAACTTGTGGGTGTATTCCATCAGGTCACGTAGAGATGTTAATGTCCTATGTGTTTAATCATTCCCTAAATTGAACCATCTCCACCAAGGGTAAGTCTTCCTTGTCCGGATTTTGCCACTAGGCTCAGAGATCTGTCTTTCCAATAAAGAAGTGAAAGAGGTACCTTCCATGTCCACCTGGTCCAACGCACAATTAAACTACAGGCCCATGTTTTCCCTTGTCTTCCTATGGCTGCTGCTATGCCTGTAAAATCTTTCTTGTTGTCTTTCCTTTTCTTTTCCAGAATCAACTCCAGGCAGGCTTTAGCTTTCCTAACCGCATACCGACACACTTGGACAGCGTCTCTATATTTGTCCTTGGAAATCAAAGTCTGGTTCCATCACTTGTACACTTCATTTTGGAGTTTTGTTCATCCATGCAAGCTTCCTGACATCTTTGCTTGATTTCCTGCTCACTGGGTTAGACTGTTCTTGAGCTTGGTGGATGCTGTAAAAGCAACACTTCCAACAGCGTAAAATACCTTTGTGCGTAGTCTCTTATTCAAACTGCTGCTCATCATTTCTTAGCTATCATAGGTGGCAACAGACTCTGGCTAACATCTCCCTGAGGGTGCTTTATTTCAGATCATACTCTCTGAGGCTGTAGTCAGCCTCAATAACCAACATAGCAGCTTAGTAGCTCTTTGTCTCTTTAATGCCATCTTACATAGCTGATGTATAGCATTAATAGAAGACAGGAGGGAAGGAAGGAAGGAAAGGCAAACATCCAAAACCCCACCACCACTCCAGGGCTGACAACATCAGTGAGATATTTCAAGTTGCATTCTCTATCCAAGATGAATCCCTTCCTACTTCTCCTTCCTATCTTTTGCTTTATCTTTATCTCTGCCTCTTGGAAATGAAGGTTTAAGATTTACATGGAGCATGACTTCCTCATCCCTGCTAGCTAGGATCAGATTCCTTCTCCCCACAGCCTGTTGGAAGCCTACCTGAGTTTACATTCCAAGACCACTCCTTAATTAGCACATTCCTTTAGCATGGCTTTCTTACTCTTTGCCACAATTCAAGATAGCAACAATATTTTTTTGAATCATGTAATATCAGAACTATTAATTTTCAATATTTCATAATATCTAGGTCACTGTGAGTTTTTTATAAAGGCCACACATGACATATTAATGAGGAAGGTGACTGGCATGACATTTAAGTACTTTTTCTATATAACCTCCTTGAATTTAGCTGTAACACACTGCAAACATTGCTCGGGCTTAGACAAACCATATCTCTCCTGTTTAAGGAATACGAATTCTACCTCTCCATCTCAAAAGGGCTCTTTATTGTGTTGCTTAATAAAAATCCAAATACATATTTCTAAATACATTAATTTCCTCTAATTTCACATCAAAGAGCTTGTCTGAATGTTGTTAATTATCTTTGAAGTTGTTACATGTTTGGGCTGAGCAATCTACAGTTTAGCTAAGTTCATTTAACTGGAGAAATGAGTCTAAGTAGGAAAGAAATAATGGGATTATGATTATTATTTTAGATGACTGACATGTTTACTATTGAAATTCATTGCATCTCTGGTTTTGGTGACTATTTGCTTATGAATGTTTTCGATTTCAATTCAACAATCTATCCAATGTTCTCAATTCTTAGGACTTTATTGCTAATCTCCTAATGTTTGTTTTTCCTCTAAACTCCCACTTTAAATGTTACAGAATTGCTGGCAAGCCCCCACTTTCCAGCAAAAAAAGAAAGCAGTCGATTTTGCATTGCCTCAGGGAAAGTTATTTATTATTTTTAACAGTATGATTTTTAATTCCGTCTTATGACAATGAAGATGTAATTTTTCTTGAAGTCCAAAACAGTCTTCCAATAGTTTACATTATCTTAAGTGGTACTTGGTAAAGATTTTGCCATGGTTGGATTAGCAGTGGTAATAATAGGAGTATTACCATAGCACGGTTGAACATCGATCATGGGTGAAATTGACATATGAGTGGAGAATGTAATGATGGTCTTTCCTCTAAAAGCCCTTATCTCAATCTGTGATGCATATTTGTTAATGCAGAAGTAAAAGGCAACAGTGAAATAGTGGTCATGAGTGAGGTAGGCACAACACAGCAAGAACATCAGAATTGTTAATTTTTGTAGGGATCCAAGTGAAAAGTTCTCCCGTAAGCAAATGGAAGGTAAGAAAATGGTCCTAATAACAAGAATAATTTGCATGTATGAATGGACTCGATGTAACAAGAGGAAATGAAACGGAAGAGCATTTCCCTGCTAAATATCTACCATTTGGCCCTGTAGATGAAATGTTCCATGTTCCTCCTTCACAGGACATAATAAAATCTTGAGTATTACTTTCGCAGATGCAATCTCATGGCAAAGCCACTGGATGCAGGACTGGGACATCTTGACATCTGTCCCATTCTTAGGGCCTGGCCGGAAGTTCACTCTCCTGTACTTGAGAAAGGTATCTGAGTTCTGGGGCTTTACATGACCTGTGTCCTGCTGTTATAAAATGAAAAACATGATATCCTGCTTTATGCTTCATGAAGCTATATCAGAATTTTCAAACCATTCTGGAATTGGTTCTTTACTGGAAAGATGAAACATTCCTTGAGAGGTGGCTACTGCATCCTTTAGTGTCTGCGAGAAATGTTTTGATTGAATGATATTGCACTGTTCTTCCCCATAAAATGCCTTTAATATGCTGCATTGCCCACTAATTAAATAGCATGCATCACCAATTAGCAGGAACCACACAACTTCAGTGTGTGTACTTATCTTGCCCATCTTGCCCAGGAGTACTTATCTCAGGAAACCTGAGTGTCTCTGTATTCTTGCTGGGAAGAGAGGCCAGGTGTTCCCAGCATGGCCTTCAGACCATTTGCTCATCACTTTTTTGCTTCTGCATCCATGCTTTTTCCTTCTCGTTCTGGCACTACAGCAGTTTTTGAACAGCAGGCACTGAGGGCTCTGGACAGATTTTCTCAGCGCAATACCTTCTTTGGGGTAAGAAGCTGGGGAATGAAGCAGCAGCAAATGGAGAAGCCTTGCCAGGTTCCTCCCCACCACTCTCACCTGCACCTGAGCCCATCACTTTAGCCACAATGAAAGCCCACCAACTCTGGATGCAGAAGACCCAGCATTTGGACTCCAGTACAGGTCTCCCATATATGACACCACTGCCAAGCTTCTGGGCCAGCTTTGAGAATGTGTTTTTAATATTCATTGTTCATTCTGTCTATTACAGATGTGCACAGTGCAATTATTATAATGCTTTGCACATGTGGTGTTATGAAATGTGTGCCTTTAAAGTTATGCCAGGTTTTTTTCCTGTAACCCAAATATATTATTTCTACCTATGTTCCAGTTACTTAGTTTGCCACACATTAAAAACAAAACAAAACCAAAAATTAAAAAAAAAATATTATAAAGACTAAACTAACAACTACGTAGGCAATGCAACCAAAAGCGAACGGCCCCATTTTCTTCATAAAAGAACAGGTTTTTCTCATTTGTGTGCTTGGGTTTTTCCTGGTGCTCCAGCTCCTCCACACAGACACAGATGCTCACAGAACCATCTATCCACACAAAAAATACACACACGTAAGCACAATTCATGTTGTCAGAAAGGAACCCCCTAGTTGGGAAGCCATGCTCAGCTCGAACACCCTCAGTTCCAGCAAAGGACTGCATTAATCACCTTCAAGCTTTCCAATTTCAGCTCATCATACCCAACAACAAAGCTTCATCCCCTGTTCTGAAAATTCAGCTCTTGCAGAATATGGCAGACATATATCAGACATATCAGAGAGACACAGCATTTATTCTGCCCTGTCCATATTGGGTCCTCACTTACCACAGAGTTCAGTTGTAGTAGGTGGTGTCCAGATCCTATTTGTAGACGACAGTGGTTCTGAGACTTCTGAAGAAATTAAGGGATTGATGTTTGGAGGAAGACATCAGAAACGTGTAGAGGACATAGATTTATATATAGTTGGACACATTCCTCTTGAAGCAGAAATTAACTGTTGCAGGCCTCAGTGCACTCAGAACTATGAACAAAATTGATTTCCTTTATCTATCACTTCTGCAATTTGTTCTCCACTTGACCACTCAGAAACTGCTGTCTCTTTGTCTCCATTTCCATTCAAACACCCCAGTCAGCAAGAACACAAAGCAAGCTGGTTATTTATTCAGCAAACTGAGAGTAGTGTACATTTGAGTGTTACTGGCTAATAATTTGGGAATAAATTAGACACTAGAATAGTATGATCTTCATAAGTGGTGGGCAGAAAACTGGCACAAATATGGGTTTGATTTTCCAACTTGTTCTGTAGTCTTCTGAAGATGGACAAAGTTATTTAAAATCTACTCAATAACTCCTAAATATAATACTAATAAGCAAAGATTTCATTTTAAGCATGTAACTTCACCCAACAAAGTTCATTGAACATTATCTTAATTTAAAATCCTGACAAAGCAAAGAATATTTCTGATAAGGCTGTTTTGAAGAGATGTCAAAACAAGAGATAAAACTGAGGGCTAATCCACTTTTCAATATTATGTCTTTTTATTGTCCTCCTTAAGTAATGCATATATAGAAAAACTGATCTTTCACCAAGCTTCAAAATTAACGATGCTAAAGCAATTATAAAACTTTATCAAAAGAAAATTTTCTACTGATACCCTACCCAGGGCCATGAGGCTGTGTCAAGCCTACAAGCTGAAATACATATATTGCAGAAATAAATAAACACAACATTGTACCTAGACTTCATGGTCTGTTTTACAGCCCTAGTTATCTATATTGGAGATGTCCGCAAGGTACCTTTGGTCTATAGGTTTAGACTAGTTTCCAGTGAGAAAGTGGGTATGCAGTGGGATACAAGATGTAGGTCTGTCCATCCAGGTCTCTTTCCAAAAGACTCAAGTGGTATCCATGATACATGCTGGACTCAAGAGCTGGGTGTAATAGTTCACCAGCAGTGTCTGGGTTCCCAAGTTTTAAAGGACAAGATTGAATTTATGAGACTATGATACTAATTGCCTTTACGTGTGCTTACTGGTCCATATCGCTGCAGAGATGCACCACTGCCAAATAAACTAGTTGCAATTTCCAATCCTATCTTCTCAGAACAGCAACAGAGCTTTGATGTAGATACATACACTTCAACAAAAAGTGAATCTGCTACTGAATATTTAATGATGAACTGGACCAAAATCAAGTGGGTTAAACAAGGACATCCAGTCTGACTAGAGACAAACAAGTTCATTCAGAAAGAGCATTGTATGGAAACTAAGCAAGAGGAGCTGCGGGAAAGTCCGATGCTACTGAAAACTGGCCACTGTGGTGGTCTCCTTACACTTTACCAGGAAGGGAGACCACAGTCACTGCAGTTGATAGCTAGCATCAAGCTGGATCAGTCTCTATTACAGAAATAAAAAGTGCCAGGGCATGGGGCCACTGCTATCCGATAATTGTCTGCTAACCCATCTCCCCAGCAAGTCCTAGGCATGGCTCATGGGTGAATATGACCCAAGGACCATTCCCTGTAGGCAGTTTGGATGCAGGTGCCAGGTTTGGAGGACAGGAGTGTTCAGTCCTATGGCATGACGCATGCCCTTCCAGTTGACCAGAAGAGAGCCAGGATGCACTTTATTTCCTAGCACAGATGTAGCCATCAATGTCTTCAGCATGGGAGTCTCTGACCACTGCAAGTCTTTGCTTACAAATAGGAGAATCCCCTATACCTAAACCAAATGTAATTATATTCCAGTTAAGCGGCAAGCCATGGTGAACCTCAATTTGTTCAATGTTGTGGTTTCATGCAGTTAATTGCCTAAAACTTTAGCTATTTTTTGGAAGCACATCCAGGCTTCTTTGCCCTGGAAATCTCAGAGGATCGATCTCCCTGAGGAGATTTTCAGTACGCACTCATTCAGGCTGGGCAGGCATGTCTTTCATGCTGTGTTTTGATATTTCTACATCATCTTCTGTCTGAACACAAGAAGTAGGAAAGCTGCTCAGAACTTAATTTAAAAGGTAAACTGAGCTCTTTTGAATTTTAAAAAGTCTCAGGATGGATCCTCTTTTATCAGAACCAGTTTATCCATTCCAAATTCAGAGAGAAAGGTAGGGGTCCAGATCAAAACTTTTTGATCTGTCTTCAGATGTTCTCAAAGTTCAGGGGTATTTGGATCTCGGGTTTTGGTGTGGGCCCATTCATGACCTCCAATGCCCTTGTCTTGCCTCTTATCGCCTATTCTCCTACACATACATTTCTTCTTTCTAGCTTCCCTCCCCCTCCATTGCTCTCCAAGATTAAAGATTTTTTATTATTATTATAAACATAATTCTTATAAGAGATAAGAAGCTCCCCAGTGTATCTTTATATAATCCTAGTTAAGATAACATTTTGAAAGCAGACAGGGAAAGAGATTTATAAAAAGCAAGAGGAGACAGTTGCAGATCAGCGTAGCAGGGCCAGAATTTCCTACATGGTCTGAATATGTTTACAAAGAATTGCTAGTTAAAAATTGCCCTGTATGTGAAGTCCTGCACAAGCGTACACAGAACCACTTTGTTGTATCTTGAGACTAGATCATGTCTTCCAGTGTGGCCGATATTATAATCTTGCTGTGCCTAGGAATGGCCACCATTGTATTTTTTTCTTGTGTGCAAACCTTTTTCCACATGAAGCTGTCTGTAGCATTAAGGACCTGTTATCTAAGCACACTGTAGCTTGTGGATTCAAAAAGGGAAGAGAGGTTTTACTTCAGGATGGGAAACTCATAGATAGTCACCAGTAAGCCAGAATGCATGTTGGTGTTTGCTGGGATTTTTGGTTAGTACCAATGTTAATTTCTAAATATATGAGCAACACACCATATATGCAAAGCCAGTAACTTACTGATCTAATTAATATTTACAGGCTTATCACAGAGTTATTGTAAGTGCAGTTTCAGTGATACTACACAGTTCAAATTGCAGATTGCAGTTAAAATGATATATACACCAACTTTGTGGTACCTACCCCTTTCTCTGGGTATGGCTCACCCTCACACTACCCCTCAGTGTCCTAAGGCTGATGGTGTCTCTGTGGGGCACTGGGCACAGGGCGGGTTACTGTGAGTCTTAAATATCCCTAACCCTTTGGTAGGAGGAATATGATGTTGGTGTTGAAGGTGCCTGGAGCATCTCCCCTGTAAGGAGAGGCTGAATAAGCTGGGACTGTTCAGTCTAGAGAAAAGAAGATTAAGAGGAGACCTAATTTGTGTTTACAATTATCTTAAGCATGGGATGCGGGAGGAATTAGCCAGCCCCTTTTCAGTGGTTAGTGGAGACAGGACAAGGGGCAATGGCTGCAAGTTGGAGCACAGGAAGTTCTGCACCAACATGCGGAAAAGCTTTTTCACATTGAAGGTGACAGAGCACTGGAATAGGCTGCCCAGGGAGGTGGTGGAGTCTCCTTCTCTGGAGATATTCAAGACCTATCTGGATGCCTATCTGTGCAGTATGAGCTAGGGAGCTGCTTTGGCAGGGGGGTTGGACCCGATGATCTCTTGAGGTCCCTTCCAACCCCTATGATTCTGTGATTCTGTTTCTTCCTCTTTACCTGGCATTTACTAGTGGGCATTTTTATGTTTGCTGACATACCCTGCGCTTTGATCTCATTCTTGGTACGCAGGTCCATGTCGTATCTCCATGTGTTCTATGTACTGTGTGTTTTACATAGTTGGATACTTCTTGGTTCTCATTGTTACCCCTGAGACAGTTTCCAAGGTTGCGGTTTTTTGCTGACCAGTAACTGACCCCAATTTATAGCCCTGCAGTCTCCTGTATTCGACTCTCTGTGCTTCCAAAGCCTCTGCCCTCATTCTATGCCTTCTACCCTCTCTGCTGCATTTTAGTCTAGGATAAAGTGTACGTTTCTTGTTTTCACTATTGATTAGTGAGAAAACTTTATCTAATGACACATACTACACCTCAGAGTTGTTCCAAGCTAAGCAAAAGCTCCAACCAAGCAAGTAATGGCTCCCCAGTCAATATGTAACTGCTGTTACATGCTGAAGCAAATCTCCAGGTGGGCCAGCACAAATCCAAAGAAACCCTAGGAGTCCTACACTGGTAACCTAGTGCAAAGCCATTCCTGTTGCAAGGAATGGAAACACCGTATTTACTGAGAAAAGGCTACAGATATTCTTTCTCTTTGCCCCAGCCCTAGCACTTTTTCTGACTTTGGCTTCCCACAACATCCTGGATAGGTTTCTTTGTCCTTATGAAACCATAAAATGGAAATAAAATATACTGTTACCTTAGTATGGTAGAATGAGAGGAAAGTGATAGAAATGAATGAATCATTATTTGTTCAAACAAGAATCTCTGGTTTGGTAAGACCAAAAGGGTCAGATGTGAGAAATGACATTTTTATGGGAAGATCCTGGGACACTTAGGAAAACCTGATCTGAAATCCTTTTGACAATCAACTGAAGGAAATATTTGTGCTCTACTCAGATACGCATGCTGAGAAGCACCATCATGGTGAAATATCTTAGCAATTCATCCTACTCTAAGTTCAATTTTTCTCTAAAACCAGGAACATAATCATCTACACAAAATGGGAGGATCAATCACCTTTTAGATATAGAAAAGATTAAAAAATAATTTCTTTATTAGAGTATTGAGAAAATTAAATCATTCTCAAAGGCTAGATGAACACTGATAAAGCCTACTTATTCTGGACTAATCTTGTGGGGCAAAATACTCTCTAATGTGCACCAGAAGCAAAGATTATGGAGAGCATAACATATTGAAATCTAAATTAATCCTGCTTATTGACTGATAATATGCCCTCATCCTGGGGGAATATGCCTAATTTATTACTTTTTAATTATTTGGATTCCTTTAGGATGAGCAACTCCCAAGTTTATTTTCATTGGCTAACTGTGTTGGGAAAGGAGTCATTAAATAGGAATGGGATTTATTTTGTTTTTAAAAAGTATTACAAAAAATTCAGTTTCAGACAGTGATGTTTTGATTGCCTGCTTTTTCATACTGCGAGGAAGAGAGAATATTTGGAGCACAGACTCTAAAAAGTAAAAAATTAAAATAAGTTCCATTGTATTTTTTCCAGACAGCCATTGTCCTCTGAGTTTTCCTGTGTTTCTGAATCCATTCGCCCTGGAACACATGCAGAGCAAACTGGAAAAGTGGTTCTGGTACAAGGATAGGAGATCTGTTCCCGACTGCTCTCGTGTTCATGAAATAAAAAAGGGGGAAAATTAGCAATTTACCGTTAAGTCTTGAAGGGCAAGTTAGCCAGGGGCTGTTACCTTTTATAGTCCTTGAGGTTGACCTAATTTTTAGTAAGGCCTTGACTGTAGATTGACACCCTACCATGTTTAACACTGTGTTCATAATGCTATCTAAGAAGAATTCTTTGCTAGTTAAAAAAAAAAAAGCCCCAAACCTTTATAAAAGAATAATAAACTAAATTACAAAAATGCAGTTCATGACCTAGACAATCTTTCTGCAAAGGTGTTTTTCCTATCTGAGTTCACTTCTGCCTTTTGTGCATTTCGCTTTTGCAGAATCTGGAAGCCCACGTGCCACAAGGTACCATGTCCCAACTTAATTGATGAGCTCATGATATTTGTGTTGAACTGAGTTCTATCAGGTCTTTAAAGGGTTGAGCACATAAAACATGCAAGCAGTTTGGGTTGTGCATAGAAGAGCAGTATGCATTGTGGTTTGTACATCACTCATTTCTCCACTATGATTCATCAGTAAAGGTGTGCTCTCGGACCTGTATGAGTTTTCTACTAATTATTTTTTACCTAATAGAATTATACTCTTCAACATTTATTACAAACCATGACTGTTAAACAGTGAGGCAGCATTAGAAAACTGCTTTGTATCCTTTTTTGGTCTTGGATGAAACTTTTATGAAAAGCCTATGAATTTTAATAACCTTTTATATTACCTGTATAGAGACTGCCCTAGGAAGGAACAAAGGCTTCTGACTAGATTTGCTTATTGTTCCCTACTACTGTTTACAAAAACTGTAATTACCTATTCAAGTCAACATTAACCTAGGGATTGTAAGGGAAAAGCCTGGACTGAGTTTGACCTGATGGATGACACATTTTCCACTCTGCAACAAAATTCTTTGTCTTTCGCAGAGTATTTGCATAATGCAAAGGTGAATTTATGATTGGAATGAACCAACACTTTTTCTGCAGTAAAAGGGAGAAAACAAACCTGGTTCATCAGACAGCCTCTTCTCATACTTTGTCCCCAAGTGGAACAGACTGTGGAGTCCAAACCACTCTATGTATAACATGTGAGCCTTTAGGTAATGACTAAGCCTGGTTAATTAGGTTTTTTTGAGTCATTGGAGTTTCTTTCCCCAGGAGATGTGATCACTGCCCAGGTTACAACATTAGCTTCAGACTTTGTGGCTGCTCTGGAAGGGATTAACTGTTTCCCTGACAATTGATGGCCAGCTCACGGCACAGCATAGGGAGCCCTGTGTGAAGAAGAAGGGACATGCATCCCGAAGATTAAAAACTCTCTGTTGTCTTTGGTTCCAAGACAGGGTTAAGTTCCACATCTTTTTGGAATAGAAGACCAGAGCTTTGAAAGTGCTCAGGTACGTATCACCTAAAACACAGGGAAGGCGCTAGTGGGATGGAAGGTTACCATACACATTTTTACTCTGCAACAAGCAATATGATGTCTGTTAGTTAAATGAGAGATACTTAAATTACATCATTTGCAAATGAAACATGAAGAAAGGTGAATGCAGTGGCAAAGGACTCTGAATGCAACCTGTGCCTTACTGGCAGATCCATGGCCTAGATAGAGAGTCAAAGAATGCTTTGAGTTGGAAGAGACCTTCAGAGGTTGCTTAGACCAACCCCTCTGTAATAAGCAGAGACATCTTCAACTAGATCAGGTTGATCAGAGTCCTGTCCAACATCATGTTGAATGTTTCCAGAGATGGGGTAACTACCACCTTTCTGGGATTGCCTACCACCTGCCCGCACCATTCTTTGACTATAGTCAAAGATGCAGATAATACGGAAAGAGTGGAAAAATGGACCAAGTGTACAGTGATTTTTTTTATGTTTGTCCTTCTGGCAATGTACTGTGCAGGGAATTTCTCAGCCAGAGAAAATATCCACATGTTCCTGACGATGGATTGTTTCCTTTCATTTGTTTGACTCCTTGCGTTCCTGAACACATCAGTACACTGGTACTCTGCAATAATGAGTTCCATGAGTTAACTATAGATCAGGTACAATGATCAGGGCATGAAAATTCCTGGAATCAAAGGCCATGGGCACAGCACAGGTAAAGAAAGATTAATATTTTGCTTGACAATGTGTCATATTATATGTTAATGTAATTGATATCATTTTAATCAGAGGCCTTTATTGCCTAATGTAAAAGATAAGAAAAATACCATTATAAAGACAAAAGAAATGTCTCAAAAATCCTTGTGTTTTCTTGTTCTATTTAGCCAAAGTACACTTTCGTTCTTCCAAAAATGCAATCTCATTTGAAGCATGGTAGTTTGGATGGTCTTGGTACTATATAGCCAGATTCTGTTTATGTTAAATTTTCTGCAAGACAGGGAAGTACAAATGGCTTTTGCAATTTGGTTCATCATTTTGATTTTGTAAGATAAAATTTTCTCATATAAACTTTCAAACATAATATCTGCCATTGGCTGCCTCCAAACTTCACACAAAATCTAGCCACACTATATTAAAGACTCACTGCTGAGATATTTAGGCATCAAAAGTGATTATAATAAAAGATGTTGAGGTATGGGGTCAAGGTTTCCCAATGTTCTTTTTTTTTTTTGAAAAATGATCTTTGCAACACTTACATATCATAAACTATGTTTAAAATTAAATGCTCCAAATAAATCAACAACTTGGATTTTCCCTCTGGGGTCATAAACAACTAAAGGAAATGTGTCTTTGTCCACAGCAAGAGGGTTAGAAAGAGATAGGGAGCAACAATAAAGACTGGTGAAAAGCCTTTTTGATAAAAACCCTAGTTTCGGTTTTACACTAAGTTTCATTCTGATTTGCAGTTCTGTGGTCTTTCTTACCAATTATTAGAAGCATTCCCAACAAAACTGAAGTTGCACAAGAACTTTTCCCACACTCATTTCTACCATTCTGGTTCAGAGAACCTCATTCTTAATTTCCTAGCTCAGTTGTGTCATGGAGCTGTGTTTTCACCACCCTGGAGGCAATTTCAAGATTTTCCCAGAGATGGAATTACTTAGAAGCTTATTGTTTTTTGGGGACCTACACTACAGAGTGTAGCAGAAAGGAGGATAACCCTAGAAGAAGGAATATATTCTGCTTCCAGAACAGCCTGACTGGTCCACCTACTGTCCTCACTGATTATTATAGTGCAAAGATACTTTTATTAAACATAATGATATTAAATGGACCTGATGCGATTTAACACATTTATGAGAGTCTTTCATGTCTCGCTGTAGGAGGTTGATATTTAAACCCTAGTCCTGACTGAACCTGAAAGCATTAATAATCCCCTTCTCTTTGGCCCATATGCAGGCTCATTACAGTTGCTCTTTATAGTTATCTATTTTCTCTTAGGCCCTTATGCAGAAGAGAATCCCTATAGAGGAAAAAGCTTAAGCACTTGATTAACTTTAAATACATTGGAGTCAGCGCTCAAAGTTAAGCAGGTGCTTAATTCTTTCCTGATTCAGGGCCTAACAGCCTAGGGTTTCTGTCTCTGTACTGGTTCAAAAATAATGATCTAGGATTTGATTTTGCTCTCAACTTCCTTGATACAAATCAGGAGGAATCCATTTAGATTAAAGAGCTTTGTTCCTCTTTGCCTCTTATCTGATATAGCCATCTAGAAAAATGGGTGTCAAACATTACCATTGGAGAATAACACAGTTTAAATAAACTTTGCATTCACTTTTGTCAGTCACAGAAGACACCTGGTGCAAGGAAACGGCAAGTCTGAGCTGGTACTGGAGCACCAGCATAAGACTAGAGAGCAGGATCAGGCTGAGGTGACTCCTCTTGGCCTGACTGTATGAATTGCCTCCAGACCACTGTAATGATGTGGGTAGAAGGGGGCTGAGCAGGGGCACCAGGTTGTGTAGACAGTTATGAGTGCCATGAACAGGACATGCATGTAATATGTCCTCCATGGATATCTCAATAGTCAGACCTCAATGCCGGCCAGTGTGCATATGAAAGGAGACATGGGAACACCACCTTCCCTACTCTCTTCCCTTCTGGTTACTGTGTTCCTCTCCCTCAAGAATGCAGAGGGCTTTTATGCTTCAATGGCACACAATACTTAAAATACTGATAAGGTCCAGTTCCTTTCCACAAGTATGTGATCTATAAACCCCAGGCAGAACTCATCTCAATGGCTTCTTAAATCAGGCTTTCAATGAAGGACAAAAAAATCTTCTTGTATGTCCTGAATTGTTTGGATTTTCCCAGTTTCTGTGGGGAAAAGACAGACAGGTGCTCTTGCCTTTTTCTTGTAGAATTATGACATCCACCTGGTCTTCATGACACTCTGGGACACAAGGTCAGTTGAGAGTCATCTGTGTTTCCTCCAACACTAAATTTAATCTATTCCAGTAACAGTCCTTCTATCAGACCTATGGCCACTGATAAACTGCAGACTCCTGTGGTGCTGTAGATCAAGCCCACACCCATGAAACAGCATCTGACCTTACTGTGCAAGACCTGAAATCTTAGACCAGTTGACAGGGAAGTTTGCTTGGTCTGTGATTTGGGATATGTACTCCAGAGTTTCAGTGCCCTTCTACACCTTCAACCTTCATAGCTGAATTTAGTGTATGATATAAAAAGGATTTCAGGCACATTTCATGCATTTAAAGTGCAGTTGCATAGTAGCAAAGTGAAATTCATATTCTCAGCTGTTAATCTTCAGGAATGTCTCTGGGTTTTGCTTCAGAACAAACAAACTGAATATTCACCAAGCACACATTAACTTGCAGTATGGCCGGACTAAACTCCTGGGGCCAGCTCCTCAATTGCCATCAAACAGCACTATTTCATAGCATCAGCTAAGGCCCACAAATAAAAATTGCCCTCATCTATCACAGATAAAACAAGATTTACGAGCATCAACTTACAGGCTAAATAAAAGGGCAATGAGAGCAGACCAGAGTGAGGTTTGGGGGATTCCCCTAAGATTCAGATTATTCCCAGGACTAGCCAGGTGCAGCACAGGTACAACCTATAGAGTCACAGGTTCGATGAAGATGTAGTCCCTTGGAGAAAAGAATATGGTATGCAAAATTCAGAGCTACCATTAGCACTGCCTATGCACAGCATTTGCATCTCTTACAGCTAGAAATAGTTAACAGACACAGAATGAGCACATGCAGTGCTGGTAGATATGCCCAATTGAATGAATCAGTTTATATATTTTAATCCTTCTTAAACAGGTTTATCCTCCAAAGAGTTTCTCATTTCTTCTTCTTTTCCATGATTTAGCAGCCAGGAATCTTACTGCCCTACTGTGCTTAGAAGGGGGCTCCAATTTTTTATTTCTAACAAGGTTTCCAGCAGATTTTGAATGTCATACAAGTATTCTATTTGCACATTAACTTCTTTCAGACTGAACACATCCAGAGCTAAATTATTATTCTTGAGAACCATAAAGACAAAAGAGACATAACTCCCTGGTCTGTGGAAGGCAGCATCATTCCTGGGCAGGGTTTAACAGACACATTTCTTTTGAATGTCTGCATTTGAGAAACATTTAAATATTTAGCTCTCTCATTCTCTGCGAAGGAGACTTTCAGACACTTGCAATTGGGTGGGAGACCTACAGTCACATGTACGGGAATAGTTCAAAATTTTAAGTGTTCATGGTTTTGGCAGCTGAACTAGAAGTTTGGACTCTCAAGTCTGTAGATTTGCCTACTTTGAAAACTTAGGACTCTTTAAGGACAAAGCTGATCTGAGAATGGCTGTGAAATTCCACCAGGTAATGAGCTTTGCTGTGGATCATTTTGAACTGAAAAGGAGCAGCATTGCAGCTGTCAGAAATATCAGGACTAGATTCATTAATAATTCTCAATGATTCATGGAAGACGCGTGACTGTTGCAATGCTGAGAAATAAATTGAATACTTATCTTTTGACCATGCTTCATGTGAAACCACTTTTAATGTGGATTTCTGTTTCTGGTAGCATTTTATATGCAAGTTGCTTCAGTTTTCTACACAGACATACAGCACGCTACTGAAGAAACAGCAAATGCCAACAAAGATTATTTTAACCTGAAACTGGAAGGAAGGGTATAGTCTGTCCTACTGCATGATGAGTTCATCATACTGAAGGAAAGGAACACTATACAACACTGCCTTGTAAAAGCTTTTGATGATACTTTCATCCCAGAACAACAACCAAAAGTTTGGCATGATTTCTGTCGTATATAGCATCATCATCAGTCATTTAGAACAAACATCAAGATATCCACTAGATAACCGCATATCCAATGACATATATACATGGAAAGATGCAGGCCATATGGTGATTTGGAATTATTATATAGTAAAATATGCTACTTATTTATACTGACATTTGCCATTTTCTTGCAAAAGAGACATTTATCTTTCCAATACAGAGATATGTCTGGTGTGATACTTGTCCATGGGAATTGAGTACACTTAATGAAATAATCTTGCAACATGATTAAGCAAGTTTGGTATACTTGTGGATGGGTTCAATTGACCGAGACAATCATCAGCACAAGTTTTGAGATACCATAGAGATCATCCTAACGCCAAAATATTACAACTCATATCCTTAGCCATCTGATGAGACACACCAAATCCCACTATACAAGCATCCCCGCAGTGATACTTACTGAAAACTGCCAACAAAGTCTTCTTGGGGAAAAAAAAAACAAAACTGAAAACACACGAAAAACCTGCAACCCCCAAAAAACCATTCTACTTCAAGAACTGAGGGAAAAAAGAAAGGAAAAAAAAGAATAACCCAACAACAAAACCCAGAAGAAACAGTGAGAACTTAATTGCAAAGTTATCTAAGGATTATAACAAAAACCTGAAAATCACTGTGGTAACACTGATGGTAAAACAATCTCAGCTGGAAAAAAGAAATTCTGAGAGGAAGAAAAGAAGATAGGGAATAAGAATACTTTCAGCTCCATTGAATCAAAATTATGCTTGGATATGGGTTTGTTTACAGTAGCTGCAATAGCCAATCCCATGGTGCAGGAGATGGATGTAAATTAGAAGACATTTGATAAACCAATAAGCAAGTATGAAACAGCTGTGCCACAAGACACAGTTGAGTAATTACTGAGCTTCTCATCTTCACCATTATGTCCATAGCTTCAGGTCTCCACTGACTCAATTTGGGTTTGAGCTGTTAAGTGCCCATGGCCCACAGAGAAGATAAATGCTTAGAGAACTCTTAAACTTTCCAGATTGCTCATTCAGACGTCTAACTTAATGAAATTTAAGTATCTAATGAGTCACTCTGTTTGATTACAGGCACTCCCCACGGAGGTGATAGGAATGACAATTTTCTCTGCAGTCATGCAGGTGAATACCCTGTTAGGTCAGGCACTTTCCATTGAATGTAAGAGAATCAAGGAGGCTCCAGACATTGACCCAGTCCCATTAATTTAGAATTTTTCTTCATATAGCAAATACAGAAGACATATTACCTCTCTCTATTCAGACCTAATGAAACAGAGTTTCAGTAGATTTCTTCATTAGTCCTGAGGAAGAAAAACCTCTACTTTGTTAGGGTCTGCCTTTTACCTCCTTGGTTAGAACACTTATGTACACAGCAAATGTCAGATAAACTGTTCTCAGCCTCATTGAGTCCACATTTCTTTGTCCCAAAATATTTTCCTCATTGCCAGGCTCTGAGAATTTGGATACTCCATGCCACCTCCTAAAGCAGAGCCACTGGCAGACAGGATTGCAGTACTTCCAAGACCAGAAGCAGAGGATCTACTATATACCCTGACTGATGCTGCTGAGCCTTCAGCACGGTGAAGAAGTTAATCCCTTTTCATGGAGCAACTTTTATTTTTGTAACCAAAGACCACTACAAAACATAGAACAGAAATACTCTATATGGAGAATCTTTATATATTCTAAATGGGGTATAATAGTTTTTGTTTTTCAGACTATAGAAGAAATAAATCTGAATTCAGTGAATTCCCTGTTCTTTCCTGTAATATTCAAGAATGTATCTCTGAAATTACCCCATCACGATCACTCTTCCCTTCTCATCAAAGCATAAAAAATATCAAACAAGGGTTTGTGAAGTTTTAAGCAGGAGACGGTTCCTTTGTACGAAGATTCAACGCTGTTGCAAATGAGAAACCAAGTCCATGATGTTCTTTTGTTTTGGTATAAAATAAAAGCTTCCCTGAGAATTTTAATTTTAAATCTTTTTTTCCAAAGGAAAAAAAACCACTTGGACAAAATTATTTGCTGCTCCTATATCAGATATTTCATTTTATATTCTGTATCTATTACAAAAGCAGCAGAAAAGGGGGAAATCACTTAGCTTTCACCTATTTCAGAGAAATCTGAACAAGTTAATAAGAACTGTTGTCTGTTATGAAATATTTACTATCAAGGCTACAGAAGGAAATTATCAAAATTTTTGAACTGTCAAAACTTTGGGGTCCCATACTTCAGGTTCTTCCAGAATGATCTCTGAAAGTTGTGTCCCATTCTAAAAATATAAATTATCTATTTCCTACTGTGAAAAAAACAGAAGTTACATTTAAGACACTTTTAGGTACTGTAAAGGTAAGTTTGTCACCTTTTTTGCTTTCAGTGGCAATGTTTTTGGGGGACAGTGGATTTGTATGTGTGGCAAAGTAAGAATTGTAAGAGGGTATTTTTAAATCAGAGCTCAAGCTGCTTTAGTGTTAGAAATTTTTTAATAAATCCTTGCAACTTACTGTATTCAGGTAAGCTTTTTATCTTTACTTTTTTATTTCTACCTTCATAAAAATGAAGTAGTCCAAAAAGGTCATGAGGACACACTCACACAAATTAAAAACCACAAATTAATATTAGTATTTGACATTTGCCTGAAAATGTAACTCAGTAATAGCAGATTTGGAAGTGTGTTAGCACTATGCTGGTTTCTACCCCGATGAAAGATCTGTGTCTGAGACCAGGCAAGGTTACCGAGGTTAAGGGAAGCATCGCCTGCTATGGCCACAAAGCATTCAGCTGCTAAGAATGAAGAGCAGCTCCCTGTCCAGATTTATAACATCCCCTGCTGCTTCAACAGCTCAACACTGGCATACACTCCAAAGGGAAATGGTCTCCCACATCTTTGGCTGAGGGAGGGGGGAAAGGGTTGTAATGGAAAAAAATGCGGCAAGAAAGAGCCTGACACTGAGCACAAGAAAATGTTTTCACAAAGAGAACTGTTTGAACACAAAGGTTAGCTATACATGTTGGTATAGCATAGTCACAGTTGGGTGAATTAACGAGATGTCTACAGTGGTTTAGCTACGTAGAAAAGGGGAAATTCTAGTGGAAGCAGCATGGTCTATGTCCATCATTTGAAACCTTGATTAGACAGGTTCCTTGTAAGAGATGCTGGTATTTTTGTAACACTGATAACATCCAGCATTGTATATGGCTACTGATACAGATATTTTTTTCCCCCTCTGTGACTTAGTAAACTGTCAAGCTGGCAAGCAAAACAAATATACAGACCTGTATCACAGTGACTAGGTGAACAAAACTCCAGGAAAATAGGATTCCAGCTCTCCTTAAAGCACTTGTGAGTATAGGACATCCTCTCCTCCAATGACTGACTACAATTTATTGCATACTCTCAGTTTCAAAAGAAGAGATAACATCTTCTGAACCTTTTGCTTTTACTGAAGATCTAGCTAGAGTCATCCGATACTCAAGCGGGCCAACAGTACCAGACTACTAGGGGCTCTGTGCTACAAAAGCTAAGAAATAGTTCCAGCATGGTTATAATTTTCTGTTCCTAGCAGCTGATATATCATGGAAATTTTCATATTGTGTAAATTCTGCCCCAGAAAGGCAAAAGACATTGGCATGCATAAGAATTACGTTCTGAGATTTGCAGTTTTCGATCCTATTTCATGAGAGCTGGAGAAATAGTTTGTGTTCCAACCCTGTATTTCTTTTCTTTCTTCTGTAGCACTCAAGTACTTTATAAGCAGAGCAATCATTTATATGTACCACAGGATCTGTTCTAATCCTCATGTATTAGTAAAGTTAACACAGCTCACTCCATGCTGCTGTTTGCACAGCTGGATGTGTCAGATAGAATAAGTTCATCCTTTCTAAGATGAGCTTAAATCTACAGTCTGCCAGGGTCTTTCTTATTTACACCAACCACTGTTTCACATTGTTCCCATAAGGAAGGTTAGTTTTAGTGAAGTCATGTTCTTGGTGCAACCTTAAGGGTGCATAGATGTTGATAAATCGCCTCAGCACACTGTCAGATCTGAGTGTTATCTTCAAGCCCAAACATCTCTAATTATAAGTAAAAAGTCATTGAGATTTGTATTATGATGCTAACAGATAATGACTCAATTGATGGTACCTTTCATTCCCATGGTCAGAACAAGTGTCACTTTCCATGACAAAAGAAATCAGTTTACAGGGGTAGTCATAGATGTGTGGAATGAGGGTCATGGACTTCGTTTGCATGAAAGAGACACAGTTACCTCCAGAGTTCCTGAAAGTTTGTTCTTTGCAACAAAAAGGAAAAATCAAGGAAAGTCATGTTCATTGTCATGAGGCTGCTCAATCATTCTCCCTAGCCCCGGGAGAGGTGAGATGGATGCTGAAGGAGAGAATGTTGCTATGCTTTGCAAGGCACCATGTGGATACCATGGGTGGGAATTAGGTCACAGCTTGAGTCCAAAAAAAAGCCAATCAGATATCTGCAGGTAGCTGTCTACGTATCAGCTAGAGTTAAGGTCTCACTGCGTTCAGTGGACATCTGGGCAGGGTATCTCAATGGCATCTCAAGAGCAGCTAACAAGCCTCTGCAGCAGGAATCTATGTCAAAGCATAGGTGAAGGGTTGCAGCTGGGATGTCCAGGGTTACCCAGGACACTTCTGTGGGGGTAGCAGACATTACACACCACATCATGCTGCTGCATCAAAGGCTGAGGCCCATACATCTTTATTTTGGGACACCTTTTACGACACAACACCTCTGGCCAAGTGAAGTCCTTATACTTTAGGTGCTGTCTATTTTAGCATTAACTGAATCATTCTTTAGGCTGCACTGTCTTGACTTGCTCTCCTTCAGCTCTTGTAAGAGCTTAGATACACAGTGCACATATTGACATTAAATATCCATGTCATAGTCAGAAAGCTGATTCCTGTCCCAAGGCACTGTATGCTGCAGGCATGCCCATAACTGTGTGTTTTTCACTTTTCATTATTCATGGGCAGATTTTCTGGCTTGTGAATGACTTGCTTTACAGGTGACGACATATCTAAGCAGCCTCCATTTGGAGAAAGCTGTGGTACATCAGTGTATTACTTTGTTTTCAGTGCCACAGGAGATGAGAACTGTATTGTTCTAGTACCTGAAATGCACATTTGTTCTCTGCTGTATCAAAAGAAATAAAGTCCCTACAAAACCAGAGAAGATGGGGAACATGCTTCAGACAGACAAAGTGGATCTCATCTCAGTTAATCTAGTTATTGGAGAGAAACAGTATCTTACATGTATCACCATGGTCACCTATTAGTCCTAAAGGGTCAGCTCTCCATCATCATTTAGTCATTACGCAATCATGCACTATTTAGTCATTATGCAAGTTGTTATGCACTAAGAAGTTCCTTCAAACGCGTACTCCTCTTCCCAGCTCAAGCAGAAAGCCAGTTTTCTCTCTTTCCTTCCCTTGGCTTGACCCTTAACTCCACAGGTTCTTATGCTTTCTTCTGTAGTCCTCACATTAGTCCTCTCAACCCTTCTACTACTGTAAGCATCGCTTCCCTATTTGATGGCAGTTTTACCCTGGCCTTTTAAATCTGAGTTTCCAAAATGGCCCCACAAACTGCTGAAAGAATTCTGTTGACACGGCAGGACATTGTGCTACATGTCAGGAAGTAATTAACATTGACTCCTAACTCTACCTTAGTAGAATTTGTTCACTTAAGTTGGTTTGACATAGATTTTTACCTCAGTGATAATCCACGACTCTTTCAGAATGAGTTCCATGCAGGGAATCTTTTTTTTAATTAGCTATATCTTTTAATACAAAGTAGACATTAAAAAGCTGAGATTGACAAAAGAAAAACAAGAGTTTGGTGACAGTCTCTGTATCCCAGAGCTGTGTAAGGTTTTTTATAGTATAGTTTAGAAATAGGCCTTTTAACTTCAGCCTACAGTATTTGCAGAGGCAGGATGAACACAGAGAATAAGTAGAATTTTTTTTAAAGCTGGAGGAAAAAAATCCCTTGGAGTGACATTCTGAAGTATTTAATGTTCAGACTTGATTCATGGTCAGGGACAAACAAGCACTACTCTCATATTCTTTATTGCATCTTTTAACGGGAAACATATCAAATGCCAAATAATTGCACCTGTGCCAAAAGGTAATTTTATCTTCCTTGTTGAGTGAGAAAGAATAATTTCTCTCTTCTCTCCAAAAGAAATTTGATGACAGAGCAGGAATCAATGAACAAATCGATATATGACCATCTTCACTAACAGTTTAAGAGGATCTTCTGGCAGTCCTTTCACAAACAGTACACTCTACCTGGAAAAAAGTTAAAAAGAAAACTTACTTTACTTGTGAATCATTGATTTGAAAAAGTCTTTGGGTGTCTCAAAGGAAACTTGAGTAACTCCAATAGTGTGTGATCAGCAAAGATGGGTAACTGAGAGGGGAGAGAAAAAGGAGCTTCCACAACAATGGAAATAAATTATTAGCCACCTACTGTGGCCTGTGAAGCTGGCAAGAGCTAAGAGAAGATCAAAAACATGTGATGAAACGAGACACATCTGTGCTTGCATATATAAAGTGATGCTCACTACAATATGACTTTATGATTTTAAGGAAAGAGAGAAAAGAACATAGGAAAAACATAGCAGAGATACTGAGAATTTGACTGAGATGCACTGTACCTTGCAGAGCCCTATCTAAAACATAAAATCAAGGTGGCTGGGGTAACAGCATTGCTTAGTGCAAGTGAAGTGTCTGAATGCTGAACAACAATTGCTAGTGACACTAGAGCTTGGTACTTGAGTGATGGTGCAAGATGTGTTGTATCAATAAATACACAGTCGGCAGTGAAGCAGGAGAATGAGGAAAAAGAATTACACAGCTTCAGAGATTCAAATGTGGACAGAAAATAATAAATTAATGCTCAATTGAAACTATTTCCAAAAGACACCGAAAGGTCACTTTAATGGATAATCTTCCCAGCACAGAGACCTCGTTTTCTTAGGTGTTTATATCAAGTGGAGAAAAATGCAGTCTTAATCCTGAACTGAAGTTAACAGTGGCAGTAAAAATACTATTAACGACAGCAACCTTGATTCAGGAGGAGAGATAAAGTTGAAGGATAATAAAAATGCCAGGCTGGTCGTGTCATGAGTAGCAAATCCATAAATGTGTGATCTGAAGAGTGTTTGGCTGAAGGAGGAATTTGGGACAAATTTGGGCAAACATAGTTAGAGAGTAATTCATCCTTATTTGTAAGGATTCCCCGAAGGTTGGTATTGGGTCCCATCCTCTTTAGTATCTTTATTAATGATTTGGATGAGAGAATTGTGTGCACCCTAAGTTTGCAGATGACGCCAAATTGGGGGGAAGTGTTGATCTGCCGGAGGGTAAGAAGGTCCCCAGAGGGACCTGGACAGGTTGTATCGATGGGCAGAGGCCATGGGATGAAGTTGAACACAGCAAAGTGCTGAGTCCTGCACTTTGGTCATAACAACCTCAGGCAACACTACAGGCTTAAGGCAGGGTGTCTGCAAAGCTGCACAGAGGAAAAGAATCTGGGGGTGTTGGTTGACACTCACCTGAACATGAGCCAGCAGAGTGCCCAGGTAGCCAAGAAGGCCAACAGCATCCTGGCTTGTATCAGAAATAGCGTAGCCAGCAGGACCAGGGAGGCAATCATCCCCCTGTACTCAGCTGTAGTAAGGCTGCACTTCAAATGCTGTGTTCAATTTTGGGCCCCTCACTCCAAGAAAGACATCGAGGCCCTGGAGCATGTCCAGAGAAGGGCAAGAAAGCTGGTAGAGGGTCTAGAGCACAAGTCTTACGACGAGTGTTTGAGAGAACTGGGAATGTTTAGACTGGAGAAGAGGAGGCTCAAGAAAGACCTTATTTGTCTCAACAACTAACTGAAAGGAGGTTGTGGTGAGCTGGGGGTCAGCCTCTTCTTGCAGATAACTAGTGATAGCAGATGAGGCAACGGCTGCAAGTTGCACCATGGAGGTTCAAGTTAGAAATTAGGAGAAATTTCTTCTCAGGAGAGTGGTTAGTCATTGGAATAGATTGCCTAGGGCGGTGGTAGAGTCATCATCCCTAAGTCTGTTCAAGGAAAGAGATACTTAGGGACATGGTTTAGTTAGTAATACAGGTGGTAGGGGGATGGTTGCACTATCTTGGAGATCTTACTGATTCTATGATACTGCAAGAAAAAGCCTCACTGTTTTACATTTCCTCTCTTAGAAGACATATGTCAATCTATTATAACAATTTAATGCTTTTACTTAACCGGTGGTTTAAAAACAGCTCAAGCATGCAGGTGAAAATCATAGAATCATATCATGTGTTAGACTGGAAGGGATGTTTAAAGCTCATCTACTCCAACCCCCCAGCAGTAAACTGGGACACCTTTAACTAGACCGGGTTGCTCATAGTTTCATCAATCCTGAGCTTGAATGTCTTCAGGGATGGGGCCTCCACTACCTCTCCAACCTCATAGTGAAGAACTTCTTTCTAATGTCTAATCTAAACCTACCTTTCTCTAGTTTAAAACAATTTCCCCTTTTCCTATCACTACATGCCCTTTCAAACAGTCTTTCCCCAGCTTTCCTGTAGGTCCCCTTCATGTACTGGATCACCATCAGGTGAAAGACTGGGGAGCTTGCACAAGGCTGCCCACATCCCCGGGTGCACTGCTGGGGGAGGCAGGAGGGAGGCGAGGCAAAGAAGAGATATCAACCCACCTCTTCTTTCTCATGAGCCATTCAGAATGGTGCAGGTCAGAGCAAGCCTCGCTTTCTGCCTTGCATACCTCGTGTCCTGACCACCAGAAAGCTCAGCCAGGCAACAGAGTGTAAGTGAGGGACCAAGTGCCAGTGTAGGCTGTTCATGGTGTATCTTTCTTGTTTATCATTCCGTATTATTTTAAACACAACTGGTAAGGGTATGTGTGGAACCCTTGTGCTAATTGGCTTTTTCTGCTAGGGCAATCCCCATTTTTAAAATGTTGATGCTGTAATGACCCATAAATAATGTCTGAAAAAAACCCCAAAACCACACCCTTCTCATGCACGAGAATCACCTGTCAGAGCAGAAGGTGAAGTTTCATGAAGTCAGCCTGCAAAGTGTAATGAGTGTAACACTGCATCAGCAAAGTTTTCTCAAGGAGATAACTATGGTCAGAAAATCATTATCCCAGTTGCTGTTAATAACAGGGAGGAAGAATGATTCACACACAAGTCGTGTAACTTGCCTACAAGAGCACCCGCGGGGAGGAGGAATCCTGTTACTCATTACATTGCATGTCAGCCTCAACGAGGCCAGAGGCACAGCAGAACAATGCCCGTGACGTCTTGGGTGGCCAAAGGTTTCTTACATTGTTTTCACATTCATTATGTACTTGAAATTTTCTCAGAAAAGAAAGGAAGTCTTTGGGCCCTGATGGTAAGAGGTTTCCTCTCTGTATAAATTATATGCCATGCACTTCAATTGCACATAAATGTCTATATACTTCTTCACCACCCCACAGAAGACAGGAGAAAACATCTGCTTTCAACATTCTTCCAGCTTATCATTCAGAAGAGGGGTGGGAGGAATACTTAGTCTTATAGCATGGTTGTCACCTTTCCCTTTTATTTGTATTTACTTTTGCAGGGACAAGGTTCGTTTTGTGTGCAGTCCTAAAAAGGAAAATGATTTCATTCCACAGTTTATTATTATAAATGCATGTGCATGGTTTTTCAGGCTGCATGGAACGAAGTGAAAAGGAGTTTTCAATCTTTTAATGCTCCATGCTTGTGGAAGAGGCATAAGAAAATGGTCCATGGGGATCCCATATTATTATTTGAGGGATTTTTATTTTTCAGTCCTGGTCAGATTTTATGACTGGCACATTTCCGAGAACGCACCTCTCAAGCACTGAGGTTTATAATGATTTCTCCTTAGACTATTTATCTCACTTTTCCAGTTGCAGTGCATTTATCCTCATACAGACAGAAGCATGACAGGAAAGGAGAGGAGACGTCAAAGAGATTCTGCCAAACAGAGGAATATGGATTTCCCACTCCCCTCCCTGAAGGATATTTTCGAGATGCAAGGTTTTGCAATGCACAAATATATTAGCAGTGCAAAGCAAACAGGAAAGGCTGTGACATTTGCTGAAGTCCCACTAAACTAGCTCATGTTGTGTATAGAGGGGGAGAAGGGTTTGGGGCCTGGCAGTTTGCCACAAAATGCATGCTTTTTACAGGCTGTCCTCTGTGTTTCCTCAGTAATTTCTCTTCCATCTACTGCAACCCAGAAAATAATTCAATCTCAATCAAAAGATGAAAACACAAGCCAGTTGATGCTCATTTGATTTATGCAAAATCCAGACTTGCCAGATGATTTGCTCCCTCCATTTTTCTTTAACTGCATAGCAAAAGAGTTATTTTCAGCATCTCTCTGCTGGAACACTGACTGGGTAAATAGTAAAAATATTTATTAGCAATTCAGCTCCTTTCTTTAAATACTCACACAACAGTTTTGAACACAATATTTGGGAGGCAATTGCTGTTTATGCAAAAAACATATTCATTCTGAGACCAGATACGGGACTCAACAAAAGTTATTATTACACATTGTGATGGCAGCAAAAGGCAGTTGAACACAGTCTACTAAATAGTCAAATGTTGGGTCTTACATGCTTTTTTTTGAGTCAGAAAAAAACACAGATATTTTAAACTTTAGGTCTGCCTATATGAACAGGTATAATCCTAGATGGGGAATAGAGAAGACAGTATTTTCTACCAAAAAAAAAGGATGAGAAAATATTTTCAAATGGATTTTCAAAGGTACTAAAGGAGTTAGGTCCTCAAATCTCATGTGTTGGCACAAGTAGATTCTGTAAGCCTCTTTGCAAATCACAGCTATAATGTCCGTAAAAGACGGACTATTTGCAGCCAAGGCATTTAACTGGGTCTCACTAGATCCTAGATTCATACCTGGCTCTGCCGGACTTTGCAAGCCACTTGCCCTCCCCATGCCTCAGCTTCTCTTTCTGCGAAGCAGCACTGAGGTGTTCCTCAGCTTCACAGGCAGGGCTGATGATGCAGTCATTGTAATGTTGGAGGGACACATACTTGGTTAATTCAGAGGAATTTTCCACAACTAAAAGTAAAAAGTGGGACTGGATATAAGTCTGGATATATATGCATAGAAGATAATTAATAATGTTAATTACTTGGAAGAAAAAAGAAATCAAGCAGGATTTACTGCTTCCCTGGTAAAATATGACGTAGAAGAGATTTCCTCAAAAATTTAAACGAGGCAAATGTTTCCTCCTAAACAGGAAAAACTTAGTAATTATTATGTTGAAATAGCTTCTCTCCGTGAAGTAACATTTAACCTCATTAAAAAGAGGAGGGAACACAGAAAAAATGTGAATATGCATGATGACATATGATATTACCACAGCATGAGACTGGTCACAGAAGCAACACCTGGCACTATCAGGAGGGCTGAGTGGGCTCATCATGCTAATAACTGAAACCTGAGAAATTGCATATTTGCAGAGAAGATAAACATGAACTGGGGCTTCAGCTTCAGCTCTAGCTCTCTTAATTTTACTGTGATGCCAAGCTTTTGGCTTCAAAAACCTAAAAGATGCAGATCTGCCTGATAGTGGGTGCTTCAGGTGGAAGTGGGGATGACTCAGCCCAGTTGCCTCCTGGGTCTCCCAGCAAGCAGATACTGAAGAGTCAGATTTTGGGCCCTCTACACAAGATTGCACCATCATTCACCCTCTAACTGGCGAACACAACTAATCTACTCAGCGAGAAAAGGTCTTGTCTGACTCCCTCTCTCCAGCCCTCTGGAGATGATAGGTCTGATGTAGACATGGAGTAAAGGATACTTTCTAAACCTACATGCTATTTATGGTGGCTTCCTTTTACCCTCATTGGTCCCAGTTGATTACACATGTTGGTGTTCTGGTTTTCTCAGGCAGACCCTAGGCTCTGCTCTCAGGGCAGCTTGATAGCAGGACTGAGGAGAAGGCTGTTGCAGCGGTGACTCTGTTTTTCCTGCTAGTGACACAAGGGTCATGCCTTGCCAAAAGGCCATTGAAGCGAAAGCTCTCCTGGTGCCTTCAAGTAGAGCATTCCCTGGATTATTCAGAGGAAAATATGTAGAAGTCTGTTCAAGAGAAATGCTGCAGAAAAGTAGCCCACAGGAGCAATCCCCTGGGAAAGCCAACGCAAAAGAATTGCAGAAAGACTGTACAACCACTCAAGGTTTCCTAGTGCCTCTGCTCCATTAGTCTCCTTAACTTGGATCAGTTATGTCCCAACACAATGGAAAGTTCTAAAATTTCTCTTGACGTACTCATCACACAGCTCATATTCTCTTTCATTTTTTTCACTGTCTTCTGGACTACATTAAAATAACTCCATTCCACAGCAGACATCTCAGATTACTCACTTTTAGTTTTGTTCCTAATTTGTCTTCAGAGGAAAAAGGGGTTCAAACTCAAAATCTGAATCTTCAGGGAGTATTCAGACCTTGGACTTCAATTGCCTTGTAAAGTAAATGATCCTGTAACCCCAGCTGTTTCTCCAAAGCACACACAGGGCTTGCCATGGTTGTGGCTTACTGTCAGCCACCTACTTGGTGTCCCACTCTGTCTCAACACCTTGGCTCCAAAGTTACAGCAGAGCCAGTTTGCACTTTCTCTCTATTAACCTTGATTTAAAATATCTTTGTTTCTGCAAGGGAAATAAGTCATTCCTCCAGATCTCTCTTTAAGGGCAGTGTGTTAGATTTCAAAGGCACATTAGGCTTTCTTCCTGTCTCCAGTGTCCAAATGGGATGAATCTGTGTAAAAGGATGTCCACAGATGAGAAAATAGGACGAGATCCGCAGATACCTTTAGCTTGTGGACCAGAGACCTGAGGGGACAGTTCGTTTGCAGTTTCCTTGTATTTGGGCCAACTATAACTGTTGGCACTAGTCCCAGTATAGATGAAAACAGTTTGGGTGTTAGCAAGGTACAGCTGCAGCTGAAAGCACAACAACTACAAGAGACACCCTATATTCCCTGGATGTTTTTCCACCTCAGCTAGAGAAATCAGATCCAAGGCTCACACGTTTACTCCACTGAACATTGAGGGTTCAAACTAGAATGGACCAGGCAAAATTAAAAATATTTTAAAATCCCATCCAACCATAGCATGCAAAGATAAACAACTATCAGGATTATCAAAACAAAGTACAGAAAAGTAGTGGGTAACTTTGGATTTAATCAATTCACTGGAACCTCTAAATGCTTCTTAGGACATGCTGAGAAATGGATACCTGTGGCCCTGAGTCTCCTGACAAACCAGTATAACTACTACAGTCATCCATGTCTGGGCCGCAGCTCTTTCACCTTCTCTGCCAGGAGTAGAGATATTCATTCACCCAGCCACGGGAGCACTCTCAGACTGTAACTATCAGAAGACAGCTAGCTGGAGCTCCTGGGAAGGTCCAGTTGCACACCCACCGCATTCACGTTCACAGTTCTGTGTGTGTTACTTGGCATATTAACTGGGAGAATGCCATCTGGTCATCTGTATCTACACAGACCTCATATTTGTACTTGGTGTTAGGATATTATGTGACATGTAGGATCATAGTTCTGCCTTTGATACTTCAGGCCTCCCTGTTCCCAACTAATTCAAAAAGACTAGCAGAAATAGATTGACATAAAACATGAGGGTAAAATAAATTTTAATGCTAAATTAATCGTAATGCAGAGGTGCCCATCCCATCCTACAGGCCTGACAGAAGAGTGACTGAGAGCATGAACCCACAAGACAGAGAGTCGCTTTGCATGTGCCTTCAGGCTCTCACGCACTTGGGGTGTCCTGGCAGCCTCCAGAGAGGTACTCCTGCAGTGAGAATACCTCTTTTTACCTCCCCTGCCCCTTTTATAAAAAGACACATTGATCTCCTCCTTGTATTTACAGCAGCCGTTACTAGCTGCACTGAAACAGATCACCTTGAGATTTGGTTCAAACACAGCAAGTCCCTTGAGTTTTTTCCCCAGCTGTTACAGAAGAAAAAATTTGTTTAAACACTCACTTCAGGGAAGCTGCAGACAAAGGCATTAGCTCTTCCCAGATGTGGATTCTGCCTGACTTAGAAATTCATCTACAGAGCCATCCATGAGACCATTCCGCATGTTCTGTCCTTATGTTAAACTGTTAATTGTCCTAGTTTCCAACACGATGCTCATTATAGTCATCAAGATCCGCTGCTGTGGCAGGTTTTTCTCTCATTCATTTAGGTGAAATGCCTGAAATAATAAAGTATACAAAAGTATTTTAATCTTTTAAATTTAAGAGAATATGGTTGCTTTTATGGGAAGTTGCTGTTTAAGTTTACTGCCCATGCTTTAAAATGTTACTGAATACCACCGATATGGATTTCAGGAGTATGGAAGTAAATCTCCAACACCTTCCTTAGCTGAGATTAGAATTTACCCCTAAATTTACAGCTCAACATTAGTTCAATATTCCAGTTTTGTTTTCTTTTTTTAACCAGAAGGCCTGTTATGTGCCTACAGTTCTCCCAGATGGTTCACAACTACAGAAATACATAAGAGGTCAGAAAATTTATTTCACTGCTTCAATAAGAAATTAATAGAATTGATTAGCCACAGTATCTCAAGGCTTAGATCCATGCTTTGCAGCAGAAATTCATAATATCCTGAAAGCTGAAGTCCTGAAATATCATTTCACTGCTGTGAATAAGACCAAATCAGCTATTCGTTGCACTCGGTAAAGATAGAGCATAGTGAACAGAATGATAAGCCCAGCTTGCTGTTAGCACTGTGACGAAAGCAGCAAACCATGACAAGGTTAATCCCTGCCATTAAGAGTGACTATAACACACCTTGTTGATATTAATAAGGTCTTTGAGCTTTATTTTATAAAAGGCTTAATAAGTCATAGTGTGAAGTTGACCCAAATGCTGCTGATGCTGTTCTGTCATTGTATGATATGCCTACTTCGCAACTGTTAGAGTAGGATGCTCTGTAGACCCCATTTTTTAATCAGAGATTAAAGCAGCTATCATGGTTGTAGATATGGAAAACTCTAAGAAATAGTGTGCCTCTTACAGAGTTTTATAGTGTCAATCAAGACCTATTCTGAGACACACAGCAGAGTCTATCGGACTCATAATCATGATTCTAGTGCCTGCTATTATCCTTCCCTGCATTTCATTTCTCTGCTATAAAAATGAAACATCATCAGCATTACACATTTACATAACCCATACCTTTATTGCTAATAATCAGGTAGAAGTTTTAATGGTTACTCCATTGGAATCTAGCAAGACTAAAACCCCAATCAGAGCAAAATGTGTGTTTGAGCAGTCACCCAAGAAGTATGTGATGAACTGCAACTGTGGAATATTTGTCAGCACAAAATTTAAACATAAAAAATCAAATACTTGCTAGTAAATTGTGCATTCAGTACTCTTAGGCTTTGGGTTTGGTTTTGTTAACATTCCCTGAAGTCATATTCATAGAATCATTGTGGTTGGAAAAGACCTCTAAGAAAGTGTACCTGCCCATGTCAGGGGGTTTGGAACTACATGATCTTTAAGATCCCTTCCAACCTAGAGCACTCTATGATTCTATCATCTAGTCCAACCATCCCCCTACCACCTATATTACTAACTAAACCATGTCCCTAAGTATCTCATCCAACCTTTCCTTGAACAGACTTAGGGATGATGACTTCATCACCTCCCTGGGCAACCCATTGCAACGCCTAACTACTCCTCTTGAGAAGAAATTTCTCCTAATTTCTAACCTGAACCTCCATGGTGCAACTTGCAGCCATTGCCTCATCTGCTATCACTAGTTATCTGCAAGAAGAGGCTGACCCCCAGCTCACCACAACCTCCTTTCAGTTAGTTGTTGAGAGGAATAAGGTCTCCCTGTGTCTCCCCTGAACCTCCTCTTCTCTAGACTAAATATTCCCAGTTCTCTCAGACACTCCTCATAAGATTTGTATTCCAGACCCTCTACCAGCTTTCTTGCCCTTCTCTGGACATGCTCCAGGGCCTCGATGTCTTTCTTGGAGTGAGGGGCCCAAAACTGAACACAGTATTTGAGGTGCAGCCTTACCACAGCTGAGTACAGGGGGATGATTGCCTCCCTGGTCCTGCTGGCTGTGCTATTTCTGATACAAGCCAGGATGCTGTTGGCCTTCTTGGCTACCTGGGCACTCTGCTGGCTCATGTTCAGGTGAGTGTCAACCAACACCCCCAGATTCTTTTCCTCTGTGCAGCTTTGCAGACATCCTGCCCTAAGCCTGTAGCATTGCCTGAGGTTGTTATGACCAAAGTGCAGGACTCAGCACTTTGCTGTGTTCAACTTCATCCTATGGCCTCTGCCCATCGATACAACCTGTCCAGGTCCCTCTGGAGGGCCTTCCTACCCTCCAGCAGATGGACATTTCCCCCCACTTCAGTGTCCTGTCTGCCCAAAACTGTTCCACAAGCAATCTATACAAGCAGTCTGCAGATCTTTTGCAAGCAATTTGCTGGATCTGCCAACAAAATCATAGCTGAGCTCTGTTGACTGGTTTTGGTTGGATGTATTAGACATATTACATTCTACTCTACTTTTCATATAGGTAAATCACTGGTATAAGTATTCACATCTCTCAGTTTTGAGGCACAAAGTTACTACTAATTTTCATAGTAGGCCTGTAAGAGAGAGCTTCCAGTAAAAACCTGTGAAAGATGTCATCCAAACTTCTACTGAAAAGTCATCACTTCAATACTGTGATGAAGTAAAACCAAGGTATGGGTAGGTACCAAGAAGAACAGCAGCAACAAAGTGGTCACATGCTACTATATCTTCTTACTGCACCTGTATCTCATCTATTTGGGTTTTTTTCCATATCAGTAAACTGTGAGATCTCTGGACCTACATGGCATTTGACACACGTCTTCATGCATCAGGACAATAGGTTTCATGTAGGCCATGCAAGAATTAAATTTACTGCCAAGTTATATGCCCCCTCAACACTCATGAGTATTTGCTGTAAAGATGAATGCAAAAAGGAGGATGACTAGAGATGAGAAAAAAGTCATTTGTTTTTAGGCAAGCAACCTTCTTCATAGGAGAAAGTAGAAAAGCTTAAACTTGTTCGACAAATTAAAAGTACAGCTTGCACACAAAGGTCACCAGATGACCTCAGGCAGGATAACGGTTTCTCACTTGCTGTTCCTCTACATTTGCATGCCCTTTTTCTTGATGTATTGCTTTCTCCTTTCACCAGTAGGAAGTGAAAAGCTCCTTTCTGAAATGTTTTTGCCTGCTATCTCATCAATCCTGCTCTTAGGCAGGTCATAATTATGCTGCAGAATAGATAGAAGATGTGTATTTTAAAGTAGTTTCTGGTAGTTATGTGGTAGATCTTTGTCAACAGGGGAGCTCACTTCAGCCCCACTTCACAGGGCCCTGATCAAACAAGTTAAAATAGCCCCTTTTTTTTGGAGACACAGGGAATGCAAAATCAAGACATATATACACCAGATTGGGAATGGCAGCTTGACTGTCCTTTGCTTCACTTATTTGTTGCTAACAATCTTTGAGTGCAAAATGCCACAAATTGTTGTTGAAATATTTATGAGTACAAAAATACAATAATAAGGTTTTGGATGCTGTTATTGTCATGAGTAACGCTCATGTGACCCTCTCAGCAGCACAGCTCTCTAAGTGCCACTGGAATTTCTGTTCAGAAATCATTGATCCCAGCAGAAGGTCATGCCATCTCACTGGGTTAAGTCACAAATTTCCCAGAGAGTGTGAGCACGTGTTTGGATTTAAGGAAACAACCCCTTCCCAAAAGTTAATGATGGAGATTGTTACAAGGTCTAACTGAAGCAATTATTTTAAACTACAAGCCAACAAAACATTCCCTTTGTTTGTTTTCTCTTGGTTGTCCTTGACTTTCTGAGCTGGAAGACAGCTGCAGGCAGGAGGGCAGCCAAGCTAGCCAAGAAGGAGCTGCAATTAGTTTGAAAAACCCCTCTGAGCAGTACAGGGAGGTGTATGAACAGCCCTCCTGAGACTTCAGTGGGGAAGGCACCCGTATGTATTTTTTAAACATGATCTGCCCCTAAGTTCACCTGCTAAATCAAAGGCAAGTCCTAGTGGAAAACAGGCAGGAAATGAGACAATGCCAAAGATAAGGTTAGAAAGGAAAGTTTGGAGGGAACAATATGAGCAACCAATAACCAGAGACCACATCTGCCTGACATAGCCCAAAAACAAAAGGAAAACTGAAATGCTTGGAGATATGCAGGGACTGGGAACATGCATTTTCAGCACATGCACAGAGGTACCCAGCAAAAAAGAGAACACTGCTTCCTATAAGCAGAAGTGGGAGCAATTAGGGGGAGAGAGTTGAGGTTGGATGGGGTTTTGGATAACCTGGTCTAGTGGAAGGTGTCGCTGCCCATGGTAGGGAGGTTTAAACTAGATGGTCTTTTAGCTCCCTTTCAACTCAAACCATTCCATGATTGTATGAGAGAAACAGACAACTGTGTTAACCCTTTGCTGTGCATAGATGTAATACTTTGTTGTTTTTTCAGAGATACTTTATGCAAATATCAAACACTGGGGTTGTCCTGCTATCCCAGACAACAGAAAATTCAAAATACACCCTGAGAAGGTTAAAACTAGAGTGTGGTGGGTTGACCCTGGCTGGAGGTCAGATAATCAACCAAAGCCACTATGTCACCCAGATACCCACCAAAGCCACTATGTCACTCCCTTCTCATCTGGACAGGGGAGAGAAGATATAATGAAAGACTTATGGGTCAAGATAAGGACAGGGAGAGATCATTCAGCAATTACCGTCATGGGCAAAACAGACTCAACCGGGAAAAAAAAATTAATCTAATTTATTACCCAGTGAAAAGAGAGTAGAATAATGAGAAATAAAAACAAACCTTAGAACACTTCCCCCCACCCGTCCCTTGTTCCCTGGCTCAACTTTATTTCCTATTTCTCTCCCTCCTTCCCCTGAATGACACAAGAGGATGGGGAATGGGGGTTTCAATCAATCCATCACAAGTTGTCTCTGCTGGTCCTTCCTCTTCACGGGGAGGACTCCTCACACTCTTCCCCTGCTCCAGCATGGAGTCCCTCTCACTGGAAACAGTCCTCCACAAACTTCTTCAATGTGACACCTTCTCAGAGGCTGCAGTTTTTCACAAACTGGTCCAGTGTGGATGGGTCTTTTCCATGGGGTGCAGACCTTCAGGAACAGACTGTTACCAGTGTGGGTCCCCCACAGAGTCACAAGTTCCCCCCAGCAAATCTGCTCTAGAGTACACCTCTCTTTCTCCACATGCTGCAGGTCCTGCCAGGATCTTGCTCCAATGCGAGTCACAGAGTCTTCCATGTCTCCACCTGCTCCAGTGTTGGTTCCTCCACAGGGTGCAGGTAGGATCTCTACTCCCATCTTCCATGGGCTGCTTCACCATGGTCTCCACAAGCTGCAGGAGAATCTCATTTAATCATGTCAATCACAATGCTCCAAAACTCCTCTTAAAAAAACTATTTGTCCTTGATGTAAAAAGGGAACAGTTGCACATCAGCACTCATATCAAATGAGTCTTACTCCAGCAGACTTAGCAGAGATTTACATAATGAGATATGCCACGCTTTGGTGTAAATTGATCAGAAAACGGATGAAAAATGGTAAAGTTGTGCAGTTTATTTTCATTTGGAAATATTGGCCATGCAAATCCAAGTCATTTGGCAAAGGTAATGTCAGAGGAAAGCTCCTGATAAAAACTGCTGATACATAAGCTGATGTAAAGCAAACATAGTAAAGATATTGCTATGTATTCCTTAAACAAAGCAGGTCATATCTCAGAAGCACAGAGATTTACTACAAACTTAACTGAAAGATTTGTAGCTGTAAACTGATAGGATGTGTAGCTTTCAATTCTCTAAGCATTGTATGCCTGAGGGAGGTTTTGTTGGCTCAAATAGGTTTACTCCCAACTGGTACCAGCCTAAGTGAAAGAATCAAGCTCTGTATGTAGACATTCTGCTGGTTAACTAAAAACCTGAGGGAAAATTGGATGACGGCATTCCTCATATTTTCTCCACCCCTAAGATGTTGCAAGATATGATCAAATGCAATGCAAGATGCTTAATCTTATTTGCATATTTTCCCATCATTTTATGCAAGATGCTGGAAAAAAGTTACATAAAACAAGTATCGCTTTTCCTGGGTAATAAATGTAAACTGTTTTAAGGTGTGTTCAAGGACAGCTCTGCTCATTTCAGACTTCCTTTGGTGGTTCAGGCTTTGCAGTTTTTTCAACCACAATTGTTATGCAGGACACTGTTGTGGTTCCGCCGGAGCCGGGGACCACGCGTTCAGATTTCCCCCGGAGCGGGGGTGGGGGGGGGAGAATACCAAAAACAGCCCGCAGGTTGGGATAAGGGTATTTTTACTGGAAATAACAGGGGAAGAACAGATAACAATGAACAATACAACCTTTTGCCGAGATGAGCAGTTCAGATCGCGCACTCCCCGTAACGGACACCGCGCCGCAGCCCGCGCAAACCCCAGCCGCGACACAAAGGACCCGAGCTCGCGCCGCGAGTAAACAAAGCCCCGAGCCGAGAGCACACTGCCGCCCGGTCCCTGCTGTTCGCGCCCCAGCACTGCAACACCCCCTGCTTTTTATACTCGGCATGATGTAACTGGCATGGAATGATCCTATTGGTCAATTTGAGTTACTTGTCCCGAGCCCAGCAGGTTAGCCCCTTCCTGGCTGAAGCCCCTGGCTGAAACCAGGACATCATCCACCCCTCATTCCATGCCATTTACGTCATAACCAAAACCAACAAAATCTTTTATACAACATATAACAATTATAATTATGGCAGTAATGAATATACAACAACAAGTTATTTTACAGTCATTATACTACAATTTCTACTTAGTAATTATATTGGTTATTCTCCCCCAAAATCAAATCCCGTTGAGGTACACATCGCACTTCTCCATCTCTCTGCATTACCCACCAGGTACAACCAGGTCCTTGTGCAAAAACAACTCCAGATATGGGTTTGCCTTTGCCCGAAGCAGGGATGACCCAAACTGTCTTTCCCAGTATGCTCTTCAGATGCACTACTGGGACTCTATTTCCTTCTACAGTATGTGGAAACTTTGTTTGGACAGGGCCATCCCGATTGGTAGATCCTCTGGAGTTGACTAACCAGGTGGCTTCGGCTAGGTGTGTGTCCCAATGCTTGAATGTTCCACCCCCCATTGCTTTCAATGTAGCTTTTAAAAGTCCATTATATCGCTCAATTTTCCCAGAAGCTGGTGCATGGTACGGAATATGGTACACCCACTCAATGCCATGCTCTTTGGCCCAGGTGTCTATTAGGGTGTTCCGGAAGTGAGTCCCGTTGTCAGATTCAATTCTTTCAGGGGTACCATGTCGCCACAGGATTTGCCTTTCAAGGCCCAGGATTGTATTCCGGGCAGTAGCATGGGGCACAGGGTATGTCTCTAGCCAGCCAGTTGTTGCCTCCACCATTGTAAGTACATAATGCTTTCCCTGGCGGGTTTGTGGGAGAGTGATGTAATCAATCTGCCAGGCCTCCCCATATTTATATTTCATCCACCGCCCTCCATACCAAAGGGGCTTTAACCGCTTGGCTTGTTTAATTACAGCACATGTCTCACATTCATGGATGACTTGTGCAATAGCATCCATGGTCAAATCCACCCCTCGATCGCGTGCCCATCTATATGTCGCATCTCTCCCCTGATGACCTGAAGTATCATGAGCCCATCGAGCTATGAATAGCTCACCCTTACGTTGCCAGTCTAGATCTACCTGAGCTGCTCCAATCCTAGCGGCCTTATCCACCTGATGGTTGTTTTGATGTTCTTCCGTGGCCCGACTCTTAGGTACATGGGCATCAACATGACGTACCTTTACGACAAGCTTCTCTACCCGAGCAGCAATGTCTTGCCATAGATCAGCAGCCCATATGGGTTTGCCTCTCCGCTGCCAGTTGTTCTTCTTCCATTGCTGCAGCCACCCCCACAGGGCATTGGCCACCATCCATGAATCAGTGTAGAGATAGAGCATTGGCCACTTCTCTCTTTCAGCAATGTCCAGGGCTAACTGAATAGCCTTAACCTCAGCGAACTGGCTTGATTCACCTTTTCCTTCAGTAGCTTCTGCTACTCGTCTTGTTGGACTCCATACAGCAGCTTTCCACATGCGATTCTTTCCCACAAGGCGACAGGAACCATCGGTGAAGAGAGCATATTGCTTCTCATTTTCTGGCAGTGTGTTGTAAGGTGGGGCTTCTTCAGCACGTGTTACCTCCTCATCCTCTGGTGACATTCCAAAATCTTTGCCTTCTGGCCAGTCTGTGATTACTTCTACGATTCCGGGGCGATTGGGATTTCCTATTCGAGCTCGCTGTGTAATTAATGCAACCCACTTGCTCCATGTAGCATCAGTGGCATGATGCGTAGAAGGGACCTTCCCTTTGAACATCCAGCCCAGCACTGGCAGTCGGGGTGCCAGGAGGAGCTGGGCTTCAGTTCCAATGATCTCTGAAGCAGCTCGAACTCCTTCATAGGCGGCCAATATTTCTTTTTCTGTTGGAGTGTAATTGGCCTCTGATCCTTTGTAGCCCCGACTCCAAAAACCCAGCGGTCGACCCCGAGTCTCCCCTTGTGCTTTCTGCCAGAGACTCCAAGTAGGGCCATTCTCCCCCGCTGCAGTGTAGAGCACGTTTTTAATATCTGTCCCTGTCCGGACAGGTCCAAGGGCTACTGCGTGGACTATCTCACGTTTAATCTGCTCAAAGGCTTGCTGCTGCTCAGGGCCCCATTGGAAGTCATTCTTCTTTCGAGTCACATGGTAGAGTGGGCTCACAATAAAACTGTAGTTTGGCACATGCATTCGCCAAAAACCTATAACGCCCAAGAAAGCCTGTGTTTCCTTTTTATTGTTTGGTGGAGACATGGCTGCTATTTTATTGATAATGTCCATGGGGATCTGACGACGTCCATCCTGCCATTTTATTCCTAAAAACTGGATCTCTTGTGCAGGACCCTTGACTTTACTTTGTTTTATGGCAAGGCCAGCCTTTAAGAGGATTTGAATTATCTTTTCTCCTTTCTTAAACACTTCTTCTGCTGTGTCGCCCCATACAATGATGTCGTCAATGTACTGTAAATGCTCTGGTGCTTCACCCTTTTCCAAAGTGGTCTGGACTAGTCCATGGCAGATGGTGGGACTGTGTTTCCACCCCTGGGGCAGACGATTCCACGTATATTGTGTACCTCTCCAGGTGAAAGCGAATTGTGGCCTGCACTCTGGCGCCAGTGGGGTTGAGAAGAAGGCATTGGCAATGTCAATCGTGGCATACCACTTAGCTGCTTTCGATTCCAATTCATATTGGAGTTCCAGCATGTCCGGCACAGCAGCACTCATACCTGGAGTGACTTCATTTAGGCCACGATAATCTACTGTCAGCCTCCACTCTCCATTGGACTTCCGCACTGGCCATATGGGACTATTAAAGGGTGAGCGAGTCCGGCTGATCACTCCTTGACTCTCCAGTTGACGAATCAGGTTGTGGATGGGGATCAGAGAATCTCGGTTGGTTCGGTACTGTCGTCTGTGTACTGTTGTTGTAGCAATTGGCACTTGCTGTTCTTCAACTTTCAACAACCCCACAACAGAAGGATCCTCTGAGAGTCCAGGCAAGTTACACAACTGTTCAATTTCGTCTGTCTCTACAGCAGCTATTCCAAAAGCCCACCGGTACCCTTTTGGGTCTTTGAAATACCCTCTACGGAGATAGTCTATACCTAGAATGCATGGAGCTTCTGGGCCAGTCACAATGGGGTGTCTCTCCCAGTCCTTTCCAGTCAGGCTTACCTCAGCCTCTAGTACAGTCAATTGTTGGGACCCCCCTGTGACTCCAGAAATGCAAACAGGTTCTGTGCCTTTATAATTTGACGGCATTAAAGTACACTGGGCACCAGTATCCACTAGAGCCTTGTACTCTTGTGGGTCTGACGTGCCAGGCCATCGAATCCACACCGTCCAGTAAACTCTGTTATCCCTCTCCTCCACCTGGCTGGAGGCAGGGCCCCTCTATTGCTGCTGATCATACTTGCCGTTCATTGAGTGCATGAAGGACTTGGAGGTTCCCTCAAGAGGATCAGACATATCAGGAGTGTAGATAGGCCTTCTGCTTGGTCGAGGGTTCTGTTCGGTGGTAACTGGTGCAGCGTTCTTCCTGGTGAAATCTCGACGTGCGATTGTTTTACCTTGCAGCTCGTTCACTCGTGCTCGAAGGGCTGAAGTGGGCTGCATATCCCACTTCCTCATGTCCTCCCCTTGGTCAACCAGGTAAAACCACAGTTTACCTCGTGGTGAGTACCCTCGGTTTTCTCCCACTCGGGATGATGGACGCCTTCTTCCAAAAGCTGCCACACTGCTCTGCAAGGGTCGGGAGCTGTACACATTGTTGTCAAGGCGCTGGACCAGTTTCTCTACCGCTGCGATGACAGAGAGGGAAATATTGTCTTGGTATTTGCGGAGCCTATAAGACACATTGGCTACAGTTGGTAGATCAGTATCACTCCAGTCTATTGCTGCCAGTGAATTGACGTGCCCTGATGGTACACTTTGTACAACCTTTCGCCACATGCCTGGGGTGCACGGGACTTCATCAGGATCGGCAGGGAGTTGTGAATTGTTCAAATCATAACTGATTATCTCCCGTACAGCTAATTCTCTAAGGTACTGGACAGCTCTTTCCATATTGTCACACTTGGGCATACGGCATGTAATGTATTCTTTTATGGGGTACCTTTCCTTCACACTTAACAGTAACCGTTTCCAGAGGCTGAGGATTCCTGACCTTTTTCCAAGGGCTTTATCAATGCCTCCTTCTCTGGCAAGGGATCCCAACTGCTTGGCCTCCCTGCCATCTAACTCCAAGCTATTAGCCCCATGATCCCAGCACCGAAGCAACCAGGTGACAATGGGCTCACTAGGTTGGCGGCTAAAATCCTTTCTAACCTCACGAAGCTCACTCAGGGACAGGGATCGGGTGACAACCTCTGGTTCTGCCTCATCTTGATATCCCCCTGATGGCCCCGGTTGATCATCATCATCAGCTGTTGTACGAACTGATTTTTTTGTGTATTTTCTCTTTTGAACCGGGGCGACAGACACTGGTGGGGATTGTTTCTTTTGATCATCAGTGGTGTCTGCTGTGGGGATTGCAGTAACTGCAGTGCCAGTTACAGGGGTTGCAGTAGCTGCAGTGCCAATTACGGGGGTTGCCGCAGCTGCAGTGCCAATTACGGGGGTTGCCGCAGCTGCAGTGCCAATTACGGGGGTTGCCGCAGCTGCAGTGCCAATTACAGGGGTTGCTGCAGTACCTGACAATCTGTTTTCTTCCCCTCCCCCCTGACAGTACGGACAATGCAGACAGCGCTGTCTGATATCAAGCAGTGTTTGAGCCGTACTTAGGTAATGGCCTATGTTCTGCCCCTCGTGGTTGTCCTGCCCCTCGTGGTTATCCTGCCTTTGGGAAACCTCTTGAGCAGTATTCATAAACCTGCTCTTAATATATGATGAAAGCAGGATCAAGTGCAGAAGAACTTCTAGCACTGTGGCCATAGTTTCCATGTCAAGGTGATGGTGAAAGTTTTCAAAAACTCTCATAAGAGCTGTTATGTTTAGCCCAGAAAGGAAAAAACCAGTGTAGTTCTCTCCCTCTGTGCTCTCACCAAAATGGCCACCACCACCAGCCCCTCTCAGCCCAGGGACTAGACAGGACCGCAAAACCTCATACACTTTCCAGATTAAACTCATAGTCACTAATATAACTGCATCATAAAACATTGTCATAAAGCACACTAGAGCAAAGTATGGGAACAAGCAGGGAAGCTGCAGCCCCGAGATGATACAACATCCTGCCAGGACTGCAAACAGCCTGCTGAGGTTTTTTCTCCACAGCCAGGACCACACCTTTGTAAATAATACCCACAGCATCTTAAACAGCATCCTTACAACTTTTACCGTAATTGCAACTGGGTCAGAGTCAGATCTACCGTTATCCCAACCTTTATTGCCCCACGTTCAGGCGCCAAAATATGTTGTGGTTCCGCCGGAGCCGGGGACCACGCGTTCAGATTTCCCCCGGAGCGGGGGTGGGGGGGGGAGAATACCAAAAACAGCCCGCAGGTTGGGATAAGGGTATTTTTACTGGAAATAACAGGGGAAGAACAGATAACAATGAACAATACAACCTTTTGCCGAGATGAGCAGTTCAGATCGCGCACTCCCCGTAACGGACACCGCGCCGCAGCCCGCGCAAACCCCAGCCGCGACACAAAGGACCCGAGCTCGCGCCGCGAGTAAACAAAGCCCCGAGCCGAGAGCACACTGCCGCCCGGTCCCTGCTGTTCGCGCCCCAGCACTGCAACACCCCCTGCTTTTTATACTCGGCATGATGTAACTGGCATGGAATGATCCTATTGGTCAATTTGAGTTACTTGTCCCGAGCCCAGCAGGTTAGCCCCTTCCTGGCTGAAGCCCCTGGCTGAAACCAGGACAGACACTGAAAGCTATTGAAAATTTCATAACATTTGTACTTGAAAAACACAAGAGGGTAGTCGTACAAGTTTGATTACTTTGGTTTAAACTATATTATTGCTGCAGAGATTTGGGGGTTTTTTAAAGTGCAGTTCATTTCTGGTTTACTTGTGGTGACTTGCAGAGTGGTTAATTACTGCTTGGAGGCAAAAATTGTGGCACAGAGGTCATTAAAAAAAGAAAGATTTAGGGAGTGTAAAAAAAGCCAGGTTTTTTTGAACTGGTTAATTTGTCCAGAAGGGGATACATTTTTATAGCATGCATAAAGCAGGAATATTTATCTTGAAGCAAAACCACAATATTTTCCTTTCTGTTTTTAGAACCAAACATTTGGATGTTCTACAATATTGTTAGACAGATCTTTCATTGTTACTAGTTTCCATTACAATACTTTCCCTGCCATTGCATTTGGAAATTTTCAGGTTATTTGGCATGATAATATAAAAACTTCTCAGCTCTCCCTCAAATTCTGTTGTTCACACACAAACAAAATAGCCTGAAGAAAATAGCCTGAAGAAAATAGCCTGAAGAAAATATCCCAAAGGAAATGCAGTGAATCTAGCAGAAAAAAAAATCCTACATATTTTTAATGTTTTAATTACATTTGCTATATATTCCCTCTTGAATTTGACACCTGCCATGTTGATTCTGGACATTTCTTCTCATCACCATCATGCTGAGACTTGACTGCCTCCTGTTTCCCACAGACTTTATTGAAAGTCTGTTAGAAACACAAGCACCTTGCAAAATCTCATCCAACAAAGTGAATCAGGTTCTTAAATGAGCACCACAGCCTAATCACAAACCAAGCAAACAAATGGGTTATCTCAGAGAACTGATTAGAAACATGATTTACCTTTGCCTTTGGAAGCTTTGGATACGGTGCCTGCCTGAAAGCAGGTAAAACACTGGGGCAGAGAACAGGAGTCTATTTCATCAACTTAGTTAATGGAAACCGAGGAAAAAGCATTGTCTCAAATGTATTGGAGCACAAACAACTTATTTTTTAATGGGAAGCATAAATACTTGTGCTTCTGGGAGTAAAATAGAGGTGTTGAATTTTGAGAATTTAACAAGAAAAATGTGTCTTCCTGGTCTAAGTGCTCAGACTCCTACCCAGAAAAAGAAATTTGTAGTAGATATATATATATCACTCCAGCTGGATTGCATGCAATTAACAGTCTACTTTTCGACTGCCCCCCATTCCCTGTACACAAAAAGGCACTTTTCTTCACCTTTTTCTACTTAACCTGAAGTTTAAATCAAGATGGCTGGTAACAGCAGAGCCGTACCCTCAGCCCAGAGTACCTAGTTGTTTGCCAGGAATCCACCAATCTGTCACATTTTAGTGTGCTGAAGCATAATCCATCCTCAGTAAACAGAAGCCAGAATGGAGCTGTTAGAGATTTACCCTAGTACCTGGCTGCTTGATATCTCAAAGTAGTAATTTTTATTAATTTGCTTAATTTAAGGTTGAGACCTATATGAAGAGCTTGGTTCTAACAGGCTCTCCGTTACCATTGCTGGTACAGGCTACTCAGTTCCAAGACTGTTTTATGTGTGTACTGGATGAGCTGGATATATTATGGTTTATTTTGGTATGCAGTATTTTCTTGAGGCGTTTTATATGTATCTTAATATAATACAGGAACAACCACACCAGGTCATATCAGAGGTCCAGTAGCTCATTATCCACTGTAACTGTAGCCAAAAGCAGATGCTTAATATAAAATGCAAGGACATCACAGAGCTATTACTTCCCTACTATACGTTCTCAGTTTCTGATGCTCTGTGACTCAGAGAAGTCAGCATAATTTAGGAAATACAGATACATGTGCATAGGAGACTTGCAGTCATTTGATTTGTTTTACAATCTGTGTATTCCAGAGTTGGATGACTTGCAAGGACAAAAAAAAATAAATATATGTATAATAGCTCTCTGCTGCCTCTGTGGAAGAAAGGGGAAAAGCTAGCCTAAGCATACTTATTTATGCAAACTAAATTCATTCCAGTGTACCTATGCTGTCTGATTTTAAAGGTACATGATATAAGGTGGTACATGAGTATGTATTTCTTAAATGAGTACCAAAACTCTAAAATCATGTCCAGTATGCACTCTGTCCCCCTCACAGCACCCCAAAGCTATGCTCCCATGCACCCAAGTAGTTGTTGGCAAGTGGGAAAGAAATACCACTGACAATGTTCCATAACATTACCACTACTAAGTTTTACTGCTTTGAAGTTGAAAAGATCAGGGTGAAAAACTGATTTCCAGGGTCATTAACCTTAACCCAATCTAGGTCTTGAGACTGCCCATGTTAACAAGTACTAGACCCAGGTTGCTTTATAGGTTAAACTGAATTTCCTTGAATTGTGTGTTCTGGCCTTGTTTATGGACTCAAAGTCCCTGATATTTTGATTTCTGCCTCTGGAGCTCTTCATTCAAAGACTTCATTTTAATCAAATGATTTTCCTCTTTCTAATTTCAATACCTCCTGTTGCCTGTCAGAACATTCATTACCAAAGACAGCTCATACCAAATATAGTTCAGAAGCACATGAGTAACCATGTTACCACCCCACATATGCCTTACTCCACCATCTTTAGACATACTCTTCTCTCCTTCTCTCTTTCTCTTCCGTGCAACTCTGAGGGGACCGATTCTGTCATTAACACACACCACCACAGAGGTCACATATGGAGGGGAGAGAGCGCAGAGCATGTATTATGTACGAGCAGATGTGCAGCCTTAAGAAGCCTGTACTCAGCTGAGCAGATGGCTTCACACCAGGGCTATCAGCCAGGAACTAAAGACTCATGTTTGACCAGAAACAAATAGGCTAAAAGGTGTGGAGCTGTGCACTCTGTATTTGATTCTGCATATTTGGGTTAAGCCAAGGACTTTAAACAGCTCTTTAGTCCAGATGCTGAGAATATTAATGTATGATTGATGTAGAATTTTGAACAACAAACCTGTGAACAAACAAACATATAATTTCAGGACATTCGTTGGAATCCCTATATTTTTTCTTTTCCTTTTCTAGCTTTGTCCAAGGAAGCCCAGGGCTTGACTTCACAGGGTGCAGCCCTAGCCCTCAGACCCAGGAAGACAGCTGGGTGCATTCAGCTCTGATGTGATCTTTTAAAAGAGCAAGATCCACTAGCATTGCTCACCCCCAAGAAACAAGACCAAGCTTGTTTTGCATCCTTGGCCATGACTGTACACCTATGCACAAATGATAATTTTTGTTTATCAAGCACAGAAAGAACAGAGATACTCTAAAGCAGAATATATATGCCTGTAAATTCTTTACGGATTACAGGGCCTAACACAGGGGGTCTCTGGCAGGAGCCTTTAAACTCTGCTACTATTAAAATAATTTCATAGGCCCATGTACCCAGCTGCCCACTCTCATGATATTATCAAGAATCTCCCTGTAGCGGACACAACATTCTCTTCTGGCATCTGGAGATTACATGACAATTTCCACTTTCATTTATAAAGAAAAAAGCTCCCAAGCTCACAAAGATCTTGAAAGCAGGAACAAATACAAGTAGCAAATAAAAAAGAACACATTTTAAAAAATTGATTTTGAAGTCTGTCTCACTGGCATCTGAAGGCCTCCCTTACAATTCCTGGCTGGTGATTGTTGGAAGCAGTTAAGGCTTAGCTCTGGGGCTGGCTTTGACCCCTGCAAATTTGTACAGAGCTGGGATTTAGGATCTTGGCTGCTGGTTTCACTAATCCAGGAAATAAAAGACATGTAACGGGGAAGAAAGTACTGCTTGGGAAGTAAGACATCTAGCACCCAAGGAGAGGCAGAGCTGAAAAGAGTAATCTGGATCTGACAGGTGGATGCCCAGCAGAGACGGAAACAGTATCACTATCTTGGTTCCAGGACACCTGGCTGTGGTCCTTGCCAGCCATAAATCGCTTTGGGATTCTTCAAGATAAAGAGGCTTCCCTGAGTACCAGTTATCATTACTGTGCCACACAGATCTGTTTTCACAGCTGGATGCCCTGATGCCCACAGCTAGTGCTGCTTGAAGCAGTGCTCATTCAAGCCACCTGCCAATGCAGACCCATCGATCAGCCAAATGCCAAGTTTGAAAATGTTTCTATTCCTTAAAATTATTTTCTCTGCAATTTAAATTGGTTGTATCAGCCACATTTCATGTCCTTAGTGATAGTTTGAAGGTCACCTCAAAAAAAGTAAACCCTGGCCAGACAGCACAGGTGTTTTGTGCATTGACAGTAGATCTCCCCAAGTCTTAATTTGCACTATGAGAAAAAATACCAAAACTTTAAGAAAGGTAGTTAGTTTATACACAGATAAGAATCTCCACTGAAAAAAACCACCACCAAAACCCACAAATGTATTCACTATTCTTTGCATATTTGAACCGTTAACTACTGTTCTGAAACAGCTTGTCTCAAAACCCCTCTCCCCATTTCATTAAGTGCCAAGATTTAATCAGGGTGAGTTAGGTGGAGACCAAGGGTAAGGAAAGCCCTTCACAGAGAAGATAGGTAAAAATTCATACTTCCCATTAACCAGTTTGAAGGAGAGGGGAGTTGTCTGGCTTTTACCCTTCCTTTGATAATTTAAGCATTTACATTCAGGTGTCTGGAAATTATCTCTTTCCTCCTTCATGGATAGCTCTGACTGAAGGATATTTCTTTGGGGGATCAGGAAGGAATATTTCCATCTGGGCATACACAGACTCTCAACTCATCCTGTCTTCCTCTTAGTGCCACAAAGGCACAGTTAGAACAATAGATTTCAAACTGTAACACTCCCCTTAAAGCACTTAACAGAGACAATTTGCTTCACACACTTGCCATTGCTGGCTGAGGAGACACAGTAGCGTATGCTGGACAGTTCAATACACCACCATGAGATCTGGAGAAGGAGATGGGCCCTGCACATAGTCCTGTCTGCATTGCCATGCTGGTGGGAATTCAGTGAACTCATGTCCTGGAGCAACTTGGAAAATAGCTGGTTCATCAATTTAATAAACTCGCAGCTTATGTTGTCTTCATTTGCCTACATGTCGGGATGAATGGCTTACTGTTCAATCCATTTCTAATGTGTTATGGGAAACATTCCTCCTGGTTTGGAAATGCAGCTTCGTACATATTATCACTCAGTACATTTTCTTTCTAGATTTTAAAGCACTTTGTAAAGCAGAGACATCTACAGAGAGGAGAAACAAGGTAGAGTTAACCACAAGGGTGCAGGTGATGGCAGGCAGAGCAACCCAGAACCCCTGACTCCTCATCCATTCCCGAGGCACTGCAGTACCCCCTTTGTCCTTGTCCAGTCTGAAAGGTAACAGTTTTTATTCAGTGAGTGGCAGGCTCATTGGCTGTCAGTCCGTAGATGGACATAAGCTTTAATTCCCAGGACAGTATCTACTAGTCTGCCTTCACTAGTTTGACCTCTGTGGCCAGGTTAACTCACTCTTCATCCATTGCTTTTACACACCTAGGAAAAAACCTCCTCTACACCTCATGTTCCAGGGGATACTGGATGGGCATGCAACAACCGAGTCCTGCCCCTCCCCAGCACAGTGCATAGCCTGAGAGAGCAGCCAGGACACAACTCCTGAGCAAGAGCATCTAATTATGTCATGGTCATTCATAAGCAGCACTAGACCCAAACACATGAACCACTCCTGTAACTACAGATACTTCGCCAAGTCTTATGAAGGACTTGATTTCATTCCCAAAGGCTTCCAAGACTCGGTTTCTCAGGCAGTCTATCTCCTGCTATGCATCTGTTGACAACTACTTTTTCCTCATCCATATTTTCAAAGCAGAAGCTAAGAATACAAAGGTTATTCACTTCCAAAACCCTTTCTCCATGGACAGGTCTACAACATCTCTGATGATGAATAGCACCATGCTGGCATGCAAATTTGCTAAATGTAACCAAGGAAACAGAGTTCCTCACTAATATCATACACTTCTCAGAGCATTCGCTGGAGGCAGAGTAGCATCTCTGGTATCTGTATGTCACTCACCTCTGCGAGTGCAATGTAAAAGTAATTACATATGTATAATGAGGAATAGGAAAGAAATGTGTTGTATGTAAATATAGCTAGTCCTCTCAATGAATGGACTGATTTGATCAGGAAAGCTGATGGAGCAGAACAGCAGGTGCTGATTTGGTTTTGATTCACAGTGGAAAACAGAGTAGATATGCAGGAAAGATACCACTGCTCGGGCCAAATTTGTTGTGCATATATATCTGGCCATGTGGATAGGTTTGTCATGCTGTGGGCTGGGTTGTGGATGTATAACCATAGCACACTTGAAAATTTAGAGCAAGCTTATGGCATGTGTGAGCATCAGTGTTATCTTAAACAAGCAAACAAACAAACAAACCCAAAGCAAACTAGCAAATGACAAGAAACCTTGAAGACCTGAGACAGCCTGATTAGCAGAGGGGCTGATGAGAGGAACTGAGAGTTAACTAGGAGAAAGTGTGAGCCTGCCCTGGTTTGCCAATCATCCATAATATACAGTGAAGTGCTGCTGAAGAGAATTATCTGTGACTTGAACTAGGGAACATGATCTGTGGAGGAACTCAAAAAGGGATGAAGCTTAAACCGGGGCGTGAGTGATGCTCTGTGGATGCTGCATACCACTCAAGCATGCCATTCAGGGGTTGCTGCTCCTCATGTCTTCCACCATGTCCATCCCAGCACCAGGACACGTTTAGCAGTCCTCTTCTAGCAAAGCCATACCAGGACAGGAGGACAAAGGGAGCAACCCTGACCAGTGAAAAGAGCAGAATTCATTCCTTTTTGAAAAATCTGTACTGCAGACATGATGTCAGTGTGAGCCAAGCTAACAAATGAACTTTTGAGAGCGGTCATACTGGCAGAAAGATGGGGCAGACAACCACTTGGCAGGAGAGTTGTGAAAATACAGGATCAACATGCAGTTCTGGGGTAGCAATGGGTCTGTAGGGAGGGGACGATGGCAGAGTCAGCAAATATAGAGTATGGAGAGGAGGGCAGCTGTCTGACTGTGTGTTGCAGACTCCTGGAGAGACTTGGGTCTTTCCTGGATGAGCAATTTTTTAATTAGAAAAATCAAGAAGTTAAAAAACCCAGATAGCCAGGATCCTCTTTTCTTCTCTCAATCCCTGACATTAATCTCCTACCTCTATGGGTTCTTCATTAGGTTCTTTAGGTTTAGAGTTCATGGTTCCACTGTGCTAATTCTAAACTCAAACAACCAAACACCTTTTTGACAGAAAAAAACATTCTACCACCTACTCAATAGCTGTAATATAAATCATCTGAATCTTTATCTATGAACAGAACATGAATAAGTGCAGGAACAAAGATGTCATAGTATCATTGATAATGAATGGAAACATTGTAGCAGCTGCAAATGAATTGCAAAAATGGTTGGCTGTTCATTACCTTTTGAAGGAGAACTACAAAACCTGGACAACCATACAAACCTGGAAATTTATCTAAAGATCCCAGAATGCTAATGGTAGGAAATGTCAAGAAAAAGTGGTGCCTTTCTGTGATTTCCAGTATTTCTTGACATCCTTTAGACCAACAGTACCCAAAAAATACCTGTGGTATTATGGTAATTCCACTTTTTCTCCCACAGAATTCAAGAAGTGTCAACATGTGAGAAAATGTAAAATTAAACACTATTCCTAACCTCAAAAGAGTTTTGTATTTGGCTCATTTGCGTTTCAGGGAAAAGCTCAAGTTAAATGGTATTTTCCATTAAATGTGCTGTTTATCTCTACTTATGACTTCTGTAGCATTCTCAATGCACTTTGTACCAGATGAACTTCTAGCATTGGTATCCTGCACAATTTGGATAAGCACATTGTGTTTTCTCAATTAATTTTCTCAAAATACAGTACAGAACAAAGCTACCTTTCTTACTTAGGTGATAACTTGGTGATGACCATCAGGTCTCTATCCATGTCTAAAGTCTAACAACTCCAAAGTTCTGACTCAGAAGTCTGGTAATAGAAACTAAACAATTTTGAATGTAGAGGATACAGAGTGAAATCCAGCACAGCCTCAAAATTAGTTATGTGTAAGTGCCACATGTTTATTAGGAGGCTTATGAAATCAATTTGGGCTCCAAGTTCTGCACATTCATGACTTGATGTCATCAAATCCCAAAAAGACCAGGTGAAGACTGGCTGAATGTGGAGCAATTGGAAAACTTCCATGAGATAGCATTGATGCCAGGATAAAATATAGGAAAGGTGGCATGTTAGCTAGAAAAAAACATATTAGTGATCTATGGGTTTGGGTTTATACTGTGCCAGTATAAGTATGGCAGTGAACCATTTGACATTGATACAAAAAAGAAAAATATATTTTATACAAAATTATAATCCAAACATCACTGTCACTAAATGTCTTTGACATACTAAGTAGGTAGACATGTTAGAAGATTAAAGAGACAAGAAAAGTAAGATAGATATATAAAACATAATGAATGATACCAGCAATGCCAAATGGGCTCTTATTTACTCCTCTTTTTAATTTACCTTGTGCCATAGTACAAGACGAGTAACTAAGGAAATGTGTAACAGTAAAACAGTGTGAATACTTTTAATAAAAATATTTTGCACATCTATAACACATTCCTTTGAATGATTTCAACCACTTTAATGAAGATAGACCACAGTTACACATTTGAGAAGACTAAATTACAAGTAGGTGATTTGCAAAGACCATACAGAAGTTTTATACTGTAGTGGAGCAGAGAACCTGTTTTCTTTAATTTCATTGCCTTCAGAAAATTTAGACTGGAACTATGTAGCCACAACAGGATGTTGTTAAAATAAGTGACATAGAACTTTTCTGTACCTATTAAGAATTTTATATGAATAATAAATAAGAAGGTAAGACTCGGTATATGTCCTTGTGCTAGCCTGTACATGATTTTACTCACATATATACCATAGAAAAAGAGGTAGGAAACCCCCTAAGGAAAGACATCCAAAGGGACCAAAACTATAGGATTAAGTACTTCATAATAGTGGCCATAAATAAAAGCTGTGTGGCTCACAAAAAAAAGTGTAATAGGCGTTTCTGCAACTATCAATAAATTCAGTATGTATAGACTACTGCACTGCGGAAGAGCGAGGCTGAAAATGATCCATCATGAATTCTCTTGAGTTAAAAGGAAAATGTTTCAGTTGGTTCCTTTTTCCCAAATACTAAAAAAATAAAAAAAAAGAAAAAAACCCCCAGAGATTGTTATCTTGTGGAAGCAAAATGAAAAAAACCCCAGCAATTCAATCTGGAAGCAATTTAGGTTTGGGTGACACAACATATGTTTCAAACTCAATTTAGAACCAATATTGTTGTTACTGGTAAAGAAGCAACTAAGGAAGAAATTAAAGTGTGTAATTAATGTTATAACGTTACATTAACACATAAATAATTTCTCTGGCAGATCATACAATTCACATGCATATTTTATTAAACTGTAAGAAATAATTTTCTGTGTGACCCTGATCTTCCTGCATGCTTTGAAGTTTGAAAGCCAGCAGTATAGCCTATAAGTTTAAAGAAATTTAGAAAGAATTGTGAAGTTAAAAGGTACTTTTGATGTTTGTTCTTTTGCTTCTATCACAAGGGCATTCAACACAGAAGTAGAAAACATTAATGCCTAAGAAATTTCCATGGCAATCATGCTCATTTAACTCTTTCTAATCACTTAGTACAAAAGGCAGGAGAGAGTTATTCATTTAGAAGGGGTGCAAAGATGTTTTGAGGATTTCCTATTTTATTGCCCACAGGTTCTTCTCTTACTGTCCTTGCACACACCTATAGGAGTTACCTCTTGCATCAAGTATAGGTACCTTTCCCTGCCCAATAAAACAGCAGCTTTTTCACGTCTCTGGAGGTCGGATTTAGAGAATGCCCTTTTGCCCTTGAAACACTGCTAGTGTCTGCTCACACAGAAATGTATCAGATCACCAGATAATATCCACTCTTTTGTCCAAATAGGCTCCTTATCCTCATCATCCAAACAACTGCATCTACGCACACATGGGCTACAATGGGACACATCAGTGTAGCATAATGGTGACATGTGGTGGCTGGTCAGAATTTTAGTTCTTTTTTTCAAAGTTGAAATATGAAATACCTTCCCTTTGCCTCACTCATTCCCACCATTCTTCAAGTCTCGTGGGAGCCAAGTCCATTTTCTGGCAGATAACTGAGGAAAAAGTGTAATTAAGCAATAAAGGAACACCAGCACTCCTGAAGTTCACAGGAATTTCCCAAAGGACAGACCTTAATTTTATTACTAGTAAAGCAGTATCTATTCAGAATATTTCTGACCAGTAGCACAACCATGTGTAAGTATACCATAGAGTAAATGCCTTGGTGGAAATATTTCATCTCCAAGTGTGGTAATGTCAAAACTTTGTAGCTAACTATATACTTGACTTTTCTGGTGGTTATTCGTGGAAGTATCCTACATTTTGAGCTCAGAAGGCAAATGCAACTAGTGAAGAAAAATGTTTCAAGGGGGGGGTTCCAGAGAGAAAAAAGTTAGGAATTAAAAAATGCCTCAGCAGAGGTTATAAACCAAGATTTACCCTTTCTCCCAAGCACAAATATTTCAAGCAGTCCCACCCGCATTGTATAATTAGGTGCAATTGCCCATTAAAATTGCAAAATCAGGACTTAAAGAGGTCATGGGTTATTCTTCTCTACACTGAACTCTATCAGGTACCTAAAGATAGCAAGAAACACACCCACACACTTTAAATAATCCCTACATGTATGTCATGTGAAATATCATGAGATTTTAAAAAGCACATTTAAATCAATTAGTCATAATTTCATAAAGCAGATTTCTCAGAAGTATTGATTTAAATTCCTGCTAAACTGTTAAATAAAATTACCTGGCCACCAAAGATGAGGTTTTAAGTCTCCCAGTTGGTGCAACAGTCTCTGTTTGCCAGCAGTATTGTAATAACTGAAAAGTTAACATCTCTGACTTCATAATTATTTGAATTTTAATGAACAAGATGAATTAAATCTTTCAGCTTAGCTGCTTATACTGTGAACCAGCCCAAGTTCCGGAAAGATAAGAAATAGATTGTGCTTATTCAACAGCTTTTCTGTGTGGAGAGAGAGAGAGAGGAAAAGCAGCCAGGTTTCTGTGGAATTTAAACTCATTATTAAAAAAAAAGATGATAACAGTAATTATGAATATGAGTTGTAGAATTAATTAGTGAGTTTGAGAACAGCTCCAAAATGAGAACACATCTCTTTTACCATGTCCAGGGACATGGTAAAGTGCTTTGTTGAAGTATGGCCTATCTGGATGTTCCTGCACATACGTGAGTGTGTGTGTGTGTGTGTGTATTTATATACACACATGCATCAGAATATAATTCCCTTGTAATCACACTGGTCCAAAAATACAAGTTGAAAGAGCATGAAAGAACACATAATTTCTGCCAGCTTTCATTCTTTTCTCCTTGTTGCTGAAGCTTTTATCACCCTCACTGGTATCTACATTTCACACAAAAAATATGGAACATCTTTTAAGTTTTTCCATTTCCCTCAGAATGAAAGGGATGGCGGTATGGCAGGGCAGTTTGCCAATAATGCTAGCAAACTAAATAGGAGATAAGTAGATGGTGAAGTTGTCTCACGTCCAGGCTGTAAATTCATTGTCAGAGTGGCAGATCTCCTAGCCAAAATCATCAAGACCTCTGCAAGCTGCAAAATGGAAGAATTAGTATTTCTATTGATCCTTTTTTTTTTTTTAATTCCACATTCTGCAATTAAAACACACAGGTGTCTCGTGTACATATATATGTACATACATGCAAACACATGTACAAAGACTCACCCTCTTCATCCACATGAATACTGTTCAGCATGAAAATTTACAACTTTAAGTGGGGGATTAGCATCTGCTTAGGGATTTATCCTCATTTCTATGCAAAAATTCCAATCAGACCTTAAGTAAGGAGTTATTGATGAGCTAGATACATTTGCAGATGTTTCTATTCTACACTATTCTTCCAGCATCGCGCTTTTTCATGTTAAACAGCAGGAGCAATGCTTTAAACAATAGGAAATGTAAGTCTCTACAGTCACGCTTCTTTAGCCTATGCACACTGCAATTTTTGGAGTCAGCTTTAGTATCTTTCTATGTTGCCTTTTTTCCTATTGCATATTTTTCTTCCTGTGAGATTTTTAGCGAGCTAAACACTGCAAAATGCCCTCCTTCCCCAGAATTATAAAATAGTCTCGGAAGGATAAAAGAGCCTCTCTGTCGCATACCTTTAAGTTTGAATATTTTGATTTCCTGTGTAATTTCAATTTCGCTGTGAATCAGAACCATCTACAGTAAACAGAAAGCGGAACTGGAGTTTGCTGATATTATGGTCTGCCAGGAACAGGAGCTGTTATTGCAAGTCTAAAGAATTTTATACCTCTCTGATAGCTTGTATACCATCTGAATCTTATTAAACTGCTTGTGCCTGACCTGGAGCCTGGAGCCTGAGCCTTTATATGTGGAGAACCTTAATGCTAATAAGAAAATAGGCTTTAATGAATCGCAGCTTCAAAAAGAAATAATATCAAACTTGAATGACTCCTTGGAAAGGATTTTGCTATCAGCATTGATTAACAAAATAAATAATATGCCAGCAAACCAACTGTGGTCTGCTCCGTTTGTTTGTTTCAGCCTCTCTCTTGGCTGCCTGACCAGCCTTTGAGCTTCTTTATCCTAAAATGTGTGCCACAGCCTGATGCCAAGAGTAACATCCCCATTCAGCTCACTGTGTGAAACACAGTAGTCAGTGTTAGAGCTACCTGGCAGGACTGAGATTGTATGTACAGTAAAATTATCAAGAATGTGAAGATCAGTGAATGAGAGAGAGCAGAGCTGCGAAATACAGGTTATGTGGCAGAGCTACGGAGACAACTGTTCCTTCCCTTGTCATAGAAAACATTCAGCCACTCCTTAGGTAAGGTGACATTAAAACTGTAATTTGCACTCTGATTAATGTCAGTGTAGTATTCTGATCTGCCCCAAAAGACGCAGAATTATATAAACAGCAATAGAGAAGACTCAGGAGATTTCCCAGCCCATAACTCTTTTCCAAAACTGGATCTACAATCCCTAAGCTAGCTCAGATAGAATGGCTGTCTAATATTTAAAATACTTAATGCAGGAAAGAATATATTTGTAAAGCTAAAGAAGATCAGTCAAACAGCTTCTGACTAACAGATCATTAAATAATAAACTTGATTGAAAATCTTGACATTTGTCTATCATAGCTTTGCCTCCTTTTGTTCACCAACTACTTGCTATTTACTCCCTGGAGGTTTCCATAGTTCATACTCCAGTTGTACTTAAAGGGTACAGGCAACAATTTTTCAGAATCATTTTTTATGGCAATAGACAACACGCAAGTCCTGATTTCTTAAGCTGACTGGAGTTCTATACATTGGTATCAATAAAATCATAAACCAGTTTAGGTGAGCTTTCACTGAGATCAAAAGAGAAATGGGATCAAAAGAGAAATGATCACTGATATTGTTGGGAGATGCATCTGTGTGTGTGTGTGTGTGTGTGTGTGTGTGTGTGAACACGTGTGTGTGTGCATGCGTCCAACCAGAGGAAACCCATGCATGGGTTACTGCTAGTGGGCTGACGTTGAAAAAGAAGGAAATGAGTTTCTATAGCTGCCGTGTAACTGTGATAACTCCTTAGCCTCAAGAAATAGTTACCAGTTTATCGCAAATCAGCCAGGGAACTGGACTGGATGGGCATCATTCCGGGCTGTACAGTTCCACTGGGGGACCTGATGGCAGTGGGAGCCCACAGATGACTTCAGGCAGCACCTGTGCAATCTCCCATCCACATCTTCTGACAGTCTCTCTCTGTCCTACGTATGGAAAGGAACAAGGAGAAAAGACTATGCATAAAAGCTGGCAGGACTGAAATAATTTTGACCCGGGAGCAGTAGGCTCCCAGCACGTCACTGTTATAAATGGCCAGCTACAAGGCTGTTAGACTTTCAAATGGATAAAAAAATACCTTTTTGGTCTGACAATCTTCATGCCCTTGAGCACTTTATTTTTTAATGACTGTTTGAAAATAAAGACTTTCAGTGTGTTCTCATCTGTATTTTATACTTCTGCTATTATGATGCTGCAGCAAAATAACAACACAGACTTGATTTTTAATCATCTCTAGGCTTTGCCTTTGTGTGAAGTGCAGATATAAATTATTTTGTAGTCCTGACATTTAATGGGAGTATGATATATCCATTCCGCACCCTCTAAATATAATGAGTTTGCTTTACGAGCCTAAATATTATTGTTATAGATTCTCCTGCTGTAAACCCCCTTGCCTCAGAAAAAAAGAAGCTGTGGTTCTGCCTTCTGCATCCCCAGCATCAGCAGGAGGGGATTAAGCCGCCCTCCCTGGGCCCCGGATCTGTGGTCAGCAGCAGCCAGGGCGCAGGCAGGAGCCAGGGCTGAGCTCGGAGGGTGGCAGAAGCACTGGGAGGGGTGCCAACTGGTCTCCCGGGAGGCTCAGCTGCTTACCCTGTCTGAGACATCAAGGGCTGAGGAGCAGGGGAAGACAAGATGGCATCCTGTGGGGAGAGGGAGGAAGGAAGGATCCATTGGGCATACTGGGTGGGAGAGGCAGCAAAAGGAGCATGTTGGAGCACCCAGTAATTTTGGTAAGTTTGGGAAGCCTTTATCCATTCTGGATCATAAGCAGTGAAAGCAAAGGCATGATGGTGACAGGGACAAGAGGAAAACAAAACCGCAGCACAGGCAGCTTTCTGTTAGATAGTAAATATCCCTTAATCACAACTTAATTGGCAGTCTGACTAGCAGCACTGGAGTCAGAATTCAGCTAGTGTGCTACAACTTTGGAGCCCTTGCTTTGTTTTCCAGACCAAACTCATATTTTTGTCAGCAAAGCAGCCAGATTGGCCTCAGATGTGTGACAGGATTATATTACTGAGAAAGAGGGTACAATTTTTACATAGTTATTTGCAGCCACAGTTCAATTTCTCCGTGCATTGCCACAATTTGATTATTTAAATGTCTCAGGAGACAACATATAAACCATTGGATAATCAAAGTTTTAGATAAAGAACATTTTATTTTCAATGTGAATTTTCAATTTAGAGATAGGAATAAACTGTGTGACCCAGAAAATGGATAGCAGGGACTCAGTGAGTCTTGAAGGCAGACTTAGGCTTTCAAAGTGGCTTATGGAGAACTTCTGACTATTCCTTCCCAGACACTTACACACAGTTGCAAAAACCCTAAACCACTGCCTTCTATCAGAGGCCTTTGTGACTCTCCACATTCATACTTCATTGAGGAAGTGGGGATTAAAAACGCCTCCTGGTAAAAGAGGTATAATCCTGATTTACATGCTATTTGTTCTCTTTATTATTTTTTTTTCCAAACGTGATATCCTTTTTGAAATTTTTGTTTCCAGTGTCTGCTTTACCCTCTAGCAAAGAAGGAGTGTCCTGGAGTGATTAGGTGAAGTGTGCCACAGCACTGCACGCCAGTGCTGGGCTGCATGGAGCTGGCTGTTACATCCTTCGCTGAATTATGCGACCACACACAGAATTGTGAGATGCTTTTGAACAAGAAAAAGGCACCTCTCCCTGCTACATACCTTTACATTTGGATTTCCTGTGTAATTACAGTTTAGCTGTGAATCAAAACCATCATCAGAGAACAGCAAGCAAACCTGGGGTTTCTGATGTGTTATGTTGTGCCAAGAATGAGAGCTCCTCTTGCATGTCTGAAGAGAGCTGTAGCCTTGCGACTGCACATATGAATCTTATTGCATTGGTTGTGACCCAGTGGAGAACCAAAGGTGATTTTCATGCAATGTCTCAAACATGAACCGTAAGACAGTGTCCTCGGCAACAAGCGTAGCGGCTCTTTTGTGGTACCCAGTGGTGGGGCCATCACTACCACCCTTCAATATTGTTACATTACACTGTAACTAACCAGTTCCTGTGAAAATTCACCTTAGCTATAGCTCAGCAGGGAAGCACTTAGCTCAGGAGCCTTAAATTTTCACTTTTAGCCACAAAGCACCCAGTGCAGTTAGTCTCAGCCATTTAGTGTTTTATGTCAGACTACCCTCATCCTGGAGCTCCATTGTTTATTAAACCAGGAGAGGAACAAAGCTTGCTTGGCTTGCTTCCCAACTTCCCACCTTAGCTGGGGGCAACTTCCCTTTCTGCTTCTGCTGCTGCACAAACATGGTAGAAACATCCCTTAGACCCTGCAGCTTGGATCTGATTCATTCCTATAGCATTCTCCCCTTGGGGAGCAAAGGTATTTGCTACCTTTTGTTTTTGCAGATGCAGCAAGATGATCGCCTGGTGCCATAGACCCTGACAACTTTCTGTGTGATAAAGTTGGAAAATACACATACTTGTTTTTTCTTTCTGCAATACATGCTGCTTTTCACATTCCTCTTTTCTTCCAGAAGCACAATTCGGCTAAAAACCAGTTTCCCACAACACTTCATAATGCCAGGGGACTGATGCCAACTCATCAGTTCTTAGCAAATAACTTCCTCCTGTCCATTTGCCAGACAAATTTCCCTCTAAAGACGTCTGGCTGCCCAGATGTACAAATTTCACACGGGGAGGTCTCAATGGGCTCAAAAGAAAGAGATAAAGATGAAAGGTTCCCTATTCTTCAGGTATCTGGCCCTTTCCTTCAAGAAAAGGTGTGTCTGCAGGGAATCCAGTGGGAGACCTTGCATCCAAAACATGCCATCACCTCTCTTCCATTCCATTCTGGGCAAGTCACTCCATATCTCTATCTTATTATTACCCTTTCTTACCAGACTTCACAGTAATGTTGTATTGCAACACTAATGCTGCAATACTAGAGCAACATTTCAGTGAAGCTCCACCAGATCAAAAGACAAATCAGCACAGAAACATTCCTCAGGGCATCTTTTACCTGGAAGTAAAGAGTTAATAAACAAGGATCCAACACTAAGCTACATATATAGCTCCTTTTCTCTGGTGTTCCGGAACATAACTTGGAATTATATATAAAGTTTGGATGAATCAGTTTCTCTTCTTAATGCAGGGTGGATGGATGTTGATGAAAAATTAAACTGGGCCTTTAGTAGGTGCCTTTTAAAACATACAAATTGTGTAGAAGATGGATTGCCTGTAATAAACTGGGTTTTATCCTGCTCTGAAAATGAATAAATTTCCAAATGGTTTTATGTGTGAAAGTTTTCTTCTTTTTATTCAAAATTTCTTTTTTTAATTGGTTATTTGAAAAAAAAAAAAAACCTGTAAAGGATGGAAACATAAAAATGCATTTAAAAATGTTAGAGTCCAAACTGAACCTGCAGTGAGAGCTGACAGCATGTGTTTAGCTCAGGCTGTGGTGCCTCTGCACTGCAGAGGTCTCACAGCAGAAAAACCTGCAGCAGTGCCAAGACACCAAAGGTGAGTTATGGATGGTATTTCAGTTTTCTCCATGAGCTCCCCTCCCATTACCATCAAAATTGTCTGTCTTCCCATTGCAGGACTGTCACTCAGTTCTTGTTTTGCTCTTTGCATTCGGACAAGGTGAACCAGCAAATTCCATGAATTCATGCTTTGCACATTCTAGAGACATTTGTACCTAGTGTTTGTATAAACTCAGCATCAGCGGTCTTTATTCCTCCCTGCTGAGATATTCCTAGCTTTAAATTAGCACACATCCATTCAGAGACGGCCTCAAGGGCACAGCATTCTCTATGTGAGTCTCTACAAGTTTTCAACCCCTTCTCTTGGCAATTGCATAAGAACATAGATACTACTCAATCAGACCGAGACCCTTCCTAACCCAAAGTCACACTTCCAGTGCTGACAATGCCAGGAGCTTCAAATAAAGGTTCAAACATGGGAAATTTGTAATGCACTTTCTCAGATTTGAAGTCCATACAAAACAGCTGGTTGAAATCTTTGGACACAAGGCATATGATCTCTCAGGCTCAGCTGAGTTCAATGGCTGATGAACACATTTAAATATGAGGTTTATAAGAGGTTCATCGTTTCAGTTCTCTACGGTTGAGATTTTTCTTTTTATTCTGGTAAATGTTTTCCCTTTTAGTATTTCTCTGTTTTCGTAGCATCAGCTATACCAGCAGCACATATTTCTGTTGGTCATTTGCTTATTAATGCAAAATACTTCCCTTAAAGTTTTTGTTTCCTATAGTTCTACTTGTCCTGGTTTCCAGCTGGGATAGAGTTATTTTTCAGAAGAAGCTGGGAGAGCACAGCCAGGACAGCTGACCCAAACTGGCCGAAGAGGTATCCCACACCTTTACATATATAAAGGGGGCTGGTTAGGGAGGAGGCATCACTGCTCAGGGGCGGGATGGGCATTGGTTCCAGGCAATGAGCAAATTGCATTGTGTATCACCCACTTTGTTTGTTATTTTATTAGTGGTGTTGATGTTATTTTCCTTTTCCTTTGCTGTCCAAATAAACTGTCCTTATCCCAACCCCGGAGTTTTACCTTTTTCTTCCGATTCTCCTCCCCATCCTACCAGGGGCGAGAAGTGAGCAAGTGGCTGAGTGGTGCTCAGCTGCCAGCTCTTGTACTTTTCACTCTAAATATAAATTCTGTTTCTCATTTGTTTTAGAGAATATATATAATTATTCTGTTTGCTACGGTCAGTTTAATTGTTTCTTCCTAAATAATTTCAATCTATTTTATTCCGCTGATCTGATGTGGGACCTCCTATGTTTCTAATAGCTCTTTTTCTCTACTTATAAAACCATTTTATCTGACCTACCTTTTCTGATCAGAAAAAAATAGAACTAGCCACATTAGGACATTTTTCAGATTACAGAAACTTTTAATGATCTCTTAGTGGAAACTCCAAGAGTTCTTTTGAGAGACGAGGCTAAAATTAATTTAAAGACCAACTATACACATAAGAAACTAAAAATATTCTTTTCAGTCTGTGCAATCTGAGTGTTGACTATATGGAAGTGTCTGCCATAGTACTGACAATTTAGTTATGAGTTTCTCAGCCTTCCATAATCCTGTCAAATTAAGTTATTTTGTGCCATACAAAAAGTGTCCCAGGTTTCCGTTCTCTTTTCCAAATGATAGAAAATGGCTTTATCCAAGGCAATCTCATAACTGACAAAATGCACTTTAACTGTGCATTAATACACTTGTTAGCTGTTCATATCCTTGACAATGGACCATGTTTCCAAACTAGCTAGTTACAAAACTATGCTTCTCATTTTATGATTAATTTTATTTTTCTAGCAAATTTTGAGTGATCTTATCAAAAGACTGTGAAAGTCCAGGTAACATTCATACACCAGTTTTGTTTCTCCTACTCAAGGAGCTGTAGTGCACAATTGCACACAGAAAACAGGATTGACCTTGCCATACTTATGCTGAAAATTCATATATCTTCATATCTTCATAGTGATTTATAACTATGTCCTCCAATTTATTTGGCAATTATATGGGTCTCCTGCTATAAATTCGATGATCATAAAATGGTTGTTGAAACCAACAAAAATACAAACTCCTCCATGCACCTGGGGAAGGACAATCCCATGTGCCCATACAGACTGGAAGCTGGAAAGCAGCTTTGCAGAAAAGGACCTACTAGGCATCTTGGTAGACACCACATTGAACATGAGCCACCAAGCACTGTTGCATCAAAGACTAAACCACATACTGGGTTGTATGAGAAGGATTTGAGTATTTAGGTCAAGGGAAGTGATTACTGGCTGGTGTTTAGCACTGATGAGGCCATATCTGGAATGCTGTGTCCAATTCTGGTCTCCCTGCTACAAGAAAGATATTGACAAGCTGGATTGAGTCTAGCACATGGCTGCCCAGACGGCTGGAGATCTCAAATTCAAGGTGCAAGAAGACACCCTGAGAACACAAGGTTTTGTTCTTCATTAAAAATAGCTGACTAAAGGAGCTCTTACTGCTGTCTTCAGCTACACAGTGGGAGGATAAAGAGGGTATAGAGTACATAGAGAAGACAGGGTTGTGTTCCCAGTGAAAGGATAAGGTGCGATGAACAAAATCTGCAGCAAAGGAAATTCTCACTAACTATGAGGTGTCACCCAATGCTATCTGTCACTGGGGACAGGTAGGTTCTTTTAAGGATCCTTGCTAGAATGAGAGCTGTCCACATGTTTGTATTATACTTAGAGCTATATTATTATATCAAGATTTTACTTATCAGCATAGCTTATTATTACACAGAATTTCTAGCAATTACATGGCTTTCCTATTATCTAGAATTTCAGTTACCTAGATTTTCAGTCACCTAGACTTTTCAGTTATCTGAAGCCTCTACAGGTGAGGTTAATAATTAGCATGCAACACAATAATCACAATCTAGGCTCTGTCTTTAAAAAGTACTAGTCACTCAGCTCTTGGAAGAAAACAACAGACATGGTGTCAGAGTACCCTAGCAGATGGTGAAGGTGATCGCCCTGAAACCTCCATCATGTTTTGGGCATTCCCTGTATCATACCAGGAAGCATGAAGTCCTGTCAGATCAGCTTAAAAACATTTTGGAAAGGCTGATGTATTTATGCCTCATAGTTCAATAATTTAGTGGATTCTGAAGAGGCTCCCAGATAATCAATATCCAGGAATTTTGGCATCAGGACACAGCAAGCTGTAGGTGGCAATGGCTGCTTATCTCCTCATCTCCATTGTCTCCTGACAACTTGCTGCTCTCACTTTGACATAATGGTGCTGCATCTCAGCATACATCAGGCCTTAGCATGAGTTGTGCTTTAGCCAAAATCTGAGGAAGAGTTGAGTAAACAGACCCAGGAGGCATCCCAGACCACTGGGACATCATGGATTTTGGCATCCATAATATCTCATGCACTGTTATGCTTCCCTGGTCCGTTACAGGTGTTACCACATGCTGGCAACAATGCTGCACCAGGTGTCAGGAGCATGGAGTACAAGGAGGAGGAAAGAAGATCACTGTGAGCAGACAATATCTGGAGATGCTGTGGGTTCTCCCTTGTTGGAGACATTCAACACACAACTGAACATGGCCCTGAGCAACCTCCTGTAATTCCAGAATTGTTTTCTGAAGTCTTGGACCAGAAGTCCCTTCCAAATGAGATTAGATTATTTTTTCAGTCCTAACTAAAGTTGGGATTTTTAAAATGTTATTTTATTTTTCATTTCAGTGCTACAGCAGCTATAATATTTTGTGGGGTTTTTTCACTCGTCCGGCTTCACAAAATCAACATTTCTAAAATGCCTGGGAAGATGGTGGTTCCCACATTGTTTTTTGCTGATAAGGAAGGGAGCAGGAGCGATTTGGCTGCTTTGATAAAAGCTCACAGACTTCCTGCTTTTAATAAAAAAATTATTTCCTGTTACTTGTTTTCTTCCATTAAACTTGTTTGCATCTTTCTTGTTTTCCAGAACATACCGTACTCTCACCACTTAGGCCCCTTTCTTTGGATTGACGTCCCACCTTCTCAAGCCACCTGAAAACTAGCACTGGTATTTAATCATGGAGGGGGTCAGGCTTCTTCCTCTTTCTTTCTTCTCTGTTCAGGGATAAATACGACTTCTGCTTCTCTGGCATATTCTGCTTAGCACATTTAACACCTGTTCTGGAAACTTGCACTTACCCACTTTTCATTACAGAAAAATGTAAATAATTTATTATTTTGCCTTTACTCCCCCAAGCTACTTTTCAAAAGCAGCCTGACACATGTTCACGTCCTTTTAGTTTGGTTTTGTGCAGGAACATACACATCTTACAGCAAGCCCCAATTCCCAATCCAATGCTGCAAAATGTCATAAAATTCCATTCCAATTTGGGGGTGGGTTTTTTTTTTTCCTTTGAGATTACAGCTCCTTCTGTCTCTAGGGCTCAGCTTTTAAGAATATATCCATTTTCCTTGAACAGTTGTACTTTAAATACAGTCTTTTTTCCTCTCTCTTTCTCTATCATGCCACATTGATTCTCCATACAATATAAGACAGTCATTCCTACCATTTATATCCATTCACTGTAAGGAACCAGAACTGTGTCACCTTGACCCAGATGCAGTCATTCCCCTGCCATTCTAGCTCAGAATGGTTCCTCACACTTCCTTGTTCCGATGCACCTCTGACCGCAAAGGGAAACAAACCCTTGTCCCAGGAAAAGGATGACTCTCCTACCAATTGCCAGAGTAAGCTACTGGAAAGACACAAGCAAGAACACGCAGTTGCACCATGTCCTTGCATTACATGACATTTCTCCTCAAATCACTTCTCCCTCCATTCTTCATTCTGGAAGCTGAATAATTATCATAACTTTCTTAGAGTTCCCAGAAAATCAAGGGCACTGTTTGCCAGGATACTCAGTCTTGGGTGGTATGTGACATGTATGAGTTGCTACAGCATATTTTCTGTGGACTGAACCTTCAGATGAAAGGAAATTAATCTATATACAGCAGAAAAAGACACTTTTTTTGGTCTCAGGAAACCTATGGAACAGATACAAATAAATCCAGTTCTTAAACGTCTTGTGAAGATTTCACTTTTATAATTATTCTTATGTGTTCTATGTAATTTTAATCTGATTTACTTCAAGATTCCACCTTTTTCCAAATCTGAATGGCTGTTACTGTAGCAAAAGATGTTGGGTCTGACAATGGAACCTAGATAGGTATAATGATATATTCATGTAGCAGTAAAGCATCACATTTATAAATAACTGGAGACAGACCAAGATTACAAAATTCACATGCAGAATTGTATTTGTCCTAAATTTAGGGGTTTCATATAGGATTTATGACCTGGCATGTCTGGTTGAAAGGGTTTCCTATACAGAGGGTTTATCAAATTCAGCAGTTGCATAAGATTTTTTTTTTTTTTAATTGAGAACAATGTCTGTCAGCAAACAACTCATCATAATAGATTTGTTTGCAAAAGTTACCATTTCATTCTCCTCTGCAGTCAGGTTATTTAGATTGTCTCAGACAGGAATATATTTCCTAATTGCAACTGTTCAGCAAATAAAATTGGGAGTATTTTAAGAGAAGACCTAACTTAATATTGAAATAGTTTCTAATTCTGCTTCAGATAACTTTGTTTCATCCCAGACTAGCAGCATTTTGTTAAAGTTTTTCAATTATGAACCTCAAATTGCATTCCTTGAGCACTTTTTTCCATTCTCTTTATATGTAATCCTTGACTTCCAAGCAAAAGTACACCACTTAAGAAACACGGTTATGGTTAAATACATAGTCAAAAATTAATGTCCACTTCTTTCACTTAGCTTTACTGCTTAATAGAAGAACCCAGAGGGATTTTGCAACAAGACAAATAATTCCATTTCTTTTTTAGATTTCATCTCATATTTGGTATCACATCAGTGCTTTTTTAAAATGAATATTATGGTCAAAATGTCTTCTCACTGGGGAAAAGCATTTTCTTAGAAAAATCCCAAAGAGGACAAGAAAGGTCATTTACTGGGTATAAATATCCATAAGAGATAAATATCTCTCTATATATATATATTTAGTTGGAGTATTTTTTTAGAGAAAAACCCACATTTTCCATGAAGTGTGTGCATTTGTTCACTGAGCACAGTGTGGTAATGATGAAACCCCATGTTAGTTCTGACTGATGATATTTGCACAGAGGAAAAGACATCATCTGTCAAAGTCAAATCTATCATGCCTTTTACTATATTTTATAGTTGGCTCTTATTCAACAAATAATCCAAAACATGCACAAAGAAAAGCTGGGAGCCAGCATAATGAAATACGATCTATTTTCAAGAAATGTTTTAGAATACCATTTGCAGTTATCCCATGTCAATGATTTATTGCTTGTTATTGCTTATGTGACTAACGATAAGCGTGATGAGTTGACACAAAATTTCACACTACTTACAGCTTGCATTGCTTGTTTTGTCACTCAGAAATATCCCTGGTTATTGTACCACTCACACAATAATTTATTTGCTGCACGTAATAATAGACTTAAAAGGAGACATTCCAGACAATTATTCTTTTTAGTGATAAGTCAAGGTTATTTTACTTGATCCAAAATAAAGAATTTCCTTGCTCAGAAATGATATATATGTGACCTGACCTAGAGCATACCAAGCCAGACAGCTGAATGATGCAAAGCAGACAATGGAGGCTACACATGGATTTGTACAGAAAAAGCTCCACTAAGACAAAAATGATGAAAGACAAAAACGTTTAAGATGTAGGTTCCCATTCGTTAATTTGCTGCACTGTTCTCAACTAATGTAACACAAAGTTTCCTAAACTGAGTTTTCCAAGTGAACAAATTGCATAAAATGCACTCATCTCTAGTGTGTAGCTATATAGCTATTATATTCATATATTACCTAAATATATATATATATTTAAGGCAACTGATCCTTAAATGCTGTTTAGGTATTAGAATTAGGTGGTACTTAGTTCAGCCAGAGCTGGTAAAATCACAGCTATGCTATAGGAACATACTGGGTCACTGTAGGTTAAAAAAAAGAGCCAAAGGAGCAATAAAACCAAGATATTTAGAAAGAATTACTTTTATGGAATGATTTAAAGAATTTTGCTTTGTTAGTCTAAGAAATAGATGACTAAGATGCACGAGAACAGTCTTCCAAGACAAGTGCTCTCTGAGTGCAGAAGGGGCAGGACCAGAACAAATTGGTTTATTTTGCTGTAAAGAAGATAAAAGTCAGATGCAATGGAAAACTTTATAAATCACAAAAGCAGGCAACAGTTGCAAGAGAAAAAACAGGAAGGTGGTGGCATCTGCTGTCTGGAAGTTCTTCAAGGGGAAATTAAAAAAACACAGGTTATTCTGGGATAAACCATAAATATCTTGACTCTGTGGAGCAGTTTGGAGTAGGTGATCTCAGTCAATGGTGTTAAAGCTAACTGTCTGTGTTTCAGTATTGCCAGCGAGGAGGAAAAACTTGCAAGCACAAGCACCAAGGTTGTCGTTAGAGGTGTCCAGGTGGCACATCAGTGCTGTCCCAGTTCAAGTCAGCAAGACAAGAGGGTCTGTGTCTGGCCAGACCTGAAGGCTACCCACTATGATGTCCTACCTCCAGACATCTTGCAACATCTGGAGAGATGTTAAGAGCCAGATAAACTGTCCATGTCCTCAGGGCACCAACAGGCCTGACTTACACTGCCCATGCTCTAGGCCTCCCCCCCTCACCACAGCCCAGGGCCCCGTATCAGTCCTCAAGGGCCATCAGTCCCTGCCTCAGCGATGCCATAGTAGGGCTAGTCTCCAGCTCCCCACAGCCCTGCTCTGCCTAGCACTGGGCTCCAATGAGCTCCCCATCCATGGCAACCCCTCATCTAAATGGTGCCCTAGCATGACCATGCAATGAGCAATGGTGGCACTTCCCCAGAACATTTCTTCATCTTTCAAGTATTTTATGTCTCAAAGACTTTTTCTGAGCAGTCATGGAGTTACAGAGTTGGGAACAAAGAACAGAGGATGTACTTGGAGGGGATGATACCTTTGGGAATCTGCAGCTAAATATTTGTAAGTTATGATTGATTACAGGCTAAACATGAGGTCGCTGTACAATGCTGCATCCAAAGGGCTCTTTGAGCCCTGGATAAAGAAAAAAGAGTTGGGAGTGAGGAAATCATCCTGCCTTTATGGGCAGCTCTGGCAAGATGAGTTCTGGAATACCAAGTTCATTTCTGCTATCTACATTAGAAAAACAGTGTCGAAACTTGGAGATGTTACAAAGAGAATCCACAAGAATAACTTGAGACTTTAAACTTACTGAGAATGTTTTAAAGAAGTCCATCTCTTTGGATTGTCAAAAGGAAGATGAAGGAGGTACCTGATATTATTCTGTACGTACTTACCAGATGTTAATAATGTGCTCCTTAGCCCGCCAAAGAAAAATGAATCAAAGACCAGCAGTTGAATCAGAACTAGGAAGAGGAAACATATTTTAATAGCTATGGGTGATTACTCCTTGAAAAAAGTCTGCCAAGAAAAATGAAGGATTCTACATTTCTTGGTGTCTCAAAATCAAAAAGGAAAGCCTTCCTATAAGATAAACCCAGGTAGACAGATACTTACAGAAGGTCTAAATGGGTCAAATTCTGCATTTTAATTATACGGTCTTTCAAAATACAAATTTATTGGGCCTTACTTTGTGCAGTTCTCAACAGGAAACATTCCACAAGGAATATTTTTCAATTCCCCTATTCATACTTTAACTTCAAAAAAAAGTCATGATCAGGTTTAAAGACCTCATAGAAAGAGCTAGTAAAGGACTGGAACAGCATGTTAAATTTACCTGTCAAACCTTGCAAGTAGTTATCAAAAGCAAATATCCTATATCTCCAACTCACATCAAATGACCAACTTTTCAGCTTATCAAAAAGTGGCAAGAAGTTGTCCCATATATAATTTGTAATTCCAACCCCCCATAATTGTCATCTGTGTAGATAAAAAATCTCTACAGACATATCAGGCAGACATAACTGGTAATGTCTTCCACTCTGGCTGTGTTTCCCCTAATGGAGCTAAAGCCAGTCCAGATGGAGGGCTGGAGGCTCTTCACTTTTTTGATTGAGCAACTTTTTCCTCTCTTTGATGTAGCTTGTAATACTGTGATGATTGCAATGCAAACCTTCTCTGAAATAAGTCACTAGGAGGCATTCAGGGTCAGCAGAAAAAGCTCAACCATGCATTTCACTCACTAGGTGTAAACATGTCACCATTTCTGCAGGCAGTTGGGAAAAACTGGTAGTTACTGAATTTTGTTTACCTTCTCATGGTCATTTGGCTGCAAAGTGTACAGGATGGTGTAGGTTGTTAGTAAATTGAATAGCATGGGGATACTGGACATGATCAGGCAGCTCATAACAGACCCCTCCACAGCATCAGCAGCATTACCCTCCCCTCTGAACTTGAAGCAAAGAATGTGTTCTGACACTTCTCTGCTCTCACACTGGAGCTCTGTGCAGAAAAAGAGCTCCTTTATATGGAGCAAAATATTTCCCTCCTCTTCCCTGCCTACCCTTTCCAAACATCCTGCACTCATCCATGACAGTGACACCTTGCTATCCACACCCCAGTCATAGGACTCCAAACTTTCCGAAAGTTGCCATGGAATGGAGGTGTGATAATAAACATTGGCATCAACTACAGGTATTTTTTCTAAGTAGAAGATACTCTCCAGAACCATAAAGGCTTTTTGTTTATCTTGAAATCACATGCAAACAAAAGTAGAGTAACAGTACAGTTATTCAAGTGAACACTGTGTATCTGGTTTTCTGCAGGCTCCTTAGGAACTCAACATAACATAGTAATCCCCAGCAGCAAAAGGTGCACATATAGCCCTGTTATATTAGTGATCAGGCTGAGAAAACAATTCTATATTCCTATAAAATTATAACCTATTTATCTTTATTCCATTCTGAGGAAAATGTTGGTGTTCATTTGCATTAATATTACTTAATTATAATCAAATCCATATATGTCTAACAAAGTAATTTTCTGGCTCTGCTGTGTTTAGGCACCAAAGGATTATACCTTTGGAGATACAGTAAAGAAGTTGCAATGTATAAAGTGTCTACTTTTCCAAGATGTTTCTTTGATAAAGCGCACACACAGACACTGCCAATCTCAAATATTTTCACAGAAGAAATGGACTCATTAGTGAAGTATTTCCAAAGCCATTGCTAAAAACTTTACCCAGATTCTTTGCGGTCTTTTTTCCCCCATATTAATCCCATCCTAAATGTGTATTGTTCATTGAATAAAAGAAGATAGAAGGGATAAAGAAAAATAAATTATTTGCAATATAAAAGTTACGAGTTTAATTTTGGAGGGGATTCCTCCAAAATTTAAACTGAGTTATAAATGCCTGGGGACCATGGACAGTCTGGTGATATTGTTACTCTTTCAAAAATGTACAGATTGGTGGTGAAATCCTAAGCAAAATGTGTATGTTTGCTGTATGAATGAAGACCACTTCTGAGGATTCAAATATAGCTATTAATTTCTGATTTTTCCCGTTATCATTTCAGTCCTGATGAGTCCCTGGTAATCTTTCTCCTCTTATGTTTAAGCTTTAGTAAGTGCTAGTCATGCAGTTATTTTTACTCCCTGTGGAGTTTATTCTTACCAGTATTGTTATGTAACATTTTGTAGTCCAACATGTCTTTTTTCCCCTAAGATTTTACTGAAAGGTAGCAAAAAGCACTGGAACCATAGCTTCTCACACCACAGCCCACCTTTCACCCACCCCCTCACTCCCATCCACAAAGAACAGTATAGATGTATGTTGAAATTACCTAAAGAGAAACCTAGTGACTTCCATGTATTATGACAATTCTTAAAAACACTGTTTTACCCTCTAGTCAGGGAAGCTTGCGAGATTAGAGTCATCATATCTTAAGAGATCACCCATGAAGTGATGATTCCCATGAAATGGGAATAAACTATGCAGTTCCCATTTCTAGCCAAGGGTTAAAGTCTTTACTGGTGTAACTCCAGTAGTTGTTCCTTTACAAAAATCAAGACAGTTAAAGAAATTGCAGACTTAATAAAATTGATGTTCACTGTGAGCTGATAAGTTAACAAACACATATTTAATTACAAAAATTGTTTGCAGTGAGGGTTGTTCTTGCACACCACTTCAATTCCCAGTCAGTACCTCACAAGTATATAAAAAATCCTCAACAATTTTAAAATTCAAAATGATTTATGTCGATTTTGGTTTGGGTGGCAACAAATTATGACTTCACTCAGCGAGAAAACATTTCCTGCTGCTATCTCTTAAAGACTGCCTGCAGTGTTTAACTATCAACTGCTAGAATCACACAGACTGGAAGGTGACCAATGGAATGTGTGAGGAGAGATTAGAATGAATTTTTGACGTGTGTTTTCATTTCATAAACTCTAGTCTCTGCAGCCACAAGTTTGTCATTTGTTATGTGTTTTTTTTCAAAGGCAGTTTTGTCTTATCTGATGTTGAAACTCTTCCATGAAGCTTTGAATGCTGAGGCATAAGAAAGAGAAATCAGTTGAAAATTTGTTCTTGTCTACCTCTGTGCTTGACATTTCTCCACTGATAAGGTATAGCTAAATATTGACTTTTTAGTTAAGTTCAGATTAGCTGTCTGGTCCATGAGCATTGATTGCAACCCATTATCTTTTCCCCATTTATGGGTCCCAGTGATTCAATGCAGAAAAAAAAAAAAAAGACAGAAAGAGAAAAAAAGAGAGAACACAGAAAAATCAATGGAATGGGAAAATGTGTAATTGGCTGTAAAGGTGTCATTAAATTTTGCTGGGAAAAAATAGAAATGCTATTGATGTTTACCTTTAAAAAGCTATCCTTTTTTCATTCTAACAGTCACCCTGTTCAACTCATTTTTGACCCATTCAAGGAAAATATCCAACCAAGATTGCCACTGGGACATAAAGCTGGGAAAGGTATAAAAGATTCCTCTATCACTAATTAAGCAAACACAAAATCTGGCATTAAATAAGCACTATTAGCGGTATTCCTCCGGAGGGGCTCAGTAGTACTGCCAATTCCATTTCATTATCCGAGCCCCCATCCCAATCCGGTAGAGTATATCAAAATAAGAGCAGATAAGGGAGCGGGGTGATGTAAGTATTTTAATTTTCAAACAGCCTTTGACAAAGTCCCTCCCAAGAGACAGTAGAGGAAACTAAGAGATCATGCAGTAAAAGGCAAAGTATGCTTATAGATAAGAAATTGGCTAGGAGAAAGAAAACAAATGGGAGGAATGAGTAGGAAAATTTCAGGTCCGTGAAAGTTGATCAGCAGGGAGCCTTGTGATTCTGCCTCAGAGAGGTGGAACAGAGGGGACATGGCAAGACAGCTTGTTACTTCAGCTGCCTAGGGATGTCCCTCTGGATGTTGCAGCCAGCTGGAAAAGATTAGAGCAGCCCATGGGTTCATTCTTGAAGCAGCTATTGCACGCTCATTTCACACCATTCAGTTAATCCCATCTAATTTCCAACTGTAGACAAGTATTTAACTTCACTAGAGCTGAACCTGGAATAGCACAAGTACCCTGGCTGCCCTGAGCAGGTAAGATGCCTGCTACCCTCAGGTGCCAGGAGGAGAGGAGGGAAAGGGTGACAGAGAAACATCTGGGTCAGGGAGACAGCATTAATGTTGGCAAAAGCTGTGTCTATTCCTCCAAGACTATAACCAGGCCTGACCTGAGCTAATAGGGTCAGCTAATTAGAGCATACATACTGACTTTTATAATTTGGACCCTGCTGGGAAGTGCAGACAAAGAGTTAGGTTTGAAATTTTAGGTCCAGCACATCACATCTCCATGTGACCTTGAGTCAATAAAGAAGACTCTCTAGGTACATGAAAAGAAGTTGCCCTCAGTGGAACAGAACTGTCTGATGCAAAGGGAAAAGAGCTCCTCTGACACTTGGGAGACACTATGGATTTAACAGTAAATTTAAGGATCCTTTCTGCTGTGAACTGTGCCAGCAGTGCCCAGTCTTGAATGAGGAACTACAGGTGTTATCCTGTGTTCCTCTTCTTCACTGTGCCTGGTACCCAGTTCACATTTCAAATCCTATGTCTGTAGGTGTATCGCAACAATGATAGTTCACTTATATGAATTCAGTTAAATATTTTATGTGGCTTATTTATTTCAAATACTAGCACCTGCTAAAAAACAACTCATCTAGAGGCACGATTTTCTCTTCTCGGTTTTGATTCAGAGCAGTAAAGGGAAGGGAACCTCAGCATTATAGGCTTCATCATGTCATTTGGTAGAGCAGAGCAGAGCGGACGTGCCAGTACTTCAACCCTGAGTATGACGAAAATATGTCATGAGAACACCCAGCATGGATATGGGACAGCAAGTGTTGTTAAAAATTCCTCAGGTGACATGCAATGCAAACATGATGAAAATATGAAAGCCAGGTGTGTGTCTTTGAATTTTACTTAAGGACTCTGTCCTTTAGATTTTCTTAATTGCCAGCACACCACATCTTCCACAGAAAGAACTTGCACTATTTCAGTTTTAATAACAGCTTTTTCTATTACTATAGCACAAATGTCAGCAAAAATCTCTGAAACTTGAAAAATAACTGATTGCATAAAGTAATTTCTCCTGTTCAAAAGCAAAAGTTGCACTTACTCAAAGTTTCAGATTGATGCATATTTAAAAACTAAATTTTAAATCCTTAGAAAGATATTCACATCAGCAATGCTGGTAGACTCTTAACATGCACCTACAGTCCTAGAAATGAATGCTGTGACCTCATGCTATACCACAGGTCCAGCTGGGTTTGAGCTAAGTCAGTCTGTGGGTGGGAAACCTGAGTGGAGTTTTAGGAAGTAGTATTAATGATTTAGAGTCTATTTACCCTGCAAATTTTGCAAAGGTTGCAGTACAGTTCATTATTTTCAGAAAGCACAAATAAAATTTTAACATTGCTCCTGAAAAAGGATGCAGGAGAACTGTCAGCCTCTAACTACAATCACTCTGTGACACTAGAAATAAGTGGCATAATTAGAACAAGATGGTGACATCTTACATGAAGAGATGCATTGATGCCAAAAGTCTTAATTTTGGTGTGACTATCTACATCATGCAAAGCTTTTTTTTAGCAGTTGGTCCACCCTGGTTACTGTGCATATGTTCGCGTATGGCCAGGACTTCTCGGGCCAGAGTAACTTTACCCTCCAGAAAGACTCTACAGTTCTCCCCTAGTAATGAATTGTGTCGGGATTTGTCAAGTGTTCTGAGCATAAGGAGGGTGGGTTGTGGAAAAGAATGGTAGAATTATTAGTATGCAAGTGATCCAGCCAGCATCTGGCTTGGGAGACAGTGAACTGAATGAACATGGCATCCTCTTATCACTATTCCTGTCTGAGTAAATAATCCTGAAATTACAGCATCACCAAAGTCAGGCGAGCTGTAATTATGTGTGTGTAGATAAGATGTAAAATCAAAGTGGAGTTCAAATTAACTCCAGAGTGAAGATCTGTGAAAGTTAAAAAGCCTAGATTCTTCTATTCATGAAAACTGAGGAACAGGGTGAAGAGGACGTACAGAAACAAGCTGCAAAATACGGTTTCATAAAACTGCATAAATCTCTAATATCTTTACAGTGATAGTTTAAAAAAATGAAGATTGGTTCCTCACAAGAATCATCTGAAAAATCCTGCATACCACAATGTGATCCACAGTTTCTCTTTCATACCTGTTGAACTTCCTTTAGGGGGAAATTAATGGGTCTTCTGATATCTCAAATGGAAGCTCACATGGCTATATTCAACTTGGCTACCATTCGCTTGGCTAGCATTAACCATCTTCAAACAACAACTAACAGGTCTAAGCTGGTCAGCTAGAAAGAACATCCCAAGGACAGCTCAATTCTTTGTAGGATAGATATCAACATAAATTGGAAGAGCTTTCCTCTGAAAGCGCTTAAATCCCTACCTTGATTATAAAGGACCCTAAAGCACTACATTGACTAGAAAACTAAAATTTATGTAGCTAAAATTAGATAAAATCCCATGATAGGTGGTTGTTCCAGACATTGTAATTGCTCTTCTCTCTTGACTGTATAGGATGCAATATTGTTATGGAAAGTGCTCTAATTGCAAACTTTGTGCCTATAGGAGTCAGGTACTAAAGATTTTCCTTTCAATCTTTATTTTTCTTAAACCTATTCCTTTATGGGAAGGAAAGAAGAAGGGATTGAAAGGAGAAAAGAAGGAAAATGTAAAGAAGGAGATAAGTTAGTAAGGAAGAGGCTGGTGGAAAACTTTCATTTCAAGTATTTCCCCTTTTTCAGGGTGAACAGAAGTCTTATCTGCTCTAGGTACCTCATTCTGCCCCCTTTCCTCTTATTTTTGCATTGATTGTAGAAAAAAAAGGTCAGAAAATGTGGCCTGAACCTGGAATGAAACAAAATTATATTACTTCATTCCATATATACTTTAAATGGCTGTATTTTGCACAAATCTGAATGCAATCAACTTTTAGCTGTATTTTTAAAAATCCATTTTAAAATTGCCATTTTCTAGCACCCTATTAGTCGACTGATGTTTTCAATTACCTTTCCTCTATGACCACTAAAAGCTCAGTAAAGGGCTTGCTGATGCTAACAGAAATCTTTCAGGTTGGCACAAAAACACTTTTCAATGAAACCCTAAAGGCATTATTTTTATCAGTATTTGTCAAGTTCAGCTCAAGATATTAAAATTAAATGAGAGAACTCCAGGTCTTCAAGGCACTAACTTGAATAAATACCAGAAAATTAAATGAAATTCAGTCATGTCTCCAGCAATTCCACTCAAGCCAGTGGCATTTCAAAGGTTTCAGATAAAAAGGGAATTTGTCCCAGTCACTGTTTTGCAGTCAATTTACACTCAGAGTTCATTGACTTCAGTGGAAATTCCACCATGATAACCATGACAGAGCTGGGAATGATTATGTACAGTTAAGATATAAAGAGTTAATGAGGCATGCACAAATCAGTTCAATATGTTGAATATTCTCTCAGGACTTCTGGTTAGATAATAACTTAAGTAGATTAAGAGTTATAAACAGGAATCTTCTTTGTCTCTATCTTCTAATTAAATAATGACTAACCTACACTAGGAACATAGTGATCTACAAAGTTAATCAAAAGACAATTTAAAGAATAAATAAAATTCTAGAGATGTTTTCCCACAAAAAGTGTTTGCCCTCTTGTCCTGCATTTTTCCAGTCTTAACTATAGCAATCTTGTTCAGAAATATGTGGAGCAGACAATCATGTATTTACTGTCACTTCTCATTTATTTATGGTCAATATACTGACATAAACATTTCAGAATTGTCAGCAATTACTAGAGATAATTCACATTACATATATACTCCCAAATTGACACAGCATTGAGCAGTCTTTGAATTTTTTTTCCTATTTCTTTGAAGATAAAATATCACTGATTTTTGGAGCACAAGAAACAGCATGGATAATACTGTAAGGGACTGTTACACTGTCTCCCAGCACCAGCCTCCAGTGAGTTCTTTGGCAGCTGGGGAATTATTCTTAATGTCCTGGGCACTTCAGCCCATTCTGCCATGTAATAGCCCTTAACTTAAAAATACAACCTGGATCATCTCTCACTGGGTAATTAGTAGTGATAGTAATGGAAATGAATCACCTCTGGTAGAAGTGCATCGGTGAAAACTGATAAAGAATGTTACTTGGGATTTAATGCATAGTCTTATACCCCCAAAAGGACAAGGTGCTGGACAACTTTCAGGAGATGGCTGGTAGATGTTTTCCTGTTTCAGGCACTCACAATGAGCCTAACAGCTTTTTCATGCATTAACTCCCCAGGCAGTTCTAACTCAGGATTTCCAGAGACTTGCCATCACAGTGAGATGTGGAACGATTGTGCAGTTATCTAAACGGAGTGCTACCAAATTCAGCGATGTTCAGAGAATTGGAAAAGTGTCACTGTAAGGAGAAAAACAAAATTATTGAGACAGAAAAAAACACCAAATGCAGAAATAGCTCAGTTGTAATAATGTTATCAAAAAATATTGAGGCTGATCATAATAAATACAGTCATAAGAACCAGGGTGACATTCAACCCATCACAGGATTTTAAAAAAAAGTAGTCAGGAGGAAGTAAGAATCATGAAAGATAAGGAACAGGAAAAACAGAACAAAGACCTGCTAATACTTGTTAGGGTAAAAAAGCCCAGCCTTTTGTGTTCTCATTGCCAGACACAGCTTTCAAGGAAAATTATGTGTTATATGTGATTTTTTTCCCCATCTTTCCTGTGACCATTATTACAGTCCTCCAATTGCTACCTTCTCTACTACCTGCCTTCTGTCTATATGATGATTAAGGACAGTGTGGTAGTCCCAGATCAGGAACTTGAGGAATTTAAACCCTAGTTATCCGAAAAGCAAAATTTCTCTCTACAGTACGCTGTAGGCTTCAGACAGTCCATGTGCATAACCTCTGTTAAGAAGAGATTGTAGAGTGGAGTAAGAACTTCAGCTTACCTGGAAATTTCAATCTAATTTCATACAATGAATAGTACAGGGCATCACTAGTTGAACTATTTGTGTTAGTGACCCTTTACCACATTGTAACCATTTTCCATTCCCACACCATCTCATGTGATTGTTCAAGACTCTTTATAAACTTGATGACCACATTTTCCCTTTCCCTAAGGACAGATTGGCTGTTGGTTCCCGCAGCACTCTAACGAGCACTATAATCCGGGAAACACTTAGAGACATACATTGAGCTGGCAGGGAAAAAAATCCCCATTGTGTAGAGGTGTTCTACAGCTTGAATGAGCTGCAGGCAGAAAGCTCAGCATCCCTGTGAGCCATTTGAAAAGCCATTTGAAGAACTACATATATCTAGAGGTTTTACCTCTGCCGGGTTTGGGAACAGCTCTTTCTTGGGAACAGCTCTGAATCTACTTTCAGCTCTATTTTTCCAAAGAACTGCAATGATAAATAGGAATAGCAAGTGGAGTAGTATACCAGGATTGACCAAACTATCTCATCCATAGTGTTGGCTTTAATCTGATTTTTTTTTTAAAGTTAAAGGAAGCAAGTTATATTTTGCAACAGTCTTGTGAACCATCAGAAAACAACCAATTGGTGAATTTCTTCCTGTGGTAGTTCAGCTCCAACCAGCGACCAAGCACCACAAACCACTCGCTCACTCCCAAAGGAGAAACAGACAGAAACTCCTTGGGTTGGGATAAGGATAGTATACTAACAAAAATCACTGTGAAAGGGGAATAATAACAGCCCATGGCAAATTTCACTTACACCAGTGATAACCCAGAGTACCCTACCAACCCGACCGTAACACAAAGTGCTGCACCGCACGAGGACCAACCCAACACCCCAGCCACACTCAGACTGTCCTCGTGGCACCCAGGAGCCCTCCTCCCCAACCAGCCCCATTTATGGGGAAGTGATGTCAGGTGGTGTGGAAAACAGCCTGGGCTAACTCAGCTCCCCTGTGCTGGATGCTTGGGGAGGTTAACTCTGGCCTGTCCAGAACCAGGACGTTTCCTAAACCAATATATTTTTGAAAAGTAAAAGAAAATGTGTGTTCATGAAACTACAAGCTTTGAGAGTACCTTGCTTTCATACTTGCTCTGCTATACCTTCTTCCCATCTGTCCAAAGACTTCTCAAGCTGTATCCACCCTAATTTGTGTGTTAACATTTGCCGTTTCAAAAATGTCTAGTAAAATTGAAAATAAGTTTGTGTTACTGCAGACGGATTTCTGGTTACAACTTCTCATTTTGTAACAGTGGGTACTTTAAATAAAATCTAGCATGTTTCTGAACTTTAAAATCCTTATCTTTTTTCTGGAATGAAATAAAAAGCTGCACAGAGGAAAAGAATCTGGGGGTGTAGGTTGAGACTGAACATGGGTGTGCCCAGATTGTCAAGAAGGCCAACAGTATCCTGGCTTGTGCCAAGAATAGTGCAGCCAGCAGGACCAGGGAGGTGATCATCCCCCTGTACTCAGCTGTGGTGAGGCCACACCTGGAATACTGTGTTCAGTTTTGGGCCCCTCACTCCAAGAAAGACATTGAGGCCCTGGAGCGGGTACAGAGAAGGGCAAGAAAGCTGGTGAAGGGTCTAGAACACAAGTCTTATGAGGAGTGGGTGAGAGGACTGGGAATGTTTAGTCTGGAGGAGACTGAGGGGAGACCTTATTTGTCTCAACAACTAACTGAAAGGAGGTTGTGGTGAGCTGGGGGTCAGCCTCTTCTTGCAGGTAACTAGTGATAGCAGATGAGGCAATGGCTGCAAGTTGCACCATGGAGGTTCAGGTTAGAAATTAGGAGAAATTACTTCTCAGGAGGAGTGGTTAGGCTTTGGAATGGGTTGCCTAGGGAGGTGATGGAGTCACCATCCCTCGGGGTGTTCAAGGAAAGGTTGGATGAGGTACTTAGGGACATGGTTAGCCATATAGGTGGTAGAGGGACGGTTGGACTAGATGGTCTTGGAGGTGTTTTCCAACCTTACAGATTCTATGATTCTATGAAAAGTAAAGCTCTAAGCACTGTTATTCAATTGAGAGATTATATTATCTTGGATAAATACAAACAACATTTCTGAAAAGCAAGTCCCTCTCACATAGGCATGAATTGTTCTTGAAAGGTCCCTTTACCTACCACACATTGTGTCTCATAGAAGACACCCATCTCTCAAAAACAAAACTACATTCAAAGGTTTCAAGGCTGAAAATATCCCTTTCTTTTTTTCACCTGCAATTAACCAGCTAAGCAGTTGTTTTAGATTTGTGACACAAAAGTGAAGGCATTTTAGAACAGCCTTTTAATTCATAGGATTTAAAATATTTTAATAACTTCTTTTTACATAAAAAAGTTCTGTCAAGAATATTAGTGAGATAATCATGGACATTCACTGGTCTTTGGGACAACTTCTCAATCAGAGTGAGTTCACAGAACATGATTGTATCACTTCATGCTACGACATATTTTGTCCAATAATCTCAGTTCCTTGGTCTTCATGTACTTCTTTAGATGTTTGTACTTTAAAATCAAAAACTGAATGGCCATTGCAAATCTTTGTTGAAAGAATTTGTCAAACATTGGGCAACTGAAGATTAAAAATAAATATTAACTAAAAGAACCCTTTTACATGGAACCTTTTTACATGGTGCCATGGCACAGTTAGGGCAAGATATTTCTGCCCTGTTCTCTCTTCCTTGCAAATGACTTCATAGTTTTTCCATGGCTATCTCTTTTTTCTCATCTTCATTATTGTTTTTCACATGTGGGTCTTACCACTTTCTCTGTTCTATGAATGAAAGAAGGGAAAATATGTGTTTTCTTAAAAAAATTTTGTCGCATTTTTAATGCAAATTACAGCAAAAAGACCTTTATTAACACTCCATTATCTGAACTGAAAGTCTACAAGACTATGGTGTCTTGGTTTCAACTGGGATAGAGTTACTTTTCTTCCTAGCAGCTGGTACAGAGCTGTGTTTCAGATTTAAGATTAGAATAATGTTCATAACACACAGATGTTTTTAGTTGTTGCCAAGTAGTCAAGGATTATTCAGCTTTTCAGCTGGCCTGCCAGTAAGAGGGTGGAGGCCGTTCAAGAATCTGGGAGAGGACACAGCCAGGACAGCTAACATAAACTGACCACATAGACATGCCATACCATGTGACATCATGCTCAGTATATAGCTGGGGGAGTTGGCTGGGAGGCACCATGGGTCAAGAACCAGCTGAGCATCAGTTCTGGGTTGTGAGCAGCTGTCCTTTATATCCCTTATCTTGTATACTCTTTTATCATTGCTATTATAATGGCCAGCCTTTTCTGCCCTGTTAAACTATCCCAACCCACAAGCTTTACCTTTTGCTTTTTAATTCTCTCCTCCATCCCACTGTGGGGAGCAGGAGTAAAACAGCCATGTAGATGTTTTAGCTGCCTGTCAGCTTGAACCATGACACATAGCTATTGAAAGAATCTAGGACTCATGAGTGCTAGTTAACCATAGATCCAGCATAACTGTTACTGGGACAGTGCTGACGCAGAGCTCATAAGCTTGTCTTGAGGAAGTTGAGAGCTCATTCAGTCCATGTCAAAAATGCCCCTGCATAATGTGTTGCTGGGAGCAGATTCCTAAGCTACCTGCAGGTTTTGATGGAGAAATAGTTGTCAGGAAGCATCACACCAGCAATAGAAAAACATGTGCTGAGAAGTTAAAGCATGGAAATCTCCTAAGGACTGGGAAGGCTGAGAGTCCTGCAGAATATGTAATGTGGTCCCTGCTCCAAGAGGAGCTGGGGTACACCACTTGATCTGTGCTGGCACTGTGTCCTCAGTGCTGCGTAGGAAGCCACAATATAGAGGATATTGTGAAGAGGTGTGGAAGCAGGTCAGTAATAGCCAGCATGACATTCAGAAGGTCTGACACTGAGGAAGGAGGTACCAAATGGCTGCATCTCTGCTCATTGTTTCCAGCAGCTTGATTCTGCACAAAGGCACCCCAGAGCTACCAGGATGAAAAGTTGTCTGTGCTGGGTATAGAAGCAATATTACTGTCTCAAAAAACAATCTGGGCATGGGAGAGGTACATCCTCCTCCACATAGCTCTGTGCCTAAGTACCAAAATGAGACACCACTTTCAAATGCCTAGTCAGTGGGCAAAAGAAATGTTTTGTATAGACATTTCAAAGACGTGTCAGTGGTGTATGCTTTAGCTAAGTGCATCAAGAGCTACTATGTATTTTTATTAATTCATTATGGTTGATCTAGTTATATAGACTGGAAATGGCAATAGATTACCTCCTGGAGAGTATTTCATATGGGATTATGTTTAATGCTGAAATTCCTGTCAAACTCTTAACTTTTAAAATACTGATAACACAGTACATACTGTGCACTTTTTTGAACACTTGAGCAATGCATTCCTGGCAACACACTCAGAGTCTTAATAATCAAGATTGCATTTAGAGAAGCTTAATTTTTATGCTATTAATCTCTCCAGTGGTAAGAGTAATTATTCAGTATTCACCAAGAAGCAATCCCTTAACATGCACAGGGTGCCAGTATGCTAGCATGGTTTGAATGACCACATAATGAGAAGAAATGTTTCTCTCTCCTCAGCAAATTGTTATGCAGGTCCTTAAAAAGACTGTGAATTTTATTTGCTGGATATAAAATTCTCTCTGCTATAAAGATCATGTAATTTCTCTTTACCCCAAATGACCTCCAAAGCTTCCTATCTTCTTTAGTATAGTCTTTCAGGTCTCCCTTCCAAGACTACCTTTCCTTTTATGACTCTTTCTTTTTTTTTCACCATGGACCATTGTCCAGTACTAAATTCTGCTAAGGAATTTTACCATTATACCTATTTCTTGTTCTTCTTTTCTCATCTGAAGCCTTTTTAAACAACTCCTCCTGTGCATTGTGCAGCCCCCTTCAGGTGGGTAAGGCAGAAAGGCAGTATTTGAATAAAGTAGGAAGCACTGAATGCTAATGGCTTTTCTTTGTGTGAATGTTTCGATTTCCAGGAAGGAAAGATACCTTTTTTTACTGGCACTTTTCTTTGAAGATGTCTCTTCTAACCAATTAATACCTTCCATTGAAAAAGATGAATAATGGTGGAAGAATAAAAACGGTGTCTTAGATAATATGTCCTGTATCTGTGACTAAACCTACAGCCTAAAGGTTGTACATGTCTGTCTTATTAATCATGTATCCCACTGTTTCTTGTGTTTGTTTCCTTCTGTAGTCTCTTGTCTTATATTTTGATTCTTCTGAAGATAAAACTATCTATTTTTACTGTATCTGGTACAACCTAAGTCATGATTCAGGCTTGTAGCAAAGTCTGTAATGCATTTCATAAAATAATATAAAATAAGTAAGTACTAAGCTTGGAAAATATTACAACATGAGAACAGTCTGTATTGGTTTTGAGAATTTTCCCTCTGCACCTGATAGGCAAATGACTGGATACCCTGACTTGGATCTTTGTTCAGTCACTGTAAGTTTGAGAAGTCAGCTAACACACGCAGCTCAGGTAGGATAACTGTGGCCGCTCAGTCCTGACAGCCCATGGGATCTTTTCTCTCCTTCTGACATGTAACTTCAACAGGCAGCCATGGTAGCTGCTCCTTACTGCAGAGGCTGTCTGACTGCTGTTCCTCTCTCAATTTCTTACTCCTTCTGAATATATAGATTATTATTTTTATATATTCCACAATTATGATGGAATTAATTCAATTTCATTCCATAATTTAATGGCATTTTAGTTGTTATTCCATCAGTCCGGTTGGTCGATCTGTCTCCATATAAACTTTGACTATTCCTAATTCTTTTTCCCCATGTGTACTCAATTCCTTTACCACCTCTTTCAATTCCAACTTTATCAGAAATGTGAAGTCCTCCAGGACAGACGAACACATCTCCTCATCAAACACGAATGAGCTGTGTATGTAGCATACCTGGACTCTTCTCTTGATATTTTTAAGGGGCACAACATAATAAATAGGCCTATGAATCACATTTTGAAGATGCCAAATTCCTGCTGTTCAAATGTTCTTGAGGGCCTGAGGGTATACTGTCATATTTGCTTCAGGGTTTATGAAGATGGTGAGGAGCCAGGTTTTGAAAGAGGAATTATTAGCTGCAATGAGCCTGCCACCTCTGAGATGAACGTGAGTGATCCAGTAGGAGTCAATACCACATGCGCATTCTCTGGCTTCCTGGCGTCCAGCCAGACTCCGTGTCTCCTTTACAGAACAATGCAGCCTAGGATAATATAGTGTGAAAGGAAGACTCATGGCAGGCTCTGAAGAACTGAACCACCACAGCTGTAAATATTATCTTTGAGTCAAACAAGCACACATCATGCTTGGTGTAGGTGTGTTCTTTGGGTCTAAAGGCTGCACTGTCCTTGGAGAGAGCTCAGAGTTAGATTCCTTGTACTACAGCTATTACTAAGAAATATTTGTCTGTTTTGAAGAGATAGTGTATGAACTTGTATTATTTATTTTGATCCCCAGGAAAGAAAACTGTTACTGTTGATGCATCTTTATTCTGAGAATTTCTCTCCACCACTGGTGAGAAACACAAGTCTCCTTGGGCAGCTACCACCCCAGGCCATGTGCTGACCAGAGGAGCTGTCAGAGAATATGACTGCTGTCAGTAGCTCTCTTCATGCTTCACACCAGTTTACCATGTGAGGAGAGTGTTTGCTGGTAATCTGCACCTCAGCGAAGTTATGGAAAACCTTTTGCACAGTTTCCATTTGCAGAAGACAACTGCCTCCTCTGTCCCCCAGGCTGGCCTGGCTACCATCCTGCTTTCTCTTGAACCCCCTGAGCTTAACCCTTCCTTCTCCAGCACTCCAGTATTTATCTCACTTCATCCCTCATCAGCCTGCCTCTTTCAGCTCTCTCCACATAAACTTTGACTCTTCCCTGGACCTCGAAATCGTTAAGATTTTGTGGAGTGTGTATGCAGCTGTGTTCATGGTCAGCTCTGAGCTCTGCCTGACAGCCAGTAAGGCCAGGGTGAACATTAATGAGTAAGCAATGAGGAAACCATTGAGTGTGACCTTGAATCCTAAGCTAACATGACAGTATAAACACAGTCTCAGTTATTGCTCATATGCTCTCTGCCTGTCTGAACAATCTCTCTCTTTTTCTCTCAGGCTCCCCCATTCCCCCTCACCAAACTTTCATTGCTTCCTCCACCATTCCTCACTCTTACTGCGTGATTGAGGACCTTTTAAGCGAGTTGAATAGCAGTATTCAAACAGTACAGAAAAGCCACTAAAAGCACCTGGTCCTGAATGGACTCACATATGTCCATGCCAACAAAATTCAGAGTCTCTATTTGGATACCCAGAAGCCTCTAAAAATTTAAAATTAATCATTCAGCGATTCTTTAAAGTTTATTTCACTTCAGTTCTCAGTACTCACCTGTGTAAAAGAATTGTGAATTTCTGTCCCCAGTGTCATGATATTGTCCAGTCATCCTTCTATCTGAATAACTAACAGATTAATCAGCTCTGGTTCCCAAAAATATTGACACAAGTGACCTTTGCATACTCACCTATGCCAGAGACAAAGTTAAAATCCAGAAGATGCCTCAAATCCTACTTCACCTACTTACGGAGTGTAGAGGAAAGCCCTGTTATATGACATAGGTTTTAATTAAATAGTAATTAAGTAGGTTTCTGTGTCCTGCTTTGTCTTCACAAAGGGTGCCAAATTTCAACATATTCCCCAACCACTGCTATCACTCTTCATTCTGATAATTGTTTTGCAGACAGGAAATCCCATGATTTATTAAATTACTTTTTAATGAACACATAATAGCAACTAACAATAAATGAAACTAGAGAAGGCAGGAGGAGCCATAATCATAGCCATCAACTCAGGCTAAATGTGGCAATCCTGATGCTAATTTAATTTGAGATTTAAGAAAATTACAGAAACTGTATTATATTAATTTCTATTTCCACTGCCTCAGCAGTCAGTTAGATGGCATCATAACCAAAACATTTTTCTTGCCCCTTACGTATACTTCCTCCAGTAATTTACTTTACCATGCTATAGAGTATCTGAAGAAAACAAAAGTCAGAATGCCTATTAGGATTATAGAAGGTTGGTCTCAATTAGGACTTGTATATAGCCATATACATCTCTTTTCCTGCAGTTTTTCAAATAAATGAATTTTAAATATCTAGTTCTCCACAAAAACTTTAAACTTTCCACCTTTGTTCCCCAATAACCTTCTTAAACCTGTTTTTCACAGTGGACTACTTGTCCTACTTGATGGATCAGCAAGAGATGGAACATGAGGGAATAAATACACAGAGCAATAAAACAAGAAACCCAAACAGAAATTCTATCAAGTTCCTAACTGCATATTTGAGTTGTCATTTTTCGACACTTACTGTGTTTAAGGTCAAAACTTTTGTTTTCCTTTTTCATTCAAAAGTTGGTATTTTTCAGTCACCCCTAGTCCCATCCTGATAGTTTGACTCTTGTTAAAAACCTCTTGCCAGAGCTGCATGATTTCTTTCTATTTTCAACTTTGATTAATTACATAAGAAATCACAGAATCACAGAATTGTAGGGGTTGGAAGGGGCCTCAAGAGATCACCAGGTCCAACCCCCCTGCCAAAACAGGCTCCCTAGATCATACTGTACATATAGGTGTCCAGATGGGTCTTGAATATCTCCAGAGAAGGAGACTCCACCACCTCCCTGGGCAGCCTATTCCAGTGCCCTGTCACCCTCTGGGAAAAAGTTCCTCCGCATGTTGGTGCAGAACTTCCTGTGCTCCAATTTGTACCCATTGCCCCTTGTCCTGTCTCCCCTGACCAAAGAAAAGGGGCTGGCCAATTCCCCCTGCACCCCATACTTAAGATATTTATAAACATTGATTAGGTCCCTCCTCAGTTTTCTTTTCTCTAGACTGAACAGCCCCAGCTCTCTCAGCCTTTCCTCATAGTGGAGATTTTCCAACCCCTTAATCATCTTCGTAGCCCTTCTCTGGACTCTCTCAAGGAGATCCCTGTCCTTTTTATACCAGGGAGCCCAGAACTGGACACAATACTCCAGGTGGGGCCTGACCAGGGCAGAGTAGAGGGGGAGGATCACCTCCTTAGATCTGCTGGCCACACTCCTCCTGATGCATCCCAGGATCCCATTGGCTCTCTTAGCCATCAGGGCACACTGCTGACTCATAGCCAACCTGTCATCCACCAGGACCCCCAGGTCCTCCTCCACAGAGCTCTTCCCCCAGCCTGTACCGATACATGCAGTTGTTCCTCCCCAGGTGCAAGACTTTACACTTGCTTTTGTTGAATTTCATCAGGTTTCTCCCTGCCCAGCTCTCCAGCCTGTCCAGGTCTCGCTGGATGGCAGCGCAGTGTTCCTGCATGTCAGCCACCCCTCCCAGCTTTGTATCATCGGTGTACTTGCTGAGGGTGGATGCTATAGCCTCATGAAGGTCGTCAATGAAGATATTAAACAGGACCGGACCCAACACCGAGCCCTGGGGAACACCACTAGTCACAGGCCTCCATTCAGATTCTGCTCCACCGATCACGACTCTCTGAGCATGGTCCGACAGCCAGCCACCTCACTGTCCACTCATCTATCCCATGCTATCTCAGCTTTGTTATCAGGATGTCATGGGAGACAGTATCGAAAGCCTTGCTGAAGTCAAGGTAGATGACATCCACTGCTCTCCCTCCATCCACCCAGCTGGTGATGACATCATAGAAGGCTATGAGATTGGTTGAGCACAATTTTCCCTTGGTGAATCCATGCTGACTACTCCTCATGACCTTCTTCTCTTCCAGTTGCTTGGTGATGGCATCCAGAACAAGCTGTTCCATAACTTTTCCAGGGACAGAAGTGAGGCTGACTGGCCTATAGTTGCTAGGATCCTCCTTCTTGCCCTTTTTAAAGACTGGAGTGATATTGGCTATCCTCCAATTCTCAGGCACCATTCCTGTTCTCCAAGACCTGTCGAAGATGATAGAGAGCGGCTCCGCAATCACTTCCACCAGCTCCCTCAGCACATGTGGATGCATCCCATCTGGGCCCATGGATTTGTGTGCATTAATCCCTTTGTGCCGCTCCTGGACCTCCCCTACCTCAACTAGAGGGAAGCTCTTCGTTCCCCAAACACTCCTATTTTCATCCAGGATCTGTGACTCCCGAGGGGCCTTTGGAGTGAAGACCGAAGCAAAGAAGGCATTTAGTATCTGCACCTTTTCATCATCACCCATTACCAGGACACCTGCCTTATTCAGCAAGGGACCTACATTATCCTTGGTCATCCTCTTACTATTCACATACCTGAAAAAACTCTCTTTATTGCCCTTTATGTCCCTTGCCAGTTTCTTTTCCAGGTTGGCCTTCCTAGTCGCATCCCTACAGGCCCTGACAACATCCCTATATTCTTCCCAGGTGCTCAGACCCTGTTTCCACAGTTCATAAACCTTTTGCTTCCCTTTGAGTTTACTCATGAGCTCCCTGCTCATCCACACAGGTCTTCTGCCTCTCTTTCCCGATTTCTTACTCAAAGGGATGCACCTGTCCTGCACTTAAAAGAAGTGCTGTTTAAATATTACCCAGCTCTCACAGGTCCCCTTTCCTTCTAACAGCATAGCCCACGGGAGAGCTCCTAATAGGTTGCGGAGGAGATCAAAGTTAGCTCTTCCAAAATTCAGGGTAGCTATCCTGCTTTTTGGTTTGCTTCTTCCACCCAGGATTTTGAACTCTAACATTTCGTGGTCACTTTGTCCTAAGCTGCCCCCAACCTTCACCTCCCTAACAAGCCCATCCTTGTTAGTAAGAACAAGGTCTAGCACCCGCCCTCTCCTTGTAGGTTCCTGCACCATCTGTAGCAGGAAATTGTCTTCTAAACATTGCAGAAATTGTCTGGACTGCATACGACTGGCCGTATTGCTTGCCCAGCAAATATCTGGATAATTGAAGTCCCCCATAAGGACAAGCGCCTGGGATCTCGAGGCTACTTCTAGTTGCTTATAGAAAGCACTATCAGCCCGTTCCTCTTGATCAGGGGGTCTATAGTACACACCCTCAACAGCGTCACTCATACTAGCATGACCCTTGATTCTTACCCACAAGCACTCGACTGATGGTTCATCTTTCCCCAGGTGGAGCTCAATACATTCCAGCTGCTTTCTGACATAAAGAGCAACTCCTCCACCTCGCCTCCCTAGCCTGTCTTTACTGAAAAGCACATAGCCATCCATGACAGCGTGCCAGTCATCCAAGCTGTCCCACCACGTCTCCGTGATTGCAGTGAGATCGTAGCCGTGCAACTGCATGGAGATCTCGAATTCTTCCTGTTTGTTTCCCATGCTACGTGCAGCAGATGCAGGTATCTTCAACAGGTCACAGCGAGATTTCCGACAGGAGAAGGGCAATTGCAGCTCCACTGAGGAGTCCTCAGGACAATCCACAGAATTTTCCCTACTGTCACATATAACAACACCCCCAAGTCTGTCACTGTACCGCCGGCATTTACCTTCTTCCACCGCCGACTCGCGTTGTGTCTCCCGAAGCACTTGCCTGACCCCTTCCCCCTTCCCGATGCCCCCTTCCCACTTCCTAACTAGTTTAAAGACCGATCAATAAGCCCTGCCATCTCTTGGGCAAGGATTCACTTTCCCCTTTGGGTCAGGTGAGCCCCATCAGCAGTAATCATGCCAGGAGCAGAGTACACCTTCCCTTGGTCAAAAAACCCAAAAAACCAAAAAAACCAAATGCTGTAATCTTTCTAGACGCTCCACTATTCTGTGACAGACAGGGCTTATACTAGCTGTTCTTTTCAAAGTTCCATAATTTTAGTCAGTTTACAATTCTTTTTCCTCTCCTTTTACAAACCTGGCCACCTGTGACAAGCAGGAAGTGTAACTGGCCATTCAAAATATAGAAGGTTTTAGCATTTTGAGTAATGTGCTGCCATTTTTATAAGCTGAATACACAGAAAGACATGTCTAACTGTACCGTGGTTTAGTGGGTACACAAAAGAACCAGAACTAATCCTAGTTCTGATGAAGTGCAAGAATACCAGGGACAACAATCTAATGTAGCATTTGACAAGGTAGGTGGCCTACTGGATCAGGTGATACAAGTGAATTCTTTATTGAGAGGGGAAAGTAGAGGCAGGAAAACATAATCAACATTCATGAATGCATCTGGAGAAGGAGCAAGACACCTGCCATTTTGGAGGATGCAATGTAGGCAGGAGACTAGCATGAGGAGACAGGCAGAGATTTATATAATGGGACATCTATAAAGTTTATGTAAGTGATTCTCACATTTCAGTTGCTAGAAAACCATGTCTACAGCAAACATTTCCCAAGTGTCTGCAACGTCAAGCAGTTGGTATGGAAACTGAGATACCTAAAAGTATAATTTCAGAACACCACTGAATCAGAGCAAAGATTCTGTCAGCACTGTATCCTGCATCTGACAGGGATTAATACCACTTCATTAAAGGGGAGGGGAAAAAAAAAAGAAGAAAGACAACAGGTACAAAGTGACCTCTAACTACTACGTACTTCCTGCAAATAGTTGCTTGGGAGGAAGGCCTGCCTCAGACAGAGGAAAGTTAGCAGTGATTAATGGATCTGTATCTGATTCCCTTGTTAAATAGACTATTTTCTCTATGCTTTATGAATATCAACTTTTTAGTCTATCTTACCATAAGGACCAGATTCCAAAAATCACAACTCAGATGGAGACTTCCAAAGCACTTCCCCCATAAGAAGGGGTAGACTTGAGACCCTCTCTGAGCCTAAAGACATAAGAAGCATGGCCAAGTTACCTTCAAGTAAGGTAGTCTTACTATCTTAGAAGTAAGTCTGGTCACGGTACCTTCTCCTCTTCTGGATTGACGTATCTCTCGCTTCTCCAACTAAGTGAGCTCAAAATCTTCTGAAGCATACTCACATTAGCCAACTCCCTCTTCTGTCCCTACGTGACAGAAAAAATGGCCAAGTGACTGGAAGCTCGTGCTGAGCTATGAAGAGACAAGTGCTGCGTCAAAGAAGGAAATGAACACATAGTTTTATCTTTTTAACAAGTCATCCCTGCTATAGAAATAGCTAAAGTGAGTCCAGAATGGGAACATGCAGAGAGATAACAATCTCTTATGATTATACTTTTCCTGGGGGAACCAGTGAATCTATATATACACACTACACTACACTACGGCATGCCTGGAATAAGAACGTCCCAGACCCTTCACGCTGCACCACCACCCTCACAAACAAAGTGCTTGGATGTATACATATGGCACCTGGTTGAATTCAGTCTCCCTCCACTGCTGCCAGCAGAGAGTGCGCTGTGCCTAGTACAACTCTAAAAAGAGTCAGCTTCAAGTCAGAACCACTTCTCTGGGTGAAAAGTGAAGAGTCAAGTAACTATCTGAATCACAAACTCCACACTAATCATGATTTCCTGCTAAGTCATCTCTACTGCTAGCCTGCTGCAGGACATCAGTGACCTTCACATGTTAGCTGGCCATTCAAAGTCAATGATACAAGATCCAGCAAAAATAGAGAGAATAATCTGATAAAAATGGAAATAATTCTAAACTCATACTTTTTCTCCTAAATCAGGTGGGTTTTTTCATATTATCAGTCACAATTTTCACATGCAAACAAGTCTGACTCTATACAAACAAGCTTCATCACCTCCTTCAATCAGTGCTTTTAAAGCATTATAGCTCACCTCAGATTGTCTACTGCAGTTTCTAGATAGTGTTAAAAAGGCGATCCAAGCAGCATGCTCCGCTCTTTACTTTTTTACCCCTCCAGTGAAAATTTTGTCTTCTTTTTTTTTTTTCCTGAACTGAGCTTGAGGCTGTCAGACCGCTGAATGCTACACCAACCAGCATGACTTCCAACACCTCATAGGGAGCCATTTATGTCTGAGTTATTGTTTCAAAGCAAAACAGTGCTGTAAGTGAGTGGTGCCTAGGCTCCCCGCAAAGCCAGGCCACAGGACTTAACTCTTCTGCAGGCACATACATGAAGCACACACAGCAAGCAAAGCCTGCCTGTCTAAAAGGAATTATATTAATGACACATACCCCGATCAGCTAAGTTGGCCACACACAATATGAGTCTTCTACCTGCCATGTGTGAAGCATTTCACCTTGCCACGACTGATGTCATTGTGAAAGAACTTCCATATAAGCCGGGCATCACTATGGACCCAATGAACAACACTGGCACGCTGGTCCCAACCACTACATTTCTGAGGACCACAGCCTCTTCTGCTCCCTAGTCAGGTGACTTAACAACGATTTACAGACTGGGTATTGGACACCTTTTGCCTTAACTAGTATCTCTATTCTCACCAACATCAAGATTGGGACTTACTGAAAGAAAAAAATGATCATGTTCTTGTAGAATTTGCTTTTTGAGCACAGATGTATTCCCCCACCCTAGTGAGACGATCATATTCCACCTAGCAAAAGGCCTGCAAAAGTGAAGGTTATCTTCCCATCATGAGCTAGGAATAGAGTAGGATACGCATAGTAGGCAATGACAACAGCAACCAGAGGAGACAGAGATATTACACCTCGATCCAGAACACCTGCAAGCCCCATAGACTACAGATCTCATTTCTCCTTAGAACTTTGACTTTACCATGTGTCTGTACATAATTAAACACTTCTGATTTCAAATACCACAGTGTAATAATTGTTAGCCCATGCTAGATTCCTTTTATAGTAAGTAACCACCCTCAGATTTGGATAGTATTCTGAAAAATGGTAAGTTAAACAGTTTCAGCTATCTTTACAAATATAGTGAGAGGAAAAAAGAAATGACATTTACAAGCAAGGGAGAATTTCCTCTCCAATAATTCCAGGAAAGGCTATTCTTATGGAGGGATTATAACGCGAATAAGAAATGGTATAGACTTAACCCATTTTCATTACAGTCTTAAGACTGCAATTTTGTGGTTGTAATCTAATGTCATGCCTTTGCTATTAGTAGATTTTCTCCAGAGTCCAGACAGAAGTAGATGTGTTCAGAAAGACCTCAGGAATATCCTGTTTTCCTGGCACAGATTTAAAATACAATTCTCATTAGATTGGTGCTTCTTTTTTATATGCTTTGCCTTCGCAAGAAATGTTACCTTCGTGTTGAGACAGAAGTGCCCTTTAGATCCTACTGCCAGAAAGAAAACTGTCATTCATGTATCAAATGTTTACATCCACCTGCAAGTCTGATATTTAAATTTAACAGAGACAAAAGGAGTGCACCTTCATGTCCCCCTTATTCTTTATATCCAAAGTCAGCAGCAAGGATCCCTGTGATTTCAATGCAAGACTGGGTCATCAGAACATCAACTTTTGGAGACTGGGGGACAGGTCTTACTCTATACTCTGAATGGTGCCAAAAACAATAGTAATGCCAAGTAACCACTAAACACTAATAGCAATGAGGAAACAACATACAGTTGTCCTGGCTTTTATTTGGTATATTTAATAAAACAATATATTTCCACAGATTTAAGGCTGTCTCCAAAACAACCCAAAATGAGGAGGCAGCTCCATGTCAGAGGGAGCCCTGGAAGCTTACCCTGCTTTAGGAAAGCATGATGACTCTTAGCCCTGTATACAGAGGGCTACAATGGCTTCTCCTGGTCCTTAGAGAGTGCCAACCGCTTTCGCCTTCATTCCCATCCCCCTGCTACAGGGGACTGAAGGGATGGCCCTGCTGTCTGCCCCCTCACTTTGTCCTCAGTGGGACAATGGAAGGGGAGCAAGACTGGAACAAAGCCTGCACCTCGTACATATACAGCCCAATCTTCCACAAACTCCCGAGCAGATTTTCAAATGATCTGAGAGAGCAGTGTATCTGTTCAGTGCCAAGATGAATTTTGCCCCTTGCTGATCTATTTGTGGGTAGGATTTTTTGTTGCGTGTGACTTTTTATTATTCAAGCCAGTAGCAGATGGCTCACCAGTCTGATTTCATCTGGCAATTCCTCCGCTCCTGTATTGCCTTCATGGACCACTCCATAGCCACAGTATGGGGCAGTTTCAGAGCTTTCTGGTGCATAATTGTCACAGCTATTCAGAATCATAAAGTGAGATAGTGACAACAGCAAGTTATTTTAAGTTCTGGGCTTATTTCTATCCAAGGTTTTCTTCCACATTCAATTTCTTCCTAAGCTGTGAAGCATTCAAACTGCACTTTTCATATAGCTGAAAGCAGATTTGATTAATATGATTTCTTTGTGAAAATCTGAGAAGATTAAGGAGCAGTGATGTAGAGAACATATGCCCTTTCTCAACATGACATTCTCTAACATTACACAGAGGTCTGCAGATCCTTCCAGTCATTATATTGTTCCCACTAGTGGTATCTAAATAGAGAAAAATCTATCATCAGGAAAGAATCCCATTTTTTTCATATTATAGTTTCAATCTCACGTGCAGGTCAACAAGTCTGCAGCTGTGTATCGATTTCATTCTATAACTAGGCAGGAAAGGCCACATTTCAAGGGAACATTTGCAGATTGTTTTTCCTTTGAGTTACAGGGTCTTTTTGTGATGGTCCCCGAGAAAAAAATTTAGATTGGCCAGATGACTTCTATGCTCAGTGAAGCAAAATACCAAATAAATATGTTTACAGGCACGTCAGCTAGCCGTTCTTTCTCTGTGTACCCCAGAGTGTTACTAACCATGGAAACCCTTTCCGAAATCAGTGGGGGGAAAAATCAGTCCAGTATTGATTGAATATGTTTTCTCATCTGTCTCATGACCTTTTCCATCATATATAATTAGAAATGGAAAGGTCTTACTGCATGCTTGCAGTACCCTCCAGAATACAGATAGCATGTTTGGTTCAGTGCTGAGATACAATGAAGGTATGGTCCACAGATTCTAGGATATGGCAGTGCCAGTATTTGCTCCTCAAAATGGGGAATACAGACCATTTCATCACTTTCAGGCTGATGCAATATAGTATCAGTAATATCTTAACTGTTTTAGTGAAACATCTTCGATTGCATTGCACACTGTAGAGGATGCACATGGTTTGCAACCATGTACAGCACGGGAACACATCAAACCTGTCAATTGCAAGATACGGCCTTTGTTACTTGCTGCTGCAGGGACATTTTTGTGTGAAACAGCCAATGTGATCCGGTAACCAGTGGTTAAGGAGACGATTATGATGCCTGTTTCTAAAAGCATTTATATGAGTCCCTTGTGGTGAGTCAAGCTGCTGTTTCTGAAAGTCTAAAACCTCAAGCAGACATATTGACCATAGGCCCTTTACAAGGTTAGTGCACTAGCATTTCTGATTTTGACACCAACACGTCCTTGCTTTTGGCTGGATTTAGAAGTTTTCATGAATACCATTGTGAACTGACCCTGGCCCCATACATACATAAGGAATTGTAGCACAGAAACATATACCTTTCACAATGTAAAAAGCAGAGAAGTGAAATATATTTCAGTTTCAGTTACAGCTCTATTTCCACTTTGATGTAAAGATATTCAAGCAAAGTACCAGAAAAGCTATTATTGAAATTCAGTGTTTTGAGACGGGCACTTTCTTCCTGTATGGGGTAGGCTTGTAGCCCAGCAGAATGTGTTTGTTGGCTTGCTATTTGTAACTCCGGCACAAAACTGCTTAAGAGACTGATTAAAGATAGGTAAAATAGATCTTCAGTATTTAGGATGCTAGATTAGTTCAGATAATAAGCAGCTGTCACCCTCTTATGGTTGATTACTGGTATGTGTATGGTTTCCAATGGACAGTTGCCCATACTGCACAGGATACAGCTAAAATTGGCTCAGACCCAGAGGAGAAGCCACTGCAGAGTCCACACGATGGGTGGCTCAAGAGACCAACCTAGTATTTGAGACTGTTAGCCCCTTTAGACTTCTCTTCTGATAATCTACGTGAGTCCATAGCCTACAGGAGTGTGACATCTGACTGACAGTATCTGCCAATCCTGTGCCTTTCAAAAATCATACATACACACATACATACACACAAACAATTTTTGAGTTTTTTTACAACAGATGACATTTCTTCCTGACTTCAGATACCTTCTCAAACCTCTGAGGACTCTGCTTACGCGGTTTGTAAAATGCAAATACCTCCCACTCATCCAGACCATTTCAACGCCCTACTTTGCTTCCTGGGTGTTAAGAAGGCCCTGTTTCTCTTCTAAGAGAACAGCTTTATTGAAACACTATAAATAAGAGATTTCTACATTTAGTGGTATGCAGTTGCCTTGCTTGTGAATATATGCAATAGAATTTTTTTTGGTGACATTATAAGTTATTTCAGACATAACTGTGAACTGAAATGACATTTCACAACAGACTGTATACAGGTAGTTTTCTAGATAAAGTTCTTCAGATTGTTTTCACCAAAAATATTTCTGGATAATAATACAATAATATGAGTATTGTGTCAGATTGCCAGAAAAGAACACTTTTTCAGTGAGGACGAAATATGAATGAATGATGATTCATCAAACCAATAAAACCAAAAAAATCCCCCCAAACCCAGCAAAAAACCCCACCTGAAACACCCCTAATGTTCTTATAAATAAAAAAAGAAAAAAGAGAAAAGATGGCTCGCCAGCAAAATACATGATACAATGCCACCTTCTGGTTAAAGTGTGATGAAAAATATACCAGCTTTGTATTGAACATCGACTCATAGAATCACAGCATATGCTGAGTTGGAAGGGACCCATAAGGATCATCAAGTCCAACTCCTGGCTCCTCACAGAGCCAGCCAAGTCAGAGCATGGGTCTGAGTTCATCGTCCAGATGCTTCTTGAAGTCAACCAAGCTCGGTGTTGTAACCACTTCCCTGGGGAGCCTGTTCCCATGCCTAACCACACTCCCAGTAAAGAACCTCCTCCTAATATCCAACCTAAACCTCCCCCGTCACAGCTTCATGCTGTTCCCTTGGGTGCTGTCACTGGTCACCAAAGAGAGGAGGTCAGTGTCAGCCCCTTCTCTCCCCCCCATCAGGAAGCCATAGATCACAGTGAGATCTACCCCAGACCTTTTTATCTGTTCTCTCATAGAATCATAGAATGCTTTGGGTTGGGAGGGACCTCAAAGACCATCTAGTTCCAACCCCCTGCCCTGGGCAGAGGCACCCTCCACTAGACCAGGTTGCCCAAAGCCCCATCCAACCTGGCCTTGAACACTGCCAGGAAGGGGTCAGTCACAACTTCTCTGGGCAACCTGTGCCAGGGTCTCACCACCCTCATAGTAAAGAATTTCTTCCTAAAATCTAATTCAAACCTACTCTCTTTCAGCTTGAAGCCATTGCCCCTTGTCCTATCACTACTCATGTGCTTAACTGGATGACTTTGTGTATGTTTCACAATAACCATTGCTGACTGCTTGGACTAGTTTCTTTGCCAGATCACAGTATGTCCACCACTCTACTCCCTGGAACAGTCCAGCCTTGACTCAGTGCAGGTTTGCGTCCTAAGACAAGAATCTCTCCAGTTCATATGCTAACAATGGGGTTTGGCCTCCAATTTTAACACTCTCACTTTTCATAGACTATCTGATTTGTAAATAATGTTTCCTTGTTCAAAGATTAAATAACTTTTGCCACAAAAAATGTTTTAAAATTAGGTCTTTGTGAATTTTCTCCTGAGAGCCCCATGCATTATTGGAATCATATAGCTACAAACTCTTAACTCTGCAACATGCAGTGACATATTTATAACAGCTTGGAGATAAGATTTAAATATTTTCTAGTTTAACCAAAACAAGAATCATTTGCCACTGGGGAAGCCAGCAGCTCTCTGAGGACACATTCAATACCTCCCTTCTCTGGTGCTTTTGAATTGCCAAGCATTTTAAAATATGACAGTATCAAGGTAAAGATAGTGCTGTGCTGCTGCTTGTTAAAGTTAAGAGTTAGAAGAGAACCTGGACACACATAAATTTTCAAATTTTTGATCTCTCTGATATCTTTTAATCCAAGGCCAGGGTTTAGCTATTCCCTTACACTTTTGAGGAAACTCTAGGACTAACTTCAAAATGCTGAAGTTTCCCTAAAACCTTCACCTACACCAGGATCACTTTATAAGAAGGGCACCCCTCCCTTATGTATCAGTACCGTGTCCCATCCCAGGCTGCATGGTCCCATACCATACCATGGTCTCCCGAAATCCTCTCTATGGAGGCAAGCAAGGTGAGAAATCCAAAGGGGACTTGAGCATGATGAGTAAGGTTGGTGGTGTTTCCCACTTCTGATTTTCCAGCTCATTTAGAATCCCACTTGACTTTTCCGTATTCTCTGTGTGCACCATATGAAGAGGAGAGAGGTGTGCAGGAAAAGGCAACTGCCACTGCTCCAGAGAAGCAGCACAGGGAAGCTCCATGAATGCACCAGTATGACCCAGCCTGTGGTTATTGCAACATAATTCTACAGCTTTAGACTTATAAATATCAGAATTTTCCCTGACGGGTAGTAAATTCCTGAACAAGAATCTGAGCTCTTTATGTGATATGAGAATAAAGCTGATCAATGGAGAGAATTATTGTATTGTAAAACTACAGCAATGAGGGCACTGTGACAATTACTGGATATTTATTCAACTGATTTTCCTCAAGGAATTTTAATGAGGATTTCACACTCCATAACCACATGCTTCAGATTCTGTCAGTAAAAATGTTAAATGCTTCTGTTAAAGTAATGTGACTCTACTTTCACTGCACAACTCCTTGCAGGGGAATGATTTTAGTGAGATGTGAGCATGACCACTTTTTATCAGACATCCTGGGTATGTTTTCAATTACTTTATGTTGTGGCCGAGTCCTTCAGTGTGCCACTGAACCCAGAGGAAAATGACAATGCCAGCCACATAGCGCAACGGTTGTGGGAATTCCTTTGGCTTTCCATGTATACGTTTCCCAGTACTCTCCATGTAGCTGGCAGCAATATTATATGTAATGCACAGAGAATGCTTATGGTGGGATTAAAAGTGGCAAAATCCATCATTTTAATACAGAAATTTCCAAAGTTAAATTAATTTCTTTTCAGTTGTGGCCACCACATGTTACTGATTGTTATGATTACAGAAAAATTAATCCTTTGGCTCACAATGCCAAGATTTAATCTCATTGCTATGGCAGTGGAAACTGAGTAAGAAGAGAATCAATTAAGACTTTGAAAACTCAGCTTGTATTCTTGACTCTGCCACTGATCTACACCATGATTTTGACAGGCTTCATTTTTCTATGCTCCTCTTCAACTCCTGTCTTGCAGATTATAAGCAAAATTTTCAGAAAAGATTGTCTCTCAATATGTGCATCAACTATGCTTTGTTTAATGAAGTGCCAAATTCATTGAAGCCTCTAAGCTTAACTATACCATACATAATAACATAATAACCCATAATGCAAAGAAATCATCCTTCACAGACTGAAAATAAGACATTGTTAATCCAGATTGTCATTACTTTCCTGTGCTTCTGACATGGGCTGCTCTGCAGTTGTTCATGGATATGTCCCAGAATATGCAGACAACATGGTAGTGTTTAAAGTGCAAAATCTGAAAAAATCTTTCAGGTAATCTGCAGTAAATCATTCATTACTGTGGTCATTTAAGTATTTCCATGTATTTGGCATGGTCTGCTTTTTCTGCTTGGATGTTTAAGATAAATAATCACAAAAAAAGTAAGTAGAGCTGTGTGACCTCCTTGAACACAACAATATACATTTAGTATTAAGCAATTACTGTTTCCATAGATGCTTATGCCAGACCACTGCAATTTATGGCTCCATGAAGCAGAACTGAAATTTCAAGTTGGGGCTCTAAATTCATTCTTGCTGTAATTCTACAACATTTTATAAGATTATACCAGAAATTAGTATAGCTCAGCAACAGAAAATTACAATCTGCCACTTCGGACTTGGGATTGTGTTGTGAAAGGAAAATATCTTTCATACTGCAGACTTTAATGTCTCTCAGTCATAGTAACTAAAATCTTGATTGCACAGACATTTCATGCAAATGGCTCTTCCTCATTCAGTCAGTGTCACTGGTAGCAACTACATAACTCGTTAAAAACAACTCAAGGGAATAAAACCTGAAATATTTCTCCACACCAGCAATAAGCCATACCTTTTAACAAGGATATCAAGGAAGCATCAGGAACTAAAATGGGTGTGGTTGGTTGGTTGGTGTGAACTCAAAAGAATTGAAGAGAAAAAGAAAATTCTGAACTTTGTTAAGGGTTGAAAGGGAAATCACTATGACCAATAGTGAGGCCATTACAAATGAAAGAACTATGAAAAGCAAGAAGTATCAAAGTAGACAATGATTAAATATGGCAATATGCATTTTGGAGCAGTTACAAATAAATCTAAAACTAAGAGTAAACTTTCTGGTGTAAACTACAATGGGGGTTCAGAAGCTTTACGTGAATCCAGGCTCTCCAAATCTCTCTCTAGAAGCTGTTCTGTCTTTGCAGGGAAGCTCAGCACCCTGACAAAGACTGATAAACTCTAATGATAAATCTGGGTGCAGACCTAATGCAAATACAGACTACACACATCACAGAAAGCAGTATAGGTTAGAGACCTTTAAATTATAAGTTGTTTAGGACAGATATAGATTGTGCCTGCTTTCCTTTGGGAGGTAGCTGTCACTCTGTTGACACAATCAGTAATATAAGCGTTTTTAGGTATTGGTAACAAAAGCAAGTGTAAAGTCTTGCACCTGGGGAGGAACAACTGCATGTATCAGTACAGGCTGGGGGTTGACCTGCTGGAGAAGAGCTCTGTGGAGAAGGACCTGGGGGGCCTGGTTGACGACAGGTTGGCTATGAGCCAGCAGTGTGCCCTGGTGGCTAAGAGACCAATGGAATCCTGGGGTGCATCAGGAGGAGTGTGGCCAGCAGATCTAAGGAGGTGATTCTCCCCCTCTACTCTGCCCTGGTCAGGCCCCACCTGGAGTATTGTGTCCAGTTCTGGGCTCCCTGGTATAAAAAGGACAGGGATCTCCTTGAGAGAGTCCAAAGAAGGGCTACGAAGATGATTAAGGGGTTGGAAAATCTCCACTATGAGGAAAGGCTGAGAGAGCTGAGGCTGTTCAGCCTGGAGAAAAGAAGACTGAGGGGGCACCTAATCAATGTTTATAAATATCTTAAGTATGGGGTGCAGGGGGAATTGGCCAGCCCCGTTTCTTTGGTCAGTGGAGACAGGACAAGGGACAATGACTGCAAATTGGAGCACAGGAAGTTCTGCACCAACATGCGGAGGAACTTTTTCACAGTGAGGGTAACAGAGCACTGGAATAGGCTGCCCAGGGAGGTGGTGGAGTCTCCTTCTCTGGAAATATTCAAGACGCATCTGGATGCCTATCTGTGCAGTATGAGCTAGGGAGCCTGTTTTGGCAGGGGGGTTGGACCCAATGATCTCTTGAGGTACCTTCCAACCCCCACAATTCTGTGATTCTGTAGCTTAGGCAAATACCTCCAGCTTTTACTACAAGAAAAATACATGTTGCTACATTCCATGCATGGCATAGCAGAAGACAGGGGATCACCACTCTCTCTAGCTCTAAACACAATGATTGCTCTCATGCCTGAGAACAGGCAGGTGATGGGATGAAGTACTGCCTTACCTGCAGAGAGGGTGCAAAACACACACTTGGCCTGGGCATGACCCAAGGGACAGGGGCTGGAGACAGGACAGCAGGAGTGAAGCCACTATGTTATGCATCAGAAGAGAGTGGGTGCGATGTGTGCTATGCTATTTGGTCTTAGGGTGAAAGGTTTAGGCCTATTTTATGTACTAGCCAAGGGATTTTCTGGGAGCAAAAACCATCTCTAATTAGCAAAAACAATATACGGGCAGTAAACCAGTGCAGTATCCAGCCTACTGCAGTAACTGATATCTGCTGCTCCAAAGGAAGGTGAAAAAAGAAGACTGGGCTTAGTCAGAAGTACCATGCACTGCATGGGGAAGAGAGAGTCCTTGCTAATAATGTCTGTGGGGACTAACATGTTCCCCAGGTTTATGCCACCTCATGTACCTCCCAGGTATCTAGCTAGGAGAAAAGGGATGACAGCTCTGGCTCGTAGGGATTCATTTTCTCACAGGGAAGCTGCCTTCCCTTGCAGTTCTCCCTGAAATCAAATTTCAAATAAGCATGTGGGGAGCTCACTCCTCTGCATGGCCAAGTGAGATTAGAGGCAGCATTTCATTTGTGCGGTCCTTTTGGCAAGCGCCAACTGAAGTGATTAGACAAAAAGTCAGTTATTCTTCTGTTAAAATAAACTGCCTTTTTTGAAAAGGAATCAACGGAGCAAATTTTCCATGAAAAAAAAGTCATTAAATTTTACTTTAAAAGAATTTATCAGCACTGAAGGACTCAAAGAAAGAGAAGAATTAGGGAAGCCATAGCTAGTCAAAAAAAAAGAAGAAAAAAGAAGGGGAAAAAAGGGAAACTGCTTTCTTCTGAACGTTTTCCTTAAGCTGATGACATCAAAATGATCATGAAGAAGAAAGGGAAAATGTGGCATCTGCATTAATCAGCATTAAGCACTTAAAACAAGAAGCTTCAATAATGGCAAATTTAAATTTTTTAACTTCTCCTTTCTATCCTTTCTCATTGATATTCATGGAGCAGTAAACATTATTTGCAAACAAAGATAAAAACCAGTATTTACTCTTGCTGGAAAATGCAGCTATAACATGTCATGAATGCATTCAATTTAGTGTGCACCACTTTGTAAAACTTTCATAATATAACCCAAAGCAGAGCTACAGAAACAAGAACGTTCTTTTGGTCAGTCACTAAAGAAAAAGGAAAACAAAATGTAATGAGTTAAGTTTGAATGAAAAGAGAAATTTTATGCCTTTGGGAAAATTGGGGATTAATTTTCTATTATTATTTTTTAGTCTCAAATTAATCTATTTTGAAGCCTTTTACTTTTACAGGGAATCATTTTTAAACACCAAAAAGAAATTTATTTTGCAAATTTCAAAAATAAACATCCTAGCATTTCTACAGTGAAAGGGTTTTTTTTTGTTCAGAAAATTCAGAAATCAAATGCTTCTTTTTATGTAATTTCTGGTCTACTCTCAGTTCAGATGAATTTATTTGCTGATGATTCATATTTGCAAACAGTTTCAGTTGTCCTAAAAATCTGTTTTGTGCTATCAACCCAAAACATTTCACATAATCTCAGTAAAAACCAGGAGCTCCTTCCTGTTGGTTTGGAGTTCATTCTGCACCTGAACACTCAGGACATATTTTGAAAACGACTGTTTATTTGCTTGGTTTGGCTTGACTTTTCTTGGTTGAGTAAAACCAGGCCGAATTCCAGTAGATCCTGGAGTGACTTATGTGTTTGGCTGGAAACTCCTGAATGCCTTTCGACAGTTTCACACTGAGTGTTAAAATCTCTCAGCAGGTGAGAACGACTCTATGGTCAGGTCTATTGGCTCTGAGAGGCCCTAAACAAAGGAGAAGTTCATCCAGAGCTTCTTATAATACAGGCAAAACAGAAATTTACCACCCTAAATTTCAGGATTCAGAGCTGGGCTACACCTACCAGAGTCTGTCTGATGAGAAGTCAGCCCTTAAGGGGTGCTAGTAGAGTAGAGAAAATGGGGGAAAGACCACTGCAGGGAATACAAATCTCTGTTCCCAACACCACCAACTGCCCCAGGCACCTCAGCAGCAGCTATCAGGAGTTTCCAAGCTATGGCAGAAAGAAAGTGGGCATAGACGCATAAGGATTATCAGGATTATAAAGATCATAAAACCAAAAGACCATTTGGTTCATCATCCTGCAGTAGCCAAAAGTGGCTGAGTGTCCTAGCCGAAACCAGGTCACTGGGGAAGGATGCAAATGAAGACAAACATGCAGTAATGTTCCCCCAGCTTTTCACACTCCATGAGCTTCAAGATTTTCCAAGCCATAAATGACATCTTTGTGTTTTACAGCCTGTAATGGATTCTTCTCACATGCATTTACCTAGTCCTTTCTGAAGCCACATAAAGTCCTGGCATCCTCAGAATCCTGTGCTAGTGCCATCAACAATTTAACTACCATTTCTGCAAAAAAGCCTTGATTTTGTTCATCAAACCTTTTATTACATGCCCCTCCTTTGTGCTACCTCCTTTACACTACTCACAATGCATAGATACCTATTCTCTCCTCCGTCAGACATCTCTTTTCCTACTCAGGACATCAGGTTTATGCAGTCAATCCTCATCTGAAAGGTATTTCATAACTTTGGGCACCCTGTCACCCTTTTCTAGCTCTTTTTTATTCTTTTTCAGATGGAGGGGACAAAGCTGCATGTAGTCTTCAAGATATGCCCACCCCACAGACTTATGAAGTGCTATACTGATGCCTTCTATTTTATTTTCTCTCTCTTAATAATTCCAACTGTCAATTTGAGAGTCAACCCCACATGTATCAGTCTACATCTTCCAACATTGACTTATATATGCCATTTTATCATCCATTCAGGACATTAAGATCTCTCCAAAACTAGCTGAATTGCTAATTCTGTTTAAAAAAGCTATGACACCTGATTTTGTTGACTCCCTTAACCCGATCTGTGTCACAGAGCTCAGCAACAGTCTCTGTGGGTTTCCACTGCTGCATCAATCAGGGAAGCAAACCAATTACCTTTCTGGCTTCTTTTCCACCTCCAGACTTAACATTTAAACATACTAGGACCCTTCATTTTGTGCCACAGCACTTAATTTCCTGAAAAACATTTGATGAGAATCTCCTCAAAATCCTTCTGGAAAACCCAGTAGAATGTATCAACAGGATTTTCTCATCCAATGTTAATTGATTCCTTCAAAAAAAAAGTGTATTTTAAGAATAATTTCCTATATGAACACAATGCTTTTGTCCTACTCAGTAAATCTTGTGTAAGTATGTTCACTGGTTCAGTTCTTTATTATAGCAATTATATTATATATGTTCATTGGGTTCTATTCTTTATTATAACTACTACCAATTTGTTAAATTTAGATGTCAGGTTTACTAAGATTTATATATCCTCATCTCTCCCATTAAGCCTTTTTCTTTTTTCCCAATGTCATTTTCTTTTCATATGCACGGGGGAAATTTTAGAAGACTATACACCACAATTAATAGTTTATTCATTTCATAGTTAACTTTCTATATAACTGTAAGTATCTCATGCTCTTGATCTGTTACTATTTCTAGTTTAAAAAAAGTAACTATTTGTAACTGTTATTCTCCATTTTCTTTGAAGACCTCTTTTTTTCCAACACTTGGCTTTATAGCAGATAGTCAGAGATGTCCCATTAAAACATACTCTGAAGAAAGGATCCACCTTGCCTCTCACAGTGAATACAGCTTTAAATAAATAAGTAAATAAATACTTTTTTTCTGTTTTTATAACTGGATCATCTATTATTTCTTGCACACTGTCTCACATGTTTGATAAAGCATTTTAAAACTCTTCAGCAAAAAGCACAAAGATGGTCACCCCATTAACCAACTCAGCTGTGGTACTCTCTCATCTGTATTACTGTTTTAAATTAAAACAGGGGAAAAAAGGGTTGTATAAGATACTACTCAAAAAAAATTATTCCTTAATGTCTAATGATGATTGTGATTATGCTAATCTTGACTTCACAACATTTATTTCCATCACATCACAGCTATTTACATATAGCCACCACAGAGAGCACAAAGACAGGCCAACCTGCAAGAGAATATCCAGGCAGGATTTGTGGAGTGTGCAGTGCATTCTCCTCACTACCCTTCCTCTCTTCCTTCTTCAAGGAGATTACTGTCAATGGCCTGTCTTTGCTAGTCAGGCAAAACTCTTCTTTTTTATCTTTTTCACCTTCCCCAAGGCATCCGTGAACTCTGAACCACAATCTGGCCCCATTTGTTTTATTTACAAAATATGACAGGTCAGTATAAACATTCCCTGTCTCAGGCAAGCTCAGTTTATGATTTAAAATGGGGTAAAAGTTTAGATTAGATACTGCAGAATTTAACTTTGAAGTTGCCATATTTAAGTTAAACATTAGTGAAATAAGAATCCTTTATTTGAAGCAGGAGTTGATAAACAAAGCAAAAAGGAATAACAAAAGAGAGATTCAAATATGTGATGTCTACACATATTTGCTTAGACAAGAGTGCTTCCCATCACTTGGAGCCAAAGGCATTTCCATCTTCACTGAGGTTTTCACAGGAAAGAAACCTGGCTGTATGAGCTAAAACGATACATTTCCTAATCAAAACATTTTGGAGAATGAATCTAAAGGTGGTAAAAGTCCACTTGCCATATAGAGGCCAGACAGTGATGAGGAGTGGTATTATGTCTGACAGCGTAGCTTCTATGTAGCATAGACATAGAAATTACTAATACCTTCCATCAAAAGCAAGACTAACATACACTTGTGTAGGAAAAAGGTAGTTATCAACATGTGGCACACGTGGCTGTGCAACTTACCTTCCACTCACACACGAATGAGTGGGTCTTCTCTAAGAGGATAACAGCTTAACGGTGAAGGAAGGTGTTTTCCATTGTGGGCCAAAGTATACCCAAATTAGTCATTTATTATAAGGTCTAAGTTTTGGCTAAAAGTCAAGAGTAAGTGAAAATATTTTTAGCTTAAAACCTTTCAACAGAAAATGCTGATATATCCATAGAATAGTAAGATCTGTTAATTTTCACTTTTAAATAAAACCTTAGAAAAATATTTTGAAGATGTCAAAATATTTTGGGCAATTTTATCAATATATTTTTCGATTTCAAAATTAAAGTATTAAAAAGGAAAAAAAAAACCCAAACCACCACAAAACCTATAAGGTCAGAATTAAAAGAAAACATGGTAAACATATTGCAACATTTCAGCTAGTGCCATCTGACCACCCACTGAATTAGCTTTTCCTATTTAAAAATGCATTTTGATTTTCCGTTCTACATTTAGACAGGGAGACTCTTTGAAATAGTGGAAATTCTCACAGAACAGGCAAATTGATTCTCTTCCCAAGTCCAGTTGGGAAGTTAGTTCAGGATTGTCCATTGACCTGTGATATCTTTGGCCACAGATCAACACAGGATGTAGAGCAGAGAACATTTTTCTACCTGCAGTATTTTGAGGGGTAGAAACCCTTATAGAAGAATCTTGAAACCAAGTGTTGAGGTGATGCACACTGAAGCGTGCGTTGTTGTGTATTGACAGCAATCTGGTATATATCTTTAAATTTAGGAGCCAAAACCTGACCCTGTTGAACTGGATGTAAATTTTCTAGAAGGTTCAGCAAAACCTAGACTTGACCTCAAACTTCTACACAGAGGTAGCACTGGTTTGAGGGTTTCTATCAGCGACACATTTTTTATCACAGTATCCTATCTCACCTTCATCCCACTGCTGCTGCCCCTATGGTTACCATGCTGCCCCCTTGTTCACACCATGACATCATTTCCCTCTGAAATTGAGATTTGAGGTCAGGATTTTACTGATAACTTTCAAGGTTCTTCAAGCCTTGACCCCTCTGTTCTTGCATAACCTGGTCCACATTTTTGTTCCCTTTTGTAACCTACTTTCTGTTTCTCATTTATCTCTGCTCCTCCATCACTTTTCAAGTAGACTGTATCAAAATACAGTGCTTTTTGCACAGATGACCCCAGTGTGGTGGAACTCAGTTCCTCTTGATATCTACAGATTTGGGAGATAAATTCCCTCCCTGTACCTCTACAAGATTTCGATGGTCTGTCTCATAGGGCACAAAGTGTGGTCAAGGCCATGTGATACAGCTTTAATTCCCCCCAGACCTCCTCCCTCTTCAACTTTTAAAAGTTAAGGGCAGGCTGTGTAAAAGAATCAGAGCTCACAGCAGAATAATTGCAGTCATCTGAGACTCACACAAAGGTCATGTAGGTTAGTGTTTTTGAGGAATCATAGATAAGGCAGTGGCTGAGAGGGATTTGTGATCCAAGCCATTATTTCTGCTTAGTGTAATTTATGGGAGCATTTTAAACAAACTGTAATAGGAACAACCTTCCCTTTGATGGTTCCTTACTCTCAAGTTTATGAGTGTTCTGTGTGCAGTATTGGACAGCAAAGTTCCTATCCTTTTCTTTCCCTGAAAAGTATTTGTAGCCATTGTTACAGCCCAACTCTGCTACTGTGAGCTTTCTTCCCACATAAATAACCTTCAAGGCACCTCAAGTATGTTTAAGAATTAATTCCTCCTTGAACACACTGTCTTTTGAAAGAGCATGCTTTGATTTTGAGAGAAATATGAAGTAACTGGGAAAGTGATAGTTTCCACACTGTATTAATTTAGCTTAGAAAAATACCCTTGGTTTACTTACTTAATTTTGTATTTCAGAAAACCCTGAGAACAGTTGCACTGTTCACATGTTCCTCAAACTGTAAGAGGAAAAAAATGTCCTTTCATATTTTTCTTATGTACCTTTTTTTTTTTTTAATCACTGTTCCAGGTTAGTTTCATCTTGATTATTTATTTTAACAATTGCCACAGCAGTCAAGCACATTTCTTTACAAAGGTGTTTGTTACTGTAAATCATTGTGTTATAGTTGATTCTTAAACCAGGACTACAGTATGGTTAGCACTGAAGAAGGTTTGATCACGATTCTTCTCCAGGATTCTTTTTTAACTAACTTGATTTTTTATTTTTGTTAATTCAAGGCTTTAAAATTCATTAAAACAAAATCCCAATTGTATCTTGAAGGTGCTACTACTGTCCTTAGCCAAGCACAGTTTTCTGTATTTCTGACCAAAGTCCATAGAGAAAAGATTCCAATCTAGGTCAGGAATGAAGCATATACCTTGCGGGGCTACATTTTCTCTGAGCAGGAAATGGACACCCTGGTGTGTCTGAAGAACTTGACCAGATTAGCTTGGGGTTTTCTAAAAACAAACATAAAAAAAGAGTATGTCTGTGCTCTGACCTTAACTCCTCTTAGAAATAAGAGGGTGTTGCTCTTTCTGTCAGCGAATACTTCTCACCTGATGCCAGCTTGTCATCACATAAATCAACTTGAGAAGTCATTCCAGCTTGTCTGTAAAAACAGACAACTTTACCTCTCGCATTCAGATTTCTTGTAACACTGAAATTAATAGAAAGCAATCAATAGTAATCTATTTTGCAAAAAAAACCCCAGAATTCAAACCTCTGTTTCAGCATTTTCTGGAACTCAAGCAAAATAGTGCTTTCAAGGGTATATTTGGAAAATCAGCACTCTTTGGTTCTATTTACAGTTCACCTTTCCAGCTGTGCAGTGTCCTGACTTGTGTGTACCATTTCAGGGCAGTCAAACGTCCGCAGTGACACAACAAAGCTCAAACTTGCATTGAACTTTATCAATTTATAAAGTCTCACAGGCTCAGGTGGTTTGGGCTTTTCAAAGAACAGTTCAGTTAAGGCCTGCCTTGGCAAGAACAAAGACTTGATAAATGTTTATCTCTTCATACCACACTTCCCTCCTAAATTGACTGCCATGTCATCAAAAATGAGTAGGAATCCTAATGGGTGGAATTCAGAATAGTGACTATATCTAAAACATGTGGGGTTTTGCTAAAGGGAATGATTCTTCATCAATCCCTCACAGCAGGCTTTTAATTTACAGGCACAATTAAGCACTGATTCAAAAAATTTGTTTTCTCCATACTTTACAGACCTTTTCAACGATGCAGGCTTGTTGGGCTTGCTAACCAGCAAATATATGAGTTGTAAAGATTCCCAAGGAGCACAGCGTCCCACAGCATAAAGAATGGCTCCAGGAATTATTTTCCCCACTCTTTTCCAGATCTTCTGATGTGTAACAGATGGTCATTATTATTTCTCATTTTGGTTTCTATTCCTTTTATCTTTACCCAAAGTATTTCACCACCACATATTTGTACTGTCAGATTGCACCATGGTGGAATTATGCACACTTCTGGAATGTGGGATCATCTCTTCAGTTCTTCACCCTTCCGACCACTTCCAGATAAATCCTCACTTTTACTGATGCTTTTGAGAATCATCTTACAAACACCATAGTTTCTCATGCTCCCCAAATCACAGTCTCCATTGTTTAGAATAATATTCAGTTCTACTGTTTTTTCCTTACTTTTCATTTTTAGTAAAACAAATGCAAAATACTTATCATAGACAATGTCTTTTACCATAAGTTGGGTACCAGAAAGCACTTCAATCTGGACAAAAGGTATGACGTCACAGGACATGTTCATGTCACCACCAGGTTTATCAGTGTTTTGATATCTTGTTTTCTTCCTCCAGATGTGATCCTGCAGTGCTGAAGTTTTCAGACACATTGTTCAGGCTTTCATTTCTCTCATTATGGGATCATGACAGTCTCCTAGAGAAACTATCCTATCCATTTTCATAAGGGCCCTTAAACAGTAAAGGATGCCTTTCTATTATTATCACATAGCCCGATATAGATTTTAAAATTAATAGTACTACAGAAAAAAATTAATGAAATCTGACACCTATTCCTAAATCAAAAAAGCGTCAGCTGGCACTCAAATGTTTAAAAAGTTGGTCTCCATTTACACTGCTCTGCTATCCTGATGCAGGATTTTTTGTTGGACTCATTTGTTCAGTCTGGCTATGTTAAATTCACAAATTCCATCTCTATTCAAAAAGATCTTCCAGCGTAGACATGTTTTATATTATAGTCTATTCATAACTGTTAAATAAGATAATGCATTGCAGCACAAATATTCTCTATTCTCTATCATTTGCAATTACAGTACAAGTCCATTCATTCTGAGCAATAAAGAAAGAAACATTTCACTGAGATCTTACATTCTTCTGAAGATAAACATGTTTATCAAAATTCTTGCTATGGTTTGTGTTTGTGGGATGAGGTTAAAGAAATGACAGATTCACTTTGGAAAATATAGTTCTTCAGAATGTCTTACCCCACTTCTGATCCCAAGAGCTATGCCTTCTATGTGCTTTAAAAGATTTCTATATTAGCAACAGGAGCGTGAGTTTTAATTTGAACAAAACAGGTATTATAGGAGAAGCTACATATGAAAGCAGCAAGAAGCCTTTGAGATTCAAGAGGCCTTTATCATCTTCCTAAGGGGCCTGTTTAGCTCTGGCACAAAAAGTAATGCATACATATCTAGTCTTCTTTATTTTCATAAGAATAATTATTTCTTCCTGTTACAGTTTTCCTTCTGTTGCCACGGTCTCCCTAGTGCAGTTTAACCTCTTTGAAATATATAGTTAGAAAACATTGCTTACAACATTAATTTGAAAGAGGTACTCAACTTTCTTTGAAGGTGGCTTTAGTTCAATATATGCAGTATTTCTCCTGCATTAAGTTTTTTCCCAAATTTAGTTAGCTTCTTTTATCAAAGATGAGCAAAATTGCTGACAGTACAAGAAGCAGTAAAGACAAATGTGAAAAGGAACAGATCACAGATGACAGCTTGGGCTGTGGGTTATTGTAAATTGTGTACACTCCTGCTAGAAGTTATCTCTCTATCTAATATGCATCAGGACAGCCTTGCTACTCTGTCTTTACTTATGCAGTCCAAATGTCAATCTAGCTAGCACAATAAAGGGCCAAGATGGCTGGTAAAAAAAGGCATCCAGAAATGGTGTTGTTTTATGTGAAACTTAAGATTAAAAAAAGCCCTACACTTTTATCAGAGATGGCTGGATTCATTTGTGAATGTGATTAATCCCTCAGTTGAAGCTGGGAAGCTGTGAGCACAGTATATCAAGTGGCAATTCCTACACTCAGTGACCTCCTAACCAATTTATGCAGGGCCATGCAACTATAGGAAAGGCAAATATTATTTTTCCAAAGATGCCAGCCTTCTTTGCTCAGCTCGGGTTTGCAGAAAGGAACTCGTCATTTTCTCTTTCTTGTACTTCCTTCAGTAACACACAATGCTTCTGTAACTTAAAAATTCCCTCATTACTTTGATACTGATTGAAGCAGAATACAATCTGCTTTCCTTTTCCTCTAAAAAGCTGGCTTAGATCTGCCGCACAGAAAACAAACCATAAAAATGTGGTTTTGTCAGTTTTATGCAAGTAGACAGGACTTAAAGACATGTGGGGTTAAAGGTTGAAACACTTTCAATTCATCATCCAGCTCTAGTTTTCAAGTATTTGGCTGCTCAATTTTGCAAGCATAAGACAGCAATTATATGTGGAAATTGAGAAATTAGCACTCTTATCAAGCCCAAGTATTTGTATAAGGGCACAATTTTGGAAGAAAAAATAAAGCCATATTCAAGGTGTGTAAGGGGATACACAAGGACTGGAATACAGTTTTAAAGTATAGCTGCCAAAGACAGAATCTGTTCAATGTTTGCTGACCAGAACCCTTAAACGTGCATGTGGGAGGCAGTGGTTCTTAAAAAAAGCTCTTAAAATAGATAAGAATTCCTCCATAGCTTAACAGGGAGCTGACTTTGTTTCTTTGAATATGAGCATTTCTGAGAATTTCCAAAAATTATTATTATCCAGCTCTGTAGTGATATAAAGCAAGTGAAAAGCATGGAGCTCAGCATTCCATAAACATACATCTCAAGTACAGAAACTGTCAAATTGTGTTCGTTGTGAACAAATGTTAGGTTTTACTAAATTTAAAATCATAATCCTGACATAGGGTTAAATTTTCAGAAGGACAAATATGTTTTGTACTTATAAGAAATTGCTGCAGTTTTCCAAGTAGAAATTTGCACTACCCTGTTATTCCAGGACTGATCCTTCTTCCAAAAACCAAAAGTGAAAGAAGGGCTCACCTATTAATGGCGAGCTTGAAACTTACTCTTTTTTATTTCTATTTCTTCTTCTTTCAGTATCAGCTTTCTTACTCTTGTTCTTCTTACCCTTGATCCATAGGTCAAACTAACTTGAGAAGGTTAGCCCTTCCTCAGTAATTATGAATGAACACCACCACAAATGAATGATCTACAGGTTACAGCTCGTTCAGAGTTAAAGCCAGCAGGCCTGCAGAGAGGCCTATCCAGGGGCTCTCTGCATCCCCAGTGCACCGAAGCATAGATTCTGCTAAGAAAAATGCAGTGAATTTAGGGCAAGACCTTACAAGTTAGCCCCAAAATGCTTTCTGAAACCTAACAAGTTCTTCCTAAAGACAAAAAGACAGGAATATATTTATGAGCTAATTGTTTCTCTACTAATCTTCAAAACACCTGCTGTGGCCACATGGAACACAGGACTATGGCAATCATTTTAATATGACCTGCAAATCCTCAAGTCTTGTGATTCATTTTACCCAACTGAAAGACTTGACTTTGGATCAGAGAACTTTCTGTGTGATACGAATTTTTAGGTCTGACTCTCACTTTCCGAAAGTTAACTTCAGCCTGGAACTTGGGAAGTGATGAGAAGCCAGTGTCCATATTCTATCTCGTACTGTCTGTGCAATCCAGGAATCACAGATGTTGCTCCTGCGTTCTTTTTCATCATGATTATGACTCTCTGGTAAAAGAAAGGACGAAAAATATTGCTATACTGATTTGAGGAAAGGATAGTGAATTAAGTAGAAATAGCTACATTAAATCTGTTTCCAAAGTATCTGTGTACAGCTGACTGGGAAGAGCTTGCTTTGGCCTTCCAGTAAGTAAGACTTCCACAAAGACGTCATGTGCATGCTTTGAGGATTACAAAAAATATGTTGTAAGTTTACATATTAGAAATAGTATTCACTTAGGAGTGGGACTATGTCCCATTTTTTTATCAGCAGAAAGTCCCAATGTGGGAACCAGCTCTAGTTCTTTCATTTTAGGCAGCTCCCTAAGGAATATCATAAAAAGCAAACACCTGCCAATATTAACTGTGACTCCATTACACAAATTATACCAGCAAAAAAGTTTTCATTTCCTAGGATCCTGCAGAATGACAGAGGAAGGATTCCTCTAGAAAGGAAAATAAGCCAAGTATTTTTCAATTATCTAACAATGCTGCAATGAAGAATTGGGACAGTTTTCTGTGTTCAGAGAAAGGACAGGTAAGGCTGCTTTTAGCCTCTTATCAAAATTTCAACTGATTGCTGTGCTACAGAGCATGTCCCTAGACACATGTACTCCAAAATGTAAATTCAGGGACAGAAGCAGTATTCTACAAAAGGAAATAAAATTCCAATGCAATTTTGAATGAAGCAAATTCAAGTAGTAATATTACTCAAGTAGAACAGTAGTACCTGGAAAACATATGAGCAGTTTGGATACTCATCCTCCTAGACTCCTTTGAATTAACTTGCTGAGGAGGTAGCATGATTTTCTACAAGTAATTAACCTGGTAAAAACAAGAGGGGGGAGGAATTCTTTTAGCTCCTTGACCTGTTTTCTCAGCTACATATTTCATTATGCACGATGCCACCAAAAGAATATTTATTTTAGTCATCTTGGCTACCCTTTGATACTATGCAAGCAATTTTTATTCTGTCTATGCAATATAGAACCTATAGTAGTCCAGATTTTTGAAATGTGCCTCAACTCAGGGTCTAGTTATGTGAAGCAAAATCTCTTGCACTTGCCTGTTTTCATGTTAGCAGTTGAAAGCTGAGAGTAAAAGGAATAGAAGTGGCATTAACATCAATCAGCCTATATAAATATATATATATATTTTTTTTTTAAAAAGAAGAAAAAAGCAGGCATAACGAGAGCACAGGTGTTCTGGCTTTCAAAGTTCATTTACACAAAAGGCACCTGACAAGAGCTCATGTGAGTGACTTAGGCATATATGAATGGAGATCACACAGGGTCTCTGAAAATTTGACCTTCACTATATTTGCAATATTTTCTTATGCTATCTGAACAGTGTTGTAAGTGTTTCATAGTAAGTAGTTATATATAATGTTAAATGTCTCTGGTAGTTTAGATATTTTTATCTTTCAGAACTCCATCCAGGGCAAAGTCAATGCTGTAGATCCTTCAGCTGTACTGGAAATCTCCAGTGAATATCCTCCCCTCATTACACACAGTGAAATTTCATTAATATCAATACTGGTTTGGTGCGTAGAATGCACAATACAAATCTACACTGCAGCTCATGAAACACAATTTTGCTTCCTCTATTAAACTTCATCTCTTTTATTGATTCTTTTGCTACCCACCCTCCTCAAGGATAAGACTAAATCACTTGCTGACTTCATTATAAAATTATAAATTGAGGGCAAAAATAAAATTAATCAATGATGGAGACCTGTAGTGATTAATATGTCACTATCAAACAAACTTTCCCAATTTCCTTATGTGTTACTTGCTCATTTTGTAAAAGAAATAGAAAAATAGCTGTAAAAATGCAAAAGTGAAATATGGTCCTTTATTTCTGGAGAAGAGAATCTACAAATTTTAATCATTAAACTATAATTATACCCTGAACATTGAAAGGATTTGCAGTAAAAATATCAGGTTGAGATTAAGTCAATAAAATTAATCACTTGTGACCCTGAAGGAGCAAAAAGGTTGAAAAATGCTACAAAATTGAAAGCTACCATGAGCAAAGGGACTTGGGGAATTCGTTTTAATTCACCACAGCCAAGTTCAAATACAAGCTGTTCTTTGTTATTCAACCTGAGGTATTATTTTTCATACAGACGCTCACATCTGAGCAAGCCATAATCGCATACTGGAGAGTTTTCTTTATCTGACTGTAGAAGTTTCTTGGTTTAGCTATATATTAACAATGAACTGCATATGGATCGGGTGGTGTCACAGAATGGACTATATTCTGCTCACCTAACCACATCTATCAGTGTATTAAGTGTCTCAAAGCTGGCACTTGAGCAATGGATAGTAAAGCTGGCCTTGAGTCACTACTCTCCCTTATATGGGCCTAACATATTGTGAATTCTTTGCTTTTCTAGCAGAGCAGACAGCTCTCCTGCAGTTGTCTAAGAAAAAGTTACGAATTGCAATTAAAATCTGTTCTTAATAATTGACTATGATGTCTAAAATACCACTTCTCAAGACCCAAGATGTCTTCTATGCATGAGAAACTGCAAACAGTAAATGCAGCCATCTCCCCTCCAAGGATCCACATGCCAGATGATGGGCAAAGACTTCTTAGTAAAAATTATCTAAGAAATGAGGTGTGAATTTAAAGGGCTGAGAAGGTCATAGGAAAGGTTGTGTAAAGGACACATAATCAACTACCTAAGAAGTAATTTGTAATTCAAATAGAACATGCTTGTGCTTCTGGATCTGAAGTGACCTGATCCATCTGATCTGAAAATCAAGATGTGTCTGTGAACTGTGGGACTGTGCACTAGGGGTGAATTTTAATTTTGCTGTAGAGATTTAGGTCCTTCTCCTATTCCTGAGAAAATTAAAACTAATTAATTAGGTCTCTTTTTGCTTCAGCATCGTATATTAGACTTCTGATTTTACAGCTATGAAAGTGGGGACAGCTGTACTCAAAAACTTTGAAGTAATGGAGAGAATTGCTTCATACATGATGTAAACTAACACTTCCAAGTGAAACCAACCAAAGTTCAAAGATCTTTTTGCAAGGAATGCTTTGAAAAAATAGCAACTCAGGAACTATTTATGTTACCGGGAGTAGTAGGGGATGAAAAAGCATACATGCTATTGCCCATTCATACGCAAAATCAGAGGCCACATCCAGTATTTGCAGCGAAAAAGTTTCAGTGAGAACATAACCTATGACAGCACAGCTCCGTGCTATTGGCCTGACATGGCTTTCTTTCCAGAATATTTGCTAGAATTAACTGAAACCTGTATTTATTTACGAGATTTACACCAAAGGCAGTTCAAACAGAAACATAGAGTGGCCATCTGCAGGCAAATTTATTCCTGAAAATATATTTATAAATTTACATCCAACATAAATAAAGAGCTGTTAGTCAATTAAGCTGGAAAACGTGCATTTTTCAGACAGAAAATAAACATTTGTTTCTAGCCAGTTGATGTACAAGTACCACTAATCAAAATTTGAAAACACAATTTTCTGTACACTATGCTAAGACTGAATTTCTGCTTGAAAAAACAGAGTGTGTAAGTGTTCTTGACTACATGGATTATTTTTTATTTTATTTTTCTCATGATGGAACGTTCTCATCTTCCACATGACTTGGAAAGCAATCTTCAGTTCCTCTTATTCTTACATCATACACCAGACCTTATTAAAGAACTGTGCCCTGCCATCTTTTTTCAGGCAAATGGCCATTTGAGGAAGGACTTCAGGAGTAATCATAATTCCTGGAATTAATTTCTTATCACCCAGGGCTGTAGGTGAAAATTTAACTTTATTTTAGGCTGCCCACTCCTGGGTGGAGAGCACCAAAGAGTACTATAGGTTTGCTTCAGTTACTCTACAGTGAAGAAAGTTTTCTTCCTGAGCCCCTGTTTTCAGCTCTTCCCTCAGCTGTTAATTTTGGCCTGAAATATTTTGCCCGTATTTCTATTGCCACCTATGTCTCCTTTTATACTCTTCATGTTTGAAGAACACCCAGCTATTCCTTTAGATAAACAAGACCTAAAATAGTGTAAGAATATTTATTTAGCTGAAGGTCTGTTATGATATCTTTGGAATAGGTTAGGCAGAAACTATTTGGCTTTAAAATATCAGAAGTACAACCTGTGCAGTTCCCTGTGAGGAAAATGATAATTTTTTGTGACAGAAAAGCTGTGAAGGAAAAGAAAGAGATAGTTACAAGCCATAGTAGTTTCTAAGCAGTATAAGATCTTGGTCTAGCAGCTAGTCGGAAGAGGACTTTCCACATCTATGTGAAACCCCACTAGCATTATTAATAGGAAACTGCATTGATGCTTGTACAGCCATTAGTTTTATAACTTCACTGGCTCATGTACTCTTCTGGGATTATAAAATGAGTGACCAGTGAGGAAGGTGACACAAGGATGTTAATTCTGTAGTCTTCCTGGACTAAAACTGCATTTCTTATTCACAGGAAAAAGGAGGTGTGACATATATGTTGGGCTTGCTAAAGGAAAAGAAAGATAGGGTAGGGTAGGTCCATTAGTGTATTGCATATAATCATCTAGATGCACCCTCTGACTATACAAATCCCTATACTATGGAGTGCCAGAATCCAGGAAGGTAAATCAGCATAAACATCCTGCTACTCTTGCCCAGTATCTTGTGTATTTACCCTAAATAGTCAAAATTGTCCACTATCAGAAGACTCCCTGAGTCTGTGCTACTAAAGTCTTGTTTTATGTGGTACAGATGCTTTTGTATTGTTAATGTTGCCTGCATTTTCATGGTACTCATCACAGCCTCAGCTAAGGGTCAGAACCCCCTGTGCTAGATACTGTACAAACGCAGAGTAAAGTTCCTGTCCCAAAGGATTTAGTTAGGCCAAAAATGGAACAGACACACTTTGTCAGAGAGAAGGACATGGAGATATCAGAACAGTGAGAGGTTATTTCTTCACTAGATAGGGAATAAAATCAACAGATCTATTTCAAATATTGTGTAACTTCTGCTCTCCATTACCTGCAACATATTCACAGAGAGATGCAAAGTAACGCTGATGTTGCAATTGATATGCACTGTAGATTGAATTTGTACCCCTTGCCTCCAGTTAACAAGACACAGTTCTCTGCATCATGGAATCCATAAGCTATGTACATCTGTTCGGAAAAGAATGACAATATCTGTAATAATAGATTGAATCCAGGTCCCTACCCTAAACCACATACACTGTAACACAAAGGCTTTCTGCTATTGAAACAAACCCAGAGAGGACTTGTGAGTGTTCACAGAGCCCTACTGCCTGAGAAATCTGCAGATAACAATGATGGACACACCACTCCAACCCAGAGACTGAGTTGACTGTCCCAGCTGTGAATTGCAGTAGTACATCCCAAGCTCCATTCCTCTCTTCATTCTCAAAAACTAGTTACTCATCTCAGTGCAAGCATTAAACTCTCATACATACACAGAGCTCTTCTTTCTCTTTAAATGATTTTTCTTATGACAAATGGGGTGAATTATAACCTGTATGTCTCATGGGAGCCCAGAAACACAACTATTTACAGAGAATTCAGTTTCTAGGTGTACAACATCTATGGAAAATCTCAAATATCAAGGCTTCAAGCATCTGAATCCTCACTGTAAACTAAAGTCAACCCAAGCTAAGAATACTCTGCTGATGCTTCTTTATAGATTGCTGAAAAAGGTTTTCCAAATTCAGCTTTAAAAAGGCTAAAGTATCCATAGGTTACTTCCTTGTTAAATAAGATTTAAAGCACCTATATTTCCTGAATATATGGAAAATGAAACAAAACCTTCCATGTTTTGAAGGGTGATTTAAAAATAAAACAAACCTGGAAAGTTGTCTATGAATAAAGAAAAAGAGAAAGAAAAAGAGAAAGAGAATGAGAAGGAAAAGGAGAAGGAAGAAAAGAAAGCACAGGAAAAGGAGAGAATGCGAAAGAGAATGAAACAGAAAAAAAACAAGATAAAAAAAGAAATAAAAAAGAAAGGAAAAGAAAAAAAGACAGAAACCCCATATTTTAAGCTTTACTTTTTGCACTCCTTAAGAATCCTGCTTATTTAAACCAGATTTTGGAAATCTTGCTGTAGTTTCAGACTGTAAAACAACAATTTGCCATGGTAAAGATATTTCCTTTTGGAGTACTAATCCAGAATCTCCATTTTTTTCCCTCTTGATTTAAGAATATTTTAATTGGAATGATTATAATTTATTTTTTTTTTGTTCACTTAAGCAAGCAGTTTTCTTCTAAAAAATCTTGCATTCTGTTAACACTGTTAACTACTTCATCTTCCTTCCTAAGCACAAACACGTCATGTCTGGAGCAGTGCAAAATAAGAACCACATGCTTCATATAAACAGTTAGATGCTTTACATATAGATGGTGCTTAGCTGGAACAACTATAAAGGCATAAAACTGAAGGAAACAGTAGGTGGAAGACTCAGCATTTTAGTAAGAAAGCAGAAACATAAGCAATTAATCATTAATATGGAAAAAGTGGACAGCGATAGGAGGAAAGTAGTTACTATAAGAGAGGAAAAGATTTTGTTAAGCTTTCATTTGAGGTGAGCCTCACCCAACCACAGTTTGAGTCCTGTTTAAAATACCAGGACCACACTCTGCCTCGATGGAACCGGTGTCAAATACTAAACACTCATTTTCAATAGAGAATTTGGCCTTTCATTATTCTATAAGTTTGATGAATTAATTGTTTACATGTCAATTGTTCAAAATTAAAAACAATATATCTCAGGATTTTGATCTTCATTGTATCTAGTAAACCACAAGTAACTCCACTAAAGTAAACCCTGATACTTACTTTTGTAAAGTAAACTTCAGTAGAGTTACATAGAATTATCATGGAGTACCTCAGATCAAAAGCTAACTCAGCCAAGAGCAGTATCAGAGTGCATAATGCCAGACTTGTCAAGCCTCATACTTCACTCACAAGACATTCATCTGGCTCCATCTTGTTCTCCTCAGTGTGGTGTTTCAGTTTCAGGAGACCACACAACAGGTCCTCAGCTTCCCTCCAGCTCCAGGATCAAACATCAGATACGTGGGTTTATGCTGCCAACAAACTGTGTTTGGCAGATGGGCTGCTGGATGGGAAGGGAGAGTGGAGCTGCTGGATGGGAAGGGAGAGTGGAGCACACTATGCTGGTTTGCTGTGGAGGGAGATCCCTCTCTGCGAGCACTGCAGGTGTGTGCCAGCTCCCCAGCTGCAGCCTCACACCACCGCCTTTTTTCCTCAGGTGGTCCCAAGCCCCACTATCCTTCTAAAAGCAGAGCAGACCTGAAGGGCAAATCTGAGCTCTTAACCTCAATGATAAAAATATTCAAAGGAAATTACTTCAATGATTCACATTACAGTGAAGCATTTCGTAAACAGAACCACAGGTTTACAGGTGAGATCTCTCCATAGTAAGAAATTTTTCATTTTCTTAACATTTTGTGGAACATGATAGTTCATAACTGTTGAGTTTTCCATGGCGATCACCATGGCAATGCACTATAAATTCAGTAGTCTGTGAAATATATTTTCCTCCTAAAAAGAAAAGAAAACCAAACCAAACACAGAACCCTGCTAAACAGTTAATGCACATTCTTCCTGTAAGCTAGCAGTTGCACCCAGGCCAAAAAATGAGAGGCAAATAAAAATCAAAAGGTTCTCAGAAGAGGAATCCCAGTGCATTACATAAACAATTATAGCAACTTTTTCAGTACTTCTGAAAATGATGCATTAAAAAAGATTGTTGCTTTCTGAAAAGTTTTTTGCAATATCTACCTGATTAGTGAACTTCCCATTGTTGATTAAATTACTAAACAAAATATTGCTTTACTGCTAAACCAAATTAGCTAATTATAGTAGTAGTCTCCAGTTACAGTAATACTTTTCATATTCATTCGCAGAGATAGACTTCTTACTTTGAGATTATTTCCTGCAAATGGGAAAAAAAAAAAGTCCAAGAGATTAAGGATTTGTCTTGCTGCAGGCTACAGAAAGGTTAAGAGCCAGATTCTGACTCCATTTTGCCAGGCCTGGGAAGGGTGGGGGCTGGGAGACAGGGTAGGGGTCAAAGCAGAGTGAACTTTAGATACTCTTTTATCTTCCCCCGTTTCATTCATTATCTTCATCAACACAAGTGAAATTCTCTTTTAAGGATAATTAGGAAGCAGTTAAGTTTAAAGAAGCCCTGTGGCTGTCCTAAAACAAATGGTTGAGAGAAGGCTAGGAAATAGCCTCATTTTTTTTCCTAGATGGAAGCACATGAGACTTAATGAAAAATATACAGAATTAAAACCAGAGAATTCTCAAGATTTCCTGGCTCCTAGCTCTGTCTGAAACCCCTTATTCTTCACCCAGACATAGAGATATCTCAGAGCTTTATTTAAACTAAAAGCTCTAATGTGAATATCAGATAAGGGTATAGGGTTTGGGGCTACAAATCAGGAGAAAAAAAATCTCTAAAATTCAACAATGACCAAATTTCCAGTTCACTATCAATACTGTAAAACAGATTGAAAAGAACAGTTTGAAGGTAAACTATAGTGAGCCTTTCTTGAATTTTCTCAAGTCAAAAACCAACTTTTTTTGGATAATATTTTGTTCAACCTTTTTAATTTCAGGGTTCTTCCCAATCTTAAATCAAAAAAAAAAAAAAAGCTTCATGATGATGAAAAGATACATGTCATGCAGTCTGTATCTTACTGATGCTAACCTAATCCATCAACAGCCTGGGAAATATGTACCTTGACAAAAGGAAGCAGATGTGCTCTTAATCCTCCTAAAGTGAACTATGGGATGGGTCTCCTCAATCATCCAGGATGGTTTCTCTGGTGCCCTTATGTCTCTTGGTAAAAACTGAACAGAGTATTTGTCATGGAATCAGACCTTCATTTGGGATTTGTATACTTTTTAGCCCTTTGATCATATGTCTCATTTTTTACCTGTCGCCATGGAGGGAAGACAGGGACACACTCAATATGAGTGATCAGCAAGTTTCATTTATTATCTGTTACCTTCGCTTTATATAGCATACCATAATTAGCTCATACATAGTGCAAAAAGCAAGCTCATAATTGGTTATCTTCACAACTGTTAACTCCACCCCTAGTTCCCATCCTGTGGCTTCCAACTTCCCCTTTCTCCATGACTGAGGAACCACAGGCATCCTGTTGTTGTCCTACAGATCCCACCAAGGGGAAGGTGTCCTTGGTCGCTGGTCCATTAGAAAAGCTGACTTTGATGTTTCTCAAGCTCTCACTCGGCTAGTGCAATCATGTCTACGTGATCCTTCTCAGACAGACATTCCTCCACATTTACCTTAACTGAACCTTTGTAGATTTTTAAAGACATCCATTGCTCTCCATTTTTCACCAGAGAGAGCTACTGGCATGAGAAATCCTCCGTCTCTGCAAACACACCTCTTGAAATGTAGGAAGCCAATTGCCTATACTACTTAGAGGCAAATAAGGTATGGAATGTGCCACATTTAGGCTTTTTTTCTTTTTTTTTTCCAAATAAAAGTAGTTAAACCTTCACTACTTCTTGTTGATTGGAGTTTTGATTAATCTTGCAATGTTCGGATCTCTGAGAGGTGAGAAAACACCTTTAGTGATGAAAAAGGATGTCAGTCGTGTTTATTATTCCTTATTTATGACCAAGGTAGCGTAGCTTGCATAACACAGGTGGGCAGAGGGCTGTCACTGAGCTCTGCCTGGTGTTCTCTCAAGCACTGTGTTTATGACAGCCTAAGGCATCCCTTCAGCCCATATTTGTGACAGGAGAACCAGTGTTCTACCAAAGCCAGGACACAGTCATTCAGAAATTCAGAGGTCTGTAAGTGGCTCATCTTCTAGGTACACACAGTATACATAAACCAGTATGCGTAGCATTCAGTAAAGCAACCTTCTTACCTTGCCTGAGAAATCAGAGTAGCTTTTGTTTAAATATAACCTACTTCCAAGGTATTTAGAAGTGTGGTCTATTGGATTTATCACAGGACAAAGCACTGTGCACCATCACACACAAGACTTCTGCTCCTAGGAATAAAAAACCACAGGGCAAGTGATTATTTATTAATATCACATAATGGGACAGAGCAAGCTCCAACTGAAATACAGGTATTTTGAAACCCAGATCCATAGGTGAGTCACTAGGCCACAGTTACTACATTCAGACTACTTAACCTTGTCATGCTTCATTCTCACCACAAGTAGCATTATGCTCCAATACTCTTCCATCCATTACATTTTTGTAACTGAAGTGCTGATATGATGTCTGAACATTCATAGTACACTGTGAAAATCTAAGGTACTATGTAAGAAAGCAGAAAAATGTTAATGCTTGCTTATATAGCAGTAACAAACCGTGGAGTAAAACTGATACAGACATACTCCACAGAGGCAGTACCATAGGAGTCTTTAAAGCCCAACCAAGCTCAGTATAGACAACATGATGAACCAGTTCTGTGGCACTCTGCAACTCCACAACTTATCTGAGCTGGACCCTAGTGAAGTAGTGTGGATGTTTACCACGGTTTGATTACGTTTTTTATGCAGTTAGAATGTTCACTGACAAAAGACGGGGTTTTATTGTGCTAACTGGAGAAAATGTATTGTTTTGTACAATATTGGCCTGTGATTCAGGAGATCTGGATTCAGTTGCCAGCTCTACCACAGATTCCTGTAGGACCTTGAGCTAGTCAAGTGCTTTGTCTGCTTCTCAGCTTCCCATATGTAGGTAGCTCAGCAGCAAATTTACTGTGACTAAAAAAGGAATTACTGGATAAAGTTCTACAGTAAGTATTGTAGATTCTATATGATTATCAGGGAATAACTGATATAAAATCTATGGCTCTGTATTTTCTAGATATAAATATGCATCTGTTCAATTTTGCAAAGTTAAACATTTCAGATGGATCTGTTTAACATTTTTTATGCAGCCAACTCTTTCTTTCCCTTAGCTGCCAATGTTTTCTGATTATAAAACATTTCATTCTCAAAGTCTCACCATGCTTTTGTTGCCATGTTTTTATGAACTAAATGACAGAGGAGATAAATGAGGGCTCTTTCTTTAAGAAAAGAGAAAAATGCAGTTAAAAACTTCTTAACAATTGGACAAAAAAAAGCAAGATGGATGATTATCTAGTGGTTACTTTCATGAAGTGGTCTTAAAGGATAAATATTTAAGAAAAAACAAAAAACCCTCTTTTCTCTCAGTTGGTTCATTTACCTTATGAAATAACAATGCTCCCTTCTTCCCATCTCCTTCAAGTTGCATATGTAACTCTCCAAGACAATTACATAGGTACAGACAATTCCAAGGAAACAGTCTGATAGTTTAGGTATAGTTATAACACCAGTTATAACTGGTGCATCTAGTTTACTGAATTGCCAGAAATTAGAGTACAGCATATTTTACCTAAGCAGTATTTCTGTGTAGCCACGGACCAAATACACTGTTGGACTTTAAAATTAGCAACTCATTGTACTTACTCACTGTACTTACTTTTGTAATTCAGTACTGGGCATTCAGAGTGAATTTTAGTGTTGCACTCACCCCATCTAGCTGCAAACAGCAGAAAGGCCAGCTAGACAAAGGCTAAATTACATGTACAGGAGGGCAAATCAGATTTAACTAAAAAAAAAAAAAATATTCTATTTTTCACAGAAATAAATTTTGAGTTGTGATCTTTCAATAGCAATTAATAACCCACTGAGAGTATATTCTACTGTATTTTATGAATACAGTTGTGGCAGATTTGCACTTTACAGAAAGAGCTGTGTCAGAAAAGCATTCTCAAATGTGCACAGTCAAACAGAGAAATTAAGAAACGTAGAAACTACAATTCTTTAGGGAATACAATTCAGCCCTTTAGTATTCACACATGATGTTTCAAACTTTTATCAGTACAATCATATACTACTTTCCCCTATGGAAAGCCAAACCAAATACAGATCAACAACCTGCTCATCTCAATTCTCATCTGCTTACACAGCAGCCCTCCCCATGTCCTCTGTCTATCTCAGTCTCCTTGAGAACCACATAGTCCTTGCCCCTAGCACACAGAGTAAGATTCCTCAGCCTATTTTAGTAAGACCTTCTTTTTTTTCCAGAAAATGCTTCTTGGTAAGAAAGAATTCAACAGAGCTGCCCTTTCCTTTCCTTTCTTTCGTTTGTTCTCTCTGCCATGCAAAGGGAATGAATTAATACAGAGCAGGGCAGAAAGGAACAGAGAGTACAGCACAAGACTCGAGAAGCAGCATGGTTAGGATGCCTGCAGGAAAAGGTCTTGACACCTACAAGGGGCTCAGGAGTAATGGGATGCTGGCAGTAAGATGGGGTAAAAAAGCAACTGTATTTCTACAAACTGCTTATATATTTACTTCTGTCTAGTAAAAGGTTATAAATAGTCTGCTGTGCATTTGTAGCACATTATTGGTCATTTGTAGGTGGTCTAAAGAATAAACCAGGCAAAATTAAACAAAGCACTAGGGAAAAGAAAAGACCCATACAAGTGTGTTGACATTTCTCTACCAGAGATGTTCCCTTGTTCATTTCAAAATTGTGAGGGAAACGTGAGACATACCAGTAACACTAGACAGAATTAATATTTTAGAAATTATCCCATCTAGCCACAAAGAGCCTAAGTCAATCAATAGTAATTTGATCATCTATTGAGCAAATGGCAAAGTTCGCAAACAGCTTTGATGGTACAAGTTACTGTCACAGACAGGATGTGGGCTGACTCTATTGTAGAAAAACCTACATTCTTCAATTTGATCGAAATCCAAGTTCCATTGCAGAGTTACATATTGGAACCAGAACCCAGAGCTTCTCAAGATATCACAAGCTTCTCAAGCATATCACAAGATACTGAAATTAAAATATAGTAAGGAGTAAAAGGTGCTTTTTCATTCCTTCATCTTTTCAAGCTATCTTGTATGACAGTGGAAAGCTTTCTTACAATACGTAAGTCCAAGGAATCTGCTTCAATACCCTTTTAAAGTACTACAACGTTGAAATCACTCTCTCACTCTTTATTCCTCAGCCTGAGACAACTCAGAATAAAGCAGCTAGCATGTCACTAACTTGTTACATCAGTATCATTCAAATTGGCAGAAGAAATTCCGAAGACATGGCTTCTACAGAATTATTTCCATTACAAAACTTTGCATGGGAGTGAAAAGAAATGGGAGAAAGGAAAGGGCAAATAACGAATAACAATTTATTAAATAACAATCAATAATAATAAAAGGTGGGTTTTTTTACTTAAAAGTTTCCCTTTGTGAAAGAAAAGAGGTAACTTAATGGGCTGCTGTGATTGGAAACCACTGAAGATTTTCTAAAAACTTTTTCTTGTAAATTAAAGAGAGGCCTACACTTAAAATGGACTCAGAGGTTAACCAGGAACTATCATAGTGTCGTATTTTCAAGAAAACCACCAATCAGGAAGCTGAGTTTAGGGAACCAATTCAGAGACACAATGGCAGAAAAAGAGCTTGCTGACAGTGAGAAAAAGCAGAGACAACCTGCAGAAACCGCACCTTAAGAAATTCCCCTAAACGTGATAGCGGGTGTAGTCTGGTGATCTGCACAATTGAGGGAGAGCAGAGAAGCAGGAAATCAGGGGAAAAGATTAAGACTATAAAGCAGCAACCTGCAATGAGTTCCACGCAGAGCCTAGAGAGTGAATAAAACACCCACAGCACACCCACAGCTGTTGTTCAAGAAAACGTCTCCCATAAGGAGGTTAAAGAAATTATAATTTTATTGTTCATTATTGTTTAAAGAAAAAAAAAAGCAAACCTGCAATTAGTTTCCCTGTTAATAATGGTAGTTGTCATACTGAGGTACATCACCTTCCTTACGCATACTGTGCCATCAAAGTCAGCTGAGTTGCTCCAACCTGTATCAGGAGAGAGTCTGTGGTGTTGCTAATCAGGCAGGGACTGTAACTGCCTCATTGCCCCTTGTATATGACAATCTCACCAGACTACTGTCCCAATTACAGTGATTCTCTATGTCAGTCCTGTAAATGCTTTCTTCTATAGACCATGTGCTAGATAAATGAAGAGTGTATCCTGTATTTTCTCTTTTAAATGTGGATTTCAGGAGCTTAACAGCAAAATGAAGCTCAACAGGAGCCACATCTTTTATCATTATTAATAACTGCACTAGTTCCTCATCCCATTCTCTCCCTGTTGCTTAGTTCTGTAACAAACTGAGACATACCAAGTCAACTCAGGTTGCAAATTGTTTGGGACAGTGGTCCCATTTTTGTGAAATACCTGCCCTGTTTTAGGAAACTATATTAAAACTTAGAATCAGCATGGGTCTCTCTAACAAAGCATATACCCGATTCTCTCAGCTAAAGGTGCCATCCCTCCCTGTGATGTCATGCAGACCTGCACAACTTGATTCAATTTGTTAGCAGTGAGCTCCAAGAAGGTAAAATAATAGGTTGCAGCTTCTGGTACAGTTATAATAGAATTCCAGCTGGTGGCAATTCTCCTCCTGTTCCAGGTTTCTTCCAAGTGAAACAGTATTTTTAAAACAAATAATTGTAAGGAAACATATGGCATATACAAAAATAAATGTCTAGGGCATCAAAAGCCTACAGCAATTTTTATTTTGACTGCCAAAGAAAGTTTGAGAATTTCTTTTTGGCTTTGCATACAAAAGCACCATTGTGAGGCTTTTAGCAGCACTTTCTCTGTCCGCCTTCATCTCAGAAAACTAACATTGATAATTAAAATTCCTTACAAACATACCATAAACGTAGGATTTGTGTGCCAATGTTTTAGCTCTATTAACATGAAACATTAGGAATTCCTTTTGCCTTCAGACTGTTAGTCATCTGTGGCAGGAGCCAGTGAATATAGCCTTTTGCTTGTTGCGCCCTGGATGCCAGTACCCAGCTCATCTAGAAACTTTTCAACTGATACCTTTGGACAGCAGTTTACAGGCAGGTCGCTTCTTGAGGGAAGTGAGATGAGATCTGGATCTCTCCTGCTGTTGCAACTGCTTTTTCAAGGACCTTTCCCAGATAAGGAAGTTCTATTCTTCTATTCTTTTCTAAAAATTATTTGCAAGTAGTAAGTAATCATTTGGTATACTGTATTTGAGGTTCTTAAATTTTCTTTTTCCTATTTCAGACTGTGTTAGGGAGAATCTGATTGTGCATTTATTTCTCTGGCAATCCAAGACGTTTTTTACAAGGATTCTACTCTCAACCTCTTACAACAATGGCTATGTGCCCAGCAAATCTATTATTTTGTGAAAAAGACATGTTGTTTCCTGACAAATTACCGCATATTTTTTTATTTATCTTATTATTACTCTTCCTAATGTGGAGAGAGGGAAGAAAAATTAAATTAAATTACAATTTTCCTTTTCTGGGAATCATTGACGTGTCACTGATGCCTCCCTCTAGAGTAAATCGGATCTTTCTGAATAGTTAAACCTATATCCATGACCTTCTGGTAGCAGAGGGGATTTATACTCCTATAGCTCATGTCTGCACACTTCCTGCATATGAATACAACACTGAAGGCCAGAATGGACACAGGGACTGAATCACTCCTTCATCAAACTTCTTGTTTCAGTCTGTCCAAAAATGTCAGTACAGCACTGGCTAGAATAAGGTCTGGTCAGTACTTTGTCTCTATGTTCATGAAGAGCACACTTTCTTGAACAGTTTTACTACCTGTATTCACCTGTCAAGAGTGCCTGTAGCATAATTTACTGGCATCATCTATTCAGAAAATGACTTACTGTGAAGAACATACTCTCAAGTGGGTGTCTCTGCAGCCTTAAAACAATTGTACAGTACCTACCCATGATCAGCTCAGACATGACCTCCCACTATGCAGTGTAATGAAGCCAAGTCATTGACATTGTCATAAGATAAATTGGATTTTTTAATTACCTCTGTTACCGGGCTCCCAGAGCACCAGGAATGGAGGAAACTTAGTAAATACTGAAACACCTGCAAATAGAAATAAGTCCCAAGATGAGCCCTGGTCAATATCTAAAGTACACCGTAAGCTAGGACACCTGCCAAACTATAACAAGTATTTCTGTCTCCAGCAGCCTGCCACAAAATGCATAAAACCCTGGTAGGATATTGAGGTCACCCTCACCTCTAAACTTACTGACATGTTTATAATTTCTATATCCTACCACAGAAGAAAGAGCAGAACTGTCATTTCAGTTGAGAGAAATTTCTTTGTAAGGAAACTTCTAAATGTTCACCCAGGCTACAAATTGTAATGCAATTACCACTTTGGGAGCTCTGTGCCAACTCTTATCTTTCTCTCAATTCCAGTTCCAGAGGTATTTTTCAGTGAAAGACACACTGATCTAGACAAAATGGGTATCTCCTAAGTTAGGTATTTTTCCAGGAACTATGTAGTTCATATTTCCACATATGCATATTCTCTACATAACTCTTGAAAAACCCATCCACTAGGCAACTTATATTCTGTATGACTTGGGTAATTTGTTTTATCTCATCTGTTCTCTAAGACCTGGAGATATGTTTTCTGCAACACCATCTTTTTCCAATAACTAACAGTGTGGTTTTCTTTATTTAGAAGACGTATATAGGCACAAGAAGAATGAAGATACTTATGAAAGTTCACAGAACTTCCTCAGTGGTACTCAGTCAAGCATAGTTGCAAAAAGGCATCTCCTGGATTTTTCAGCTTTTGGCTCAGTGGACTGAGGAGAACTCTATTTTTATTGACAACTTCTAGATCAATTTTATACAGAAGGACCCTCAGACCTCCAACCTCCCTTCTCATAAAGGTCTAGAACATATCAAGAAGTTTGGCTACTCTTACCATCTAGTAAGAATTTATGGTTTTCAAGCCCTAGAGAATATTTGGTTGCTTATCTTTCACAGTAAGAAACATCTCTTGTCAAACAGTATGTGAGGCTGACAAAAATTTGGCTGATGAACTTCCTCTACAAGGCTAGGAAAAAACCCAGTGCCAAAAGAGCTCCAAGCTGTTTTTTATAAGAAGGAAATTATTTTTAAAAGTATAATGCATAGATGAAGGATGACACTTCCCATCACGTCGGCTTTTGTTCTGAATTATCTCAAAGTCCAGATGTTTTCTTTAAACCCTTTTGCTTCAGAAACCATGATAGGAAATCACTTCCCTCTTGAAATTTATTCTCAGTAGAAAAGCAACACTGCCACTTACCAGCTGTGGCTAGTTGGTTTCATCCTTCTTGGCTGAAATAAAGGCAAAGTATTCTGTTATTAAAGTTTTTTATTGCTTTTTAATCCTTCTTCATGATTCTGAGACAAAGTGGGTATAACAAGATAGGACTACATGGATCCTTCTCATTATTTAAGTTGTGGCTTCTTTAACAAACATAAAACTCTGTCTCCACCTTCCCCCATATCACAACATTTTTTCCTCAGGTGTTCCAGCAACATGCTGTCATTCCTTGTTCCACTCCTTAAAATAGCTGTCATCCTTGTAATATCGAAGAGTTTCCATCTGCACTGCCTGTAGTCACATGGGGAGAGTAAGGAAAGGTGTTTGCTTTTCAGAGTAATTTTTATTCTTTAGGGAAGGTGGGTTTTTCCCACTCAGAAAGTTCTACAGTGATAAACTGTAGCAGAAAAAGAGAAACCATATGGAAGCTAGCATCTACTATTTACTACCTCTGGCAGAAGTTGAGAAAACTCTACTAGAAAGAGCTTTACTAGTAAAATTCCTAACAATTTTGTAAGGAAAGATAAAACTAAAGAATGAGAACACTGAAAACATAATTCTGCTTTTCTGAAGATAATTTAAGAAATATAGCTTATCCAGAAAGTTGGGGTTTTTTTAAGTCCAACAAACTGTGCAATGACAGAATGTTTCTTATGCTCCTTTCACATATAATTGCAAAGTTTTTTACATTCATTATTAAGCTAACATTGATGGTCATACTGTCAAGACACAGATTTTCCTATATCTTGCAAAATTCAATTAAAAACCACTACAGTCAAAGAATAACTTTGTTTGGAAGTGATCTTTAGAGATCATCTTACCCAATCTCCTGCTTACAGCATGCTATTTTTCAAGTCAGATGGGGTAGCACAGAGCCCTGCCTAGTCAAGATACTGAAAATCTGCAGGGGTGATAATACCACAGACTCTCTGGGCAGTCTGTTGCAGTGCTTAGCCACTTCTAATCAGAAACGTACTTGGCTTCTGTCCTTTCACCTCAGAGGAAGAGTCTGGCTCCACCTTCCTGTGACCCCTGTTTAGGGAGTAGATGGTAGTTATTTAGGTTCCCCACTATTCTGCCCTTCCTTCTCCAGGCTAAACAACACTGTTTGCTTTGTGTCTCCTCATTTGTCAGCTGCTCCAGCTCCCTGAATGCCTTAGTGGTCCTACAATCACAGAATCATACAATCACAAAATAGTTTGGGTTGGAAGTGAGCTTAAAGACCATCTAGTTCCAAAACCACTGCCATGGGGTTCATGAACATTCTATTTTACCAGTGTCTCAACTTCATTCACAAACTGTGTCAAAACATATTACCAGGATGGCTTGAACAGCATTCAGATGACAAAATGAGGCAGGATATATGAGCATCTAGTGAGATATGTATTTTGACTTTATAATCACAAGTATCTAATGGTAATCTTTTCCTACCAAGAAAGGCTATGGCTGATTTGAAACATACTGTGAGCATCACATTTCATATATAACTAATTGGAATATAATATCACATTAAATATTTCCCAAAGGATTCCATACTCTGGTCTACTGCTATGCTTCAAACAGAATGAGCTTTATCCTGTCTAGTAACCAACAGTCAGCCTTTTTGTTTTTCATTTAAGAGCTATTAGGGCTGTATTTTTCCTTCATAAAATTTCTGCTTTCACACACACACTAATAAAAAAAAAAGTTAGGATTTTTTGGTTTAGCCCCTTTTTACTTAGATAATAAGAAAATGCATATTCCTTAAGGGAAAAAATGTGTTGGAGTGAATTATATAGAAACTTGTCACTAGTTCTAATTTATAATTTAATTAAATTATAACTTCTAACAACTAAGTCATCTTTCAAACATATCTCCAATTATTGTCCTAATGATCTATTGTATTAATTCTCTCCCATCAGTAAAAAGGAAGTAATTGCTGTTCTACTCTGGCATGTTTCATTCCAGTTTTCACTCCCTATAAATGTGTTACAGTTCATCCATTGGCAGTCAGAGAAACTCTCTATAAAAGCAGCATTTACTGCAGTTTCCCTCAGAGCCAAGGAATACATGTGCAGCTTGATATTCTGGAGTATTTGTTTTCAAGCACTGATCTGCAGCAGTTATTAGAGCTTTGCTTATTCGATTTTGCACTGTCTTAGAAGTGCTATGCTAACTTTTCTTTGTAATTTTTACGTATTCACCATAAAGGGGCGGGGGGGGGGGGGGGGGGGGGAAGCATTGCATCAAAATTATTGAAATGGACAAAAAGTCTTCACACTCTAGGCTCATCTCCACTTTTTTAGTTACTGGAAAATAATGCTAAAATAAATCAATCCAGCCTCTTAAAACTACGAGAGAGAGCGCTTTCTTAACTTAATTATGTACCAACTGCAAATACAGGTTACCTTAGATTTAAAACCAGGTAATTCTATTCATTCCTGAGGAATGTGCATCCATTTTCTCTTATATGACCTGCATCTTTAAACACTAATAGCTAGATAATAAAAAACCCTATTTTTGCACTCTGATTTCCTACTGTAAAGAACAGCCAACCTTCTAATTACACCAGCTTTTGAACCAAAGTTAAGACAAAAATAAAACTAAGGTTCTTGTTAAAAGACAAATACAACCTGCCTCGACATTTCTCCCCTACAGGAGCCAGGATCAAGCCTTCCTGGCAGGCTACCTGCTCCAGGCCTTCCTAACATGAGGAAATAGTAAGACAAACACAACTGTGGAAGAAAACTAAGGAAGAACAATGCCTTTCTTGTTATCTAGAAAATAAAATTACATATAGAAGGTCTAAATATTCAATAGCAAATGTAAACTGAAAAACTTGTGTACATACAAGTTAGTTGATTAGATTTTGCCTAGACTTCTCACCAAACACAGGTGATTTTAGACTACACAGTATAGCCTAAAAAGGAGGAGGAAACAAAGCAACAGAGTCTTACCAAGACTAAGCAAGATCAGTTGTGCGATCAGCAAACAGGTGCATGTATGTGTGTATTTGAAGGTCTTGCAATTTAGTAGTAGGATCTGAAAAACAGCAATCTGAAAAACACAATCAAGAGAAGGCACTTGCTCCATGATACCTGTAAAGATTTCTTTCAGTGTGCTCATTAGGTAAGTTTAGAATATCAGCCACACAACAAGGGATAACAGTTCTCCGTTGTTCTCTTTGAAGGGTGTCTAGAGAAACTCAGTGCTGGCTGTCACTTCCTGCTCCAAAGGATGAACAAGCCATTACTAGAAATGATCTTCTTAAAAAAAAACATTCGATTTTCACTGTGTACAGCTGACCTCATGTAGCAGGTGTGTAATCTACCTGCTTGACTCTGCTTGAAAATATTTGTGGTGTTCTCTACAACTTGTCACACAGATTTTTAGATATCAACCCAATAAAGCAAAACCCACTATTATCCTTTTTCCACATTGCTGTTTACTATGAGAATGAAGAACTCTAGGCAACTTTCCAGAATCTTTTATGCATTTCACCCATGATAATATTTTTCACAATGTTTTTCAATAAATTCACACGAAGACCCATGCCTAATGCTAGATGCTGATGGTAATGAGCAGCTTGCTAGCTCCTTTGGTCTTCAGGAATTGCTTCAGGCCCTTCTTTTGGTCAAATCTCCTAAGAATACCTAATGGTTCTTGTCTTCCTATTTTGCCATCTACTCTAGCACATGTCACATCGCTCTTCATGTGGTTCTGCATCACCAGTAACTCATTTTATTCTTTCTGAAGCCATAGAAGGCACCAGCCTGAATACAGCCCCCACTGAAAATCTGATTGCTAGAAATCATTTGTGTTACAGAAACATGTTCTTCATGTGTATCAATCATCAAACTGCCACAGGCATCAGAATCTCTACATACCCTCATGCTACTCTTGCATGGGTCTTCATCTGGAGGTGAGGAAAAGAAAATACATGCAAGACAACCACGTTGAACAAAAATCAAACAATGTACTGAGGCTCTTTTTATTTTTTTCTTCACATTAGCAACAGACCGAAAACAGAAAAAACCCTCAAACTAAAATAAGAAACATCAAGCAGTTATCTACACCTTTGGTTCAAAATAATCCTAGAAGCTAGTAGTAAATCAAACTGTTAAAAAGTTAATTTGTACTTCAAAAGTACAATATATGGGTATTTGATCTTGTCATGGAGCCAAATTAAGTTACATTAAAGTTTCAGGGCATAATTTATAAGAAATGTAAAACAGAATTGCCAACCTTCGAAGAAGGAATAGCTAAAGTGAATTGAATCTTGAGCTAAACTTTTCCAATTCTGGATGACCTTAGAGTCACAGAGTACTCAGCTTCATGCAGACAGTCCTGAGAACCAGTAAAAACTATGGCAACTAAAATTCTGTCCAGAATTTCCCATAAATTTTCACTCCAACACTCGCAGCTATGCCTTATATATGCTTTCTAAATAAGAGTTCAGGATGGTGTCCTGGAAGAACAGTATCTAGCTGTTTTTCTGCAGAAATCTCATTCCAAAGGAATTTCTGCTGGTAAAACTGGGATATCACAACATCTGATTCTGGTTTGTAACACCTTTATTTCACAGTTACAAAGAAATTATATATTTTATAAAGATTAACTATTTTTTAAAATCTTGTTATAGCAATACATAAAAAATTTCCTGAGCTGTATGAGGCACACCTTTTGCAGGGTTCTTCTTCACTGGTTTGAAGTATTTTTCTAATGTAGAATTGACTATTTGAGTTTCAGCATAATGTGTCATTTCATGGGCTTTTAAATAAAGTTGGTTGTTTAAAAATCCCATTTAAAAAAAAAATTCCAGGAAATGATGTCACTCTCCTAGTGCCAAAACCCATGTTGAAAGTCCTAAATCTCAGCACACTCTCTCAGCCAGTGACGCAAACAGTCTGCTGAAGTGAATAAAACCTTTGTCCTATTCACTGAAACTGGGATTTTTTATGCTTTTTAAAAGAACTGTACGAAATTTAGCTGCTGGATATGCTCACAAGGTAAGCTTCAAAAGATAAAAATCTCAAAAGTGATAAAATAGGTTTTCGAATAGGAGAATGGGATTCAGATCTCTCAAGATGACAATATTCCTGTGTTTCCAAAAGCAGCTAATCTTTATTTTTTAAAACTCCCACCATTTAAAATATCTCTTTTAAAAAACCCCATAATTAACAGCAAACATGCAGATTCTGAGCAGCAAAATAGGCACTCCAGGAAGTAACACCAATAGAAACACTGGGAGGCCACTTCTTTCCACAAGTGTCTTACCAACCATTTAGGAGACTAGCTCAAGATAAACGCACCCTAGTACAGTAATTTACATGTAGCAATATTCACTATAATTATATTTAATGGAGATGAAAATTAGGGTCCAATTTAGGTGACTATCCAGTAAGTGTACACTTTAGGGTAAGCTGATTCAGTCTCCAGTCTCTGTTCACTGTATTGAAAGTAACGGGTAGCATGAGATGAGGAGAGGCCAGAAGCTATGCTCTCACCAAAGCAATACCCAAGGTTGTAAAGAAAAACAAACCAAGACTTCTTTCATTTCTCTCACAAGTCTTTTCTTTCCAAATGGTAGCCAGGTTTAATTCAAAGAGCTATAAATAAAGCTCACGACATTGAATCTTTACATTGTTGAGCCAGGTAAGTGAATTCAGACTAAAAAGTCTTAACAGCCCAGGGATAACCCCTTGAATGCAAGTAACAAACTCACACATACATTGATCCTTATCTATCCACTACTAAAGATAAAAGCAATTCATTCACAACACCCAAAACACATTACATAGAACACTGGTGAAAGTCACCAGAATTTTTTTTCAAGGAGTGCAATGTCAGGTCTACTCATGTTTGCAAGCTTGGCATGTTTCAACAAAGTTGCCCAGCAATTCAATGTCAGTCTTTACAGACCTAAATTTTCAATGTTGTATTAACACAAAGTATCACACACCATCTCTGTCTTCAACAACAACTGAGGAGCCTGTGGGGACCACATCAAACTGTAGACATTGTTACCATTTCCTGAAATATAAAACAAAGAACACAAGGTCATGTAATAACCTGGATCAATATGACTGAGGCTACTCCTTCAGCAAATACAATTCAAGTTCTGGCACTGTCTTCTCTCTCTTTACCCCTAAAGTGCTTCATATAAGTTTACTAGCTAACCAATATTGCTTAGCTCTCTATTATCAGGAACCTTTCTATCTATGCATCAGAAGTACAATCTCTGTTCATAACCCAGCTAAACATTCTCCTTCCTTCTACAGAACTGTTGCAGCTTATGCCTCAAAACATCAAATAAAATGAGAGCAAAAGCTCTCACAGTTCTTTCACTGTGAAAGAAGTGAAAGAAACAGTGTCCTGAACTAGCTGCCGTTTGCTTCCCCTAAAGCAAGCTTCCCAGGCTTTGACTTTGTCTGTGTCATTGGTCTGCTAAGTGCTTTACATTGCTTGCACTGAGCTACACCCCACACACAGGGAAAAAAACTATACAGATTGGCCCTGGACGATCACAGATCAGCCATTTTCACCACTACTCTGATACAGAGGGGCACAGCAGCCAGATTGCAGTCACCTTCACCTCTGACACAAACATTTATCCACATCAAGGAGAGAAGCTAGGACACTATGTATAGAATTACAAGAGTAAATTTATTCATGTGCATGAGGTGTTCCTGCCAACTTGAGGCACCCCAAATGTGGTTTTACACATTTTTACACCCTTCAACATGCAGGTACAATACAATTTGAATGTTCATCAATACCCACACTACTGATTACTAATCACAGTGAAACTTCATAAAGCAACTATATTTTTTCAGCATTCTTGCTGCTTGTGTATTGATCCAGCTGGCCCTGAAGTCAAACTTGGTATAATTACGTATGTGTGATGCCAGATGATGCTGGGAGGGTATCAAAGACATGTCAAAGGGGCTAGTTGTCCAGGAGTATCCTTTATCCTTCATGGACAGCTCTAAACTTCCTAGAAGCAAAGCCCTTACTTCCAAGACTGGGTTGTCCTTAAGCATTATGAATACTAGCAATTTTCATAACACCTCACTGCTGAGCTGCAGGTAGGCAGTGGGAAGGCACTCAGGCTCCCTGACGTCCTTGTTACAGAGGCAACAATAAAGAATTCTCCAGTTTCTCCTTTTCTCTTGTGCCAGCACATGAGATGGGCCCCGTGTGCAATCACTTTGCTACGGTGAACTGTCCTGCAGAAGCAGCCCACACCTTTACGTGAGCCTGTGTCAAAGCTCATCGAGGACCTATTTTCACCTGACTATGACCCACACGAACTGACCAGAAATCACGGGGGCTGGGTTTTCACGGTGCTCTTTCCAGCTTTAAAATTTCAGATAAAATGCGGCTGTCTGGAGCGACCCTCCGGCCGGGGAAACCTTCCCTCACCCACGGGCCGCGCCCTGCGCCATAGGCACAAACCGCCATTACACGAGTACGGGTTTGTCCCAGTGCTGCCGCCTCGCCGAGCTGCCTGACTCACCATTTTGTTTGTAATTGAGCCATCTGCCAGGAGATGGCAGCATAAGATAAAAATACCCTGGATTTTGTTCACAGCTATAACCCGCAAAGGGATGTCCCCTGGATGGCAATACGGACCTCCTGGGGGAGCCTTTAGCACCAAGATGTCGATTACAGAAGGGGTGGGCTACAAACCCCTTGTACTTAACTTAGTTTTCAGACGGCTAAGTTTACAGCAGCAGATAGAAAACAATTTCTTTAAAGAGCGTGTTCGAGTTTGGCAACAACAAAAGCTGCAGTCACACTGAGGGAGAGCTGGCGCAGACCACAGGCCCGCCAGTGCTTGGCCTGGCAGCAGATGTCCTTCCATCACAAAAGTGCAAACAAGGAAGAAAAAGAAACCCTCTTTCAACAAACAATCATATCTGCTGTAAAGGTCCCACAGTTACAGCCACGTTGTCAGATCTGGCATTGACACTGAGTGTATTTGTGAGCAAAGCGGAGTGGTTTGGTGAGAAGGTGGCCATACTGCCTTCTCCTGACATTATGCTCGATGGATTAGGTCTGTGGGCATTTGCAGTGCACCCAGCATGATTTGTAGCTGTCAAGTAATAAACTCTTCTGCCAGGGTGTTAGTGAGATACCCCATTTTTGGAAGTCCACACTTCTCACAGCTCTGCTATGCCTGAGACACACTTTATTTGAGCTGGCAGAACAAGATTTCCCTGTAAGTATTGAAGCTAAGCCTCAGGAAATTCATTGTACGTACCTATTTTTATGGGATTACCCAGCGTGTCAGCTCTTTCCCCCCCATAAATAATGCTAAAAAAGGCATGGCCCCCAGCATGATACAATGAAAGTAATTAAATTTTTAATGTATTTTGAGCCTTGCTGAAATGTGAATAAAACAAGTCTTCTCTACTTTAGCACCCAAATATATTAAAATAGAGCTTTAGGAAGCCAGAGCTTATTCAGACTTTGCAATTGTGCTGCCAGGTCTGGTGCCTTGAGCACTTTATCTCAGGTAGCATTGGAAATTCTTGAATTTCTAAAAAAACCCAACCCACTGGGAATGCTGAAACATGTGGATATCCTGTTAAATTCTTCCAGGTTCCAAATGAAGTTGCATGAATAATACTTGACCATATAAAATACCATAACAGTAGGAAAATAACTGATTTTTATACCTTCATATGCAATACGCATAAAAGAATAATATTCTGAACCTTTCTAAACCTGGACAATTGTGACCAATTACAAATACAAAGAAATGTATACTATAATAGCTCTCTGTATATGTGCAGTAGGAATTAATCTCCTGTGCAGACCTCAAATTTCAGATGCCAATTTGATGCAATTTGAGACATTTAATTAGTTGTATAAATTGCAAGCTTACTTAAATTACCTACCTTGATATATTATGCGTGCAGAATAAATTATTCATCTCACAAAACTTTGTAGCTACAGTCTTGCCTCTTCCTAGCTACAGTATTTACATCAAAGCAGCAACCAAGTATCATAGTATTTGTCTTAATTAATTAAATTATAAAGAATAGACTCAAATATGCCTAAAAATAGATATGTGGAGCTTACCATTTATCAGACTATAAGCTGTACAACTCCAGGATTCAGAAAGCAAAGGCACACATCTCCAGGAGGTATGTGCTATTGCAATATCCCAAGAGCTCTCTACTTCACAAGTTTTTGTATCAGTTATTTCACTCTCTATACAGAAGAAAGGTGTTACATGTTTGGAACCAAGAAAAAAATTTTTGTGTGTTGGAGACGACAATGTGTGACTGAAGCATGCTAGCAAGCCCACTTTTATCCATGCATTAAGTGAATGCCTGGATCACATATGTGTGTAGAAGCTATTAGCTATTGATATCTTTTGTCACATCTTGTAACAAATCTCAGTAAAACTTACTTTAACTTAGGGGAAAAAAATTGCATGCTGAGTGGTGACAGGAAACAGACCTTTGGTGGGACATGGTTTGCAGTGGTTAATATAAATTTGTATAACTTCACAGCAGCTGCAGATATCGTCTGTTTAGGCCTGTGACATTTTGTCATTTTTGCAACTTATTTACACACATGATTTACCAGCAGCATGTTATGATCTGACAGCTCACTGATTCTGGCTTCAGTGGACTATGACAGAATTTGAATTTCCTAACTAGAACTTTGTGACTTTTTCACAAAGTGGTCCTTAGACTTTGCCTATTAGCTTCACAGTCCACTAAAGTGCCACAGTGAGAGTCCTCAGGCACATCTTCCCCAAACAGTGAATGAAGGGAACAGAAAGGTTAGGAAGAAGGTGGAGTTTCAGTGTTAGAGAAAATGTTCTAAGGCCTTTGTACTTGTTTATAGAAAAACACAACTAAAAATTAGGTTTGGTAATTGAACACAGTTCAGTGCAGGTTTTTATGAACATTTGCGGTAACCAATATATTTGCATATGAAAATAAGCCTGGGACAAAACATTTCCTATTTTGGAGAATGTCTGATCTGTATTTTTTAGCTTGTTAATCTGGTTCACTACACAGGTGCTACTATGGAAAGCAGTTTACACATACGTCACTTAATGTGAATTCAGAGAGTGTTTTAAAAGCAGTTATTAGCCTGACTCTTGGGCATTCCTGCATTCTTAGGCAAGTGAACATTATTGCTCAGTTCTGAGAATTAAGGAAGCATTAATGCCTTTCTGTAACTGAATGTTTAATTGGCTAACCAAGTTGCAAATTCCAGTCAGCTTGCCCGGCATAAATGGTAAAATAAGGATTTCAATAGCTTAAGTAGGAAATCATACTGTATAGGTTTTTTTCCTTTTTTTCCTAGGAGAGAAAGTTCAGTTCTTCTAATGTTGAAAGAATATGGAAATATTATTCCCTGGGATATTTTGTCCTGTAGCAATTTCCACAGTACTCTGCTACAGTTTGTCAGTCTGATTTTCATGATTTTCATTGTCACAAATTAGGTGTTTAACCAAAATCCATTAGAATTACATGGATGTAAGTCTGTAACAGAGAGGGTTTTTAGGTCCATTAATTTGTAGCATTAACTCGAGAACCCATTTAATTATGGGATTTGGGAAGTTTGTAATTATCTTTTAAATGGGATAGTTACTGAATAAGAAATTACTATCCTAGTGCCGTGTGTGTGTGAAATTTTACTGACACTTAACAGCTAGTTGTGTGACAGTGACTTCCATAGGCCAAGAGAAACATCATGGGCACAGAAAAGGTGATTTATTTTTCCCTGAGGGGCCTCCAGGACTTTGTGATTACTGGTAAAAACTTCAAATGTTCTATACTTTGTGTAAACCGCTTTCTTTTATGAATTTGAGAAGGGATTTTTAAGGAATAGATTCCAATTTGTATAAAATACATAAATATTTATATAAAAATATTTCCTCTTTAATTCTTAATTTTGTTTTCATTCGCTGTTTTTCTCTATAACTTCTTTACACTGTAGTGCAATAGCAAAGTCTGAGAACTTTAACTGAAACACGTGCTTGCTTCAAATATGGAACAAAGTACCATGCAGATACCCATCATTCCCTACCATAGCTGGATGCTGTTTTCTTCTTTTGACAGAATTTTCTTTTTTGACTGAAGGTAGATGACATTGTTTTGTAAATACAGGAACGCACATTATTGATCAACAAACGAGTTCAGACTTTTCTGTGAAGCGTTCTGTCTTCTGGGAGGAGTAGAAATCCTTAAAACATTTCAGACTGTGGGTTTAGTTGACTTTGGCAGTAACATGGGTGTGGAAGTCTGCTGCTAGGAGGCTTGGAATTTTTTGTCTTGGTCAGTAACACTGTGCAAATAATATTTTGTCATTTTTTCTGTTTGGGGCATACGTGGCCTTTCCTGGAAAATTCAAGCAAGCAAAGGATAAATACTAAGTGAATTGCGTTTAAAAGATCAGCAAGGCTGAGATCTAAGTTTATTCAGGTATATTTTGCATTTATTTATGCAGAATGGCTCAAAATGCAGAATAAGGAACCCGTTTGTTCACACGCAGCTGTTGCAGACGAGTAAGAAAAGCCTTGCCAGGAATGTGCCATCCATCGCGCCACCAGAAACGGACCCGACTTCAGGGGTAACTGAAAGAAAAAGCACACCACGAGCACGCTATTGAAATTCGCAAGGCTCATGCTTAACAGAGAGTATTAAGTAATTCACGAGTATTGCTTTGTATCGAATGGTGAGGTATAGAAATTGTACTAGCATTTAATTGCCACGTGCCTTACTCCCCACTGTGATGTTCACACGCCCATTTCAGCTCCTCCGACGAGTGCTTAGTAAGTAATTTAAACGGGGGTGTGTGTAGGCTGCGCATCCTTTGTTGTCATCCCTACACAGCCTGCGACACACGCTCAGAAGCTTGGTCGTATATTTCCAAGCTTTAGATCCAAGCTACAGGAAGCTTGCGATTTGTGAGCCGCACAAAGCGAACACCGAGGGACTGAAAGCTGTCAAAATTAGCATCGTAGCCAGAGAGGCTGCGTTTGCGAGACAGAGGAAGGCGGCGGTCTTGCAAAACTCGGCCATTGTCTGCTTCAGACCTTTGTATCAAAGCAGCAGCAGATTCCAGGCGTCTTTCCGCTGCAGCTCTTTTGTGGGAAGAGAAAGCCCCCCGCCCTGCTGCCCGCAGGAGCGAGGAGGGGTGTGGAGGGGGGTGTGCCCGCCGGTGACACTGTCCCCCTTCCTCCGCGGCGGCCGTGCCGGGAGCTGGCTGCCCCTCGGTTCCTCCTCTCAGCCTGGAGGGGTGCACACCCGCTCCTCCAGGGCCGGTGTGGCGGGACCCGTCGCTAGTCAAGCGGGTCTGGCGGCCAGAAGCGCCCGGCGCGCCCGGTGCTCGGTGGGGGGGAGGGGCTGCCGGCAGCAGGAGGAGCGGGCGGCTCCCACGTCACTTTCCCCGGCCGCGTGTTTACGTGGAGATGAAGATGGCGGCGCCGGCTACACAGCCACGGCAGCTGTCGTTGCTGTGAGGGGGGACGGAACGCGGCGGGCAGCGGTCGTGCGCGCTCCGGCTGCGGGGAGGGGACGGAGTGGAGACCGCCTCCCTCCACCGGTAACGCTCTGCTCCTGCACAGACGCCATGGAGGACGAGGAGCGGCTGAAGAAGCTGGAGGCTGGGAAAGCCAAGGTAAGAGGCGGCGGCGTGGTGGGGAGGCTAAGGGGAACGCGGCAGGGCAGGGGTAGGATAGGCAGCGGGGCCGATCCGGGCGGCGGCGGAGCGCGGCTGCACCAGGGGGCTTGGTTCGGGGCCCCGCCGCGAACAAAGCCGCGGGCGGAGGGGGGAGGCGCTTTGTGCTTCCCTCCCTGCCCACCCCGGGCTCCCCCCGCTGGCCTTGGGGAGGCGCGGGCCGTTCTTCGGCCGGGTGTGGGTGCGAAGGGCCGGTGACAGCGGGTCCCGAGGAGCGCCCGGTGTGTCGAGCGCCACAGGTGCCTGTCGCAGGGCCGGGAGGTGACGGCCCGGGTCGCACTCCCCCTCGTCACGCCCCCTCTCAGCCCCCCCGCCGCGGAGCCCGCTCCGCTGGCGGCGCCGAGTGGAGAAAGAGCAGAGGAGGCGAGTTAACCTCCTTACCGCTTCGCACCCGGGGCGCGAATTCCGTGTGCCTCTTAAGCCTGGGAAACTCCCTATAAACCTTTAAGGAAGTTTATAAACCCGGCAGCTGTTCCTTAGTGCCGCACTAATACGGCGAGAGAGCCTTGGGAGGCCGAGCGTTGAAGATGCCCGCGGTGAGGTGCGTTTCAGCCGGTTATCCGAACGTGCCGGTAGTGCGTGAGTTACCTGTAGGACCTGGCCCTGCGCCTTGGCCGCTGGCAGCCCTCGGCGCCCGCACACCCGCATTCAGCCGTCACCGCCTCGTGGGCTGTCAGGCGGCTCAGCCGGTGCCCTGAGCGCTTACCCAAGTGTTAATCGGGGAGCTTATCATTCTACTCTTTAAGCATGGCTCAGCGCGCACCGGCTGCAAAGCACTTCGCCTTCTGGGCAGCAGACCGGAGTTACCACACGCTGGGAGGTTCTTTTGTCGGTTTTTTTCCTTCAAAGAAAGCCTTGGTGTGCTCATCGAGATAATTAATGACATTTGTAGGGTACGAAGATAAAATTACTGTTTCGCATTAGGCATCCTATGCTTCCTTCCAGCAGTCGTTGCTAAATGATAGGAGTTTAGAAGTTTGTGAGTGCATGCTAAAGATAGGCATGTAACTTGGCAGAAGCTAATAGTACAGGCAGCGCGAAGACAAGCTAAAGATGAAATCATGAAGCGTCATCATTGTCTTGTTTATGTGATCTATTGAAAACAGAACATAGTTCAGATGAGTACTGGATAGGTATTTGGCTGTATTAGGCAAAAACTTTGTGACTTGGAGAATTTCTGTTTCTTTTGAAAGCATTCAAAATGTACACTGGGAAACTGTTACATGGAGCTGTATGTTTATGTAGGAAAACCTGTTCTTAAATGCTTAGAGCAAGAATAGTGTTTACACAACATACTAAAAGGCACTGGGACTGATTAAATACTGGCGGCACATTCTGTCACACCCAGGTGGGTTAATTCCTTGGCAGAAAATTAGGAAAGCATTTTGTAAAGAAAATGGTTGAAGTTAAATTGCCAGAGTTATAAACCATAATGAATTTATAAAGAGAACTTACATTCTTCTGTCCATGCATTTTGCTGGGGAGATTAGGTCACAGTCTTCTAGTAACAAGTGTCACTGATAAAGGTGGAAAAGTTTTGTTACCAGAGAATGGAAGCAGGAGTTTCTCCCACAGCTGTTTTTCGTATTTTCAAGGATAGAAACACAGTCATATAGCATGACCAGTATGTCTCCTAAAATTGCATGGCTCTAGTCAGTATTTTCTGCAAACTACAGCACCAAGAATACAAAAAACTTTTGAGCCTAAGTACTGAATGTTGTTTAAATTGTTGGAAAAATATGTTAAAGTATGTGTTGTTACTGTGCTGAAAGCACAGGTATTGCTATACCACAGGTACCTTGATTCATTCACCTGAAATTATAAATTTTTAATATAAGAAAAATGTTAGGTAAACTTCAGGGTGAATGCAGGTAGTTGGGAGACCAGTAAAAGAGTCTAGTCGGTGCCATGGAGATGGCTGGTACATTGCTAACAATGGAGTTGTTATTTGAAATTGGGACTTGGATTCTTGTTTGCGTGTGGGTTTTTTGTTTTCTTGGAAAGTAGGTAGGTAACTACTGCCAGGCTCAGTAGGTGAATTTTAAACAATGTGAACTTGTTGTAAAGCAATCATTTGGTGGCTTCTGATCATAATATTGATTAGGCAAGCTGTGGAGTTGGTTTTGTGTGAGTTTATCTGCAATGTAACTTTTTTTTTTTTAATTCTTGTTGCCTTCTTAAGGTGCTGTCTCCCCACATAGATCTCTTACAGAGAAGTGTATTTCTTTTGAGTCTCCCCTTATCATTACTGGAAATGAGAACCTGCATTGTGAATTTTACACTTGGCATCTTTCAATCAATGTACTCAAGCTGGGCGGAATGGGTCTCTGTGTGAACACACAGCCTTCACCACTATGTCATTTGAAAAATGGAATAAAAAGCTCTTGACAGAGACTCACCAACATTCATGTGTACCTGCTGACTTTTGGAGACTATGCCAAGTCCCTGCTATGAAGTGGTTGCACCATATGTTACTGTTGTGTCTGTTAGAAACCCACGTAGGCAAGGGAGGCACAAAGGTAAACCCAGTAAATGATGTGCTCCTTTTTCCGTCCCTACAGTTATTAATTTTCCTTTGCCACAAGGTAGATATGCTGGATATTAACCCAGCCTCTATAAATGTCTGTCTCACCCATGGAATGGTTTCTCTGAGCCTTTATAGAACTCTCTTCCCCTCAAATGACCAATTTCTTCTGAGATCCTCATCTGATTATGGTGGAGCAAGAAAAGTGTTTGTCAGAAAAGCTAGTTAAGGGAAACAGGGTTGGCTGTAATGGTAAGTGGGAGGGAGATGATGTGTGCCAGCAACAGAAACATAAGTGCATGCTGTTAAGTTGATCAATGATCCAAGACACCGTGAACTTTGAAATCAATCAGATGTGTTTTGTGCCTTGCTTAAGAAATTCTAGAATATTGTTGATGGTCTGTGCTAGGTAGATATACCTGGTCTTACAAGAGTCTACAGAGGATGATGGTTGAAGATCTTGGTGTGATATTTATGTGTATGCATACTATCTATGCATCAGTTTGCTTGGAAATCTCGTCTAACGTTAAAAGTGGATACTGCTTATGGTACTTGGGTATTTTAATTTTATGTATTTATTTAGCAGCTCAGTAGCTGGCTTTTCTTATCAGGATGTTGCACTATTCCAATCAGCTTTCAAAATTATTTGGAGTAGGTTTCTAGGTCCAGAGTAAAAACAGACTCAGATTCCTCAGTGAGAAAATGACTGAGAGTACTTTGGTAAAGCTTTTGCAAGTTATAAAAAAAAAAAAGTTTGGTCTAATTTCTACACACACATGCATGAAATGCACAGCTGTTACAGCTGTAAAATTAAGAGATATGAAACTAATGATAGCAGTTTTTATAGAATGTTCCATTTTATGTAATGGCATTTTATTTGTGAAGTGTTTAACTTTCTGTTGAAGAAAGGACACACTCCTTAAATGTAAGCTTTTTTGGGGAGGAGTGGGCAAGGGAAAGACACCAATTTACTTTGTAAATTATCACGGGCTGATTCAGGATTTTAGGTCTAACATCAGAAACACATAATGCCCTGCTTTTCAAAAGGTCTATGTATGCTTTTAGTGGTTTTTGAAGAAACCATGGAATTGTTGAAGAACCTTAAGTAATTAGTGAACTGCCTGGCTTAGTTAAGCAGCTGAGCACAGAATAAGCAGTGTTACAGCTTTTGACCTATACCAGAGAATTGCTGAGCAGATGGAACACTGAAGTTGCTTTGGGAAGCTCTGGTGGCACTCAGTGGACAAGTATTACAGGTTATATGACTAATTTGACAAGTTATCTTCACAAATTGAATAGTAAAAATAAATAATTGTTTATTTTGCTTTCTGGTGATGCATGCAAATATCCCATGTGGCTGGAGATGTAAGTGATGTGTATTATTAAAATAGCTTTGTCTAAGAGTCTGAGAATGTTTGCTTTTTGCATTCACAAGTCTTACTGCTTTGAGAGGAGAAAAGATTTCACTTCCACATCTCTGGCCTCTTCAGATTGGGCAATTCTGGATTTCTTAAGGAAAGCTGTTGATAATGTTTTTTTAAAATAGAAGACTCAAGTGAAGCATGGAATAATAGTTCTCTGCCATGGTGATTAAAGCTCTAATTTAAACACTCCAGAAAAGAAATAACCTACCGATTGTGTTTGTAAAGCACAGTCCTTTTAAAATCCCTGTATTTTACCTGAAGAGGAAGAAAAAGCAGTATTTCGGTGATTATTGAGGGGTTTTAATCACAGAAGACAAATTAAATACATTAAAAGAGCTGATCTGCTTACACATCTTTTGCTTTCAGGTATAGACTGTTCATTATTTTTACCCCCTGTCTGCCTCAAATAACTTGAACAAAAGTAAACAGAATCTTGGAAGCCAGAATTTCCTTTTCAGTCAGCATTTTCTTACTCTTTTCTCTAAAAATAAGTTGTATTTGGCCATATCACAAAGTGCTAATTTCATCATAAATCTGTAGTCATTGCTGTCACTCTTCATGAAATATGGAGGAGAGCAGCTTTCTAGGCTAAAAGTTAACAGAATGGGGATGGTTCTGGGCTCCAACTCTGTCTGAAGATGCTGTGCGTGTATTGATGGAAAAGAAGTGAGAGGGCAATAGTGCAGTGGAACTATGAAAAAAACTACAATGAGACAGTTTGAGAGAACCCTTTTTCTTGCAGGTGAAGATCCTTACAAGCCTGTACCTAATTCCGAGGCATTCACCATGTATTGCTGAGCTGTATCTTCTCTCAGGTCCTTCTGAATTTGTGTTCTTTGGATCCTCCTCTTCTTTTACCGGCTTCAATCTACTCTCCTTTGCATCTCTGTCAATTTTAAATGCAAATAGTAGGACGTATGTTGAATTGCCTATGTGTATTTGATTATGAATATGAGTAAGTTTAAGATGTCTGAAGAGAAAATCACAGATACAAGGACTGAATTTTACCCTGGAGAGAGAACATGTGGGATTAAACTCTTTGAGTAAAAGCAGATAGGGCAGAAATTGAATAGAGGTTAAAAAAACCCAAAACCTGAGGTGTTCACCTCACTGTGCATGCTCTTCTTTTTGTTCAAAACAGTGAATATCTGCATTTTATTTTAGAAAAAAATTATATGCATTTGAGAGACAAAACTATTTTATCTATGTAATTGATTGCTACTGGGATGATACGTAAACTCAGATGAGAGATCAAGCAGAAAGGTTATCTGTAAAACCATTTTCTAGACACATTCTCTTTCTAATAGAAAAAATGAGATTACTATCTTAAACGTTGACATTTTAATATAACTTAATTGTTAAACTCTTACAGAAAACTCTTTACAGTTTTCTCAGTGTTCTTTTTTCCTTTTAAAAAAAAAAAGGGAAAGCAAATTTAGTCTTTTCCTATTATGTTCCAAGCTTCTCCTGGACTTTGTGTCCCTGTAAAAAAAAAAAAAAAAAAAGTTCTTGAATTGAAATCCAGGACTTGAACTCAGTTTTCATTGGCACTGGTAGAACTCTTCCTATTTCCAAGTGTATTCTCTGTAGTTCTTCTGTTTCCTGGTCTTGATCTCTGTTTCCCTCATTCCAGAGATCTATTCTTGCTTTTGATACAGGGCTTGATTATGTTTCATATGTTATTGTCAATATACCCTTTTATTCAAAGCTCTAAAGTAGCTGTCTACCTTACAACAGTAATGCAAGATAAAATGAGCTTAAACTAATACTTTGATGTAGATAAATATAACTTCAAAATAACCTTTTTTTTCTATAACCAGTTTAGAAAAATTTGGTTTTTAATCCAAGATGCCCATTAAATTTCACAAAAATAGAGAAATAAGACAACGCAATGTTGTTAGTTTCTTGAGAAACCATCATTTTACATTGCAAACCTGCTTTCCTACAACCAGTGGACAAAAGACAGAAGAATTAATAAAAATTTTAAGATTTCTTGGAATTCGTAGTTTTTTAGGGTTATGGAGTCAGTATTCCTTCTTCTCCCCTTTTCTGAAAAGTAATCCCAACAAGCATCCAGATAGAACTAATTCAGTAGTTGTCAGTTAGGCAAAAGAATATGAGACTCTGGAAATCAAACACTAACCTTAGGAAGGTGGGGGAGTGATCAAATCACAGCTGTAACAACCCTAAGTTGTAGCATCATCACCAGGCAAAGAAGAGGCTGTCTCTTGGACCATGCTTCTAAATCACAAAACATGTAGAAATTTTAAGACTCTGCAGTTCAAGATTGTCATTTTAGAGAGAATATATACTGTTTTGGTGGCATTCCCAGGGGAAAGCATAGATTTGATAAAAAACTATCCTGCTAAAGACCCAAATAGACTGGTGGAGTTGAAGAGGCAGAGTAGATAGGATTCTGGGACTGAGCAGGTTTCTGTGCAAATATTGATAAAATAGGTGGTGTAGAGAATAAACGGAACAAGTTGTGTAAGAGTTTACTCAAATCTGCCATCACTGCTAGGCTGTGATTTAACAGTGTAGTTATCCTTTAATACTGGTCTTGTTTTCTGAGGTTTTTTCTTGTCCTTAAACTCTTATTTCTCTGTGAAGAAACCTTCAATGTCCAACCACAGAACAAGGGAAAAATATTTCAGTGTTCCTAAATCCCTTTATATTGTCTAAATGAAGGAGCTGATTTAACATTAGCACCATACACTGAGAATATGTACTTTCAATTAAGAAAGTATCTAGGAGACATAGCTTACTATTAGAGATAATGCTGTATACGAATGATGAGACAACCCTGTCTTGGTATGTTCAGTAGTACATTACACTGGCTGGCACAGATTGCTGTGTTTACAGGTACAAGACTATTCAAAAGGTGGTGTGCTTTCCAGATTTCTTTCATTATTGGGATAATATTCCAGGAACTAAATTTTGGGTTGTTTGCTGCTGCTTCCCCCCACCACCCATTAAAAGTACGCAGACATATATGGAATTTTGGAGCAATATGTCTTTGTGAGCTCACTTTTCTATCATGATTCAGCAGCATGTAAAAAATAATAGAAGCCTGTCAAAGTAATACAAGCCTGTCAAGTCTTGCACACCGAGCATGAAATTTATGCAGTTGGTTCTCTCCTTATGTCTGCCCAGCTCCTCACAGAGCTGTCTCTCAGAAACCTGCTGATTGGGGGCTTTATTCTCACTCTGTCCATTCGGTGCCAGACATGCCACATGGTATGAATTCATGTAAAAATAATTTAAACAAGATGGGGAAAATGATGAAGTACAGCCAAAGTTTGATTTGGTATAAAGTATTTTACAATTTATTAGGAAAAAGACCCAACAAAAACCATACATTTTTTGCATTTTCATTCAGCTCTGCCCAGAGGTGGCCAGAAGTAATCTCCTTTAAAGGTATCTCAATTCTTCAGGCTCCTTTGAAGATCTCAGCAGTAACATTTGTTGAAAGACCACCTTTGTCAACTGGGTAGAAGTCATCATCTTGCTTGCCTTTATTAACAAGGAATGGCTATTAGTCCTGACTCTGGCTGGTGGCCAAGTGTGCCACCCCCCCAAATCTGTTCTATCAGTCCCCTTACTCAGCTGGGCAGGGGAGAGAAGATAGAAGGAAAGGCTTGTGGGTCAAGATAAGGGCAGGGAAAGATCACTCACCAATGTCTGTCATGGGCAATACAGGCATGGCTTGGGAAAATTAATTTCTTGCCAAAATCAACATCATATAATGAGAAATAAAACCAAGTATTAGAAATACTTTAATTTCATTCCGAATTTCTCCGCCTTCTCCCTGCCATCAGGAGTGGGGGACAGGGGAAGGAGTTTGTGGTCAGTTCATCACACATTGTCTCTGCAATTCCTGCCTCCTCGTGGGGAGGACTCCTCACAGTCTTTTGCACCAGTGTGGGGTCCCTCCCACTGAAGTTCTCCATGAACTTTTCTGATAAAAGTCCTTCCCACAGGCTGAGTCCCCCACAGGGTTGCAAATCCTGCCAGCAGATTTGCTCCTTCTCTATTCATGGGGCCACAGTCCTGCCAGGAGCTTGCTCCAGTGCAGGCTTCCCATGGCATCACAGCCTCTTTCAGGCATCCACCTGCTCCAGTGTGGAGTCCACCATGGGCTGCAGGTGCATATCTGCTCCACTGATACCCTCCACGTGCTGCAGGGGGACAGCCCCTGATCTCCTCCAACAACTAAAATTTTTTTTCCTGTTACTAATTCTTTTTTCACTTTTCACAAAAGGTTAAATTTACATGAATCAGGGTAACGTAAGCAGTACACAGACACTCACAGTAAACTGATAGTTGATGATTTTTCTAACATCCAGAAAATGTTCTCTCTTCAGCCCTTTTCAGCCAAATTGTAATAAACTTCCTCAGTTAGTGTATAGACTAAATGTTACAGTGCAGGAGGACAGAAAAATATGCATTGTTGTGAAGTGTGGGAGTCCTGCTGATCAGAAAAAACATGCAGTGGGTTGCAGCCCCTTTCTTGCAGCATCAACACAAACCAGAAATGGCAACTGCTTCTGTTATTTAAGTTTTCTTGCATCAGCTGTATAGAGAAGTCTGGACAAAGCATCCTCAGGTACCAATTCTCTTCATGTGTTTCATTATGCAGCTTAATATTGCTGCATCTTTAAAGCCCTCTGGTCTGGAAATGGTAGTCTTTTAAGTTAATCAATGAGAACTTGCAGTTGAATATTTGCAATGAGTTGTGGAGGAATGGTCTATGTGAGCTGGAATGGAGTATTGATTAGGATCCCAGGCTATTGCCTGACTACAGTCAGGATTTTTCTTGCAGGGTTCTAATCAGTATTAAGGATTTCTGAGAAACAGCTAATTATGACCGACTCTTGCCCCCTGGAAGCTGCATTGATGCTTGATAATGCATCACAAGCAAGGCTGCAGTCACTCATTAGGGAGTCTCAAAGGACTGGCAAAGATTGCCCTTTAAAGGAAATGGACTTGTCTAAATGAATTGTCAACGCTGAATTCCTTGGGCATCTGCACAACTTTTAATATAGATTGCTTTAGGTAACTAGGGCTGACTCAGACAAAACTTCTTGCTAAAAGTCAGCGTGATGTTAAGAATTTTGACACTGTTTGACCTGGTCTTACAAGCAACTAAAGACTTGGCCTAGGAACAGTCATAATTTGGTGGTTACAGCTGAATAAAAGCTGGATTAGTCTTAAAGTAGGTGGTCTTTCAGTCTTTCAGAGGCCTGAGTTGCTCAGTATTTTCATTATTAGCAGTGGAAAGAATGAGTGGTTGGTTATATGTAGGTAGTACTAAACTAAAGTGAGTGGCAAACACAATGAAGAGGCTTAGAAGTCAAAATTATTTTAACAAATGATCTGGTACAAAAGGACATGGAAGCAATACTCAAGGCTTTCTTTGCCTCTTTAATAGTAAGAACTGTCCTTGGGCTTCCCAGGTCCCTGAGTCTAATGTTAGAATTGGAGGGAGTGAAGTATTATCCACAGTACAAAAGGTCAAGCTGGGGACCACTTAGGCAGATTTGATGCACACAAATTTATGGGCCTGAGTATGATGTATCTAACTGCTCTGCAGGAGCTAGCTGCTGTCATTAAGAGTCTATTCCCTCAGTCGTCTTAGAAAGGTCATTGTGATTAGGAGATTTAAATGAGCAGAGAGGAAACTAAACATCAGACCCATCTTCAAGAGGGGTGACAAAGAGGGTCTGAAGATGTATAGGAATGTCAGCCTGCCTGTGGTGTCTGGGAAGATTATGGAGGAGACCTTTCTGGAAGCCATGCTGAGGCATGTGAAGGGCAAGAACATGATTGGAATTTAGCAAGGACAAATTATTTGTCCTCTGTGATGAGCTGAGCGGCTCAGTAGATGGAGAGAGAATGGTGGATGTTGTTTACCTTGACTTTAGGAAGGCATTCGATGTGATCTGTTACAGGCTATTCGCAGTTCACCTATGGCCAACTTGGTTACAAGGTGAGTAGAAAATTATCTGGACTGCTATGCTCAGAGTGTTGATACAAAGTCCAGCTGGTGGCCAGCAGTGTTCCTCAGATGTTGAAACGGTGGCTGCTACTTTAATAAAGACCTGGAGAATAGGGAGTGTGCCTTCAGCACGGTCATGGATGGTACCAAGTTAGGGGGAGGTTAATGATTGAAGCAGAGGGCTTCTTTTCAGAGAGACAGTGACAGTCCGGAGAATCAAGTTGACAAAAAATTCATGAAGCTGTAGAAGCGCGAAAGTAGATGGTAGAGGAAAGTCCCCATGCTTTCTGGGTGCAAGAAAGGAGGAATTTCAAGTTTCCATTTCATTACTGGGAAGTAACAGTGGTCTACAGGATCCTCCAGTGATTTAAAAAAAAAAAAGTAAAAAAAAAAGTTGTGTGATCTAACTTGAAGCCAGGAGGGGATCCTGTGTTTCACAGTAGGGGTTGGCACTGTTGTTTGGGGGTCCTCCACCTCTTCCAGGTCTTGTTCCTCAGCTGTCTGTTCTTCAATTCATAGTTACGTCGGATGAATTTTAGTTTAGATGATCTCTTTGATGACTGCCAGGGAGATTGATAGAGCAAGATCAGTTTTTCTACACAGCATTCTCCTTTCTTCAAGCTAAGGTCATTGTTTATATTCCTGCAGCACCCTGCCTTGTTTTTTACACAACTTCCCATTTACGGTGAATGGGAAGGTAATGTGCAGATGACAAGTACCTCAGTACAGTCTGGGGACTGATTAAGGCCAATCCAATGGAGAAAAAAAAAAGGCATTAAGACTGTGCCATAATGCATGTGTGCTCTACATCATGGCAAAATTTATTTGTGCCTGCAATTTCAATTTTGGAATATTTTTGCTTTTCTTGCATTCTTTAAATTTAGCGGGGCTGTCCTTTTCTAGTGTGGTCAGCTTGGGTAGGAAATATTCTTGGATTTTATGTGAAGCAAGGTAAGAATAACTTGAAGTACAGAACTTTATTATTTGTTAGCATAATGGCCATTATCCCAGACGATAATGGACTGATGTGGTCAACCCTTTCCATACTCTCCAAAATAAGTGTATTTTGAGGTATTTATCTATCAAGGGTGAGCACTGTTTTGATTTGGGCTATAACATCCACGTGTGGACAGATGTATTTCTGTGGGGAAAATTGCTTTCAAGTATTTTATTACAAACCCAGTCAAATTTACGTGCATCGTGCCACAGAACTGGTGAAAGTACATTTATTCTGGTATTTTTTTACCCCAGTGGAAAAAATCAACATAATGTTCTGTTTATAGTTATTTCACACAGAAATGCTTCTAAACAGAATGTAAGTCAGTCTGGTAATACTCAAATCTAGTGCAAATAATTTGTATTCAGGATCTTATTAGAAACATGAGAATCTTTCCTTCTCAAAGCCTTTTATTTTCCACTTTTATAGTAAATGTAACTGTTAAAAGATCAGTAGAAAAATGCAAAAGGTCAACCTTAACTCTTAAACACATCGACAGTTAAGAAGCAGAAGAAAGTGTCTGAGTTGCAAATATAAACTTGGAGGTTGCCAGTAATTTGATCGACAAGCACTATGTGGAGATACTGGCAACTGCTGCTTTTGCATACTTTAGTATTTTTATAGTTGGCTCCTAACTGGCAAGCACAGATGGCCATGGATTATGATTTTTGTATGTTTCTGAATTAGAGAAAACATTTAGATGGTGTTTTAAATTGCATTGTCTAAGTATCACATTAACTATTCTCTACAGGTTTTGATTTTAGTTGTTAACTTACAGTATAAGACTTTTGGAACCAAGTATTTTAATATTTTGTTAATAAATGAAAGGGTTTTGTGCCTAGGTTTTGAATAATTGCAAGTTTTGTTCTCAAGTAACTTCTTGTTAAATAATCAATGTTATTTTGTGGTAGTAGCAACTTTTAAATTTTTTTCTGAAAAAGTTGTTCTGATTTGACACTATCAAGTAGTGTCAAATAGTTCTGATAACGAAGAATGTTCTACTGCAGATTTGGCTGTATCAGTGGTACTTCATAAAGGGTTTGGGATTGCTCTAACCTGGTGTTCAAAAGGATTTTAGAGATACCCAATGAAGTTCTGTTTGAAGGATCAGGCTTGTTCTGCACATTTGAGAAAGTTCAGTGTACTTACTATTTGACTTTTCTTCTGAGAATCCTAGCAAAAGTGAGCACTAAACTCAGTTTTCAAGGAATTAATGTTAATTAGCTTTTCTATTCTTAGTAGTCTGCTAGGAGCTTATAGAGGGGCTACAAGAATTGAATGACAATAAGAACTTGAAGATACTCTCTAGGATTTATTTTTTTGGTGTGTGTGTAGAAGTCTATTTAGCTAATTTATATCAAATCACTGTACTGTTTCTCTCTAATGTTAAGTAGGGCTCGGTGTTGGGTCTAGTCCTGTTCAATATCTTCATTGACGGCCTTGATAAGGGAATAGCATCCACCCTCAGCAAGTACACCGATGATACAAAGCTGGGAGGAGTGGCTGACATGCGGGAACACTGCGCTGCCATCCAGCGAGACCTGGACAGGCTGGAGAGCTGGGCAGGGAGAAACCTAATGAAGTTCAACAAGTGCAAGTGTAAAGTCTTGCACCTGGGGAGGAATAACCACATGTATCAGTACAGGCTGGGGGATGACCTGCTGGAGAAGAACTCAGTGGAGAAGGACCTGGGGGTCCTGGTGAATGACAGGTTGGCTATGAGCCAGCAGTGTGCCCTGGTGGCTAAGAGGGCCAATGGGATCCTGGGGTGCATCCAGAGGAGTGTGGCCAGCAGGTCTAAGGAGATAATCCTCCCCCTCTACTCTACCCTGATCAGGCCCCACGTGGAATATTGTGTCCAGTTCTGGGCTCCCTGGTGTAAAAAGGACAGGGATCTCCTGGAGAGAGTCCAGAGAAGGGCTACGAAGATGATTAAGGGCCTGGAGCATCTTCCCTATGAGGAGAGGCTGAATAAGCTGGGACTGTTTAGTCTAGAGAAAAGAAGACTGAGGGGGGACCTAATTGGTGTTTATGATTATCTTAAGCATGGGGTGCAGGGGGAATTAGCCAGCCCCTTTTCAGTGTTTAGTGGAGACAGGACTAGGGGCAATGGCTGCAAGTTAGAACACAGGAAGTTCCACACCAACATGCGGAACTTCCAACATGTGGAATCACAGTGAGGGTGACAGAGCACTGGAATAGGCTGCCCAGGGAGGTGGTGGAGTCTCCTTCTCTGGAGATATTCAAGACTTGTCTGGATGCCTATCTGTGTAATATGAGCTAGGGAGCTGCTTTGGCAGGGGGGTTGGACCCGATGGTCTCTTGAGGTCCCTTCCAACCCCTACAGTTCTGTGATTATGTGATATAACATACTGTGGTTTTAGAGGTCTTGTAAAATATAGAACTCCTGTTTTGCTAAATGAAACTAGCTCTCTGGGGAATAAATTGCAATTATGTATTATTTCTCATTATTGCAGTTATCATAATTGAGGAGAAAAATGACTAAATACTGGACATTAAAATATTTATTTTTCCTTTTTCCATAAGGAAACTTCGCTATTTCCATCTATTATTACATCTGTTATTTAGATCAGAGTTTAGCTTTACCTTGGACTTAGGGAAGAGATAGACTCACTTTTTCTCTGCTTTATGGTCTTAGGAATATTTTCCTAAGGTTATCTTTTGGGGAGGAAGAACAGCATGTGAAGAAAATGAATGAACAAAACAGGGAATTGTTAACTTTTGGATGTATGTAATGTTTAATTACATGGTTTCATTGCCTTTTAGACTACTATTTTGGAAGACATTTCTTTTGACTTGAATACTTTATTAGACCTAAGTATAGTGGAACAAACATGCATAATGCTTAACCCTGTTACTGTATTGCAGTTGTTTTCTGAAAATAAATTGTTATTCTGAAAGAACTCCAAGGGATTAATGGAGTCTCCAGCTGCTGATTTAACTATATATAGTTAAATAGCTGATATAACTGTATGTTAGTTAAAGAACAGGTGTTAAACCAGTTGCTTTAAGAAGAAATAAAGTGAAGTCACTACATAAGCAATGCTGAAATTGTCAGTGAATTCTTTAGTGATACAGGAGGCAACATACTTAATGACTTATGTCTGATGACTCTGCTGCTTTCCAAAAATTCAGGTTCTGAATAGATGAATGATTTAATGCCTATATTTGACCACTGAGTTGCAACTGTGCTGTAAAACAAGTTTTCTTTTGAAGCCCAGATGAATTTTTTTATTCATGAATGTCCATTACGTCTTTATTTCTTGTGGTGTGTGGTATTCACCTGTATGAAGTAGGGTTCTGTAGGGAAGAATGAGCTGAATTGGTCCTTGTAATTTACTTGACTGCATTGCGTTTATAGAAATCATCTGCAGTGACTCTAAAGCCTGACATCATAATTTTGTTGAATCAAACACAATATTGAGAGAAAGAGCAGATATTGTATTGGAAGCTAGTACATAATTTTAATGCTTAAATTGCATGAGGAATATTTCTTTTTCTGCCTTCTCAGGAAGGCTGAATCTGTCTTTTACTTCCAGAAGACAACTTGTTTCACAAGGCTGGTTTAATCAAGAGTTGAGTGGGGAAAAAATCTTAATGAAATTTGTCATTGTGCAATCTTACAAAAAATGTCAGTGCTGAAGCTTGCCAGAGAGTTCATCTGGATGATCTACTGTCCTAATAATGGCTTTCTGTCTAATGATTTTTCTGCCTAATGTATTTTGTAGGCATTACTGTAATCTGTCCCAGTGGTTTTTAGGTGGGGTACCCTTTGCAAGTCCCAGACCTTTGTTGCTTGGTTTTTTTACCTTTATCTTCATGTGACTGAATTTACTGAACACAAGCTCTGTCTTGATTGGCATGTATCTCCTTAGGCCAGTAGAGGATCAATCATCTAATTTCCAGTTTTTGTCATATGTAGCCTACCTGATTTAGACTAAGACATGCCACCCGTGGCTTGGTTTTACTAGTTATTCATAGTAATAGTTGACAATGTCTGTCTACTTAGACTTGCGACAACTTTTCTTTAAGATGAGAGGTACTGTCTTGTTAGACATCCAAAGCAATGATAGGAAAGGTGATGTCATGTTTAGGAGCTCACAAAGTTTGTTTTTTTCTTTTGTCTGTGATAGACTCCACCACTTACTGTACAGTTGCTAGATGCTACTAAGATATAATAATTTTATATCTTGATTTAAATCACCAAAGATCAAATAGTGTGTTCACTTCCTAGAGTCTCTTTTTGTTGTGTCAGCAAAACATATCACATCCTGTGTTTCCATTCAGTAGGAAAGTGATACTTAAATCATATTGTAGGCTGTCCTGTACAGTTTTAAAACAGCAGCTGTTACAGAATCTTGCCTTCATTTACATTTTGTTTAGGGTCCTGAGCTTTAGTGAGCATACTGCCCTTACATGTACATCAGAGCTGAAGTTACCCAGTTCTTTATGTGGATACCAAAACAGCCCAGAGAACTGGTCTGCTGGGGGAGTATCTTACTAGTGGTTATTATTAAATTGCTGAAATCTAGTGGATTTGTGTGTAGACATAAACATGGTGGCAGGTAGGAAATCTTTGCAGTGTTATAGCCTAGTGACTTAATTTTATGACTCTTTCAAAGATTATGACAAGACTGAAGGTTGGTTAGTGCCTGAGGATAAATAATGGTATTTTTGTTTCTAACAGGCTGTGAGATAACAAGTTTGTGCAATCTAATGAGCAGTAGTGTAACTGTATGGAAAGTAATTAATACTTTCAGAGAATCTAAATCTTCATCATCATAGGATTAATTTTCAAGAATGAATGAATATACAAATTTGTCTGCTGGGTGCAGATCATCAAAGCACTTTCATGAGATGGGAGGGTTGGCGTGGCAAAGCACTGAAGTCTTCTAGATCAGGAAGTTTGTGAAGAAAATTGTATGACATTAAAAACATCAGTTTAGCAAAGTAAGTAGTAACTTTTTTTTTCACCTCATTTTTTCACATTATATGTGTCTCCTTTGTTAAAATCTATTTAACCAAATTTTAGCTCTGACTTGCAGTTTCCTGGCTTGTCAAGCTGGATTACTTTAGAAATATTCAGGGAGGAGAGGAGGAAACATCTTTCTTTGCTGGGGACCAAAATATTTTCTTAAACACATTTGTTAATTCATTCAGTAACATTGTGATAATTCCTTCTCCATTTCCCCACCAAAAGTTGTTTCAAAGAGCTGTAGGACATTGAAGACGGATTTTTGATGCAGTGCCAACATGGTTTTTTCAGCCTAGCTGAAGGATCCAGTTTGTAATTATTGATGTTACACATTAACCTGGAGGGATAGGAGTGCATTGCTGACAATGTGTAACACTTTTGCTTTGCCATTATTACTGAGCCTTGGGAACTCAAGGCAAAATAAAGGATAGGCTGTGCCTTTTGAGACAGCACCCAAGTGGTGATCTCCCTCCCTTGATGCAGGGTAAAAGAGATTCTATGTCAGCTCCCTTGGCCTTGATGTGAGAAAGACTAACTAATGTTACAGATTGTACTTATTACAGAGCAGCATGAACCAAGCTTTCTCTTACCCTCTCTTTCTTGTCACTGACAGTTTGGCCCAACCAACATATTTCTTCTCCTCTTTGGGGATATACGGTGCCAGTGTAGATCAGATGCTTTTTTCACCCTCTGTGTCAGTGGAGGCAGTTATACAGCATTCAGTATAGAAGGATAAATTTAAAAAGTAGATAGGAGCAGTATATAAACCATGCTTGTAGAAGTAGGTTAGTTAGGAGACCTTTCAGACAATCTTTTTAGTACTTAGTTTTTTTCGTAGCAGATCAACATTGAAATACGTTGATGTACTTGTGTTTGTCATTGTAACCTGATTTGAGATTATTTTCATACACTTAACTTCTATTCCTTATCCAGAAAATAACCTAGCTGTAATGAACTTAGCTGTTCGTAGGTCTGTTCCTATTTAAATTCCTGGGACATGGAAGAGCAGACCAGATCAGAACCACACTAATTCTGAGGCTTTCCAGCTCACAGTGCCATCTGGAGGGGTTCATTCAAGTTCAGTGCCCTTGGTTATTAGCACTGACAACAGTACTCTTGCTAAAAAGATGAAGACAATTGTCCTGCATGCTGTTCGTCTAATTGTCCTGAGTTGTCCTCTGTGGTGTTTCAGCTGTATCTGTAAATTGTGGTGATCCTATTGGTTTTCTTCAGAGTGCAGAGGAACGGCTTTCTCTGAAGCTGAAAGACTCTCAAGTTTGTCTGTTGGTAGAGAATATAGCATTTGTTCTTCAGAAATTTTCATACCCTTATTGGTATCCTCTAATACTCATCAACCACTTAGGTCTCTCTGAGAGGAGACGTTCTGAGGTCATGCTTGTATTATTTGGGAAGATCTGACTATGAGTGCAACCTACAAATGAGTAGACTGGAAATAATCTTCATCCTGGGTGCTTATTTTCTTGTTCCTTTCAGCAGATTTACACTGAAATGAACAAATAAACTAAAGCTGGTTTGCCCCAGCAGATAAGCAGATTGAAACTTGCAAAGAACATAAATTCTTTACTTACAGTTCAGGTTTTCAGCTATGTGACATAGTATGTCACAGGTTGCTTGTTGTGGGTTATCTTCTTTCTGAGGTTTTTATCTCAGGATTTGGAAAGAGTTATGATACTTTCCTATTTGTTGATTAGCAGAATAGCATAATGGAATGAGGTCAATAGCCTTCACGAGAAAGAAGTTTATCTTCTGTATTTGATAATTTTCTATTATTCTCGCTCTGTTAGACCTTTCTTTGTATAGGCATCAGGAACCTAGAAGATGCAGGCAGAATTGTAACTTTGCCTACCCTTCAGGAGTTAGTGCGTAGACTATTGAGAATATGACAAAAAGTAACAAAGTGCCACTTTCTTCTCTAATACAGTTCAACACTGCCTTAAGGGGCAAAACGTCAAGCTTTCACAGAGCTTGGTGGAATAACAACAAATGAGTTTTTTACAGCCTTTTTAACAGCCTTTTAACAGCCTTTAACAGCTCTGTGACCTTAATCTCAATGGTGTTGTCTCCCAGACTTTCTTCCCTATCCCTTTTGAGGGCCTCTTACCTGCTGCCATAGGACATAAAAATGTTACTGTATATCGGAATCATAAAAACCAGTTCACAGGTGAGAGAGATTACAGTAGGGTCAGGTGTTTTTCCCAGTTATCCAGGGGAAGGTGCAATAGATAACTTGAGACTTAAACGAGAGCAGATCTCCAGCTTCTGAATTATGTCTGAAATTCAAATTCAGTTTGGCCTGTTTGGTTTTTCCCTTACTGGCTTGCAAGGCACTTAATTCCAGACTGACCAGGACATAGCTGGGCTTTATAAGTGATCAAAGCCAGTCACAGCAGGGCTCTGCTTTCTGTCTCACTGAAGGCCTTAGCAGCAATAAATGGTTATCTGTGGTGAAAGGGAGTGGTGACCTGATTACTGGGGCAGGTGAATCTGAAATAAATCCTTCGCCTTTTAAGACAAGGAATCAGTCAGTCTAAATATTTTGGTTTTGCTTTCACTCTCCATAATCATTCAGAAATTACACCTTATTTTCATTTGGTGATCAGAATTCAGAGCATCATAACTGGAAAGGTGTGGGCCCTTCTGTCACAAGACTCTTTATAATCTTCCGTGAGTCTCATGGTACACTTGAGTGTCATCTTGCACTTGCAGGCAGTGTCTGTCTGATTGTAGGGCATATCATAATTACCACTTGTACGATACAGTTTGCTGCAATGTGTGTTACACATTTACATGCATCTTAGAGCAGACTTTTTAGCATTCACTCTATAAATACCCCTTTTCAGACAAGTTTGAGGCTGTCATGTTGGTGGCAAGTCCCTGACAAAGAAAGCTTTTTTTTTTTTTTCCCACTATTTCACTACCCTCCATGTGCTTAGGTAGATATACTGCTTCTGGGGAGGATTTCAGTAAGATAGACTGGAAGTTTAAGCTGTGTTTTTTGCTGCCATATGCAACATGTCAGGCCTAAATCATTGTCTTAGAATGTAAGGAATAATAAACAATTCTAAGGCAGCATCCAGTTTTAAGAGAAACTTAATGTGTTTCTGTTTTAAAAAGTATTTTATGCGTGGGAAATAAAAATAGAGCTATCTATGCTTTCTAAATGTAACTTTTTTAATTTTCATGGATTTATGTAGCATTTTCATGTGCTGGTATATGGGCAGTGATTAAATGTGGCTTTTGTTCAGCTGTTTTGTATTGCTTTAAATGCTTAAGATGAGATTAAGTTTTGTATTCTGTTGGAGACAAATTTTATTTCAACACACATTTCTCTAGTAACAGTTCAGTCAGACCAGCTTTGAAATTAATCAATGGCCAGTGTATCCCAGTAATCTTGATTGCTGGGGTAATTGCCATGGGTCAGAATATGCTGAAGATAGCTGAACAAATAAATAATGCCGCTGTTATAGCAGTACATTAACTAACATAAGTGATATGCAAGTAATCCTCACCAGTCTGCAAGGTAGTTCCCTTCTGTCTCAAGAATATTTAGTTCCCAATAGCAGTTGATCCTCCTTGCTTTTCTGATTTGTGCCAGTTGGAGGGTATTAGCATTTAAATCTAAGGTATTGTGTTGGGTGCCAGTAATTTTGCTGCAGACTGGGATGTGGGATGGGTACTAGTGCGTTGTCTTGTGATTCATAAACAGAATGAAGTTATAATTAGAGCTAACTAAGCAAATGCATCCTTTAAATATCTAAGTTCTGTTTGATTGTTCTTTTCCCGTGGGAAATTATTTTGAAAAGTATACCCAATTTTCTGAGAAGCATCATGTCCACAGATCACAGATTCACTAGGTTGGAAAAGACCTTTAAGATAATCGAGTCCAACTGTTCCTGTCCTATCCTAAACCATATCCCTAAGTACCTCATCTACTCATCTTTTAAATACATCTAGGGATGGCGACTCAATCACCTCCCTGGCAGCCCGTTCCACGTTCTGACAACTCTTTCAGTGAAAACTAACATCTAATCTGAACCTGCCCTTGTGCAGTTTCGTGTCATTTCCCCTTGTCCTATCTCTTGTCACTTGGATGCAAAGTACTAACATCCAGTCACTTCCCATTTTCAAACTACAGAACGTTGAGCAACTGTTGTAAATAGCACTTCTGGAAATAAACTTGTAATTCTTCCTGAACATTTTAATTGAGGTTGTTATGCATTAAAATGAAAGAAATGTAGTTTAATTGGCAGAGTTTATAATAAAACTTCTATTTATTCATTAAAATAAAAATTTAATTTTACACTGGATATTTTACAGAAATAATTCAGACAACAAAGACGAACTACATAATATAATGTTTTTAATTGCTCTGAAGTGGATGTGTCTGTTTCCAAGATAACTGGGTTTTTTTTGTCTAGAGGGAGGACTTGAAAACCTATGAGCTAGAAATTGCATTTTGTTAGTTACTTTAGATGCAAAATCTGAGTCAAGGACAAGGGGCAGAATCAGCTGAAAAATGCTGGTGGAATTTTTAACAGGATTTAATACAGCTTGGAGGATCCAAGGTCTTACCAACATGATGGGGAAAGCTGGAGGCAACATGCTGGCAGACAGAAAAGAGAGTGAAAGAAGACTTTCCCTAGATAGGTTTTAGCACAACTGAAAACCAATGGTAAAGTTGTATCACGGTTCCCTCTGTTCCTGATGCCTTCCCTGGGTAGCGTGCTTACTGTCTACTGCTCCTTGGAGGGAGATCAATGCAAAGATACTGTTCTCTTTTTGGATCCTTCTTCCTCCATGAGTAACTCCTGTGTTTACATCTTTAGCTCTTTCTTTCAAATTTTTTAACTCAATGGAGACTTCACATTGAATTGTTTTCAAACCTGCAGATTCAGAACTGCTAGCAGCAGTGTTAAATTCTCTGCAGACTCAGTTTTGGCATTACCAAGCTGATGTGCCTGGAAGACAGAGTAAAGAAATGCATAGTTGTATCAGCTTGTACTCATTTCACATATTGTTCACACTGAAAAATATTTTTGGAAATATTTTTCTGTTTTAATTAAAGTTTTTAATTCTAAAGAATTTGTTTCCCACCTGACTGCTGGTGGATTTTTTTTTCCTGCTTGTCATTGAAATTAGATAGATTCTCAACTAATTCCTGAGACCCATTTTGTGAAGGAATTTGGTGTCTGAGTCTCTGCTGTACTGATATGAGCATCCCAGAATGTATTTGTTCAGCAGTAGCTTTTTCGTTGTTCTGCTTCTCTCATTTCTAGTGTTTAAAATTTGATTAAACATGTGAATTTGAAGCTGTGTTGCATTAGTAGCCAGACAGTTTTGTGTATACATGGATGTACAGAGTAAAAAGTCCCGTGATTTGTGTGTGCATCTGTCACTAATAGTGTTATTTCCAAAATACCGGATGTTCATCGTAAATTATCAGTTGAATACGTGTAATACATGTGCAAATTAAACTTATATTTTTGTATTTATCATTTTTATGTGGCCATCTTCATCAGTGTTTAAGCAAAAAAATAAGGTCTGTTTCTAACTGCCATGGTAGAGTTTAATCTGTTAATTCTTAAGAAGGAGAAGCTGACAATTTTGAAAGGAGAAAAATCTGGCATACCCAGATGCCTCAACTAAATATGCAAAATACTTGAGAAGAGACACGGAGTAATTCACTTGTCCTTGAGCTACACATCTAATTTTGTAGACAAATAAAGACTGTAAAGCTGCTTTAAAAAAGCCAACTTAACTTTCCATTACAGAAGGTTTCAATCAAGTTGGGGAAAAAACCTCATGACCAGTGGCACTATATGTTGTTCATTATTTAAAAAGTAAAAAAAGAGTGAAATCTCTTAGTAATTCCTCTCAGATTGTCAGCTTGGTGTCATTGTGGCATTTCGACAAATTCTACTTGTCTTTGGGATAAAATGAAAACTTTTTTTGAGATAAATTTATAGTTTTAGGAGAAGGTAGTAACATCAGAAAGAAACAACTGGAACTTTCACCCTTCCTATTTTTGACAAGCAAAATCTATGTGGGATTTTTTTTTTTCTTGAACTTTGAAGTCAGGAAGAAACTTTTTTTTTCTGTTCAGAATGTTTGAATTTATAAGGTTTAATAGACTTTTTTTTGGTGAAATAATGGAACTTGCCTTTTTTAAAAAATAGAAGAAAAAATCATTATATTGAACTAATTAGGGATGTAGTGGGAAGGAATTAAGTATTAAATACGTAGGTGAGCATATTTGGCTGAGCAAATCTTCAGGTCCTCCTCCTGTAAACAGAGCAGGAGCCGCATGCCAAGCTGTCGGTCATCCTACAAATGGAGAGGAGGCTGAAGAAACCCTCAAAGAAATCCAAATAGAAGGGCATAAGCATAAACTATCCAGAAGTCAGAACTGATCTGTCAGTGATGCATTTATTTAGATTGGGGCTTCTCAGCTAAATTGGTGGCAGATGAGAACCAGAGAGCACTTCAAGTGGCAGCTCGCATTGTAACCCAGCAGTGGCCAGGAAGGGGATCTGTGTGTCCTGCTTGATCTGTGTGTTGCTGAAGAGGTTGGATGGAATCCTGGCTTTCTCGATTGGTGAATATCATGAGTAAACGTGCTATCTTTTCTGTAGCTCTTTAGTAAATTTGCAGCATATTTATAAAAAATATATGATATTTGGGTATTAGCTGATATAAATAGTATTTAAAGCTTTAGGGCCTTTCCTTGCATGCTTTACATTTACAATATTTAGAAAACATACTGTAGCACTTAATGTTGGACTCTTCAATTACAAAATAATTATTTTCATTTCCTGATCTTATTGGTAAGATCCCGGTTTAATTTTGAATTTAAATTGCCAAACTCTCTTGTGCTTGTTTTCCTTATTTGATCAGAAATTCTGGTCTTATTAAGAAAATATATTTTAAATGGATTTTCTTGTGTAAACCACTATAAAGTGATTAAAAGTGGTAAGCTCTTCAAAAGGCAGTGTCTTACAGTATTTGAATAGCTTACGTACTAATTGGTTTTTCAACTGTGTGCCTGGCTCACCTGTGGCTTTTTGTTCATCAGCATGTTTTGCTACAAGGTAGTGTATCTTGTACTTTGCTCACTGCTCGTTTTTAGAGTATTCCCTCAGTATGTGATTTGTTATTTCTTTTATGATGTTTTATGTGTTTCTTTTATAATGTTACTTCATCTGCTTTGAGTTCTAACATAATTTTTTAATAAAACTTTATATGATACATGGTGGAATAATACTTTTATCAGTTTCTTCTATAAAAGTTAAAAGTACTTTTGTCAGTTATTTTTTAGGTATTTATTACTACAAAATTTTAAAAGTGAGATCGATGGTTATCTCATTGCATTAGTCCTTTGTAATGACATTTGTACCTTTACCTTTGAATGTCATGATTTCTAGGTATTGATCTGTGGAACAGTAAATTACTAAGTATGAAACAAAAAAGGAATTAATTAGTAGTTTTTTATTTTACATTTAAGAATTATTTTAAAGCAAGCTATGTGAATGGAAGAATAATCTGAGTAGGTTTCAGATATGCAGAGTAAAATTCCAACTTGTTTTAAGTATTTGAAGCTTTATGTAGAACAGCTGGGAAGCCTTTATAGTGGATGTCAATAGTAATGAAGAACCAAACTTTCACCTTTAACAAGATTTTGTTTTCTATGCAGCTTGCCCAATTTAGGCAGCGGAAGGCACAAATTGATGGTCAGAATGGATCAAAGAAGCAGAAAAAGAAAAAGAGAACAGCAAACATCAAAGATGAGGAATCAATACAAGATGGACTTGATACTGATGGTTCTCGAGGTGATGAAACATCTACGGGCAGCAGCCGAAGGGGAGCAGCTGCTACTGCAGACTTTGCTATTATCAGGACGTTGCATAGTGGAGAAATTATCAAACACAATCAGATTTACACCTTTGAGGTAAGTTTGTCTCAGGCTGTAACCATGTAATTTTTGGGGAAAGGTAGTCTGTTAATTCTGAGAGTGGGAATAAAGGAATTATATGAGATTGTGGGTATTATTCCCTTGCTTCCTCTGTCTGTGTTTAATATGTCCAGACAAAGCACTTTCTCCCTACCTGCTGGCATCATGTTTTCTGGGGTAGTAGATGTACTCCATATTATGGAAACTTTGTACTGCTGCACTCCTTAAATGGCCAAAAAATTGTTTTGGTTTATTGCTTTATTTTATAACATTTGTTTTATTATAAGTTTACAAATTGCATTGGATTTTTGATCACTGCAGCTATGGCTAGGGAAAATTCAAAACTAAGTGTCTTTCTTGTATCCATAATATAATTTCAGTCTTTCTGGTTTATGAGGAGGAATGAATTTAGAAAACACTACTTAGAAATGGATGGCTTAAGAAACTGATAAACAAGCTATGCTACTTTTGCAATTTAATGGAATATAATCCTGATTGGTAGTGGATGAAAGCACATGCTGTGGGAAGGTGTCCCGATTGATGTACACTGGCAGTACAGCTTAGTTCTGAGTGGACATGTAGTCACGTAATGTGTGATTCCAGATACGTGTATAGGGGCAAGAGATGCTGTTATTTACAGAGTAGCTTATTCCATTCTTGAAAGCAGTGCCTCAAAAGGATGAGTGGCATTCTGAACAAACAGCTCAGCACAGATTCCCAGCTCTGTGTGTGTTAATACAGTCTTTTCTGAGAGATGCAGATGAATGATCTGCGTTTTGACTTGTTGGTCCTGTGCTAAAATAGATAATTTTGTAACTATTTTAACTCCATGATGTCATTTCCAGCAGCTGATAAGTAATAAGAGAAATTACATTTTTTGAAAATTTTTTGCATTTGTGCTTTAAAAAAAAAGTACCCTGGTGGAAAGGCAGACTAACTAAATGACTAAATCATATATGTGAATAAAAACTTGTAATTGATCCACTTATTCTACAATTTTAAACCTACAGTATATCAGTACACTGTATATTTTCAACTTTATAGATACTTGCCTTTAATATGTGGGTTTTCATACTTAGAAAGCTTAGGAGCTTTCTAAGCTTTTCATACTTAGAAAGTTAGGGCTTCAAAACTGTTTGAAGTAAGTCACTAAAACTGTTTGTTCATCTTAGAGCTTTTCCTGGAAGAGGGAATACATTTTTTTTTTTTAAAGATTATTTAATACCAGAATGACTGTTTTCTTAAGTGAAAAAAGACTTTTTTTGCCTTCCAAGAAAAGAGAAGGGAGTACTTTATGAAGAACAGGTTATCTACACCTGAGAAGACTGCTAGGGCTTAGAGCTGTTTTGATAAAGTCACTTAAACTCTTGTTTTAACAATGTTGTAGTCTATATAAATATGACAACTGTATGAAGAAACTTCCTTAACCAACTCTATTTTAAAGTACATCATTATTGCATATTACATATTAACTCTGCTGGTGCACTTGCTCTCAGGATAAATATCTCTACTGCACTTGGAGAAACAGTAAAGTACAGAATCATAGAATAATTTAGGTTGGAAGGGGCTTCCAAGGGCCTCTAGTCCAATCCTGTGTGGGTCTAGTTGGGTAAGGTTGGTCCTAGTAGCCTATGTTGGCCTCTGAATGCTAACTGTACAAGATATAGATGATTTTAAAAATGGAAAATACAGAGATGCATAGGATCTATGTATGGTTTGGTATGGTTTTTTCAAATGTAGCTTGAAAATAATAAGCATGGTGATTAGTGTTTATTCGTATTTTGTGTCTCCCTGATTACTCAGGACTTAGTGACTTCTGAAACGGTATTCACTTCCACCAAAAAAAAAGCTGTTCCCAATTGGAGGACTTTTTTTTTTTTGTTACATGTTGTCTAAGGTCTGCTTAGTCATGTTAAATAACTAATTGGTATTTTGGAATTGGTAGATGATTGCAAAAGTCTCTGTCTGTCCAGTATTAATAGAAGAAGGGAAAAAAAATCTCAGTTTCAATGTGTCTCATAACACTGGTTTTAGTCTCAGAAGTGCAATGATTTGGACAGAGAGCCTGTGTTACAGTAATTGGATTAGACCTTGCTTAGTTGAAATGGTAGCCAATGTGATAGGCAGTTTCAGGCTAATCTCTGCAACACAGAAATACAAGTAGCTTCTTTGGACTGTTTGCTTTCTCACCCAATGTTAAATCTTTACAGGCTGCTGTGTCAGGACAGTAAGGCAGGATTACTGGAGACATTATGCAGGATGATTTTCTAGCTAAATTTTTATTCCACTTACTTATTTTATCTTTTCCTGGAATTCATATTTAGAATTGTTCTTTCTGTACCACAGCACATTTAGAACTGTGGTACGGTGTGTGATTACCTGACTGGGCTCTTTTGTGGTAGTTTGGTGGACAGGCATTTAGTTCTCTATGTTTTTTCTAGGTTGTTGGTTTTGTTGGATTTTTTTTAAAGTCCCTGGTCAAATTAGTATGTCCAAGTACAAATAACAAAGAATTTTTTTAATATGAATAACAGAAAGTGAAATACAGGTACTCCTCTGGGAACTTATTCACCATCAGAAGTTAGAGGAGTTCCTTTAAGAGACAGCAAAATTCTATTTAGAAAGTTGTTATTTTCTGTAGTCACCCCTTGTTTTTTACTTCCTTCCTCCTAAGGGTGAGTTCCTCCATCCCCCTGTAATTCCTCAAGTTACAGAAACTAATTGGAATAATTATGGAAGAACAATCATTGTTTTGTATTTCATTCCACTTTTCCTTCTGTCTAAAGGGTTTGTAATTTCTGTAAAGTTTTCCATCCTCTGTCAGAAGAGGAACAATTTAAAAATTTATTAGAGAAACACCAGTTGGTATTTCTCAGTTAAAGTATCTGAGGCTTAACTTGTTTAATGTTAAATGCTTTTGTCTTGGTCTCACAAAAAAGACTATGTTGAATTTCTAGTTGCCCTTGTTTTTAGTCTTTATTTTGTGGATTCTGGTATCTTTAAGTCTTGACATCCATAGTGCTCTTTTCCATTTAGAAGTAAAAATAATCTAGAAGAGGCAGCTCAGGAAACACATTCACATTGGGTCAGTGAAACTGTTGGCTTTAGGTTTGCTTTTTTTGGTGACTTGCTGCAATTAAAAATGGAATAAAGCAAAAGCCACTTTGAGGGTAAATAATTCCTGAGGTGACCTTCTCTGAGAAATCTTGATGCATCAGAGCAGAGTGCTTTGCAAGAACATGCAAATGCCAGAAAAGCAAAAGCAGTTAACCTGTGGCACAGTAAAATTGTCCTTGAGTCACCTGGGTAGTAAAAGCTATTATACAAAGCTGCTTAGAAAAGAAAAGTTCAAAGTTCTGTGATGAAGAAAACCTGCTAATTGACTAAGGTTGGATTAGTAACTCGTCTTTTGCTTTTCACAGGACAAATCTTTTTGATAATACTTTTAGGATAGCTTAACTGTTTACTCCAGTAGATGATAAAGTTTATAGCTCCACACTCCTTGCTTCATTTCTATAGCTTACTCCAGTTGTTAGTGCCTGAGATTTTACAGGCAAGGAACAGAAGCAGAGTAAGGAGACACTGGGTATGAGTCTTGAGAAGATCTAACGAAGGAAAGTGACAGAAGTGTGGAAACAAAAGCAGTATGGAGAAACAGAGAGAATGACTCAGTTAGAAAAGGTGAAGGTGCTAAACATGGGTAAGGTATTGCTAAGTTGGAAGCATGAAAACAGAGTGCAACCAAAGGCTTTTAAAGAAAAGATATTCTGTTATGTACAATAGGATGAAAGATTTGAAAAAAAAAAAAAAGGATGGAGGAATAAAATGTAGTCAGAATTAGCCCAGTCGCTTCACATAATCCCGCATCTAGTCAAACATGTTTTAAATTGAAGAATGAAGATATGCAACTGTTTGGAAATGGTCTGCTCAATAGTAAAGTAAGTGCCACAAGAGAAGAAAATAGGTTCTCAGCAGCATATAGTTCTGACTGAAGCCAGTCATCTTTTCATTCTGCATCTGGCTGAAGCATTGTCAGCATATCTTGCTGATTTTCTTTGGTATGTAAGAGAACCTCTGGTATAATGCCTTCCTTTCTCTCAATAAATACTGATATATAATAGATTTACTGACAGAGAGATTACCTGCATTGAAGAATAGTCTTTGCAGATTTACAAGGTATTTCACTTTTGATTAAACATTTATAAGGCTGCATTAGCAAAGAATAGAAATCTAGTTAAATGCCTAGGTTACCTGTTTATGATGTTTTCTGATGGAACAAATTTATACACTGAGAAGCAGGATACTTCACTGCAGATTATATTCCAATTTGACAATGTTTTATCGTCACTAAGTTGTACTTAAATTTGATTGTAGTCAATTGGTTTGGGTCATAAATTGCCAGGGAATACATTGCTATGAATTGAATGGTTTTCAAATTAGGAACTAAGAGCATGATGAGGCAATATGTAAGTATAGCATTTCATATTTAGAATGTTCTACAAATTAATTCAAGCCCCAGGAAGTTCAGAATGACCTAAAGAGAGAGTTTCATGATTAGGATTGTCACTTTACATTCTCTTTGCCTCCCTTCCTAGTTGCGGTCCTCTTAATTTTGACCCATGTTAAACTGGCCAAGCTGAAATAAACTAGTTTTCACTTCTGCTGCTGTCTGATACACCTTCAAGAACAAATACAGAATTTTCTAGTTACATTTTTGTAACAGTTTACACTGAGATCATAACGTCAATGATTTGTTTCACGTAGAAATATGTTCTATTAATCATTTGGTTCTCTCCCCTTAACACTCTCATCTACTGTAATTGGAGTAGTTTCTTCTGGATGTCTGTTCTTGCAGGACATTTTCTTGTCACCTGTAGAAGTTTTCTAAAGAAATCACTTTTCAGTTCTCCTGTTCAATTTTGTATATGAATTCTTTTTTGAATCCTGTGGTGTTGGGTGTCCAGCAGCAAAGAGTGGGACTTCTGAGCAGTGCTCAACTGCACAGAAAGAAGTTACGCCGAAATGGACCTCCTGTGTTTCACAGGCTGATTACTATCCTTTTTATATCATCTTACAGTATTTCCTCTGAAGAATGTATACAGATGAAAGTGAGTTTAGTTTTAGTTTTTAGTTTTCTGAATACTTAAGTGTTATCATTAAAGGTACTGCCTGCAGAGTAGGTGGAGTTAGTTGCCTATAGAGAGTCTTTGAGATGTCTGTTCAGTGCCTTTTAACTATCTGCCATATTGTCAGTGAAGAAAATACTAAATAAAGAATAATATCTTGCCAGAGTAGAATGACTGTAGCAAGAAAAAGCTGTGGGGCATAGTGGGTAGAATACAACCTGAAGTCAGAGTAGAACTGAAACCTATTTCAAATTCCATGAAGTATTGAGAGAAGTGATGAATAGCTTTGTTGGCATTATCCTATCAAAAGATGTTGTGTTACTCACTCTGTGTGTGTGTGTGTGTGTGTGTGTATATATATGCATTTTTTTAAGTATCTCTTTTTAAACTGGACCCCTATGGTTCAGGCAGATGAGTTGCATAAAACCTTGTAACTTCTTTTGACCAAAGCACCACCTCGGGATACAGAATGGATAGCTTAAGGGAAGGAACTGGATTTTGAAATAAGGTTGGCCAGGTTTTAGGAGCAGAGCATAGCTGCTTGGAGGGCAAGATGAGCGCCCGTGAAATGTTTAATACTTGTAATGTTACTGACTGACAACAAAACAATAGCATTAAGCCTTACAGTGTTAGTCTAATATGTGAACTCATAGGATCTAAGTCTTTTTAACTGATTTTTTTAAAGCAAGGTTTGGATGAACTCCTGCACAGAAGACAGATCCATGTAACTTTTGAGTTAATTTGGTAATTTTTCTGTGGTGATCTTCAATAATCTCATGGCAAAAAAACATTTGGTCTTAACAGTCAAAAAGCTATCTAAATACAAGATAAAAGGAGATATTTTAGAAAGATTCTTTATGTTGCTTACATATTGCACACTTAAACTGATGGAACACTATGATTTTAAAGTTTTTCTTTAGCTAGGTTAGTATTCAGAAAGGATCAGCAATAATTTTTTAAAAAATGTTTTTAAAATGTATCTGGACAATTTACCATTAAAAAAATGAAAAATTATTTTCAGTAATCCCTTTCTTTTGGAATTATTTTTTTCACTCTAGCCTACGTTTCAGTCTACAAATTCTTTGCCTTTTACTATGTTTATCAACTAAGTTTGAGCTTATCCCAGGATCTAAACATTCATTTATCATCTTATGAACAAGGGGCTGTTTATATAAATCATAGAATCATTTAGGTTGGAAAATACCTTTGAGATCGAGTCCAACTAAACACAGCACTGCCAAGTCCATCACTAAACCATGTCCCTAAGCACCACATCTACGTGTCTTTTAAAATCCCTCCAGGGATGGTGACTCAACCACTTCCCAGGGCAGCCTGTTCCAATGCTTGACAACCCTTTTGGTGAAGAAATTTTTCCAAACATACAATCTCAACCTCCCCTGGCACAACTTGAGGCTGGTCCTACTCATCACTTCATGAGAGAAGAGACTGACACCCACCTGGCTACATCTTCCTTTCAAGGAGTTGTAGAGAGGCATAACATTTCACCTCAGCCTCCTTTTGGCCAGGCTAACCAACCTGATCTCTCAGCCACCCCTCGTAAGACTTGTGCTCTAGACCTTTCACCAGCTTTGTTGCCCTTCTCTGGAAACGCTCCAGCACCTCAGTGTCTTGTAGTCCAGGGCCCAAAATCACACATAGTATTTGAAGTGCAAAAGCATTACAAGAAATAGCTATGTGAAAGGCCAGACTACATGTCCTTGTTTTTTGCACGTTGAAGCAAGTGTCTGTATTTCATGCCCTGTATAAAGAACTTGAAGAATTGTTAGATAATTACATATGTAAATTTATATGAATATTTCCAATATTTATTTGTGAAGTCTTCTGAATTGAAACAAACCACGAAAAAGTGTAGAATAATACAGCCATATATTTGTTATCCATATTATGAAAGTAAGTAAGAGTATGTTTTTCCCTGATTTTATTTCTTCCAGAGGACTTTGTCCTAGACCAGGGACATGGATTAAAAACAATACATAGAATCTCTCTGTGTATATGTGTGTGTATATATATATATATATACATATACACACACACAAGTATAAATATAATATTAATATATATTTATATTAAAATTTAATAATGTTAAGGACTAATTGTGTATTCCACAACAGAAACACTTTTGTCACCCTGTAGTTCCGATTTCTCTTTCAGTCAGTGGCTTATTTTTGAGATCACATGCACCATATCAATTTTAGCTTTGACATTCATAGTTTAGTTTAGTTTTGTACACTCTGTACATAAAACAATACCCTTTTTATGTTAATTACATCGTGAATCTACATATTAAATTCAAAGTGTGTAGAATTGATGATGTTGAGATTATAAAAACTGCAGACCTCCAGGTCTGAGTGGCAGATTCTTAAAACACAGGTGACATCTAAATTTTACTTATGATGCAAAACTGTTTTCCTTTAAAAGTAAGCTGGACAGAATTCTATGGGAAATTGAGAGTAATTTACTGAAAGGCTGGTTAAAGAGTTAAGTTAATTTTGAAAACACTTTATTGAGTACACTTTTTGCTAACATAGTTTTAACTCAAAATTAAACTTTCAAAAGGGTACTTACTTATTCACCAATAGTGCACCACGTATAGGTAATTTGAATATTTTGCATAGTTTCTTACTAACCTCTTGATTCTGAAACCTGATATATTGCATGTAGTTCATCAGAACACTCTGTATTTAATTCAGGTGTCTTCTGTGGCGTGTTTATGCTCAGCATGCTAAGGTTTTAATTGCTATAATTAATTAGATCAGAAGTTGTCTTCCTCCTTGTTGTTTCTGATCACTTTTACCTTTCCTTGGTTTCCATGGAAGCTGAAGGACAGCAATATGTGTGTTTGTTTTACAATTCTAGGCAACATCAAAAGTCTTGCATGTGAATCGCATTCTATATATCAAAAGAAGTCTCTTCTTATTTATTTAAAAACAAACATTACCAAACTATTTTTTTGTACCTGTAAGTTGTATTTTCATTAGAGGACTTTGTCATGTAACTGTGTTTTCATGACCATAATTGAACAGCAAAGTAACTTTTACTGTTTTTGAAGCTGGGATTTCAAGGAAGTAAAGGCAGTCTTCACAATATACTATTACATTATATTTTAGTGTTTTCAAATTCTGTCTACCTTCTCAGAAACAGATGGAAAATGTCTTGTTTACTATTTCAAGTGCTGTCATTATAAATATTTTAATATTTCATTTTAGCCAGAAAGTGAAATTTCCACCACTGTAGAAGATTACAGTTCTGAGGTAAGACAGAAGTAATGCTTGCTTTTCCTGACTTTTCTTTCTTTCACCTTTTTTTTTTTTTCCATGTTTACTGCAATGCTGTGCATTGTTTTCCAAAAAGAGAAGGAAGGAAAGAGCAGGTGTGATATAATAGACAAAGCTGTTTCATGTCATTACTGGTATGATTAAAGTACCATTAAAACTGGCATTATGTCAACTATGTAATGGGTTGTCTACTGTAATCAATAATGCAGTAGATAGATGAACTGTTGTAACAATGCCATTGTTACGGTTGTATTAATGTTTCACATTGTCATTAGAGTTGTGGTGGTCTATAATTTCTACTAATTTTCTGTGGGAAACTATTTAACAAGCTGCTTACATTTTAATAAGTTCCAAAGTAGCTGTTACTCAGCGACTGGCTGCTGGTCTGCTGGTGGGAGGTGGTGAGTGGTTGTCTTTGTATTGCTTGTTGTTTTGGGGGAAGGGGTTGTGTGTGTCCTGTTTTGCTTATTAAGCTCAACCCGTGAGTTCTGTTTGGTTTTGCCTATCTGATTTTTCCTCCATCCCAGCAGTGGGGGAGTGAATGAGTGACTGTGGGGGAGCTTAAGTTGCTCTCTGGGGTGAACTCACCACACGTTGGCATCTACTGCTCACCTCTGTCATGTTGAAGGGTAATAGTGTGTATGGAACTTTGGTCTTGCCAGATAAAGCGATTTGTTATGTTTGTAATGAGTAAACAACTTCATGCACAAATGTGGGTCAAGAAGGTGCTTGCAAGAAATAGCCAAGGACTACTTGCTACAATAAATGCTGTTTCTAGTTAAGAAAAAAATATTTTTTTTTCATGTGTCAAACCACTGCTTTCTGCAGGAACAAAGTGGGGTTTGGTTTGTAGTTCTCTGCACTAAACTCTCCTGCAAAATACACCCGGAATCCTAAACTTGGCAACAAGTAAGAGGGGCTGAAGTCATCAGATGACTCAATTGTTGAAGTAACTTTGGTGTAGAATACTTTGTTTCTCTCTTGATTTAGCCTTTTAAGAGGTGACTGTGCCTTAGAATAACTGTTTGTTCCGTACTAGTTTTATAGCTGCTCATTGTGATGCCTAAGGCAATATACACACTAGACAATGTGTCACTGGTCTGTCACACTGCATGGTGCAGAGGAGAAGTTGTTACCACGGTGGGCAGTCTAGACATGTCCTGAAAACTAGGACTTTTCTTTCCCACCTTAAATTCTGTCTTCACTTGCTCCTTCTCCCAGCCTGTTCTCTTGACTGACTCTGTGTCTGTTACCTGTGTCCTAGTTTTTTGCAAATTTGCCCCTGCTGTGCAATAGCTCCTGTCAATTTCTTAATCTTCCCTGGTCCATCCCCTTCTTCCCCTTGCTTGGTTTCCTAGCTCAGTCTTAAAGGCTTTTCAGCAGGCTTCTATTTCTCCTTTTCCTTTCAGTCATTCCAAAGCCCAGTTTCTTTCCCAGCCTTTCCAACTTTATCCTAGCATTGTTTTGCCTTCTTTCTTCTTTTAATTTTTTTCCCCTCACTCTCCTTGTGCAACCTCATCTCCTTTATTCCCAAGGAATTAAAGTAGCAAAGAACAAAAAGAATCTGAGTTTGCTCTATGTATGGTAAGATGATAGGGCAATATGTGCAAGTAGTTTGCCATTGAGAGTGTAGCAGATACACTTCTGAACAACTGCTGCGACCTTACTGCACCTTTTTAGAATATTCATCACCGTGGTATGTGGTTACTATTAAATGGAACATGCAGTATGTGAAGAATGAACCCTTGAAAACAGTTGACAGTGGCATTGATATTCATGTATTTTTAAAAGTGAAGTATAACATATATAATGAAACACATGCAAGTAAGTATGACCACTCCTGAGGTAGGAAGCAGTATTGAAAACTGATTGCAAAAGCTCAAGAAAAAACATCTTTGCACAAAGAAATGGAATACAGAAAAGATCTGACCTAATGCCTCATGGTAATGTGAATGTGTTTTGATTTTTAGTGTTTTGTTAGAATCAGTTGAATTCAAAGCTCTTATTTTAAAAATAATTTTCACATCTAAACACTTAACTTTACCCCACTTCATCCTTCAAAGATTTTTAGGTGCCTACAGAGTATATTAGGAAAAAATCTTTCAGATACTCAAGTCAACAGCATTACAGCCAGATTTCCTTCTGAATGTACCTCTCAAATAAATGCAGTTTTATTCAAAATTGCAGGTTTCCTAAAAAAACACATGCAACAAGAGATGTGTTTCTAGGCACTTCTGTTTCCTTCCTGCAAACATGTCAGTTGTAATGGTACTTTTATTATTAAAAGCTCTATTCCATTCATGGCCACCCTGTAAATAAAGCAAATGAAGTCTTTCCAGTTGAAGAAGATAGGAATAAGTTCAATTTTATCTGTCACAGCTTAATTAGGAAGGTGAATGAAATCTCGAGCTTACCTTCTTTTTCAGATGCATGACCACCTTTTTAGAATGCTAGAAACTGCACGTGTGGAAACATTGACCTGTTGATCCATCTTTTCCCTCATTGTTTAGAACATGTATTCTTTTCAGTGGTTTTTGTCAGAAATTATATTTAAATTGAGGGTTTTCTGCTTTAAAGAGCAATAGGTCCTAAAGCAAAATAAGTAGTATGTTTTTAATTCTTCAACCCTTTCTCTTGAGGAATTGGATAAAATTCAGTGATGAATATTTCCTTCTTCAGGAGATTTATCAGACACACAATTATAAGCCAACATAGATGTTTAAGCAAAGTTGAAGGAACCAGTGAATGTTTGTATAAGAATTCTTTTCTCAAAGGAATTTTACTGTAAATATAGTCTCAGAACTAAGGGAAGCTACTCTTTTTCCAATAGTTTTAAATTTTGAGGGTACCCCATATATTTTCCATGTGCCTCAATTTTATAGTACTACTGAAACACTGTTCTGACTGGTTGGTTTCTTTTCCTCTCTCATCGACTCACTTCCCAATTTGCAAAGTGTACCTTTGAAAAGGTGAAGTTTACAAAACTGGGTTTGTTTTGGGTTATTGGGGGTTTTTTGAGATGTTAATGAAATTCTATACTTCAACATTAACCACTACATAAAGAAATCTTCTGGTTTGTGCTGTTAAAATGTAGAAACATATAATATATATATAACCTTCAGAAGTTATTAATCTTATATTACGATTGCAATTATTATAATCACAAACTGAAAATGGTTTTTTGTTTATGGAGGATTAAAAAAGCACCACCTGAAATTCCTTTTCGCTAGTTGCCCTAATTGCTAGTTTTAGCTGTTTCACATAGTCAGTTGTGATATAACTAGAAAACTGAAGAGAGGCTAGGAATATTGACAAGCCGTGTTGGAGGTCTAAGTATTGATTTTTGTGAAGGAATCAGATGCCCAAAATGTAAAAGAAAAGGGGAAAAATAGGCAAACATGAGGTAAAATTGCTAATCCATTCCAGATATTTCTGTACTATGAAATCAAAGCACAGTTCTAATCAAAGTCTCCTTGTCAGTCTGTAATAAGTTACATTCTTTTCATGCATTAACATATTTTCTATGTTTCTCAGTGACTGAACAATATGTATTGATTTATGCTGAGCATGTATTTCATATTTGTAAAGGGAAATATCTGTACTGGTGGCATTATTGTTAAAACTAAGTACACATTATATATTATTACTGCTATTTCTGAGGTACAATTTCAGGTCTTCCAAGGTCTAAGTAACATCAAAGGGGTACAGTGATTTCATATATTTAATCCTGACCTCTGGTGGCAGTTGTCAGGAATTGCTGCTTTAATTCAGTGGCGGAGGTTGCTTTTCTTTGTGTTTTTCTGGGAGAAGTTTCCATTCATTTGTCTTAAGTATGTATTTAAATATGTATATTTACCGATACAATATAAATTATACCTTTCTTTTCAGCCAGTAGACTACAGATTATATCTTACTTATAAATATTGTGTGAATTATTTTGAAAACAAGAAAGAAAAATCAGGCAGAACGTCCTTTGAGGCACTTCCATAAAATTCACCTGTTTCCTGTCTGTTGTACACCAAAAAGGTTACTCCTGGGTAGCTGTCTTGTAAAATTTAATTTTTTTCTTACTTTCTGGTTATTTGTTTATGTAGCTGTATCCAGAGCTCTTGTTAATCCTTGTTTCTATTATCTTAAAATGCTATGTGCTTGATTGTTTCTTTAAATGCTTGTTTGCTGGGGAGTATAACTAAGTGCATCATAAGACATATGGACATAAGAACATTTTTCAGTGTTAAAGGTCAACTGCAAAGCTTTAAAAGGAGAGATTTTAAGACTCTCCATCAATAGTATTTGTAGACTCGCAGAAGATCTCTACTGGTAAACCACTGGGGCTACCAGGCAAAGCACAGTGTCTGCCCAAGTCTACTAGGCCTTGTGTAGAGACATCTGTTAACTGAAGCTGGTATCTGGACTACAATTTTCATATATTCTAGATATATGAAAATATATATATTGTAGACATATGAAATATATATTGTAGATACATGAAAAAAATAATATGATACATGATTCTGTGATGCCAGAAGTTGCCAGGCTACTTGTGAGGCTCCCATCAATGTAGCACCTTGCAATGGCTGTCTGGCTGATTTTTTTTGTTAGATTTCAGTGCAGTTTGTTGTTTTACTGGGTTTCAGCTTGCACTTTACCAGAAGGCAGAAGGCATTTGAATGGAGAAGGTATCAGATGAGTAACAACATGGACTGCTATATTACTGTGGTTCACTTCTGTGATGTCTAAGAGCTAGGCTCCTGTGAAATGAGGTGGAGTTTCTGAAGTTCTAGACAGTTGTTTTGAATGTGTATAGCAAAACTCCTTTTATAAGTAGAAGGTCTTTTGTAGAAATTTCAGCTGCTAACAGGTCTGGAACATCGAATGAGACGAGTCTTTTATGTCTTCCCTAGTAGCTCTTCTTATAAAGCATCTAAGAGTCTTTGTTGCACGCAGAAATGATTCACAGGAAAAGAAGTATGTCCACTGCTGCAGATTACAAGAATCAACACTATGTGCTTATTAAGCCTAAATGAACTGGGAGTTAAAAGGGGAAAATATTTAATAATAGAGTTTCTGTTTAACTACTAGTTATTAATCTGGGACAAGAGCTAAAACCTGAATAAAGACATTGGTGCCAGGCACTGTACAGACACTTTTATGTCTGAATATAGAGCAAACATCTGGCAGTACAGAAACGATGTGCAGTGCCTCTGTGAGTTGGCTGCACTGCTGTTTGCAGCAATTTTCTTTATTCTTTCTAATATGAGGTAGTAGTCTTTCTGTGGTGTCTCTTTTTACTAAGAAAGTCAGGAATTGAAAGGCCACTGTGTCAGCTCTGCAAATTCTTGTCCAATGCAGTTCATTCTCTAAATACAAACTCGATGACTATATTGATCCCATTTATAACAGTGTATTTCCATGTCGGGTAACTTACTGATTTGCTTGGGCATGATAGTCTTTTGTAAATAAGCTCTCTCATAGGCTGTGATAGGTGTCAGGGCAGTATACAGAGCAGTATTTGGGTCTGAAATGCTGTGATGCCTTTCCATCTCTAGTACCATTCTTTTTGTTTCAGGCTCTGATGTAAAATACAGCTCCGAGTGGAGATGTGGGGAAATAGAGCTGTTCCTGGTTTCTCATTTAAAACATTGATCTGCTGTTTTAAAAGCCTGCCTGTGTGTTTTATGATTACTCACAAGTACACATCATATTCTTTTCATTTGGATTATTATTTTTAACCTATAACTGCAACTTGGCTTGTGCTTCCCTTTTGGGGATTTGTCATTGTTGGGTTGCACAGTCTGTAGAACCAAAATTCTCATAGATGCTGAAAGGGGTAGCCGTATTAGGTGAGTGAAAGAGGATTTTTAAAATATGTCTTGTGTTAAATGCATGTTTTCTGTTCCTTTTCAATCCAAAGAAATTTCTTTAAGGATGAGAGTGTATGATCCTGTTGATAGATCGGTGACTTTCAGAAATAGTAAATCTTAGTGTGAATAAATATGCTTTACAACACATAACTATGTTTAGTAACATAGAGCAATATTAAGCATGTAATTCAAAATGCAATAGCAGTGCCTTTCAGTCATTTATAGTGTAAAGCTTTGCATTGACCTTTAAATCTGAATCCCTTTGTTTTCCCTAGATGTTTAAATTCACAGTATGTTTTCTGGTTTTAGTTTCTATTGTTGCAGTTTTGGGTATTTTGCCTGTTACCTATGCTTACTTTGCAATTCACTGTGTATTAAAGCTATTCTGTATTTCAAATGAAATAAATTTTTCTAGCATTAAAATTACCATTAGTCTGCAGGAATCAGATTCAAATGAGTGGAAAATGGAAATCAAGCTTTATTTAAAATAATAATGCATTTAGAAATTGTCTTTATACAGGTAAATGGTTGCAGTTTTATGACAAGAACAGCTATACCCGCAGACTTAATCAGGGTACAGTATTGCAAATCCAACTGTAATACTAATGGCGAATACTAAAATACTCAAACATTTTGTTTTGAACAAAAACTATGTTGCTGACTAATAGTTTATTTTGCATGCTGTACTCTGCATCTGGATTGTTTGCTTTATATTAATATTGTGTATCGTTAAACTTGAAATGCAAAACAATTTACTACTTCAATTAGGGCTAAGATTATAAAGCAGAACTTCAAAAAACACTTTATGTCAGTGCTTTTGAGGTGTGAATTATACTAACAAAGGAGGTTACCATGGCAATAAGATCTTCAATGCTGTATTGTATGTTAATGTTCTGAGGTGGCATTTGGTACAGAATTTGATATTTAAGTTTACTTATTGTGGTGAAGCATAAAACCCAGCATGTTAAGGAACTTGGATTAATTTAGGAAGAAGAATTTGGAGCTGGAGAGATTTCTTCTGAGCATGGAATGCAGCACTCTGACACACAGCTGGAGGTGATGGACAATGAATTGGCTGGGAAACAACAAGAGATTGAAGAGCTAAACAGAGAGCTAGAAGAAATGAGGGCAGCATATGGTACAGAAGGATTGCAACAGGTATAATTACCTTATGTTGCTTTCTACTTGCTACTCGGTTACATGCAAAAATGCAGAGCATCACCTGAAAGATTTCACACTTAATGGCAGCTGTTCCAAATGCAGTCAGTGTGTGATACATAATTACATGTAATTTCTTTCAGTCACATACCATTGGCTCTATTTCTTTGAATGGCATTTCCATTGTGTGTAGAAAAGAACCCTCTGTATTTTGTGACTAAAATTTCAGTAGTTTTTGTAGTAACCTTCTTCAAATCAGGAATGGAAAGATGGTTTTCTTCACAAAAAGCCTTAATCCTCTAGTTCTGCAATGATGCATTTCTCTTAACACAATCCTGTTCCTCCAAGATCAAAAAGACCCTCAGTCTTTACCTCCCAAAATTGATGCGAGTTGATCCTTGAACCAAAAAGGTACTTGTATGTCAGAGTTCACAGTTTGAAATACAAGTCAGCTGTGTTAGAGTATCTTAATAAGAACATCATCATTTAGGATTACATGAAAGTATTTTGTACTTTAGAGATACCATTGGAATTTAAAATTAGTTTTTCAGGAATATTAAAAACTTGTTCTTGAAGTTTAAGCAAGTGGTGCAATGCACTGAATTCAGTGCTTTGTCATGCTTCACATATTACCTCTCTTTTAATTTGGATTCAGGTCATGTCATCCTGTTTTACTAGGTTTTTTTCAAATTCTGTAAAATACAAAAATTGTACTAATATTCAGTCACTTTCACCTTCATTATTATTGCACAGTTATAATTTGTTCTGCTTTCATTTTGTATTTTGTTTGTGAAAATGGATGTCATGTTCTACCATACTAGATTGATCTTTAAGTGGTTGCCCTAGAGGAGGTGGTTTATCATTCTTTTTCTGTTGGTGAATCTCTGGTGTTGCATTTTAAGTCAAACTTAGCTCCAAATTCGTCTTGTATCTGTTGCACTAAACATAATAGTCATACGTATAGCAGAGGAAAGAACATAAACATAATTTTAGTTTCTTATAATTGTGACTGCTGTTAGTTTTTCTGGAAAAAAATTAAAGCTAAAATGGTTGAAATTTTTAAATGGCTATGATTACTAATTTTAAAATAAATGAAAAATATATTAGAAAAAGACCAAGCTGTGGTACCAGAATATTTTCAGTGCATGGACATGGCAGTTAAGAAATGCATATGGTTTATTTTTCAGAAGAAACAAAATTGTAGAAGGGGAGTGTAGAAGAGGCATGCTTTGCTTCTGCCCATTAAACATTCCTGTTAAAGAAAAGTAATGGGAAAAAAAAAGTAGAAAACTGCTGTATAGAATCATTTTGGTTGGAAAAGACCTTTAAGATTATTAAGGCTAACCATTAACCAAGTAATGGTTAACTAACCAACCATTGACCATCCAACAAAGTGTGGATTGGAACAGATACATTTAGTTTTTCAGTTTTATTGAACAGATTCAAAAGGAAAGGTAGGACACATTTAAGTGTCTGATCTGTTCCCTGTTTTCTCTCGTGTAATATACATCTCATCCTTCTGTTAGATCCATGCTTTTAAAGGAGGAGGTCACTGTTCTGAAAAGAAATTTACAAGTACTTCCTCAAATTCTTTGTGTGGTCTGGCATACTAAAGGGACTTCTGTTTTTTTGTGTCCCACTGAATAATGTCCCTATCCTCTAAATCAGTAACTTTTATCTGGAAGCATTATTAATTCTACTTCAAGTATCAGCATATAACCTGGAGAAGCTTCCTTTTGGGATCATTGTAAGCAAGCCATTGGTCACCTTCTGTAACTGTTTTAAGAGATGTGCAGTACATAGAGATGAAGCTTCCACTAGGCTTGAAAGAGTTCAAATTGACAAAATTACTTGGAAGTGAATAACACATCTGTTTATATAATTGCACATGAAAATAGGCCCAACTAATGTTGTAGAATTTCTCTCTGAGTGTAATCCTACCAAGATAAACCTAAATCAAAACACTTGCAAAGGATTTTTTCTGTACTTTTTATCACTTCATTAAAAATTACCAAAGATTCATCTATTAAATATGCTGTATCAGTTTTGAATCAGCTTGAACTGATTTTTCTTATGTAGTTATAATAATTTCTGTGAGTCCACAATGTAGGAGACTGCATGGTATCTTATATGATTTTAGTATGGTGGATGTGATTTACTGCTGTTTCAGTGAGGGATGATCTAACTTGCATTTATTGTGGGAAAGGTGTGTGGACATGAATTAGTTGTACAAAATTACTGAAGTGGTAGATACTCTGACTTCCTTTATGATGGTTTATGTAGCCACTCTTCTTAGTTTAAAAGCAAGTTATGTGCTTAATTAACTTTCTTAAAGGCTCAGTTTTCGTTCTTTGATAAATGTACTATTTGGTGAGATCAAATATTGGTAAATAAGGGGGGAAAATCAGTTTCTGAAATATTTACAAATAGAGATTGTGAAAACAAATGCTCTGTGTGGCATGTTTTAAATGGAGATTTTAGGGATAGCATATTCCTACTAAATGAGAATAAGCTAGTTTTAATGGGTTTTATTGCCTGTGGCTTTGATGTGCACTAATAGTTTAAATTTTATCTTTTGTAGCTGCAAGAATTTGAAGCTGCTATCAAAAAAAGAGATGACATTATCACCCAGCTCACTACAAACCTGCAGCAGGCACGGAAAGAGAAGGATGAAACTATGAGAGAGTTCTTGGAGCTTACTGAACAAAGTCAAAAATTGCAAATTCAATTTCAGCATGTAAGTTGCAGTGATACCAATGCTTATTTGAGGTTGAATTTTGGTGTCACTTTGGAGGATCCATAAATGGCTACAGAAAAGCCATCTTTACTGCAGAAAAGCAAATTTATGTGTTTGTTTTTTTTTAAAACCGAATTGGTCTCATAGTATAAATCAGCAGTCACTTAACCAGTCCTACAGTTACCCTTACAGTGCCTGCTTTATTATACTACTTGATTATAAAATAATAAAGATTAGTCTATTTTCTTTCCTAGTATGTGTTGATAGCTTCTGATAAGTGCTTAATGATAGCAGTTACCTTAGGGAAAAACACTTGTGTAATTGGTTCTCAGCTGGGCTGAAATCCAGCTTGTTCCCTTTGAAATCAAACCTTCAGCTGGTGGCATCAACTTTGTTGGGCCACCATTTCATGCTCCAAGCCTTATTTTTGGTAAAACCTGTTTCTTGTGGTATTATTAGAGGGTAATTTAAATAACCAAGTTAAGTTTCAGAGTTACATTTGTTCTAAAATGTGGTAGAGGTGCCATGGATACTGTTAATCTTCAGGGCTTACAGTGCTGTTTAAGTACTTTTTATAGGGTTTTTTGAGTTTCAGGTGAATTATATTCTGAAGCCTCAGTTTTTATTATTAAAAGTCTGGGTTTGGGAGACAGCAATTACAAGTAGTTCCTTTTACTGCTTAGAAATGTGTCTGAGACACTGATGTCCTGTGCTAGCTTACCATAAAACAATTTAATATTAAATATGATTTTTTTAAATTGGTCAGCCATCCCAAAAGAATAAGGATTTATCAGTTCCTCCTAAAATTTTGCCATAGTCTTTGTGCTTGTGCTCTTTATCTATTGCAAGCTGTTTCTGAAAAACTCGATACATTGTAGGTTTTATTTTTTTTAATGTTCAAGTTGCAGGCAAGTGAAGCCCTGAGGAACACCAGCCATAGTTGCACAGCTGCTGATTTACTGCAAGCCAAGCAACAGATACTTTCACAGCAGCAACAGCTAGAAGAACAAGAATGTTTGCTCAAAAATTATCAAAAAAAGAATGAAGAATTTGAAGTGCAGATTACACATCTTCAAGACAAAATTGCAATATTTGAGATGGTATGTTTCTTACTAAAAAGATGTTGTTTTCTTCCCAGTTTCTTCTTTTCATTTCAGAATTTTGTAGTTCCTTTGAAATTTGAGGGCCAAAGCAGAGATTACGAGTGTGCTGCATATAACACAGAGATTTTAAGTTTTTAAGACTGCTTCTCTTAACTGATACATATGTGTATAATTTAAAACTCAATTTTTTAGATCAGTTTTACATATAATTTTAAAAAATTGCAGAAATACAAATTATGAAGCTTTACTGTATATTAGAATGTCTTCATTAAACGACATGATTCTTAATGAAGAAAATCCAAACGTGTTTGAACAATATATTCTGTCTTAAGAAACAAATTCATTATTTTCTTCATGTAAATTATTTTTTTACCCTTAATGGAAAACCTCTTTCAAGTATCTTTAAAAATGACATGTAATTAAAAGTGATAAGAGGAAAAGCTTTCAGTAGATTGGACCAAAAAAAATTTTTTTTTGGCACTATGAGAGCACAACTAGAAAAAATTCAACTTCCCACCCCTCTTTTTGTGGGGGGGTGGGGAGGGGTTGGATAGGGGTGGCTGGGTGTATGGGGGGCAAGGGTTGTCACTTATTCCAGACATCCCAAAAACCTCCCTATGTGGTCAACAAATAATAAATATTTCGTTTTCCTAAAGAATTTTGAGTGTTCTAAAGACAGGCATTGTGTTTAAATAGCTAAGTCTTGAAATGTTCTTATATGTTAAGAGACTGAGCCAGCAGTGTGCTCTTGCAGCTCGCAAGGCCAATGGTATCCTGGGCTCCATCAGAAGAGGGGTGGCCAGCAGGGACAGGGAGGAGATTGTCCCTCTCTACTCTGCCCTGGTGAGGCCCCACCTGGAGTACTGTGTCCAGATCTGGGGCCCCCAATACAAGAAAGATGTAGAACTGTTGGAGAGGGTTCAGAGGAGGGCCACAGAGATGATGAGAGGGCTGGAGCACCTGCCCTACAAAGAGAGGCTGAGGGAGCTGGGCTTGTTCAGCCTGGAGAAGAGAAGGCTGCGGGGGGACCTCATTGCAGCCTTCCAGTACCTGAAGGGAGCATACAAACAGGAGGGGAATCAACTTTTTAAACGGGCAGATAATGGCAGGACAAGGGGGAATGGATTAAAGCTGAAGGAGGGAAGGTTTAGATTAGATATTAGGGGGAAGTTTTTTACAGAAAGAGTGGTGAGGTGCTGGAACAGGCTGCCCAGAGAGGTGGTGGATGCCCCATCCCTGGAAGTGTTCAAGGCCAGGTTGGATGGGGCCCTGGGCAACGTTGTGTAGATCCAGGCCTGAGGTTGGTGTCCCTGCCTGTGGCAGGGGGGTTGGGGCTCTATGATCCTTGGGGTCCCTTCCAACCCTTGCCATTCTATGAACAATAAACACATGGTTTTGTTCATTTTTTAAAGGAAAAACAGAAAAATGAAGGAGAAGATTTGAGTAAACTACAAGAAAAAGAAGCATTAGTTGAAAAGCTGCAAGCAAAACTTGGAGAAGAAGAAAAAAATTCATTTCAGCTTAAGGAAAAATTATCAGATGTCAGCAAATTACTTGAAGAATCGAATGAACAGATTTCACTGAAGAGCCAGGAGATTAGTAATATGAGAGTTGAACTTACCACCTACAAACAGAAAGAAAGACAGTGTTCTGATGAAATAAAACAATTAATGGGAACTGTGGAAGAATTGCAGAAAAGATGTTACAAAGACAGTCAGTCTGAAGCTGACATTGTGCAAAGAATGGAATTAGAAACACAAAGGAGACTGGCACAACTTCAGGCTGAGTTAGATGAAATGCATGGCCAGCAGATTGTACAAATGAAGCAAGAATTAATTAAGCAACATGCAATCGAAATAGAACAGCGTCTTTCGCAACAAAAAGTAGAGTTGGAGAAAACTTCGAGTCTGTGTTTGAATGAGAATGTTAATAAAGATCAAATGCATTTAATGAATATTAAAATTAATGAACTGAATGTGAAATTGCAGGATGCTGATAATGAAAGGGAAAAAATAAAGCAAGAATTGTCGCAGCAGATGGAAGTAATTTCAGCAGAGAAGTCTCTTCAGCAAACTAAAATTGATGATCTTCTCCAAGAACTGAATTTTTCAAGAGAGCAGGTTCAAAGAGCCAAACAAACTATAGTTGATATGGAATGTAGACTAAATGAAGCTGAAAAATACCAGTTTGTGATTGAAGAGTTAAAAACTCAGCTGGCTTCTGCCTCTGAATTTAGGAAGGAATTGGAGTTAAAACATGAGGCAGAAGTCACAAATTATAAAATAAAACTTGAAATGCTAGAAAGGGAGAAGGATGCAGTTTTGGACAGGATGGCAGAATCTCAAGAAGCGGAATTAGAGAGACTGAGAACAAAGCTTCTGTTTAGTCACGAAGAGGAACTTTCTAGGCTTAAGGAAGACTTACAAAAAGAACACATGGGGAACATGGAAAGCCTTAAAGATAACTTGAATATACACCATAGACAGCAGTTAGATGAGGTACAAAATGAAATGAGTCAAAAGATAGAAGCCATGCAGTATGAAAAGGACAACCTAATCACAAAGCAAAATCAGTTGATACTAGAGATTTCAAGCCTGAAAGATTTACAGCAGTCTACTGTGAGTTCTAAATATGAAGAAATGACACTTCAAATCCATGAGCTGCAGAAAGAGATAGAATTACTTAGGCAAGAGGAAAAAGAAAAAGGTACCCTTGAACAAGAAATTCAAGAGCTGCAGCTCAAAACTGAGTTGATGCAGGAGCAAATGAGAGAGAGAGAAGAGAGCCTTCAGAAAAAATGTTCAGAACTTGAAACACAAAATAGTCATCTAAAAGGGGAAAATGAAACTCTGGAAGAGAAATTGAAGAATATGTTGGTAAGCTCTGAAGAAAATGTAATTCTGAACAACAGTGTTAGCTCTAAGTCAGAAATTTTGGACTTGCAAAAAAGAATAGAAAAGCTGATTACTGAAAATGAACAACTTAAAAACCAAAACTGTCAGCTCCAAGATGATACTGAAAGGCAGAAGAGTGCCTTTTCATTTACTGAGAAAAAACTAGAAGCTAATTATAAAGAGTTGCAGAAAGAATGTGCAAGTCTTCTGAAGGCAAAAACTGAGCTAGAAGAGAACAAGAATAAGCAGGAAGCTGAATATAAAAGCAAGCTCAAAGCTTTGAATGAAAAACTTCACCATTTACAAAGCAATAGACCGGTTTTACTTAAAACTAAAACTTCTGATTTTGAAAGGAGCAAAGAAATCAAGGTGTCAAGTGCAGGCACATTTGAGACTGGAGAAGTTGTTGAGAAAGATGCGACAGAACTTATGGAAAAGCTTGAAGTTACCCAGCGTGAGAAACTGGAATTATCCCTGAGACTTTCTGATCTTTCTGAACAGTTGAGGTCAAAGCATACTGAAATTTGTCATTTAAATGAAAAAGTTAAATCCTTAAAAGATGAGAAAGAACAAGTTCTAGCGAAATGTAAAGAACTAGAAGGCATAATTAGCCGTGCTCAGAGAGGAAATGGCAGTATCAATAAGCCTAAGACAAAATGCTCTAAAGGAAAAGCTCTAAAGACTTCTGCTCCAGCATTTGAAAGTAGAAATAAAACCCCTGGTCCACGGAATAAAGTTGATGAAGGAGTAAACATACGAGGAAATCTAGGTTCAGGTAAAGATACCAGTCGTGAGGTAACAAAAAGGAAAGAGGTTCAGCAAACATCGAAACCAAAACAGCAATCTCTTGTAGAACATTTGCATGACGTGACAGACAGGCTGTCAGATGAAACATCATTAATAGCCATTACACAGAGTGAAAATAATAATCTTCAGCAGCAAGTGGATGCTTTAAAATCAGAACAGGTACGTTACATAAAGCAGTACAGAAAACAAATTCTCTATGAAAATTTGTAGGAGCTTGCACTTGGAAATTTGCATCATATTTTTCCTATTAGCTGCTTTGAAGTGTACAGGTGTGTGGTCATGTGTGTGGCCAGTGGTTGAAAGCGGTTACATCAATGACCAGGGTGATAACCACAGTCAGTGTGTATGAGGATGCTGTTTTTCAGTGGAATAAATACTCTCCCCTTAGATTTAATTCAATCAACAGCAACAGAAGATAAGGACAAGATGCCTAGAGCACTTCAAACTTTGATACAGCATTTAGCTTGCTTACTTGAGGTGGAATCTTATTCAAGGCATACTTTTTTGATGTGTGGTTAGCTTTTCATTTATCTTGGTACATATTTGAACGATATAAAGAGATAATAAAACTCTTGACTTCTTCAGTCATTTTTTCCTCAAACTTGTCAAATTTTGAACTTGTGGAATACTAATCTTCCATTATTGACATTTTTGTGTATATGTGGCTATCACTCCTTCAGAAATGTATCTGGATGTGAGCACAAGAAGATAAAGGGTGAAGACAGAGAAGTTCTCTTTCTCATGATTCTAGCCAACCTCTGTGTTTTGCCTGAGACATTTTGCTTGTACTTTTTTGGTATTGTAAATTAATTGCAGGTAATATGGAAAGGGCTGTTATTTGCCAGTAAAAGTAGCTAAGTATTGAATTACCAGTATTTAATTAGGTGCTGGAATCATAAATCAGGTTTTAAATTTATATACAGTGATGAAGTTTAATAGCATGCTGCAATAAATATGCAACTAAGTTTTCTTTAGAAATAGATGCTAACCAGTCTTCTGGTCAACATATTTTTAGATTGGCTTGGTTTTTTATGCTCTAAAAATCAAGTTAACAGTGAATTAATACCACCACTGCTTAATTTTACATTGTGTTTTAGTTCATTCATTTCCTAAGAAATAAAATCAGAAGCGAAGTCACATTGGAAAAAGTTGTGAGATTATAGAAAAGAGCTACAGCTGTAGAATATATATATATATATAATTTTTTTCTTTTAATGAGGATGTGATAAGGGTCTTGCAATTTCCTGCCATAGGTCTAAAAAACATTTATGGTCCAGAGATGTCAAAAAGTGTAGACTAAAACTACAGACTTTGGAAATCAATGTCTGTAAGGTCTGCTAATATGTTTTTTCCTTATTTGGAGTGAACTTTCTTAACTTCCTCTGTTGCTACTGATACTGCTCTCACTTCATTGAGGTAGAATTTGTTGGGGTTTTATTGCTACAAAGTAGGAATTGAAGCATATTGAGTTTTGTTGATTTTAGTTAGATTTGTACTTCAAGTTGAAGCGTCATACTATCTTGTTACAATTCATTTTTTCAAAATGTGTATTTAAATTTACCTAATGCATGCCATATGTGTAATATTTCATTCTACAGGTTATTAATTTCAGACTTTACAGAGACAGGACTTTTTTTTTTGTTGTTTCTCACTCAGTAAAATGTGTATTTTTATTCAAAGACTGATTTACAGCTCCAGATGGAAGCACAGCGCATTTGCCTGTCCCTGGTTTATTCAGCTCATGTAGACCAGGTTCGTGAGTACCTGAAAGCAGAAAAAGAGAGTGCACTTTGCAGGCTTAAAGAGGAGCTTGTATGTAGTCATCTTCAAGAGATGAATGATCTTAAAAAAACGCATCAGCTGGAGCTTCAAACCTTGAAAATCCAACAAGCAGGTAACTTGACCAGAATTACGGGAATGAAGCTCTTAATGTGAAAAACAGTGCCTTCAAACAAAAAACATGCACAAGAGTTTGTGCTTGTAGCTGTCTGATAAATTGGTTGTAGAACATTTTTATAAGTGCTTTTGTACAAAATTATGGATCCCTTATAGATAGTCACTCAGGGTACTTAAAGTAAAATAAAAAGAAAAAAGGAATAGGAAGTATCACAACTCATGTTTTGCTATTTGTTAGGTCAGTTAATTGTTAAGAGGTGTATTATAGATGCACTTCTAAGGTTTTATTCCTTAGTGAAATAATAAGCAAATGTATCAGCAACATATTTTTGGACTTGTTTCACTCTCTGTTCTTTGAATTCCTGCAAAGTCTCTCTGCCCCCGTTAAGCAAGTTTCTTTGCTATTACTTTGCTACTACATTTTGTTTTTCCTATCATGCTGGTTTTTGACACCTACTTTTTCTGCCATACCATGGTTTGCCCTTGTGTAATCTTCTGACATAAGATCTTTGCCCTCCACTATGTTTCTGTAAAGTCTGATCTTTCTACAGCTTACTAACACACAAAGGCATTTCTTAACACTTAGTCCTCTTGAACATGCAATTTTACCATAATAATTGAATTGGTCTGTGTAATGAAACAAGAAAGAGGAGAACAAAAAACTGCCTTTCTGAGAGCTGTAGAGGCAGCCACACTGGGGCAGAAAAGTAGGCCTTTGAAAAGTTGTTGTGCATCTGTTTTTTAAAAATAATAGGAAAAATTTGTATTCATAGATGATGAAGTCAAATCTACACAGAGACTTATAGAAAAGCTGAATGAAGCTGTAACCGAGGAATGTTCTAGGCTTGCTCAGGTAAGACTTAACAAAAAGCCTTTTTTAAAATGGAAATATTGAAATCAGAAAATTAAGCATACAGTGAGTCATCATATTTTTCTACAGAATTATTAATAGGTTTTCTTTGCATTGATCTCAAAATAGACTGCTCAACCTGATCTTCCAAAATAACATGGCAAGGGATTTTATATTTTTTTCCTGAACTCTTTTATGTTCTTGTCCTGACAATTTTTCTGTCTTATACCTAATCTTGATTGTCTATGTAATATTTGGCTTATATCTACCAGTTCAGAAGCATTTTTTTCCTTTCTGTATGTCTCTGGCTGCAGATGGTTGATTTATCAGCAGCTTGGAGTCATGCACATATAGACACATGGGGCATCAGTCTCATATCTACAATAAGATAGCAATTTCTTTCTTAGCTACAGTGTATAAGACTTAAAAGAGTCTAAGAATCTACTAAAATTGCTGCCTATATTTTCAGTAACTAAGTATTGTAGTAAAAAATTGAAGTTTATTTTTAGCCTGTATTCCAGTATCAGCCACCAATTATATTATTTTACCATATCGATTCTGTAGACTACTAGTACTCAATGGTCCTTACAGGTTCTTGTGACCAGAAATCAAGTTACTTAAAGAACTTTCTGGATAAATTAAGCTTTTTTAAATCATTCATAAGAATCCATTGTTTTCTGATCCTAAATACTTGAATGATTGGGGTTTTTTTGTGTGAGTTGTTGGGTTTTTTCCTTTCTTTGCCTGAACTATTTCAGCATGTTATTGGGTAAGTGGGTAGCAGAATTTTTTTAGTTGAGTGCCAACACAGGAGAGATTAAGCAGGACTCCATGGTAGCTCGTAGAAAGTAACAGCTGTGGTATTAGTTGTTTCAGAGTTAGGAAGAACACTGCCAATCCATATGATTCTATGTTGAGCTTTTGGAAAAATCATTATTTTATTTTTCCAAGTTGAATTTGGTGTCTGGAATCTCACTGTGTGCTCTAGGCAGGCCAAATTCTTTTCAGGTATCATTTATCTTCTGAAATCACATAGATAAATACTCTGTTTGCCTACTAATATTGTAAATATGTCATCTATTCTGTTGTAAAGCACTGGCAAACATGAGACATTCCCTTTTGATATGCTTGAGTTTTCTTCTGCCATCCTCTTTTATCCTACTTGTTCAATACCCTAAGAACAAGATGACTTATGATCTCTAAAAGGATATGAATTTCTGCCAAAGGAATCCTTCTTCCAACTAAAATTGCAGTTTACAAGAATGAGGCATTTAAAATGTAAAATTGTTTTCAGCATGAATAAAGGAGGTCTTCCTATGCAAGATTTTAATACTGGGCAGTTTCAGATAAAATACCCATGCCAAGATATGTGGTTTTATGTTTTAACTGAAAAGTCTTTCCATACCTGTTTATCAGGAGTATTAAAGATTGTCTAGGTTCTTATGACTCAACAGAACATCTATGCCATCATTTCACTTCACTGCCACCATTTTTCTTACTTTCTTTGTGAATTGTGATTGATAAAATTAATAAACAATTCTTCACTTTGTTGTCTTCACTTTTTTTTCTTTGTTTCATTTGTGGTGCAGGTTTTGTGTGACAATCAGAATGAATATTCTTCGGATGCTGGTGATAGGGAACAGGATATTCTCCATAGACCCACTGCTGTGAGAGAAAAACAGACTGTGGAATCACCAATACACAGAGGTCAAGCTCAGGGTAATGGCATTGTACTCTCCTGCTGCTTAAAAACCCCCACTGATTTCAAGTATTTCAAACTGACAATTAAGCCATTAGTTTTTCAGGTACTGGTTAATGTGCCTAAATAGCTTCTTTAGAGATTTTTTCACTATTGTGAACCACTGTTATTTATTATCCATATTTTCTTGTGCTGTTTTCTTCATAGCAAATTCAGTGAAAATCAGGTGACTCTGCAGTGGACAGTTTGTGAGCAATTCACTGTATTAAAATTTATGGTAAAATGTTTGATTTCATTTTTGTTTTAAAGTCCCTGATTATCTGTGTAATTTAGCTGTGCAAGAACGTATGGATGCACTTCTACACAAGATAATGGAAGAATACAGTAGGCTGAAAGCACTTCAGACACAGCTGGTGAAGGATTGTAAACAGGTAAACTTTTTATAGTGTATAAACATATGAATATTTGATTTTTCTCTGTTGCATGAATTCACTCTGGATGAGCAAAGAATGTGTTTGAAATTCCATTTATGTATCTTGGTTGAGTGGCAGAGCAAGGTGATGATTTAATAAAAGGGAGAAAGCTGCTACCCATGTCACAGAAATGTGGAATGGCAGAGGTTAGAAGGCACCTCTGGAGTTATTTTAATCCAACCACTTGCACAAAGCAGAGGCACGTAGAGGAGGTTGCTGAGGACTGTGTCCAACCAAATGTCCAAAGGATGGAGACTCTACAATCCCAGAGAGCAGCCTTATCTTCTTCAGGCTATACATTCCCAGTTCTCTGTTTCTCTTTTTAAGACAAATGCTCCAAGCTCCTATCCTCTTTGTGACCTTCTGCTAGATTCATGCCAGTATATCCATTTCTCTTTCAGACTGGGAGTGCAGCACTGGATCCAGCACTCCAGATGTGTCTGCCATAAATGGTGCATTGCTGCTTCCTGTAGACTGGGTCACTTATGCTGTGAAATGAAACACATTGTTACATTGGTTACGCTCTCCTATGCATTGGTCACATTTCTTATATGTTTATATTTACCATTGATATTTTTCATAATTTCCAGATGATTTGTTGTAATTTGTATTTACTTGATTTTTTTATTAGGTCAAAGAACCATGGCTGTCTTCTTCAGAAAGGAGGAAGGAGGAGGAGCTTAGCCATCTAGAAACAAGAAAGGAATGCCTGCAGACCCCTTCACAAGGTCTAATGGGTAAAAAGATGCATGTGCTGTTTTTACTGTATGTATATTCAGAGAGAGATAGAAGATAATGGCCTTAAATTTTAACTGAATCATAGCTTACTACAACTTGAAACACATAAGAGATTTTTTCAGATTTTACTGTATGATACTCTGATGTTGTTAAATCTCTAAAATATTTCAGAATTACATGTTGTGAAACAGTTTAGTCTCACTCGGTTTTCTGAATTAAAGTTCCCACACCCATATAAATATAGTTTTGCAAAATTAAAGATTAAATTATTAATTGTTATGGAAAAGTAATTTAAATCAGGAGAATTTAACTACATTAATTATTCAGTCCATCAATAACTTGGGAGAGAGTTAATCTAATGTAATTTTTATCATTTCCGTCCCCCCCGCCTTCCCTGTCATATAACCTACATACAGATCCTACTATTCAAGAGTACTGTTCAAAGGAGATAAGGAAACTTAAAACACTACTTAAAGAACAACATGCTCAAGAATTGGAACACCTTCGGTCCTATTTCCAACAGCAGCTCAAAGAAAGTGAAGAGAGGTACACTGCAGAGATTGTCCATCTGCAGGATAAGCTTCAGAGTGCTGGGGTATCCTCTGACCACACAAGGTAGTAATCAATGCTTGTCACTTTGCACTGCACAGGAAAAGAAGTGTTTCAAATAATTATTCATGTAAAGTTACGAGTTTTACATCAAAATTGGAGAAATTCTTTATGAGCACATTAACCTGTAGTTTGTTCTTTCAAGAGTTGTATTATGAAGAAATTGCATAAACATTGCAAATTAGGTAGTGCGATATTTAGAACTTATTATATTTTTATAGTCCATAGAAGAAGATTTGATAACTGGAATAATGCGTAAATGCAATTTCATATATATGAGCTTTTTAACAGTAATTTCAAAACTTCCAGCTGAACAGACCACTTCTAACCCTCAGAATTCCAGGCAATGTGCTTTACTTCTGACAACACCTCGTGTAGTGTAGTTGCATGAAATTGATGGTTTTCTAGAATGATATGTAGCAATAAAGTTTGGGGCAGATTGAGGTCCACATTCCGGCTTTCACCAACTCATCGTCAGCCTCCTCTTGGCCCTCACCATTGTGGCCATTCAAATCTAAGAGTTCTGTTTAACGTCATCCCTGGTTTCTTGTTCTTCCTTTTTGACCCTCATGCTTCTTCCATTTTTTTCATTTACTATACTATAAATCCACTCACTTTCTCTGCATTTTTCTTTTATGTGAATCTCCCTTCTGTGAGATGGGTTTTGGTTTTCACTAATTTATGGCACTCTGAATATATAGAGCAGTTGTGTTGCAAAAGACAATCTCTGAATATATTTTAGCATGTTATTTAAATATGAAATGAGTCATGTTGGATTTACTGGTTTTGTGTGTATGCTTCATTGATGTAACGCAAGAAAGCAAGCGGTGCATCTGTTGATAAGCTTCAGAATAAGAGAATCAAAATAAATACAACCCTTTTCTAGGTGGTTTTATGGCTTCATACACATAACCTCTCTGGTTTCTCTCATATCTTTATTATTGTCTTAATCAAAACTGTGTATACTTACAGACCACAGAATAGTCTCAGGTAGTCTTAAAAGTGAGTTGTTTGTGAGGTCCTCTGCAAAATCATATTAAGAAATGTTACACTGGAAGAAACGCCAGTGCTTGGAAGGCAGGTGAATTATAAATTCAAATACATGAAATTAATGGCTTGGGAAAAGGTATGTTCTGAAGAAAATATTTGTGGTTATTGGTCTTTAAATATATCTAATGTATATCCATATTCCTACAATGTATATTTGAATAGAGGAGAAATAAGCTATATTGAAATAGTGGTTGGTTGTGTTTTGGTTTTTTTTTTTACATTTCCCCCCTCTGCTTTTTTTTACCTTTTTAGTGCATCCAGAGATTCACAAATGAAGCCGAAAGTCTTCAGGGAAGTGAAGTGCACTGAAAATCATCAGCAGCAAAGAACAGATGAAGCACTGGAGGTATCATATTAACTGATTTGACAGCTAATTTGCATATGGTCAATATAATTTAAATGCTTTGGGTTCTAAGATGAAATATGGACTCATATTTGGTAGTAGTAAAGTAATTATCATGCGAGTACTATGCTATACTATTAGACCATCCATGTTACAGGAAAGTTTGCTGAAAAATATTTTTTAAAATTATAAGCAGTAATGCTCTTAGACAAAGAGTGATTCAAGTGAAATCCTAGTACTTTTTAAGTATGGACTGCACAGTTTAGAAAAAAATTTTGAAAAAGTAATCCCAAAGATCTTAGAAAGCAAATTACAGTGGAAAAGACATAATACACTTCTCCCCTAGTACTGCTGGAAACCTGGCTCAACAATTCCATATTGTGAAAAAGCATGGTGATGCTTTATTGTAGTGTGATCATGTGCTTTCTCACCTGTTTTCTCTTCATCTGATAAGTTAAATAGTGCTGGGGAAAATAGTTGTTATAACTCAACTTTTAAAATTAATTTTGAAGCGGAAACAAGACGGTCTTTTTCCCAGCTCATTTGTATTGTGGCACAAAATTATGTGATTTTCATGAAATGAAGATAACCTCATTGAGGGGAAAAACCTGCCAAGTTGAATTTTTTTAAATTAATGAAATAAAAGCAAAAATACTTGACCTGAGATTTCATGGTTTTCTTACAGCTTGCTAGTGAAATTGAAATGCAGAATGATGTGGATGCTGTTCAATTTCTAGAAAAACAATACCAAGAAAGATTAGAAGAAGAAATAGCAAAGGTATTATTTTAATTTTGTCACTTTAAGTTTCAAAAATGCAACCACTTCCATTTCCCATTTCCGCAATAGTATTTGCTAACTTTGGTTTGATTTATTTCAAGAATTGTTTCATTCTGATTCTGAAATGGGAAAGTCTTTTAAAAAGTGTGAAACGTTTTGGGGTGGGTTTGGGGTTTTTTTATTTGCTTTCTCTGCTATTCCTATGTCTGCTCACAGGGGGGATGGTGGTGGTATTTTGCTTCAATACTTGGAAGAAAATAGACCACATGCAACATCCTTGACACTAGAATTGGTTTAGAAAATCCGGAGGCTTAGAGAGTGGATTTCTTGCTCCTTGAAGCCTAACATCTCATCAATTCAAAAGATTTTGTACTTAACAGTTTCACATTATTTTTCTGATAATAATCTAAATATGCATTTTAATATATTGTGTAAAATGCATAGTTTTAATTTGGATCTGGTGGCTTTCTCTGAAACATGAGAAGTAAAATTAGATTTTATAGGTAGACCATATTAAATTGTTTGTGGATTTTCTTTTTGACTTCAAAAAAATCTTTCACTTTGCAGAATTAAAAATTTCTCTCTGTTTTCATGATTTCATGGCATAAGTAAACAAAGTTGCCATGGATTAAAAGGTGGAAGAGTAAAGGAATATTTCTTGCAACAGTTTGCAATAGGAAGAACAGCAAGCTCTAGATGATATTAGTTTAAGTAATCCATGTTCCTGAAGTTAATGTTTTATTTCTCATCTGTTGCCAAGAAAACCCTTTATGAGGAAGCAGAGTTCATGACTGGCTAGCATTGTGTTAAGGGCTGTTCAGGTTCAAAAGACAAACTCACATTTTCTGGAATGGAAGAGTTAAGTTTTTCCTGTCAAGTGTAACACTTCTGTGTTCACACTTTTTGTAGCTTATGTATACTGTATACTAACTCTAGAAAAGAACCGCTCACATGATTGGAAAAGGTGTTTGTTTTTATTAGGAGATAGTTAGCAATACAAAAGTTGCCAGCCTGCTGTAACTGAAACTGCAGCTATTTAATGCTAGTAGAGATTATTTTCTGGTCAAGTAAAATTCCTGTGCTGAATATTGAGCACACAGCACTCCTGTCTTTTATACAGTCCAAAATTCCATGTCATCAAAATGTTTACAAAGGACACTTGGTTAGACAGAGGAAGTGTAGCACAGCTGCACTTTGGTCTATATGCCAAGACTTTTAAAAGTCACCTTATAGAATCTTTTAAAAAGAACTAGATACTTCTGTGCTAAATATTTTAATTGCAAATGGCATCATAATTTATCAAACTACCTTAAATACAGTGCGTCTGTATTTTAAGAATCAACTGTTGATTAGATTGCCAGGATGTCTATGTTCTTTTACCATTCTGTTTTCTTCTGTAAAAAAATAAAATAGAATTATAGTTCAGAGCTTTTAGTACTTTTATTTGTTATTGATGGTCAGCAATGAGATTTCTTCAGCAATATGAGATGCTATGAAGCGTAAACTAATACAGATTTTTTTATTTATTATTTATTCAGGTAATTGTGTCAATGAGTGTAGCATTTGCCAGACAGACTGAATTGTCAAGAATTGCTAGGCAGGAGGAAGAAGAAGCTGCACAATCACAGACTGTACATCAACAGGGACTGCTTTTTGAAATAAAAAAGCAATGTACTGAAGAAGAGGTGGATGGCCCTCTTAGAAAAGCAGCAGATAGAGGCAGTAAGCCTGAAGATGAATTGACATCACTTTGCAAGGAGCTCACTGAAGAGTCTGGTGAGATCAGCTCACTTGGGGAACAGCTGCATTCCAGTAGCAAGCCTGGTTGCATAATAGGGCAGACCAGACATGAATCCGAGATTTCTGAAGAACTTTTTTCCCATGTCAAGGGCCTTACGATGGAAGAAACACCGGTAAGCATAAAAAACAGGCAATGTGTAACACTGTATCTGAGTAATCTTTCCAATGGATTTACAGTTCATTTCAATGAAAAATCTGCAAATAGAGAAATAAAGATGAAAATGCTATTCAAGTATTTCCCTGTCAAATGAGTGACAACTTAAGACTTAAATTATCTACCTTTTATTTGCTGTATTCTACCTGAGTGCCATAGCCTGTAATACGCTGGGAGAAAATGGACTATGCTTATATGAAACTAGATTTTAAAAGTGTAAGAGTTAATGCTGTTCACAGTTATGTTAAAAAACCAAAATTATCCTCCAACAGAGAATAATTCTAAGCCTGGATCTTCCAAGAAGCTGGCAATAAAATAGGGCTTTTGTAATAGCTACTTTAATTTGTGAGTTTTCTGAAATTTATTTAAATAGTTACTAGAAACTGTTGTTGAACATAAAATTCTAAAACGGTTCCAATATTCCAGCACTACAGTGAGATGACAGCATCAGACAAAGAAACATCAAGTCAGCTGATGTTGTATGAGGAGCGTTTGGAAGACATGCGACAGGAGCTAGTACGGCAATATCAGGAACATCAGCAGGCAACAGAATTACTGAGACAAGGGCACATGCAACAAATGGAACGTCAAAAAGAAAATCAAGAGCAACTCTTAGCAGAGCTTGAGAGTCTTAAAGTGCAGTTAGCTGAGGTAATATGGAGTTTGACTCAATGAGTTACCATGGGTTAACATGGGACATGACTGGTTAGATTTGTATTTATTTGTACTTGTATATCTGTATATTGAGGGACACGCACATATTTACTACATGCATCAGTGAGCACACACATCTAGTTGTGTATATATATTTGTGTATATGTACAAACACATAAATGCATGGGTGTAGAAAAGGCGTATTTCTTTAATCAAAGCTCAGTCAGTGATGGATCAATTTAGACTTGGAGAAAGCCTGCACTGCTGCACAGCAGCCAGAAGAGACAGTGAGTGAGTGCAGATGCAGTGTAAACCATGCCACATTCCAGATATGCAGCACTGTGCAGGATGCGGGCTAGCATCCGTTGATATCCATGGGTTGAAATACTGTAGTATTTTTCATTCTTCCTCATCCTGACTTGAGTTCCAAACCTGAACAGTGTCAGTGGCTCTGCAGAACAGTGTGTTTTGGCTTTTTGTTTTGCTTTTTTAAAAAAAATCATGGATGATGAAGTCATTACTGACTGTTGGGCTGAAACAAAATTGGTGGGATTTGGTGGGAAACACTACCGTTTCTTTGCCTTTTTAAACTTAACTTGCTGACATTCTTAATCTATTCAATGCCTATGGTAGGTATGCTAATGAAACTCATTAGTTTATCCTAATAATTAAGTCTTCAAAAATCAGGTAATTTATAGACTTGTCTTCAAGGAGTCTTTCCCTTGAAAGACAAAGAAAAGATAATCAAGAGAATCAAGTAAAATTTGTTTCGCTCTGATTTAATTTCAACAATGTAACATTACATAAATACAGAAGCAGGAATTTGTGAATTCTAAAATTCTTTTATTTCACTGTATAGTGGAGTTTTAGGTTCCTTCAGACTTGCCCAGTCCTGGTCCTGTTCTGTTTAAGTTTAGGCTCGAGGAGCTGGGGGATCTAGAGGGCCTGTTACTTGTATCCTATGTGTTTTTTCCAGCAATGTCAGGTGTCTTTCTCTTAGCACCTTTATAGGTGCCTTTTATGCTGATAATCTCTCCTTTCAATTTATACATCCTTTCTCCTTTTCCCTCTTCATCAGTTTGCAACTGCATCTTTCATCAAAGGTTGCAAATTCTTGAAACTGATGAAAAATATTAAGTAGAACTTTAGCTGCTTGCCTTTTTGCAGTTTTTAATGCTAAGGATGTTTTATCCATAAGAACTGTGTAGGAATTAATGCATTGCATTTAAGCTGTGAGCAGTTCTAGCTCTTTATAAAGATAACTTATTTTCATCTTTTTTCTTATGCAAAACATCTACTATAGTGTATAGTATTTAGAAATTAATCTTCCAGTATGCATTGTGACCACTGTGTTTCATTAAAAACATAAGTCTGTAAATCTTAAAGAAGGTGTAAGTTACCAAAAGCATTTATTGGCTGTATTCCATTCTAGAAAGCTTTCAGTGTCTTGGTAACCATTTAGAGAAATGGATGGAAATTTCATTGTGCAAAATACGTAAAAAATTAGAAGTGACAGGACTCGCTAGTACTCAGAAGCTTAAAATTGTGTGCCTCTATAACACTTCTTTCTTAGCACGTCTCAATGGAGAATGACACCCTGGTTGCAGAGAGAGAGAGAATGCTTTTAGAGGAGCTGGAATCATTAAAACAACGTTCCGTACCCGGAAAAGAGAGGGTGTTCAGTGAGCTACGAAACAACAGCACACAAACAGAGGTAAATATGGACTTTGACTTTCTTGGCAGCTGTGGCACGTAAAGCCAGTAAGATTCCTTTTCACTGCTAACTCTTGTTGTGTAACGTATTTTTTTAAAAGATGTTGGGTATTTCTTGAACAGAGCAGGTTGAAGAATCAAGAAATGTTACTGGTAGACATAGTTTTTTAGTTCAGGTAAGCAGAAGCTAGTTAAATAGCTTGAAGGTGGGGATCATTACTGGAGCTGTTTAGTCAGGTAAACTCACATTTTCATATTGCTATAGCAACACCAGCAGAAAATACAAGGACTGTTTAATCAGCGTAACAAAGTTCTTTCTAATAGGCCCTGCCTTGGATTTCCTGTTTTGTGTTTATTATGATTTAGTTAGTTCTTCCACATAGGAAGAGTATTTGATTTGTAATCTGCTGCAGAAGTTTTATTGACAAAGGACAACTAATTTGGGTTTTAAATTTCATATTCTACTGTGTTGAGTAATATGTGGATTCTGGCATGACAGGATTTCTGTTCTTTTTGTCTTCCCTCCCTCTGCAAAAACTTACTCAGAATGAAAATGAAAACCAAAATGATGTGAGAGAGCAGATCTTTGAGGATGAAGATGGAGGAAGAAAGCCTGATGAAACATCTTCAGCTCTTCTTTCTAAAGAAAGGTGCTTAGAACTGTTAAGAAAACTTTGTTTAAAATATTGAAAATCATGTTCTTTTTAAATTAGTAATGTTGATAAGCTTTATTTTGACTTATACCAGTATTTTGTACTCTAAATAACCATATTTCTAAGTTTGCATACTTAAGATTGAACATCTTATTTTTTCATAAAGCCTAACAATGTAATGGCATAAAAAAAATTGACTGTATCATTGCCATTACACTCATATAGAGTCATCTGCATCATTTATGCAGATGTATATTTGTATACCCATTGTATGTACATATATGAAAGAAGTTACAGGAACATAATTGCATTTGAGAAATACCTTTGGACTGTAACTTTTTTAATCTGGTGATAGACAAACAATCTTTAATTGTCATTTCGAGAAAATTTTCTAACGTTTATAGCAAATGCCAGGCAACTATAGAACTCTGTTTTAAAAGTCACTAGATGAAATACCAAGATAAAATTACAAATATTGATAAATACTTTGACTTTTGACATATTTTGTAACAAGGACTGACTTCTACCACAAACGTGCTTTTCCCATTTACTTGTATGATGTGGGTTTTAGCCTTGAAACAGTGAAATTAAGATTTCTTTCTTTAACTGCAAATCTTTTCTGATTGCAAAGGTGTTTAAGGGGTAGTAAACAACTTTGAAAGCAAGGGAAAATCAAAGGACTGATTAGTTTCTGTCCTATAGGCACGTTTTTCAGAAGGCTAATGAGAAACTCATGAAGATTCTTTTAGAAGTTGTGAAGACAACTGCAGCCATGGAGGAGACGATTGGTCACCATGTTCTCGGGTTACTGGATCGTGCTGGTAAAGTCCAGCCTTCCAAACCAGCTGGATGGGACACAGAGGCAGAGGAGTCAGTAAAATCCTGTATCCGTGTGGGATATGAAAAAGGTACTGCTACTGTGGTTTTCTAATTCATAACATAGCATCTGCTTAGTTATATTTTTAAATAAACTTAGTTTTGAAATTTTCAGTTAAAACTAAACATTGAAAACTATTTTTCATTTGGATGCATATGACGTCTTTGAGATGACAGAGGCAGCATTTCAGGATTTGTCTGTCTGGGTCATGCCCCAAACCAGTTGGGACTCATATCTAGGGTCCTGTTGTAGAGCCTGCAGCAGAGTGAGAAAGTGATTGAGAAATGCAAAAATAAGTATGTTCCTGTTGAAGGAGGGGAAGAGAATGAAACCTAGCTCCACGGCATCTTGCACCAACTTTACACCTTGCTCTATACATACAGGGAAAGGGAACTGGTTCAAAGGCCATATCTCTACTAGTGCTTAATGTATGGAGGGACGTTGTAGGTCACTCTGAACAGCTGGAGTAGGACAGGTTGTACGCATGTTTGTGGACCTTCTCAGGCTCCTAAAGAGGGTGGTTGCATGCAAAACAGCCTTTTGAAAACAGTTCCAGGAATTTTCTGCCAAGCCTTGCCCATCAGCTGTTTGGAGGAGTGCTAGTTGGCACAAGCCTAAAGAAGCATTTTACCATTGTAGGTAGTTGCTTACCAGTGTCTTAAGAGCTCTCTCAAGCTCTGTTTAATTTCCTGGGATTGTACTAGGATAATGCCCATCCATTTCTCTTTTAGACAAGAATAGGTGCTCTGTCGTATTGCCATTTAGGTGCCCATGGTGCAGAAGCTAGCGTAAAGATGTGTAAGTTCATCCTGGGTGTTATGGGGAAGCAATGTACAACAGATCAGTTCAGCCTAAAACACATTATACATCTGGTTTTGGCTGAAATTTTAACTACTGCGAATAAGAAGAAAAACTGGAAGTCAAATACTACACTGTATTATTAAGAAAGAGTCTACTACAAAGCAGGTTACCTGCGGTGAAATATGTACAACTGCAGTCCAAAGATTCTTGAATTTTTCACTTTTATGCCTGTACAGTACTGCTATTTCATAAAAAAACTCATAACATTTTGTTTTCTCCACATTTCACTGTACTTAATTGTGAGGAACAATATTTTTTGCAAAAGTGCAAGTTTTGAAGCTTTGATTTTTCCCCCCAAGGAGTCCTTGCACTTTACTTTGGGGTGGGAAATAAATAGAATTTTCTTATGTTAAAGCAGTTCAGAGTATCTTCAACCACTGGCAGCTAGTTTCTACACACTCTTAGCCAGATGGTAAGCAGTGCATCTCTTTCAGTATCCTGAAGCAGCTTTAAAGTTTATGTAAACTGCATTTTAAATCAGTTTTCTACATTAAACCGAGGAATTTACAAATTACTTTTATTTTTAATTTATTTTTACTTATTTGAATTTTATTAATATTCTTTGTGTTCTCATTCTGTAGTCAGAGGTATGTAAAAAGCATTGAGGTTTTCACAGTGTCCATTGCCTAAAGAAATAAAAATGTGTTCTAGTTCTGAGGGCAGATGTAATTTTTTTTTGGGCATGTTTCCTTACATTCAGAAGCAGTTATGAGAGGAGAAACAAAAGAAAAGAGTTAGGATTAAAGAAGACCCAAGCTTACAGTGCCTATAGTGGATAGATAGATGTATATAGTTTGTAATATATCTCTGAGGGTGTGTTCACAGTTATCTTCTTTTTTTTTTCTTTTTTCCTCTCTTTTTTTCTTTTTTTTTTTCTTTTTTTTTCTTTTCCCTTCTAAAAAAATACAAGAGCATCCTTGCTGTGTACATCCTGCTGCTGGGGTCAGACAGCCATTAATAGCAGTTGTACTGTTTCATCAGCTGCAGTATTTGATCCATCTTCAAATGGAACTAGATGTCAAATTCTATTAGTGTTTTCAGCAACAGGACTGTTGTTTCTAGTTTCCCATTCTGCTGAATGGCCTGAGAGAAAAAAAGCTTCTAAAAATTACATACACACACACACACACATGCACACACATTGTTTTCTAGAAAAAATAGCTAGACGCTACTTTTTTATTTTAACTTGTGCATCTTACTGTATTTTCCAATATGTAGCCAAACAGATCTTCCTTTTTAATTACTCAGGGAATTCGTAGGAATAAATTTATACCAATAAAATCAAGTAATCTATAATAACATAGAAAAAGTAATGTGTTTAATAAAGTGAATTCTCTCTCTCCTGAATGTAATCATATTTATTGACAAGCCAGACTTGGCTTACTGGTTTTGCTGAGTTTCAGCATTTTAAAAAGCTGAATCATTAAGCTTAGCCACTTGCTTACAACCACAGCCTGATTTATAGAGGTTTATCTGGGACCTTGCTAATTTATTAGCTAACACTGGATTTTATTTCTTGTGGAGTGAGTAAAGTTCAAATTTCAGTCATGAAACGTGTCATTGGAAATGAACAGCATTTGTGCAAAGTACTCTGGTGAGTTAATTGCATCCAGAGATTTGGACCAGGAATCATCGTGTCAGAGCCAGCAGGCTTTGCTGTTCTCCTCCTTCAGTGTTGCACCTTGGTGGAGGGACTGCAGTAATGTAGGTTGATCTGGAGAAGCGTGTATGGTGATGGTATTGAACATTAAACCCTCTTACATACTTTAGAGCTCCATGTTTCCAAACACCAGGAACAAGGTAGTAAATAGCTCTATACACTGAACCAGTGTAAGACTGATTTGGTTTCAACATGTAGCCCCTAAGCTGAATTCCTCAGTGGAATCCCAGGAGTAAACTGAGATACTAGCTCCACAATCCAGAACAGTATGTATTGCTTCATGAATGTTGGTTGGCAGCTCATAAGCCACTTCTGTATGTGAAATGTCTGAGTAAGCATTGTGTAATTAAAGCACATTTCTTGAGATTTAGTGAGCCATGACAGCTGACGTGCTGAACTTCAAGCTTCATGGCAAGGAAACAATATGAACCTTTCTTACTGATATTAGGTTGGCTTGGTTGTGGGGTTTTTGTTACATGGAGAGGATGTACCCAAGGAAAAGATACTTTTACTTGGGCGGGTTATATTCTATTTTATTTTGTGTTAACTAGAAAAAAAAAGAGAGGATGAGAATTTGATTTTCGTTCTGTTGGGGGTAGCAGATTGAACAGCATGATAAGGATTAGTAAAATGAGGGTGAGACATTCAGCTGCCAGGGTTGATGAGACTTGACATTACTATTTCTTGCTTCCACCACTGAAAATCTTCTAGAAAGATGCTGTGCTGAGATGCTGTGTACTAAGGCTATTTTCAGTGCAGAAAAATACTGACATCCTCTCTTTGCGGTTAGAAAGACATTTAAGGTAAACTCCTGATTTTAAGTGCTACTTGTTAGAAATTATTATAGGGCTGTTACATTTATCCTTGGCCATCGATTTTTCTATTTGAGTTGCCCACCCTACAGCATAAACAGAATCATCACAGGGCTTGTGCGCGTTGGAAGCTTTGTTTTTCCTTTTTTATATTTGAGAATAGTAAAGTTTGCGTGTGCCAAATTCTGCTTCAGGCAACAGCTCACTTGCTCTTTCATCCATATTTTTCGTTATATTTCAGGTAAATTAGAATGTTTTGTCCTGAGATTTTTCATTTAACATTCATTTATTTTGTATTTATCCAGAAGTGGTGGAAGCAAATTACAAAAAAGGTGATGTAAGAAAAGCTGGAATTTAAAATCTTGTTATTAGCTCTTGGAGGTCAAATTGTACTATTCTGGTCACCATCAAGAAGGATAATATTAGTATTATAATTAATGTAAGTGACATATTCCAAGAGACTTCCTCTTGAAAGATGACATTCTGAGTAGGGCATTAATGTTGTTAAGCTTTTCTCCAGAAATTTCCAGACAGCCAAAAGTTCAGGTGATTTTGCAACAAACTGCAAATTTCTGCAGTTGTTTTTTTTATACTGCTTATTTTTGTATTTGACACAGACTCATCATTGCACAATTCAAATGTAGCTCTCAAGCTTTTTACTTAACTATAAGGGTTATAGGACATGAATTACAGGTTAAGCCTGAGAAGGAAAACAGGAACAATGCACAGATAGTTTGTACTGCATCAAGGAAAAACTAGATTACACAGTAACTATCATTGTTCTATCTTGTTTATAGTTGAGCTACTGTACTGTGGGCTTTTCTTTTGTGAGATCTCTAAAGCTAAGCAGGGTTTTTTCTGGTCTGTACTTCAGATGGTTGGCCTCCAAAGAGCATCAGGTGCTGCAGTAAGTGTGTCAGTGGTTCAGTAGGGAATACGTTTTCCTTCAACTCAATCTTGAATCAGTACTTGCCACAGCATTTGGAAATAATTAGGCTGCTGCATGTCCATCTTAAATGATGGTCCTTTCTACTCTGAGGATATTAAAGCTTCTGCATCACTGTTGCTATTTCGAGGCGCATGTAGCCAACCCAGATTTGGGTGGTGAAAAATCAGAATGCTATTCAATAAAAAATGCTGAATTGTTAATTTTGCAGCCTTCCTTACACTGCAAGGAGGTGGAATATCAGAATTTTATGAGAACACCTTTATGCTGTACAAACCCATTGCCAATATTTAGCGCGCTGGCAGAAGATGACTGCCTGCCTCTGCTGGGGTGACTGTGCTACAGTAGTTCGTGACTGAAGTTCCAAAGTGCAGTACTGGAAAGTGCCTTGAAATCCTGTGTAGATGGAAGGTGCCTGGTGAATGCATATTCTATTCAACTGGTTATTTGATCCATTCATGCATATAGTACACTTCTGTTTTTTCCCTTTGGAGTGTGAAGAGAGTTTGTAAGATTATCTCCCACATCCCTACAAGGAGATGCGAAACAGTAACAATATAACTAGAAGGAAAAAATATTTACTCAATACATCTGCATTTTAATAAGATCAAAGTAAACAGAAGAAAAGCTTTCTAAATGAAAATCGTAGGTTAGTTTGTTGCATATGGGTCACATACACAGCTGCGTCCACAATGTAATAAATACATAGATCTTATTAGAATGTTTGCAGGGTGTAAAAGCCTGGTACGTAAATGAGGTGGTTAATCATGTTACAACTTGTTTAAAAAAAAAACCCAAAACCAACAAAAACCAAACCAAACCTGAAAACTAGAAGCTTGATTATCTTGCTGGGTTCAAACAACATCCACAAGACGACTTGAATTTCCACTGTTGTTTGCACGCCTCACGAAGAGGCAAGAGCAAGTATAAGGAAATTGTATCCAGCGAGAGTACTAATCACATTTTCAAAGGCAGTTTGTGAAACTGACCTATTATACTTTCATTTCAATCTCTGTAACTAAACAAACTGTGCCAGTTCAGCAGTCACAATTCATGGAGTAACCAGGAACTTAAACACAAAGATAACCCAGTATTGCAACTTTATTGCTAAACAGGCATTGACTGTACTTAAGTCATACTGCTGTGTCCCAAAAATAAGGTCTTGAGAGATCCTTAAGCAAAACCACCATCTAATTGTTTAAAAAAGAAAAAGAAAACACACAGAAATGTTTATTTTATTTTAAAGACATATCAGAAATATACTTTCCACGATAGATTTTAAATCTGATGTTTCAAATCTAACAGCCTAATGACAACATTTTTTCATTTTTAAAATGGTAGTTACCTGCCATTGTGATGTACTCCTGTATTGTTCTTTCATACTGAAAGTGAGATTCTACAACACATCGGGAGCTGGCTTTCACTTGTCTTGCTTAAATACAGCCCTGAATTCTAAATATGGCAGACGTACTGTTTTGTAGATGAATTGCTATCGGTTTAATACTTTGTGTCTTCTGCTTTTCAGACAGAATCAATAATGCCTTTAAACTGAGGGGACCTGAGTAAGATTGAGAAGCAGGAGGGGTGCCAGGTGGCCCATCAGCAGGGACAGTTACAGGCCCCCTTCATTGTAGTTGATTTGTTCAGCTACTCATTTTAATCAGTTTTCAGTTCACTAATAGTAATGCTGAATTTTGATGTTGTTTTGTAGTCTATTTGTCCCGAGAAGTTGTCTGAATTACACGTGTCACTTCCCCTTTACTCACTTTTGAATTGTTAACGAATGGATTTGTGTTAGTGCACACTGACATAGCTGGGCATCCATGAAACAGGGGCTGACAGTCTGGGTTGGTTTGTTTTTTTTTAACTGGTTGTATTTTAAAGACAATCTTGCAAGTGCCCTTTACAAATTATTCAAAGTAGTAAGGGTTGCTGTCAGTAACAAAGGTTTGAAGATGAGCCTCAGAGGCCAAAAGCATACTGAAAGGACATTTAAAGTACTCTCTGTTAGTATCTCCTTTTCTTTTCCCTTCTGCTTGTTTTTAATTAACACATTGTGTATCTTGTTTGTGTAAGTTTTATATGCATTATTTTCCTTTTTGTCTTTGTGACCAATACAGCTATTTTAATAGCCTTAAGACTTGCTTTTCTAATTGTAACTCAGATCTACAGTTTTTTCATGTTTTGGAGTGCTAAGACTCTGTGTGAAAATGTAACTATTGTTTTTCCAGAGTCCTCTTCCTCATATCATGGCAATAGTATGAGAGATGACGATATTAACTTGTGGTCTGGAGCAGCAGATGAAGGACTACTGAGCCACCATCTTGCAGAAAGCGGAGTAGAAATAGATCCTGAAAATGAAGAACTTATTCTGAATATTAGTTCTCGACTACAAGCAGCTGTTGAAAAGCTTCTGGAAGCTATCAGTGAAACTTCTAGTCAGGTACGGTGATCTAATAGTGAAGCATTTTGTGTCTTGATTTTTTTTTTCTTTCTTTTTCACATGAATGTGTTTGCATAAGCTGAAACAGTATTTCAGGTGCCTACACCCAAAAAAAGCCAATGTCTTCCAGTATGACTTCACTGGTGAATTGTGATTCATGTTAGAAGTCTGCTTTGGTGTTCAGAAGCAGCCTGAATTTGGGCATGTTCATCCATCTGGGGCACCCTTTCATTAATCATAGGGGTCATCTGCATTCTTCTGCAATGCAGGAGATGAGACAGGAGGTGTCAGGGCACATTGAGCTGGCCCTTGTGAAGAGAGGAGGATTAAGGGTAACTGTGCCCAGTTCTCTTGAAAACATTTTAGTCAACTGACTGGCCAAAAAGGCGGAGCTCTCCTAATGTCTCTTCCAACTGCGATTTAAATGTGGCCAGTTAAGCACATACCCACCTTGCTCTCAGAAAAGGAGTCTGCCCTCCAGCTCTCCAGTATTTATGTGAGGTATGTGATTCATGAGTAGCCTCCAGAAAAGAGGCTATGTATGGGTACTTCTTTTGGTTTGCTATCAGGGTACTTGGCGGGGTGGGATGTTGGTTGTTTTCTGGAGTACTTCCTCATTAATTGAAATGGGAGCTATATACCTAGCTCAGTCAGTTCAAATCTCACTTCTGGTATTGCGTGCTTTAATTTTAGATTATCTGCATCTCAATTTGAAGGTATCAAAGTAAATATTCTGTATCTTCCCGTAACTTTTTAAGCTCTCTTGAAGAACTCGGTCTTTAGAGTCAGCTCTTCAATCCATTTGAGGCTAGAATTCAAAGGATACAGTGCGCTTTATGTTACCGACCCAGCTATTAGTTAACCTACTAATGATATTACTTAAAAAGTCATTGCTTTCTATATAGGTGTAAAATGTGTAAATAATAATGGCTGTAAATGAAGGAGAAAAAAATGATGAAAGTAATATGAAAATTGAGCTAATGTTTTAAGCATTTAAGTGTTGCTTTTGAAAAATAGTTCAAAAATGAAGTTAATGCTCTTCCTCTTTTTCAAAAAAGAAAAAGATAAAAAATGATTTCTGACCTTAGTAAAGTTAAAAGTAATTAAAATACAAGCTTGGTGAAACCCACCCCTAACCCTGGCTTACTGAAGCAAGTAGTCTGCTGGATCTTGTAAATCAGTTTCTGTGGTGCATTTGTCTGCAGACTCATTCTGCATCAGCTCTCCTCTGCTGAAGCATGAATTCAGTTAAAATGAGATGTTTGGCTTTTTCTCAGCTTACGGCCTAGCATTACATAGTTATGAAAAAGGATACAGAGATACTCCAATATAGGGAGTTGCTAAAGAAAATATAGATAGGCATTCATAGGAAATCTTGCATTTAAAGAGCAGATTATATGGGCCAGACAAAACCAACGTTTTATAATAATTAATAATTTGTGCTGCAATTATGAAAGTATTGTCAGTTACAAAGTGGCTTTGCTGAAAATTTGACGCCTTTTCTGGCGGTTCTGTAGAGGTGTTTTTTCTTCTCTGCAGTATATATTTTATAATTGTAACCTAATGACGAGCAGAAAAGATTTTAACCTTTCCTCTTAATCAGTTGTTTTGTGCATACAGACGTGAACCCATCTCTTAAAAAAAACTTAAAAGTGAGAGAAACCTGGCAAAATCTTCAAAGTAACTATTTGAGACCTGTCTGATCACACACTTTCAGGCCCTGAAATGCAGTTTCAGTCTTTTCAGGCAAGGCATATAGTGGGTGTGTTAATTCAAATTCCACCTGCTGGTGTTATGTATAGGTAAATAAATCAGGCCACTCCCCTGAACTCTTTCGGTTGGGAGAAACTAACAGGAAGCCTTTAAATGAACAGAGCATGAGAAAGTTCTTCCTGTTGAATTAACTCCAAGAACAGGGATGAAGGCAAATAGTGACATACCTGTATTTCTCTTTCATTTGCCGTAGTGGAGTTGGAAAATAATTTTTAGTTTCGGTTTGGCAGCTTGGCTGCTGCAGCATACCTGTGTGAGTAAAACAAAATTGTGCTTCCTTGCCTTGGAAATTACCTGCTAGCTGCTGCTGGAAGATTTTTGGTGCTTTTTCATCTGAAGCTTCTCTAAGAAGGATTTTTAGGATTGACTGTATGAAGTTTTCTTGCATCTCTTTCTGTTTTGGATTAATGCACTCCTGAATTACTCCACTTGAGAATGTTGTCTGAGGCTTCCTGCTGATTCTGAGTAGGTTTGTCACCTGCAATGCCGATGCATGTCTGCAGACTGTGAAATGTGTGTGTGCTGTTACAAATGCCTGTTAGAAATTTTGAAAACTAGCCTAGCTAGTGCAAAACACCCATGTGGCGATTGAGAAGAGAGCAACAGCGATATTTTTGGGGATGGATTCTTACCGCACCTACTGGGCATCTAATCTGTTTAGTGGTTTGTGGACTGACGGCCAAGAGGAAGATACATACGAGGTTGAATCTCGTGTGCCTTTACCATATCCTTTTCCTTTCACTGAACACTTGGATGAGAATAATTCTGTAGTTGTGAATACTTCAATTTTTCACTTCAGCCACAAAAAGAACGGGCACATTTTAAAAGTTGTCTCTAAAATCTCCTTGCCTACACCTCCCTATTCAGTAAGTATAAAAGTTTTTAAAAGAAATTGTATTTCAAACCAGCTTTAGTAGAAGAAAATGCAGTGAGCGATGATACAAACTTGCCTCTATGGCTGGTAGTGTTATGTACTGCTGACCGACTTTTTTCCTAGACAGTCTTTTTTCATGGGCACTGAAAAAGCTTTAATTATACAGTTCTCACATTTTTAATGAAAGAAATGTAGCAGACACAGAGATACGTTGAATTATGGAGATTTGTGATCTCTTTTTACACCACTTCAGAGTAATTTATTATATTACATTTTTCTCACTGTGAATAGTTTATGTTGGGTGAGGGGGGCTGCAGTCAGTTAAAATTGTTCCTTTATAGCTTTCATGCATTGACTAGTAACATTAACTAGCACAAGCTTGCTAATGGATTCCAGTGATCCCATCAAAAAAATGTTGTTCTTGAAAAATCATATTCATGTTTCTGCTTCTTTTTGGTTTTGCCCTATGATATTTTCAAATAATACCTCGAGATGTTACTGCTGAAAAGAGCTGGAGAACATTTTTTATTCTGAGTTTTGGCGTATTTTGGTGCATTTTAGTGTTTTTTATGGTTGTCTATGTACAGTAAACCTATCATATTTTCCTTTTGTCTTAAATGGGTCTTTTGTTAAAAACTTCAAAATGTAAGACTAAAGCAAGAATACTTTGATTTTTAAAAATATCTCACACCAGTTCAGATATTCAGCAGTGGTGCTTATACCTTCCTTTAAGTCCTGTCAGAATAAATAGTTCACTGTAGTGACGTCCATCTAAACAGGAGTGCTCTAGAAAGTAAATGAAGTATTTAATTTCAGTGTATTATAAAAGAGAATATATTGATTATTCATTCTTTTCAAAATGCAATTTTATTAATAAGAGGATATTTTTGTGTGCAATGTTCTATGAAATGTTCCTAACCCATTTTTCTGAGGTTTTAATACAAACTAATCAAACTCAGAAACTTAGCTGGCGATGGTGGGAAAGCTTTTATTTTTGGAGAAATTTGGGGAAAGAGTGTTTATAGAAACTGTAGCAAAGCCAGAGGTTTTACTGTCTTACAAATATATACAAATATCTATAATATTAAAGAGGAAAATGAGAAACAAAAAACAGAAGAGCTGGAAATATGTGTTATTTCATTTTCAGAAGCTATTAAAGTTTAGTTCCTTGTTTTGAATACAAGCCACACTAACAATTCATGGCAGATTCAGCTCTGATAATTTGTATTGTGTCCCTCAAGGAGATGAATGTAGGCTGTATATGTTAATAGTTGAAAAATGTTAAGTTCCTTGTCCACCAATACCCCTAAGTCCTTCTCCTTAGGGCTGCTTTCCATCCATACTCTGCCCAGCTTGTAGCTGTGCTTGGGATTGCCCAAGCCCATGTGCAGGACCTTGCACTTGGCCTAGTTGAACTTCAGGAGGTTCGCACAGGCCCACCTCTCAAGCCTGTCAAAGTCCATCTGCTTGGTGTTGCTGACAAGCTTGTTGAGGGTGCACTCAATCCCACTGTCCATGTCACTGACAAAAATGTTAAACAGTGATGACCTGATACCAGCCCCTGAAGGATGCCACCCTTCATTGGTCTTCACCAGTCTCCTCCAGTAGTGTAGGTTAGTGATGTATTGAGATTGCACTACATCTGTGGTTGTACCCATTAAATATTAACCCACCAGACAAGAGAATAAAAAATCCTTAATTCTTTTATGTGGACATAGTTGGAACAAGCATTGCTTTACTTTCTTCTTGGTTGAGAAGTGCAGTGTATTAAAAAAAATACATTTTTCAGGTGGTCTCATTTATCTTCTTAAGCAAAAAATGAGAATAAACACAACTTGTGTCAATTTATATCAAAATTTCTGCCAATTTTATGCAATGTTTTTTAGCCATTCTAAGTATATGGTGGGTGACAGTTTTTTCATGTTTAGTGCAAGACTCTTATGTAAATAAAGGTGAATCAAATGTAAACTCATAAACCAGGAATTACCGGAACAAAGAGACGGATTTAACCAGGTGGCTCACTGAGTTCACCATACTGACAAAGCCTATTTGCTTAGACTTTTGTACTGAGTCAGTCTTCCTATTGTAGTCTGCAAATGTGTGCTCAGTAAAGATCTTATCAGATGCTCAGTGAAGTTATGTAAGACTTTATATCACGCTGCAAATCAACCGTTGATTAAATAGGAATGTTAGTATAGTTATTTAGCATAAAACCTTGGGTTTATCTAATATCTGTAATTTTTTCCTTGTGGTAGCTTGAACATGCTAAAATTGCTCAGTCAGAACTCATGCGAGAGTCCTTCAAAAAGCAGCAAGAGGCCACAGAATTTATCAAGTATCAGGAAGAACTACAAGAACGTCTTAATGAAGAAATCAAAGCCAGAGAGCAGTTGGCTTTGGAGCTTAGTAAAGCTGAAGGTGAGTAGCTTCTTTGAGTTGTTGAACTTTGCACTCGCTTGCCTATTAATTGGATAAAAACTGTCAGTTTAGATAAATTTCACAAATTTTAGAAAGTCACCAGCCTTCTAAATAGTTGTGGACAAGATGGCCTATGGGGAGATTATGCTCTTCCAACATCAACTGCTCTGTGATTAGTTGCCCATCTTTGTGTCATTTATTGTTATCTGATTTATTAAAAGTAATATATTGGATATGTGTTTTTATCCTCAAAATCAATTTATTTCATCATAACCTGTCTTAACACAACCAAGCTTAAATAACAACTTAGAACCATGGAATCATGATTGGCTAAGGCTGGAAGGTACCTCTGAAGGTCCCCTATTCCAACCCTCTGCTCAAAACATGGTCAGGTAGAGCAAGTTGCCCAGGACTGTATCCAGTTGAGTTTTGAATATCCACAACCTGTTTCAGGATCTGACCACCATCAAAGAAGGGAAATAAAAATAAATTTAAAAACCAACAAATTTTTTTAAATGTTGAAATGTAGTTTCCCATATTTCAGTTTGTGCCTCCTACCTCTTGACCATGACTTAGTTCCACACAAATGTGGATGAAACATAAAACCTTCACTCTGAATTTGGTGATGTGATGGTGATATGTTTCAATTTGCATTCTGTTTGAAGTGACCCTTTTTCAGTGTATTTGCAACTACATTAAGGAAGCAGTTAAAAATTGTAGGGTGTTAAAACAGGAGAAATCTAAGTCTTCTTTTTTGACATCAGGAAGATGTGTTCAGATCTGACAGACACTTCATTTTTTTCTTTAGAAGTAGCTTTATTGTTTAAATAGCTGAATGTTTTGTTTCCACCCAGCATTTCTACCATTATCTCTTTGTGATTAGCGTCTGGAAAAGATAGGAAAACTATCTATTCTGTAGCTAGGATCTCTGTAGTAGTACACTGAGAGATATTTTGGTTAGTTCTGAAGCTCAGCAGGCCTCTCTTTCAAAGTGGGAATATAGAATTAGTTTCAGAGCCAAATGTTATTCCTGGAGAAGGCCACTCTGCCAGCCTTCCTCTTCGTTTTACGTAGGCAGATAATCCAACATGAGTTCACACACTATGTATAGCTGAGACACACATAACCTGAAAAGAAGGGCAGGTGTTGAAGCCATGTGTCTAAAATGTGGTGTGAGGGACATTGGTAGCTCACACAGCATAAATATTGTGTCATCAGCACCAGTACTGGCTGCAGCTTTTCGATAGCTTTAGCAAAACTGGAAAGGAAGAAAATTTATTTCAGCGTTAATAGACTCAAATCTGAAAGAGCCATTATTCTCCTCCCCTCCCCCCCCTTTTTTAATATTAAATTAGGAGTGAAAAAAATCTTGAATGGAACACATCTTAACATGCATAAAAAATGAAATCTTTCAGCAAAATATAGATGACCTAAGAAGCCTTGCACAGAGGGCGTTACAAAGCTGTTTCGTATTGATGAATTTCAGAATGTAGGTGTCAGTTGATGCTTTCCTTGGAGGATAATATTTTTTTCTTGATAGAAATTTTATTCACAAATCTTCAATAATCAAGTAAAATAGACTAATACATTAGGACAGAGCAGAGGAATTAGTGTTAAGCTTTATTTAAAGATAGGAATATCATATCAGAATTGTCTCAATAGTTTTACTCCTACTAGTAGCATTTAAAAATGATACCAGAGACTAATTGAATTTATAAATTTTATTATTTAAAATCCTTTTTATTATTAATTTATGTCTGTTGCTTTTCCTTCTGGGTCTGTATTGGTTTGCTTGGTCAAGTTCTCCACTAAGATTCACAAGCTTGCCCTTTCATATATAATAAATACATTTCCATTTGAGCAGGACTTTTGCAGAGAGTAGATGCACAATTGAATTTGAAGATAACATCTCACAGAACTAGACCTGCTTAAAGACACAAAAATCTAGTGAGAGCTATGAAGCTGTGTTTTGTACTCTCATGATTTTATCTGATAATATTTTATTTGGGGGAAAAAAACCTTGGAAACATAAAAATGTAACTGGAATTTAATCCAAGCAATAGCAGTTTATAAGACTTGACAGACTGACCATGTTGATTTACTTCATGAACCATTCTGGAGTATGAGAGACAATAGTGTTAGTTTTAGCCCCTGATGGACGTACTGCACAGTTGAGCTGTGAAGTTAGGTGCAGATTCATGTTGGATATAGAGATTTAAACCAGTCTTTTATGGGAATTCAGCTAATTTTTCCCTCATTACCATAATGCTGTATAACTCCTGAATTAATTAAATTTTTTTTCATCATTTTTTTTTCTGTGAGCTTCTGAAATGAATGCACGTATAAATGATGGGCATCTTTTTTGGGGGTTGATACAACAAAACAAAAATGCCGTAGAACTCTTTAATTTCTTCTGCTCATTGAACTGAGCTGTGTGCTTACTCTGACAAAGCCAGACTACGGTCTCTTATCAAATTCCTTAGGTAGGTATGCAGAATAATGTCGTAGTTCATTATACATCTGATGGTACTCTGTCTCCTCTTGAGATAAAATGCGTCATTTTTGATCACTTCTTTCTTATCACAAAAACTGCTGGGGCTGAGACATTTTCAAACCTCTAGTGTTCTAGCAGTGTCAGATACAACTTATCTAATGTGATAGAAAGGCTAATGTCAATTTGTTCACTGAACTCTGACAACTTACATTATGTCTCTTAAAAAAAAGAAAAGGAACGAGTCAAGAGTAAACACCACAGTTTGTGATCTTAGCAGACGTTTTCTTCATTGTTCATACCTCTTGGTGGGTGTGTGCACTCCAGTTAACCAGAGAATGCCCTTTTTAGCTTCCAGACTGTTAAGTACTCGTGAACATCATCTGATACAGTAGGAATAACTATTGGAATTTGTATTGCCTCAAATTTTTGAAATGCTGTTAATGATGTTTCTAGTTCAGTATTTTTTTTGTTTCAACCTCCAGTCCCTCTATGTGGTTGTGTTCTCAGTGAATCCAAGCCTGCGGGGAAAAAATAGAGATTGGTCAACAGTGCACGATTGATGTGCATGAGGACCAGACCTGTGTTTCTCAGGCTGTATGTGCAAAGACCACTATTACTTTAACTTCCTTCTTGATAGCTTTCCTCTCATGGGGAACCAAGAGTTCACAGAGCGTTTACTTTATGTGCTTTGGTAGCCAATGGAAACATAAAGTGCTTCCATGTTGAAAATTCCTATTTGAATTCTGTTGGTTTAGAGAGAAAAAACTTGAGAGAGATTTGCACGTCCAGCTGAGAAAGCGTAGACATTTTACAACTAATGTCTTATTTGTCATTTGGAACCGTTGGTGTCAGTCATGAAAGAACACAGCTCACTGTGGAAATCTGGGATACATATTTAGTACCTTCTGTCACTCAGTAAAAATGTCTTTTGTGTTCTGTGGTTAGACGTTTCCGAACAGTCTGATGTGAATCTTCTGAAGCCATTATTGTTAGGGGATCTCAGTTTAGTTTGTACAGCCCTCAAGTAAATTCACTGGTTTTTTTCCCAAGTGTCCAGCTTTGTGTTCACTTCCACATCATTTCAAGGTGGTGTAATTTCTTACAGCCAGAATATTCATAAAAGTTAATCAGAGTTCCCCCCGATTCCTAGACAAGCTGCTTCACTCTGAACCAATTTTTAAAAGCATACAAGACATACTCTCAAGGTAGCGACCCAAATTATCTTTTAAAAAGATCATTAATTGTTCAGCATTACTTCAGAAATTGCACATAAAGAGTAAAGAAATTAAATTGCTTCATGGAAGTCAGCTGACGCAGGGCTTTTAGGAGTGATTCAGGTCCTGAACATGAGCACCTATGGCCAGTTTTGGTGTATGATGATGTTGAAGGCATCTATATGATACCTGACCTATAGGACACATGTGATCTTAGAGAAACTGTGATTTGAGGTCAGACAAATGTCTTGAGGCACCTAAAATGACACTTTGGACCTGAATTTATTTGAAAATTCTTCTTTGTCCTGTGTTTATTAAACACTTATTTTTCTTTGGCTTTGCTCCAGAGGTCTTGCACTGAGAAAAAAATAAAAGCTACATTTGGTCTTGTAGTATCCATCTCATGATTTTTTTATAATGTAAGAATGGCAAGGACAAGAGTAGAAGTACTGAGTATCCATGTGCCTTGCATGAGCATTCATGTGGGAATACTCCAGTGACTTCACCATGCAAAAAATTCATCATGTTTGTTATTGTGTATTAAATCTGCCCCTGAATCGATCTTCTACAGGCCTCATTGATGGTTATGCAGATGAAAAAGCATTTCTGGAAAAACAACTCCAGGAAAAAATAGATGTAATTGACCATCTTGAGCAAGAACTACTGTGTACAGGTAACAAATTGCAGGAGTTAGAGGCTGAACAGCAGCAGATCCAGGAAGAAAAGGAGTTACTCTCCAGGCAGAAGGACGCCATGAGAGCAGATGCTGGGCCAGTAGAGCAGCGTATGTATTCCTCTCAACCTTTCTATGAGATTTTCTTACACATAATATGTAATCTTGTTGATGGTTTGTTTGGGTTTTTTCCCTTCTTTGTAATTGTTAACAAAAAGGTGATAGGGCAGACGTGGTGTTTTCATACCCAATGCCTAATGTTAGCATGGTAGCTTTTCTTGGTACTTAAACAAAAAATGACTCAATTTTGAGAAGTGTTGAGCAGTCACAGCTGTTCCTTAAGCTGGCAAAAGCTTGATATCTCTGAAAATCTGCTTTTATTTGTATTGTCACTAGAGATAGAACATCTTGAATTTAGCACCTATGGATAAAAATGCTGGTCTAAAGACTTTCTAAACAGTATTTTAGAGGGACTAGCAAGCATACCTACCAGAACATAATTGAACTACACGTGACGGCTATGTTATTTTAGACACAGAGGATACACTATTTTGACAAATTGCTCTTTTGGGAAAGAATGGCACAAAATTTGCATGATAAGGAAAGCTTGTTATCTACTAGTAGTGAAACCTTTCAGCACTGATAGTGAAAATTCCAGATAAATACCATGTCAATGTAATCTAACTAACTGCTTACTCAAAAAAAAAAAAAATTACCTTCATGAAGTCAATGTGTCTTTTAATTTTTCCTTAAACTAATAACTTAATATTTTATGTTTGAGAGGAGAAGAAAATGAGAACAGTTATGTTTAAGAAGTACTGATCTTTCAAGAATGGCAATGCTTACCTTGTAACTAGCAGGGTGAAATTAGCAGTTTATTTAGTTTCTGAAAGTTTATGGCAAGTTATAATGTTACTGTTTTTATAAATTATACATCTCAGAGTGTATTTGCAATTTCCTGCATGCACTTTGTGTAGCAATGAAAAATCAAGAACTACCTGCTGCTTCCTACTTTATAGTAAAGATGATCCTTGTCTATGACTCTAGTTTAGTTGTTATATGTTTCAGGTTTCTAAATACTTTATTTTCATATATGACAACTGTAAAGATAAACAGTACTGTAAATACGTGTAAGTACTTACCTCATGCATACCAGAATAACTTACCACATTCCCTAAATTATCTCAACAACTTTGTCATTAAATGCCACACCTATCTTTGGCTTTATTTTCTCTTACATTGTTTCACCATAAGAAACTATAGCTGGCATGTGAATTACTTTGCTTCTTTTTTTGTTTTCTCTCTCTATTCTCCTAGGCCTAGTAGATGCTGCAGTCGATGCAGCTTCCCAAGCAGGTGTGTTTGTATGTTGCATGGCCAATCTGTAACTGGGTGGAAGACGTAACATGTACTGACATTGTTAATCAGGATTATTGGGCTTTTGGCTTACTGACATTACTTGTAATTCTTACTGGCCTGCAGCTTTGATGTTGCTTTTCATACTCAGTTTTACATGCCATTAACACCATTTCTAAGCATAATGAGCATATTCATGAATAACCATCATCTTATTCACCTATGAATTACAGATACTTAGATGGTATTGGAAGGATATTTTTGTAGCCTTTTTTTTCTTTTTATTTCCAAATACCGTTGAGTCATTTGTCATGATAACTACACAATGTATTATACTGAGCTACCATGGTCGCCTAGAAATGAGAATTGGTTAAATACGATTTAAGATGATGGTGCCTAAAGGATCTTTCTTCTATAGTGAAAGTAAATTGTATTGTTTCTGTCTGAATATCAATCATGTTTTAAAGATTCTCCAGATGCAATTGCACTTTACAGTTTGGATTTTACCTCAAGGGATTTGTATGGTTAGTTGATATGTACTTCAGTGGGCTGTGGCTTAAGAGTCTTAATAGAGTGGTTTGGGGCTTTACTATAAATGCTTGCCAACCTTTTCATGAGGACTCAAAATTGGGCATCCATGCAGTCACTGATTTTACAAAGCTCCAGTTACAGGTCAGTAATTTCCCTCTCTACCTGCCTGGCAACTTCTCTGAGACTTTCATTATTTCCTTCAAATTATTTACATGTATCACATTAAATGATGAAGACTGGGAGTGGATTGATTTTGCTGATGCTGGGGATGAGAAGAGGGTTGGGTTTTCTGTACTTCGTTGTTAACCTCTGTGCTGACTCTAGCTGTCATTTGAATCCATTTCTTCTCTTTTCAATTATGCAAAGACCTGATAATTTATATGACGTTTAAATGGGGAAGTGATCTGATACAACTTCACTAACAGACCTCCTATGGCTAATTAAAGGACAGTAATTGCAATATGCATTTGCTGTGGTGGTAACCTGCGTATTTCTCAGAAGAACATGTATTTCAAAAAAACCCAAAAAAAACCCCAAAGCAAACAGAACAAAAATAGTAAAAACCCAAACCAGTTCGCATCCTTCTGCAGAATACAGCATGGATACCTTGGGGAGTGGTTTTGCTTCATAACATGACTAACTATTCTATTCCTATCTAAAAGTAGTGTGTGATGCTTTTATTATAACCAGAATTGCTGGAGGAAACAGAAAAGCTAATGAAAGAAAAAATTGAAGTACAGCGTCAAGCTGAAAAAGAACATGATGACCTTCAGAAGCAAGTGAAAGTTTTGGAAATAGACTTGGAAGAACAGGTCAATCGTTTCATAGAGCTAGAGCAAGAAAAAAATGCGGAACTAATGGACTTAAGGCAGCAAAACCAGGCTTTGGAGAAGCAACTTGAGAAAACAAGAAAATTTCTAGATGTAAGTATGGTAAAAGGCTAGTTTCAAGGGTACCTGCACTGAGGTTTGGAAATACTACTGTTTCCAGATTTTGAGCAAACATAAAGCAACACATGCAGTAACAGTTTTGTAAGTTCCAGCCCAAGAATTTAATGTTTGAGATGCTTGCTAGGACTGCCCTGTATTTCTGAGTATAGCTTAGTAGGCTTCTTAAATGTTTAAAATAATGGGAAAGCTCTAAAATTAATGAGGAATCATACATTTTTTGTAAGCTTCATTTCTATTAGTTAGTGAAATTTCCATGTTTCTCAATAAAAACTGCTGGAATTAAGTAGTCAGCTTTATTTGCACTTTGAAATTGAAAACATAATTTCTCAGTAAACTTCTTTTATAGACTTCCTTCATAGTATCCAATATCTGCCTTCAGATATTAAGCTACACATTCCATTCCAGTTGTGTGTGTTTATCCCCATTCACTATGGCAGCTGCCTCTATTGTACACAACTTCTTCCCACCTCAGGCTGTCTCTGCAGTTTTGTTTTATACTCTACCCGATTTTCACCAAATACCTTCCCTACCTCCTCCTTTTCCCATTTTATTCCTACTAAATGTATTACACTGCTGTTGGGAGAAAACTCTCTTTTCTGTTCTTTCTTGGTTAAATCTCAGTAGGGTAGAATAATTTTGTGCATAATAATAATAAATATTACACCCTGTGTCATCTTCTCTGCATAATCTGTTACTAAGCAGTATTAAAGGAGAGATCTCTCCAGATACTTCTTAGCACAAATGGATTTGCTTTATTTCATTTTCTACAGTTACAAGATTATTTTTCTCACTGAAACTAGTCTTCTATAACAAGGTTCAGAGGTAAAAATTCCTATCACAAGTCCCATCATTATAAATGCACCATGAAATTCAAAATGCAAACAAGTTTTTTCTCTTCATCAATATTAACATACAGTTTATTTATATTATTGATTTCTATTTATGCTACACATTTCAAAGGCAATCATTAGGAAAAAACCTTATAAAATATTCACTTATTACCATTTCTCTGGTGTACCCAGAGTAGCAGAAATAGAACTGTAATTTTTGTTTCATAATACTGGATGTATCTATGAGGTCCTAATTGTTTAATTAAAAAAGTGTAAAATTTATTGCCCCAAATGATGAAAGAATTTAATGGCAGTTGCAAGAGGCTCTGCTACCTTAAAAATACTGACATACTGTTACCAGCCTCAGGTTAACAGAAATAAGAAGTAGTAATATGCTTAATTTAGATAGCTTTTAAACCAAATGGTATATCCACATAATTTCTCAACTTTCAGGAGCAAGCAATTGACAGAGAACACGAGAGAGATGTATTCCAGCAAGAGATACAGAAGTTGGAACAACAGCTTAAGATTCCGCAAAGGAGTCAGCCTGTCAATGAACATCAAACCAGAGAGGTAACACGTCGTATTACTTGTGTGAAATGAGTATAAATGACAATTTGACAGCTGTTAAGATATTGTCATGAAGATCTTTTATGATCTACCTAACATGCATCCGCTTCTAAGCCAGGAAAATAAACTCCCTTAGATGAAGGGTAAGGTGTTGGGGGGAGGGCAGGAGGGGAAGTGCTTAAACAAACTGTGTTTTGGGAGTCTGTTAGACTGGTTGGTCATTTATTTCATTAGTAGCAGACATCCAGATATTTAATAATTTTCAAAAAGGCTTTTTCATATAACTTAATTTAGAAAATCCTGTTTTCAAAAGCCTGTGGAAACCTTCAGGAGTATTCAGCAATTTCACATGTTATGTTTTTTTGTGACATCCTGTTTACAGCAGAGGTACACAACTGAAGGAATTGAGTCACCAAGGTTTAGCACCTGAGATGTAGTAGCGCTTGTCTGTACACTTGAACTTCCCCAGTGAAAGTCTGTCTCCTCTGAAACAAATGTAGTGTCTGTGGAACAGCAGCTCAAGGGAATAATAGGACACTGTTAGGCCCAGCAAAATCACAAGAAGTGTCAGCAGTGCAAATGCTATATATTATGAAGCTTTTGCATGGTTTTTTTGATGTTAGTCAGTTAAATTACTTTTTTTTCCTGTGGGTTTTCTTATGTCCTGCTTTTTGAGCAAGGCTGATATTTTTGCCTGATTTTCTTGCCTGATTTTCAGTATTAAAATGCCTTTCATTAAGTCGCACTCTGATTTTTCAAATCAAATGAGGTTGTTCAGTTGTAATTCAGTTCTTAAATAATAGCAATGTTTAATATTCTATATTATGTTGTTTAGGGCCATAGACAGTAATAGGACATAAATTGATATCTGTGAGAGATAAATTATTGAAGGATTTATTTACTTAGAATTCTCAGGTTTAGAAGTGTATTTGATGGAGTTTTAAGATATCTTTTAATACAAAGGTTTGTAAGAAATCTTAGAGTCAAAGTATTCAGTTAGTACTATTCGATATGGTTGTCATCAGCCTCTCTTAACAGTTAATCTTCTGGAATTAACTGGGTGTATGTTAACCAAAACAGAGCAATTCTGTATATCTCTCCTTCTATTGCAAAGTGTGTGCACCCTCCTTTCCTGTTGACACATTCTACTGATGAGGGGGTCTTTTTAGCATAATTAGGTTTCCTGAATCCAGGATGTTCATTTTGAGTCAATTTTGTTATGTGTCTGTTGATAATATAATTTTTAAAAATCTCTTACAGAAAACTATTTCAATTTTGATGGCATAATAAAAGTTGCCCTATTTTTCTGTATAGAATTCATATGCAAAAATAGTCCCGATTTATATGCAGATATGTGTGTACTCAAAGTTGGCAGACACGCTGCAATGAAAATTTAAAGCATGCTTTTTAAATGAAAACTAGCTGTAACTGTGATTAACACTTTGGGAGTTGTATTAGATGCTTTTAAATCAGAATTTTTTAGTAGGTAGATAGAAAATAACATCATGTCTGCAAGCTATTTTAGAGGTGGGTCATGTCACAAATTATAGACCGAATTTTCAATTTATTTTCAATTGTATAACATTTAATATTTATGAAATGAGGCACAAAGTCTTACAATATATTGTATTTCCAAGTATATACTTGGAATATTTTATAAATATGCATTTTATCATTATTTCTCATGCTTTTTCCGAGACAGCTGCTTTATTTTTTCATAGTTGCATGGGTTTCGAAATGCTCTTCTGCTTTGTGTGAATGCCCTGAGCATTTTCTGTCAATAACTTAGTTTCTTTTTTACTGTTGTTTCAGCTTACTCTGTCAACTTATTCCAGGGAGGGTTGTCGTAAAGAGGCTGCTCTAGACTTGATTTTTCTTTTTCCATTTCTCTCTCAGGACTTTACTGTGGTCACTTCAGACTTTGATGTTACTCATGGATGGATAACGTCAATAATACCATCCTGTCAGCTTTATGTTCTGGTCCTCTTCTCTCCTATCTATTGAAATGCTTTGAGTCTTCTACCTTTTGGCTACATCGTAACTTCCTAATTGTAAATACTGAAATCAGTTTCTTGAGTGGGACAAACAGTACTCTACATGTCTCTTGCTCAGTTGCTTAGTTTATCTCAGGTCTTCTCTCTGTGCATTAGGCCTAATACCATGGATTTGTTACACATCTTTCTTATCTGTAATTTTGATTTATCATTTCTGAGCTACCACTAGAATTGGGATCATTCCTATCTCTGCTGCTTCAGTTAACTCTTTTAGTATTTTGTTTGAGCCACAAACAGCTGAATTAGTGAGATTCAGAATGCTTTATTTAGATGCTTTTTTCCCCCTGTAGAAAATGAAATTGTATCATCCATCACATCTGTTTGGTCCCAGCAAGAAAGCAAATCTTCCTGTTTCTTGAGATTGAAGTATAGCAACTCTCTTCAATGTTAAAGACACAGGGAGCTTTAGGTTATGTCTGTATGTCACTTATCAACTCCTTATTTTGAATAATTTTGTCACAGATTTTTAGAACTATGAGATTCCTCAAAGATTAAAATAGCACCTTGACCTTTGTGTAAAAACATTCCATCTGTAGGTGTTACAGGTATCTTTTTAATGGGCTGACTAGATAGTCTGAAGGTTTCAGAAGGGCAAGGTCAGTTCCAGAAAGTCAGTGATAGAGCACAGGAAATATCACTTCATAAAAAAATGCTGCTTGTATTTGTTGGATGTAGCATTACAATATTCTAACTTTACATTCTGTCTCACCTAAAGAGTAGGTGTTTCATTGTGAGAGGGGAAAAAGAAAGGGATATTTTTTCTCTGTCAAAAATGAGTGCTGTTGCTATTGCTATCAGAGCCTTCCAAACTAGTACAATATGTTCCTCTTCTTGCAATATTGTCACCAGGTTGAACAGTTAACAAATCATTTAAAAGAAAAAACTGACAAATGCAGTGAGCTTTTGCTCTCCAAAGAACAACTTCAGAGAGATATACAAGAACGAAATGAAGAAATTGAGAAACTAGAATGCAGGATAAGAGAACTGGAACAAGCCTTAATCATCAGTGCAGACAACTTGCAAAAGGTAGTGCTTTGTCTAAAATTACTGTGTAGTTACTACTTGCTTATTTTCTTGAGAAGAAAACGATTTCTTTTTTATTTGCTTCTTATTAAGCAATTAAAATAACTAATTTATAATGTATATTTAAAGGTGGAGGAAAGGAAGCAGTTTGGCACCATCGTAGTAAAGGGGGAGTTACCTCTTGAGGTACAGCTGCAAGCTGAACGGGAAGCTGTGGACAGAAAGGAAAAGGAGGTAAAATACCTGTGAAATGTTCTATGATTCCCCTGAAATTTTGAGGGGGTTTTATTTTTGCTTTTTGTTGAGTTTTGTGAACTATACCAGTGAAATGTTTAAACTGATCAGTCCAAATACCTTTGAAATTCTCTTATGAGCCACGATAATTACTGTTATTGTCTATATTTATGCTTATGACTTACAAGAGCGTTTCCAGAATAAAAATTCAGCCCAATTAAAACAAAAACCCCTCATAGTGATTTCAGCTGATCTTTCATGGGGTTTAAAATTCTATTCAGTTTAAGGACTTAGAGTGTCTCTGATTGCACATTCGTTTGTTTGTGCATACCAAAGCAGTTTACTGTAGATGCTGCACTTGAAAATGATAACATTTAATTTTTGGTATGGCTGTCTACTCCTTTTCCACCGTTTGTTTTGGAAACAAAGGTCACAAACCTTGAGGAACAACTGGAGCAGTTTCGAGAGGAGCTAGAAAATAAAAATGAAGAAGTTCAGCAATTGCATATGCAACTGGAAATTCAACGAAAGGAATCAACTACACATTTGCAAGAACTTGAACAAGAGAACAAATTATTTAAGGTAACTGTGTAACAGAAATCCCTCATTCTCAGAAATAACGCCTTGGAAAAAGCCAAGATGCCAAATTCTTTCCCCTTCTCAATCATTGCATGGTTCAACTTGCCAACTAAAACACTCATATAATTACTTCTTATTCCATGCAGTCTGTTTATTTTAATTCCTATGCCTTAATTATCAATTCAAGAATATGCATAAAACTTTATGTAGAACCGTAACATGGTCTGGGGTTGGGTGTTTTTTTTTGGTAGGATGAATTGGAAATACTGGGACTAGCTATCCAGAAATCTGAAGATGTGACCATAAAGGACCATCATTTAGTGGCTGGGAGACTCGCTCACATCATGCAAGAAAAGGAGCAGGAAATAGATCAACTTCACGAACAAATTGCAAAACTGCAACAGCAACTCGAAGTCACAACTGACAACAAGGTACATACTTTTGAAATCTTTTTCAGAGTTCCACTTTGTGTTGCTAATTGTTACAAACCCCTAAAAAACCCCTCTGTTCACCCACCAATTAGATTATCTTCTATTGCTGCCCTAATTTCAAAATGTAGCTGTTCAGTTTCAAGCAACAGTTTAGTCTGGTTTTCCTCTGCTGTCTTGGTTTTTACACGGATATTTTTTCTTGCTTGCTTTTTTTTTCTGCCTTGTTTCTGCTTGAATTTTTGTCTTGAATTCTTCATTCATTATTTGTCTAGTATGTTTTAGCAATACATAGTACATAAGAAGCTGAATTCAATCTCAGTGTTCGTTCTACTGCTTCCATACTTATTTTCAGCATTACGTTTCAGTGACACCTGCTGGATCTTGGTGGGTTTTATAGGGTTTTTTAGCAGTTGAACTTTTGTCCTCCATGTGCTTGTGTAAGTACTTTGTCATCATACCAGTGCTGGCAGCATCTTTAGTCCAGTTTGAAGCATGGTGAAAGTGAAAGCAAAAGTCTGTGCTTTATTTGAAATGTAGAGCAAGAAAGAAGGAAGCAGACTTATCTTTCTCTTACTAAGATTTAACCCCTTTAGCTTTCTGTTATTTTTCAATTATGTGTATTTATGATAATGAGCTTTATCATCTTTTGGTTTAGTTCCATTTTATACAGATGTAGTGCACTTTATTTCAACAGAAATACTACTTATTTTTCATTCATGTAAGTGGTAGAAGAAACAAGCCACTGATCCCATTTTTTTATAGAAAGAAAGATTTAACTCTTCAGTGGATGAAGTTTGCATTCTAAATATTTTAAACATGAGAATTTTAGTCATAAGTTTTGTCCCCATAAGAGATATTAATTAAGATAAGACTAGAAGTTCTGTTTCCCATCAGCAACTAATTGAACATTAAGGGAACATCCTACCAGGGCATATTAAATCCACTAACAGAACTCTGACCGAGCTGGATAATTTCACTGAGTTTTTATGTGTGACATTTAGTTATACTGAATCTCAGTGAATAACAACAAAACTTTGAATTGGTTTTAGGAAATTGGATTTTGGATACTTCAAGAATCCAGAACAGTTGTGCTTTATAAAGCAACCGCAGTAATAGGGTTACATTACTTGCTTTGAGAAAAATACCCAGGATTCAGGTACAATTAATTTTAGTGATAGGTTCTTCTCCTGGTATATGAAGTTTCATTTTCTTAATTTTATCCTCTTACTCAGTTGTGTTTGCCTGCACATTAAGTAATTACTCTGTTTGCTTGATTATGAGATCAGTGTTAAATATGAATAGGTTGTTGTTAGATTAATCCCTCTCCTAATCCCGTCAACATCTTCATCTCACTAAGTGCTTTTCTTTTAATTGCCGTATTTGCTTTCATGGTCCTTTACTCCATTATGTTGTGAAGAATAGAATCTGTTACGCTGATGTGATAGCCATTGCCAGGACTGCTGTTCCGTTCTTCTGGAAACCAATGACTTCCCATTTTATTTAGTGTTTTTGAGCTTCCTCTAGCCTCTGTGGATTTTTAAAAATAACTTCTTGGTTGGCAGATTAGCCCTTTGTTAGTCACATGTTTCATTTATTCTTGCATATACTATAATTATTGCAAAGTCATCTTCTTATTCTATTTAACTAACTATAAACCTAACAAGCTATTGAGAAGTAAAGGGAAAGGCACAGCTATTTTAGTAATAAATTTAGCCATCTTCCTGTGATTCCTTTTTTTTCCCCTTCTACTTCATAATTCTGAAAGGTCCTACTAGAGTTCTTACCTATTTTAGGTACCATAACTGATTTAATTTTATAATACCCCTTTGCAGATACTCTTGACAGATTTCATTCTGCCTCTTTCGTTTGCAGTGTAGAAGCACTGTTCATTTCAGATCTACAGACATCCATTTAAGAAAATTTATCCATTTTTTGTGTCTTAGACTTACTGCTTACAGTTTGGTCTCTTATTTTGTCTTTTTAAAGGATATTTTGGCATTCTGCTACACTCAAATGACAACTTGCTCCCACTGCAATTTAGCGAGCAGGACTTTTTAAATTAATTTTATAAAACTTTGTAAGTTGTCTTGTTATTCCTTTTGATAAGCCTTTTAAAGTTAGTGTTCATTAACACCAGTCATTCCGTATCTAGTTTTTTATTCTTCATTAGAAGTTGATAGAAGGCTTTTCTTTTTTCTGTGTCATAAAGTCATCATGCTTATATTTGCTCAGTTACAAACACTTTTATTTTTTTATTAATAGTTAAAGGATTCATTATTAATCTTATTAATTTCTTGCAATTTTGAGCCCCTTGGCCTGTAATTTTAAATGTCTTTAGAACAAATAAAATAATGCATTACTCTCACTCTGCTCATGTTCTGCTTTGCCAGTCTCTCTCTGAATTTTGTTTAAATAGTCACATGCATTTTAAAATCAATAATTCGATAGCTTTGTCTTTCTTTACTTTCATTTAAACTATAGAATGAATGAATAATTGTGCTGTGGATGCTGTTTGCCCTGTGAGGTTTTGTGTACATCTGCATATGTGTCTGCACACACACAGAGGCAAAGAGGTATTTAGGTTTATGATAGAAAGTGTCAGCTGATTCCTATTCTGTAGTGTCAGACTAAAAGGCATGTCATAGTAGCATTTTTTCAACACATTTAACTGAAGTTTTATTTGCATTTTAAATGCACGTCCAACTTATTTGGCTGTGTCCTGTATAAATCTGTTTGACCATATGAATGAATGGTGCTTTTGCGTGAAGAGCACAGCATTTATCTAATCTAACTGAAGATACCTGGCCCCTGCAGTATGCCAACCTTGGGGATCCAGTGCCTTTTTTTTTTTTTTTTTTTTTAAAGGAATTTCTGTATGTAATGCAGGATAATTTATCTGTATGGTTTAAGCTTCGTAAATCCTGGTACCTTGGAATTCTATAGAGTAAAAATAACATTAAACCTTGATTGCATAAGAAGATTGAGCAGCACAGACAACATGACAGCTCCGCTTGTTTCCAGTTTAGTTTTTAATAAGACAACAGAGCTTGGGACCAAACTCTTGGGATAAAGCATTGTAAACACTTAAACTTAGGTGTTTCATGTCTCTCTGAATATTACAGACATTTTCACTTCATTTGATACTTCACACCTATTTTGTCAGAATGAAGATACCCTGATTCTCCTAAAACTTCCCAAGAGCCATTCCAATAAGAAATTTAAATACTTTCTTTTAGAAGATGTTTCAGTCTGTGACTGAACTGTTGCTGGGAAGTCCAGGAGAGAAATTATCTGAGGGTTTAATAGTTGCCCATTTTGAAGTTCTCTTGTGTTTGTGGGTTGTTTTTTTTTCTCCAGGTTATTGAAGAGCAAAATGAGCATATACGGGAGCTTGAAGCCCAGATAGAATATCTGAAAAGTGATCAAGAACATGTGAAGAAAAAAAATTATGAGGAAGTAGAACAGTTGAATGATATAATTGATAAGCTTCAGCAGGACCTGGCAAATATTGAACAAAAAGTACCCACAGACATCGCTGCTTTTCAAGAAGATACTGACAGTCTGAAACACACGCTTGAAATAGTTCTGGCAGAAAAGGAGGCTTTGGAGAAGCAAGTAGAAAACATGAATGTAGAGGCATCTCAAAGAAAGGATGAGCTAGAGGAGATGAACTCAAAAATGAAACAACTAAAGCAAGAAATCAGTACGTTAAAAAAAGAGCATGAAAGAATAACCAAGAAGCATAAGTGTGCACTGATGGAAGGTGATGGGGAAAAAACAGAAGAGAAGAGCAATGGGAACACTGGAAAAATGGAAGAAGACTCACGTGAGAAGATGGGGTTGCTAGATCAAACCCTGTCTTCAGATGGAAATGCAAGAGTCACCATTAGCAAGATGGAGATACAACTGCAGCAACTTCAGATGTGCATTAAGGAAAAAGACTCAGAACTCTGCCAGGCCTACAATGAAATAAAAGACCTAAAAGAGCAAGGCAAAGCTGAAAGAGAAACACTGAAAAATAAGATAGCAGAACTGGAAAAGACACTAGTGGAAAAAGTTGCTGCTGCTCTTGTGAGTCAGGTTCAGCTAAATGCAGTTCAAGAGCAAAAGAAATTCATGCAGGGAATTCAAGAGGCTTCAAAATGTGTGGAGGAAGCAAGCAAGGATGCCCAGTCAGAGGGTTTGAGTAATACAACTGAAAATGAGATGGAATCAAAATTGTCACTCTTAACACAGAGGCTTACTGTGCTGGAGGACCAGCTGGCAACAGTGAATCGTAACTTGGAGCTGGAAAAAGAAAATGTAAAAATTGCACAAAAGGAAGCTAATGTGAAAGAAGAGAGACTCTTGGAACTTCAGCAGCTACTAGAAGAGGTTCAAGAAAAACACAGAGGGGAGATTCAGAAATATGTTAATCAACAAGAAATGCAGACATATCAGGTAATTACATGCCAATTTCTTTTGGCTTCATTTCATTAAAATCTGTTATTATATATAAATAATAATGAATTAAGCATTTCTTAATGAGACTAGAGATAGGACTGTTCTGCTGTGTGGTAGATCTTTGTTTCTGTATTATCCATGCAGTTACCTGAAGAGAAGGGTGTTAATTTAGGTGAACTCCACTATCAGTTTTCATTTTGCATTAAAACACCTTGCCTTTTAATGAATGTAGGGTCACCTTGAATTTTGAACATACACTTTTTTATTCCTAATTTGAACCAATACAGAAGGGAGTAAATTCTGTGTGCTGTGGAGGTAGTGGGTAAAAACTGAAATTATAAAAGTTATCTAAGAAAGAGATCAGAATAATAAGGGAGTGATAACAATTTTTCTGTGCAGTTTGGGGGATTTTTTGTTGATCTTTGTTTACGTCTACTCCAATTTTGGTTTACTTTAACTGGTTTTCCTGCCTTAATTCTAAAGATACTTTCCATCAGTACTTTTTACCATCATACATATGTCCTCGCTTCCATACACCCCTGGTTATGTTGAATCTGAATTTTAAATCTTTGGTCTATGTATTTCATAGTCCAAAAATGGGCTTGATTGCTGAGACAATGAAGTTCAGAGACATCTTAGAACCCAGTGCTGGACTGGAAGAGGTTATAAGACGTTTTGTCCAAATGCACATTGAATTAATGTCATAAATGTAATATAAATTCAATATTAGTATCAGACTTCATTTTCTACTCTGTCTTGACCTCTCTCACTGCGCTTTCTTCATGGTGTAGCAAATTTTGCTCACAGTTCAGTAAACTGTAAGAAGTCAGTCTTTCCTCCCATGCTTTTCCAGCTTGTGGGAGTTAATCTAGGAAAATGGTCTTTCACTCTTAATTTTTGGAGGCTATGTTAATCCAAATAACATCTGTTTGTTTTCCTCTATTCTCTTTTCATTTGTGGCTTTAATAAATTGTTGTGAAAAGCATCATTGTTGATAATACATGATTTTTCATAGGTTTCTTCATGATTTTTCCATATCTTGTGTTGTAATGTAGGTAGGAGCACAACTTACGGAAAGTCAAAAAGAAAATGTGCTTATTGATGAACTCGAACTAGAGAAAGTTAAAGGAGAGGCAGCTGCTGCTAAGGAAGAGCTAAGCAGTTACAGAGAAAAGGCAGAAAAACTTCAGCAAGAACTAGCAGTAAGAACTATAATTGCTCCATGATATATTTAAAGCAAATGATTGTGCAGGATTTATTGTGCAGTTATGCATGCTATAGATTTTTAATCTTGTACTGAGAATGCCACTAATAAAATGGTCACTTCTACTGTTGGTGGAATAAAGTTCATGCTGTAGACCAAATCATCAGTTTTACAGCCCACTGTAGTGTTGTTATTGTGGATCCAGAGATGTTTTTCTTAGGAGATAATATTTGTTACCATGTGTAGTAACTGCTTTAAAGTTGGATTAATGGAGCTCTAATGGTATAGGGGGCTGTTTGGGATTGTTGGGTTTTTTGGTTGTTTATTTATTTTTTAAGTATTTGGAAGGACTGCAATTCACATTCTCCATGTTTACAGGTGAAAGAAGCAAGTCTGATACATCTTCAGGAAGACCTGTGCAAAGTCAAAGAGAACCTAGTTCAAGCAGAGGAGAGGGTTGCAAGTTATGTGAGAAAGGACAAGGAAATGACAAAACCTGAAAGCAAAAAGGACACAGAAATACTGTGTGATTCATCAACCAGTGGGTCTACTCTAATTAGAAAAAGCTCATCATCGCAAACAGAGAAGACTGTGGAAATCAACAGCTGTATCCAAACTAAACCAGTCCTTGTTAAAAATGCAGAAATCCAAATTGATTTGCAAAATGGGTGTTCTTCAGAAGAGATTGCAGAGATTGTGAGAGAATTTACTGAAAAAATCGACCAAATGCAAGAACTCCACGCTGCTGAGATCATGGACATGGAGACAAGGCACATTGCTGAATCTGAAGCACTAAAGAGAGAGAAGTTTGTGGCAGTGCAAGTATTGACTGAAGAATGTAATTCTTTAAAGGAAGTCATAGAAACTCTGCGAGCTAAAGAGGTGTGTATCCTATTTTATATTAATTGAGCTACCTCAGTTCGAGCTTTTGCTCCTGCTACAGAAATTCCCATTTAAAGGGTGTTAAGTGTTAATCACCACATATTCAGTGTAAAGCTTTTAAGTGTTCTGCTGTTTCCACAGGGAGATCGGGAACCCCTTTATTTGGGAATTAAAGTTTGGCAGTGTGGTCAACTATCAGATGCTTCCTTGTGCTACTGCCTTGGAACTGTCCTGCTCTGTGAAGTGGGGTCAAGCATAGATCACCCATTGAACACAGTCTTTGTTGTCTCTGTTTTGATTACTTTGGTTGCAAGGGAAACATGAACACAGAGGCTCATATTGTTTCCTGCTCCTTATAATTAGCTCCCTCATTATGAGTGGGTGTGGGGTGATTAAAGATTTGATTGTTCTGTTTTCTAAATGTAGGGAATTCCAGTTTCTGGATTAGCACGTTCTCCACTGTATCAAGCTAGAGATGGAGGTTCTAGTGGTAAGAAACTTGTTTTTATAGATTTCAAACATTTATAAATTAAATCTGCTTTTTTAATATTAAGATTGCCATCAAAGAGTCTGTTTGCTAAGAAACAGGAACAACTATTCCCCGAGTCAAAGCAGCAACCTGTTGCACTAAGAAAAGGTGCTGAGTATGCCATGTCTGTTAATTTGCTACGGAAGGAAAATTGCTAGAATGGAGATGAGTTGAGTTGAGGCATCAAATACTATTTTTTTTTCTTCCCAGTGGAGTCCCAGTATTCTTATATATTACATTATCTCTTCAACATAGCTTCATCATCTCTTCATAGAATTAGAGGTACAACTCCCTAGCAATAGGAGATCATGACAGGTACTGACTTAAAGAGCAATAAAAACTATTAATATGATCACTTTCTTAGGCAAAGGCTAAGTACGTTAAGAGTGGGGGTGTCATTTGGCAAAACCGTAAAAGTAGTTTCTCTTTTAGAACTGAACTAAGATTTTTAAGTTTGAGGATTTGGACAGGTTTTTAGTGTTGTTTTGCTGTTACTGCTTTGAAACTGAAAGAGCAAAACTATAAAATGGGTAGTCTCCAGGCTTAGAATCAACTCTGGTGACTTGCAACCACCTGTTACAACAACAGACAAAAATACTTTTTGATGCCTGCTCTTCAAAGTTTCACAGTAATCCAGCTTTCATGTTTTCTCTCCTTTTATTTTAGACTCCAGTTCAGACTGGAGTCAAGGAATGTATCTTGCTCAGACCCAGGGATCTGACACCATATCTGAAGGAGTAGATGAAGGTGAAACTTCAACAGATTTACTTCCAAAAAAAATTAAGGTAAAATAGAACTGATCATTTTTGTTATGGAACGAGAGTGATACTGCCAAAAGTTTAAATTAGCTGCTGTCTGATTAGATCCATTTTATTGTCAGGTATTTTAATACATTTTAAAATAGGTCTGATAAATTATGTGCTTTTTTGCATATTAAATTAGGCTGATTATTAGTGTTCTAACTGTAGGCTTGTTCTCAATTATAAATATGAGAACTGTAACAAATTATAATTTGTTGTAATCATGCATTGATGTAATGATCACCTATTACACGCTTCTATAGCTTTCATTACTGTAGGTGTAGAATAATGCATATATGATGATAGTAAACAAATGTGTTTATTAGAACCAGAAGGGGTATTGTGCTCTTAATTACATTTTAAAAAGAAAGGTCAAAGCTTTTGCAGCACAGCCCTAGCTTAACAGTAAGTTCAAAAAGTGAATGGCAAACCTCACCCAGAAGCTTCCCAGGACTTAAAACGTCAGCTTCCATCAGCAACCATTTTAAAATGTGAGTACTGCTTTGAAACTGAAAGAGCAAAACTATAAAATGGGTAGTCTCCAGGCCTAGAATCAACTCTGGTGACTTTC